>JAAGEH010002534.1:33111944-33152166 GCA_011751065.1 Lasiurus cinereus
AGAGAGAGAGAGAGAGAGAGAGAGAGAGAGAGAGAGAGAGAGAGAGAAATTGATGTGAGAGAGACACATTATTTAGTTGCCTCCCACAGGGGCCCTGATCTGGGACAGGGATCAAACCTGCAACCTAGGTACATGCTATTGATAGAGAATCAAACCCAAGACCCTTTGGTGCATGGGATGACCCTCTAACCACTGAGAAACACCAGCCAGGGTTGTCAGTACTTCTTTAATGAGTAAATGGTGATGGACAGGGATTTGCTTGGGGTGTTGAATACACTACACAGTGTACAGATGATGTGCTGTACAATTGTACACCTGAAACCTGTATAAATTTGTTAATAAATTCACTAAAAAGGGACAAGAAGTAGATAAATAAAATTAAAAGCATAATTTCTTCTTTTCTTGATTGGTTACTTGAAAACCTACAGATATTGCAGAATAGTAAACTACATGTGTTTTAACTACTTTGAATACAACGAGAGTTTGGCAAATGTTATAAACTCCTGAGAGAGCAGGTTCCCTGGCCTTTGACCTAATAGAAGTATATCTTTGTATCTAGAATAAAAACGGTACCAGTTAATTAAGAGTATGATCTCTTATGACCAATCAGACAATATAAAGTGCTAATTAAATACAAAGTAATATAAATTTAAAAGGAGGCTAAGAAGGATGTTCCACAGAGGTTAGAGGGTAGACTGCATGTAGTTGTCTCCCTTTATTTATAGAGGATATGTCCAAAGACCCACCCAGTGGATGCCTGAAACCACAGATAATACTGGATCCTATACATACCATGTTTTTTTTGTACATGCATACCTATGATAAAGTTTAATTTATAAATTAGGTATAGTAAGATATTAACCATGATAACTAATAATAAAACAGTTATAACAATATGCTGCAATAAAAGTTATCTAAATGTTGTCTCTCTCTCTCAAAACATCTTATTGTACTGTATTCACCTTCTTTTTGTGATAACATGAGACGATATAAAGCCTACATTACCAATTAGGTGAATGACAGAATTATGGCATTGGCATCTTACTAGGTAGGCTGCTATAAAGGTGAGATGGATACAAGCACAGTGACAGCACAACACCAGTAGTCAATCTGATAAGGAATTAGCCAACTTGTGACTGCCGGTAGTAATGCTGACAAAGGGATGACACATCACAGGTGAGACAGAGGAAGACAATTTGAAGTTTCATCACACTAATCAGAACAGGGAATTTTTTATTTAGTATTTTAGAAAAATGGTTAAAACAACCCATGGAAAGCAAAACCATGGATAAGGGGTGACTACTCTATAGATTGGCCAAGAGCATTCTTATTCTGGTTGTCAAGGCCTAGAGATAGGCTTGCAACCCCAAAGGGTGTCAACTGAGAGCCTGGCAATGACTCTATGATGCTTTCCAGATGCACCAGCAAAACTGGGCAATGTGAGAAAGCCAATCCATGCAGCAAACCAGCAGTGCATTGTTGAGGAAGGGAAAATTTCCTACAAAAGGAAAAGTTGAGTTTACAGTGATATACAATCTATAGTGGTTCAGAGAATGAATGAATCTGTATGTAGCCTTGGGGATAAAATGTGGTTAAAACTGATGGTCTGCCTGGAAGGGGGAATAAGTTTCTAAAAGTGAAGTTAAGGTTGTGTGTGAAGGAGGGAAGAAGCTCTCTTGAGCTTTGTCCTTGATGATAATTAAATGAGAGAAATCTATCTGCATAAAAACCTAATATGCAAATCAACTGAATGGTGGAATGACCAGCAGAAGGACAGGTCGCTGACACACACTGACCACCAGGGGCATTTGCTCAATGCAGGAGCTGCTCCCAGCCCACAGGCCCTAACTTGTGGTGGGGGAAGGGGACAGGGCCAGTGAGTGGGTAATGCCAGGCCAACCAAGGTGGGCACCTGCAGAGGCCCTGATCACCCTGCCAGTCACTCCACAGATCAGCCCTGATTGCTGGCCAGGCCTAAGTTCATTACCCATGCACTAATTTCATGCACTGGGCCTCTAGTGAAGTATAATGTTGGGACTGATTGTATGGGACTGAAATTCATGCCATTTTGAACAACTGTTATAGAATCAGATGTTTTCTGTTCACTGTCACGTTCTTGAGTCCTTGTGCAGATATAGGTAGCATATAACTGACAAGTAATAACCTTTCTGGATAACTGAACCCATTTCAAAAGCCCTGGGCAAGAGTTTTAACATGAATGAACTTCAGAAATATGTGAACTCCTAAAACCACACACACACACACACACACACACACACACACACACATCCATGATTATATGCTATTAGAGGCCCAGTGCATGAAATTTGTACACTCAGGAGAGTCCCTCAGCCCGGCCGGGGTCCTCTTGCAGTCTGGGAGCCCTTGGGGAATGTCCAACTTATGGCTTAGGCCCACTCCCCATGGGCCTAAGCTGTCAGTCAGACATCTTTAGCACTGTCACGGAAGCAGGAGAGGCTCCTGCCAGCACCACTGTACTTGCCAGCTATGAGCCTGGCTTCTGGTTGAGCAGCACTCCCCCTGTGAGGGTGCACTGACCACCAAGGGGCAGCTCCTGCATTGAACGCTACCCCCTGGTGGTCAGTGCATGTCATAGTGAGCAGTTGATCTGTATTAGCATATCATTAGCATATTAGAGGCCCAGTGCATGAAATTCGTGCACTGGGTGTGTGTGTGTGTGTCCCTCAGCCCAATCTGCACCCTTTCCAATCTGGGACCCCTTGGGGGATGTCCGACTGCCTGGGATCAGGCCTAAACAATCAGTCGGACATCCCTTTCACAATCCAGGACTGCTGGATCCCAACTGTGCACCTGCCTGCCTGCCTGATTGCCCCTAACTGCTTCTGCCTGCCAGCCTGATCACCCCCTAACTACTCCCCTGCCATTCTGATCAATGCCTAACTGCTCCCTTACCAGCCCGATCATCCCCAACTGCCCTCCCCTAACAACCCAGTCATCCCCAAATGCCCTCCCCTTCATATTTCATCTTTATTAGATAGGGTTTTTTCTTTAACATATTGGATAGTCCTAACTGGTTTGGCTAGGTGGATGGAGCATCGGCCTTCAGACTCAGGGGTCCCAGGTCCGATTCTGATCAAAGGTATGTACCTAGGATAGTGGCACATACCCAGTGGAGAGTGTACAGGAGGCAGCTGATCAATGTTTCTCTCTCATAGATGTTTCTAGCTCTCTATCCTTTTCCCTTCCTCTCTGTAAAAAAAATCAATAAAAAATATTTTTAAAAAGAGAAACATTTAAGCCGAAACCGGTGTGGCTCAGTGGATAGAGCGTCGGTCTGCGGACTGAAAGGTCCCAGGTTTGATTCCGGTCAAGGGCATGTACCTGGGTTGCGGGCACATCCCCAGTGGGGGGCGTGCAGGAGGCGGCTGATCGATGTCTCTCTCTCATCGATGTTTCTAACTCTCTATCCCTCTCCCTTCCTCTCTGTAAAACATCAATAAAATATATTTTTTTAAAAAAAGAAAGAAACATTTAAGATTCTTCCATATTTGCCTGGCTGGTGTGACTCAGTGGTTGAGACCCCAGGCTGCTACAGCTGGGAGAGGATCATGCAGTGGGGGTGGCTGAGACCCCAGCCTAGGCTTCCACCACTGGCAGAGGATTGCGCTGTGGAGGTGTGGTGCCCCTGCCAGGCTGAGACCCCAGCTCAGACTGCTAGGGCTGGGAGGGGATTGCGCTGTGGGGAGTGAATTTGTTTTTGTTTTTTATAAAGGGTCAGGAGGGTCTCTGGGAAGCATTCCACAGGCCACTTACTCTGCAGGCTTTTAGCAGCAGCCTTCCCTGAGAGTGGGGACTCCGGCAGAGTTGAGAGGACTGGTAACCACAATCTTGTGGCTATGGATGCTGCCATTTTGTCACGGAGTGACATTAATTTGCATATTACTCTTTTATTAGATAGGTTTATGCTTTGATTGGTTGAACAGATGACTGGTGGACTGGACACTTAGCATATTAGACTTTTATTATATAGGATATATATTTATTTTTGGGGAAATTATTCATAACTTTTTCTTAGATTTTTTAAGGGGTCAGAAATTGTTAAAAGGACAAGGTACTTGGCTGGATGACTTTTCCAATGCTAGGTTTTTAAGAGAAAACTCACTTTTCTCTTAGAGTGTGACAATCAAGAGAATCCATCAAAGGGGCAAAATTGATACTAACAGCCTCTCTGCTGTTTGGTAAGTTTGTGAATGGGAGTCCAGGAGGAAATGATCCTACTACACTGGAAGTAACTATGATTATCAGCTACTTTGAAAAGAGAATTACTGTTAGGGTGTGAATAAGGCTGTATAGGCTTTGACGGATAGACAAATGAATGGTTCTTGAAAATACTATTGAAAAGCTATGGTTTGCATATGTCTGGAGTGTAAATTTGCTTTTGATTGACATTGTGATGGCAAACAATTTAAAGTGAAGAAACAAAGACAAAATGTCATCTTTGTGGGTAGATGCTTCTATTAGAAGCTGAAAATGTGACAGGAGTGTTTTTGAAAATGTGTTATTTCTCTGTGTTCCTTTATGCCACTGAAAGCACAGGAAAAATGTTTTTACTCTTACCTTGTTTTAAAAAAGTCCGTGGATACAACATTCACTTTTAGCACAAAAGAGTTGTGAATCTGTGTTTAATGGTGCATATATAAGAGTTCTGTGATAGAGGCCCACTGCTTCAACTTTGGTTGCAGTTTAGAATGATTGAACCACTGCTTTTGTGAAATGTTAGCTTTTGTGAACACTCAACAAGTGTTTGCTGAAAATTCATTATAAATCATCAGGTGCTTTATTGTTCAGGAGCTTTGGGCTCAAAGTCTTTAATTTACTAGGTAGAATGAATTGTTCTGGCTCATGATCACAAGTACCAAGATATTTGTGGTTCCTTAAATTCAGTTAGTGTCCTCGGTATTTGCAGATGCCATGTTAACTTTTTAAATCATTTGCCTGTTTGGGCCCGATCCTAGGACATCCCTCAAGGGGTCCCATATTGGAGAGGGATAGGCTGGGCTGAAGGACCCAACCCTGTGCACAAATTTCATGCACCAGGCCTCTAGTTTATATATAAATAACAAAGAGTTTATATCAAACAGAATGACCTACATAAATTAGAAAAAAGAGAACCAGTTCCATTCACCTGAGCCAGCTGTCTCACTTTGGGGCTTCTCTTTTAATTTCCTCACATTCCTCATTTCAGAGGGGTTGAAACTATCAACTCAAATATTCCTTCAAATGTGCACCGCAGATTCTCTTCGGGAGAACTCTTGGGCTGCCAGCCCATGTTATTATCTGATAAGAAAGGACTTACATTCAGAAGCCACTGTCAATCAAATGCCCTCCATCCTGGCCAGCCTTGGGAGTCCTAACACAGAGCTGTCCCCACTACTCTGGGGCCTTGGGTCCTTGGCTCAATGAATCCACAGAAAAGCTTCACTGAGCTCTGCCATTCAATTGCCACATGATTATTGCTGGTCTCGAGGCATCTAGATTGTCACCTTCTTAGTCTCAAGTGTCTGCATCACCAGGACATTCTTTGCTTCACTTTAGCTACTATTGCTCACAGAGCCCAGAGAACAAATAGAATGACAAATGTTTAGTAATGGCTTCACAAAACTGAATAATCTGATTTTTAAAGACTTTACTTCTTAATTTCCTGTATTTGTTTAAGAACTTTTGGTGTTGTTCTTCTCCAAATTGTATATGGCCCAGTGTGAGAATAATTCCCATTAACTCACTTTTTAACACATTGTAAATTTGAGCAGACATTAAACCTATTGCTTGTTAACTCTGATTCTTTTCTGTGAGATACACATGAGGGGAGAGTGGGAGGAAGGGAGAGAGGAAGGTGTGCACATGCATGTACTTGTGTCCAGAATTCTATATTTTTTTGGATTGAGATATAATTGACATATAACATTATATTGGTTTCCAGTGGACAGCATGATGGTTTGGTATATGTATTGATAAAATAACTGTTTAGACCCAGGAGAGGATCATTCCTGTCACATCGGAAAACTAAACCTTAGATACATTCATGTCCCTGTAATGCTCCTCCCAATCAGAGACACATTCTCGCTAGTCAACCAATCACAAACCCAGCCAATTCTAGGGATTCTCACCCCAAACAAGGTTGACTCATGGCCTTAGACAATCAGATATTTTCTAGTTTTCTCTTCTTTGTTCTTTATTCTTTATCCTATAAGAGCCTCCTGCCTTTCATCCCATTTTATAGTTCCCAGGAAGGAGACTGCATCATGATGTTTTAAAATTTGTTTGCATCACTTAAATTATTTTCTTTAATAATTTCTAATGGTATAATTGCAAAATGATTACCATAAGTCTACTTAATCACCACACACAGTTATAGAATATTTTTTTATTGTATTGAGAACTTTTAAAATTTACTCTTTTAGCCTTAGCCAGGTTTGGTTCAGTGGATAGAGCATAAGACTGAAGGGTCCTGGGTTTGATTCCAGTCAAGGGCACATACTTTGATTGCAGACTTGGTGTGTGGTCCCTGGCCCTGGTGGGGGCGCATGCAGAATGTGTCTCTTTTACATTGATGTATTTCTTTTGTGTATCTCCCTCTCACTTCCACTCTGTCTAAAAATCAATGGAAAAAATATACTCAGGTGAAGATTGATAACAACAACAAAACAACCCACAAAAATACCAAAAAATTTACTCTTAGCAACTTTCAAATACACAACACAGTATTATTAACTATTGTTACCATGTTGTTGCATCCCCATAACTTATTTATTTTATAACTGAAAGTTAGTACCCCTTCACCCATTTCACCTCCATACCTCACCACAGGATTCTAGAATTTAAAGGCCCATTGTGTACATGCCAAATAATTATTATATCTGAAAGCTTTAGTTCTTTTATGTATTTTTAAAATAAAAAATTTTAACTTAAAACATGGCAACCTTAGTCATAGTCTTACCTTCTTAGAATATTTTAAACTTAGAAATGCTGTGCTAACTTATTTATAAAATTTCAAATTCAATAATCTTATGAAATCATGTATTAGTTATGATGTTCTGAATAGATTTAGGGAAACTTTGTCAAACCAGAGATTTTTTTTCCTCCTGGTACCATCCTCAAGGTGACCAGATTTATACAGTTTTATATGGGAACAACTTTGGGACAGAGTGACACAGAAGCCTCCTCCTACCTAGTAACTTGGGTGTCTTAAAATATGACTAAATTTAAAGTAGCAAATTTAAGAAAAGAATTATTAATAGTGATTCAGAACCTATTCATAAACCTATTCAGTTTAAAACTCTACACAAAAGAAAAACCTATGCTTAAAAGATCTTTAGACATGAAATACTAGGAATTATAATTCTCAGTGTGAAGAATGGGTAAATTTTCCCCACTCCTAACACATATTTTGAAACTAAAGTCACATTTTAGGCCACAAACTAGTGTTTTGCTGTGTGACAGAGTCAAAATTTGCTTACTTTGTGAGAGGACCTTCTGATGATTGAAGTTGTGCCTGAAAAATATCTGAGCAAACTTTACCAACCTGCTTTCTGATTACTGCCCTCAAGTCTAAAATGTTAATGATAATAGTTGGAATCAGTTAGAGAAAATTTTCAGGTATTCTCATAGGTAAGTGTATTTACTTACATGAGGCTGTTGACCTGAGTGTTGAGTAACCGCGCAGGGGATTGGTCTGGTCAGAACACTTGCACCTCTCCAAGCATTAGTAGGATATGGTGTAATCTGGGGGACCAGAGAATGGTCATCAGACTGATATTTATCAACTGCTCTAATGTTGTAATTTTAAATAGAGAATTAAATAACCTTACAAAATGATTTATTATTAATCCATGATGATAACCTATTAAATAAACATATATGAATGCTAATTTTTTAAAAATAGAAAACTGATGTGTTTTAATTCAAAAAATGGGTGTCATTTCAATTGGATAAAGCAGATGTTATATATATATTTATATAGGATAAAGCAGATGTATACACAGATAAAGCAGATGAAATATATATGTGTGTGTATATATATACATATATATATATATATATACACATATACATATATTGGATAAAGCAGATGTAATATATATATTACATCTACTTTATATGTGTGTACACACACATATACACAATGGAATATTACTTGACCATAAAAAAGGAATTTCAGCATTTGTGAGAATATGGATGGGATCTAAAGGGTATTATGCTAAGTAAAACAAATTTAACAGAGGAAGACATATATCATATGATTTCACTTGTATGTAGAATCTAAAATACAAAATGAATGAACAACCAAAACAGAAACAGATTCATAGATATAGAGAACTAACTGATGGTTGCCAGATGGAAGGGAGTATGGTGATGGGTGAAAAAAATGTGAAGGGATTAAGAAATTAGTAGTTACAGAATAAGCATAGGGATGTAAAGTACAGCATAAGGGATGTGGTCAATAATCTATAATAATAAAAGCATAATATGCTAATTAGATCAGACAGCCAAACAACCTTCTAGACGTCATTCTGGACATCCTTCCAGATGAGCTATGGTGGCAGGGGCCAACGCAGAGGCATTTAGCAGTGGTCAGGCAGGCAGGTGAGCAGTTAGGGGTGATCAGGCAGACAGGCAGGCAGAGGCAATTAGGGGCAATCAGGCATGCAGGCAAAGGTGGTTAGGGGTAATCAGGCAGGTAGGTGAGCAGCTATAGGTGATCAGGCAGGCAGGAAAGTAGTTAGAGGCATCAGGCAGGCAGATGAGCTGTTAGGGTGATCAGGCAGGGAGGTGAGCATTTAGGAGCCAGCAGTCCTGGATTTAAGAGTGCAGGCCAGGCTAAGGGACCCCTCCCCCACCCCTATGCATGAATTTCATGCACCTGGCCTCTAGTATTGTAATAACTATGAATGGTGCCAGGAGGGTACTAGACTTATTTGAGAGATCATTTCTTAAGTTATATAAATATCTAACCAATATTGGGTGAAGTGGGGTGGGGATCCTCTGACTCAATGGGTGTTGCTGGTGGTGAACTTCTTACAATATCCTGAGAAAAAGTATTTTCTGAGACTTGCACAGGAGAACAAGTGATTTTTATTTGCATAGGATTAAATCCCTGTGTTTCCAAAGTCTCATTTCCTTTAGTCCAGTCATAGAAGAAGGGTAGCTGGGTTTCAGTAAAGCTAGAAGCAGTCAGTATCCAGAATTTCCTTTTCTTATTGGAGACAGGTCCAGTACAGCATCAGGCTAGTTGCAGTCCATTAGTGTGTTGTGTGTGGGAGTTCATATGGCCATGGGCCACATGGGAGAATACCAGAAAGCCAAATGTGAGCCATGAGCCAAGTGTGCCAAGAGGAACCAAGAGAGTGCACTTCTTTACCCAGGGGATTAAGTACCCCAAATCTTTGGGCACTTGCAGTGGCTACTCCCATTCTGGACAATGACCTTTGTTCCCAGATGTGACAAGTAACAGATACTTTCCTATGTCATCCTAACTACTGGGATACATCTATCTTCCCTTTGTCGAGTCTCCTTCCCCCAGTGTTTTGCAGGAAACATACCTATAATGTCTGGTCTTCCCTTTTCTCCTTTCCTATTATTAACTTTTAGTTAATTACAACAGTGTCATAACCATTATGCAATATACTTGATACCAATGTCAACTTGTAAGTGAAAAATAAAATAAGCAAACTATGAAAACAAAGTATGTTTCCACAACTTAAAAAAAAGAAAATAGATGTCATTTATTATAACGTAAGTGTTGTTCTCTTCTTTTCTTGAAGTGCAGAAATAAGCCGATCAAAGAAAGAAAAGAGCACTACACTATAAAATTATCAATTCTAAGTCTATTTTATATGAAACAAGCTATTTTCTGTAAGCAGTGGGAGAAAAATAAATGCCTTTGTCTTCAAAGCAAAAATTTCAGAAATAATTCCTTTATCCTTAGTAAATTGAAAGAATCACTCCTGGGGGTCACTTTCTTTTTCCTTATCTCCTAGGATTTTTGTGAGTACCAACTGTGAAGATGTTAAACTATTCAGTCATTCTTTCAAAAAATTTTTACTGAATACTCATTTTATGAAAGCTTTCTAATAGCTAATCTAATCTATAAAACATCTAATCTGTATAAACAGTCAATAGATCAGTGTATTATGTCTCTCTCCTCCTTCCACCCCACTCCAACATGTTACCTTTTTAAGTATTCTATACAATTACAGAAAGAAAAAAGAATGTGCTGAGGAACTGCTGACTATCTTTTTGTTTGTTAACTGTGATCCCAGTATGGTTTCCTTTTTCTTTGCTACTTCTTCAATGTCTGCTGGAGCTACTTAGCAATGCAAATTACCCCCTAACAACAAGTAGATTATTTCCATAATTTTAGAAGTGTCCTTTGAAATGGATGTTTTATGTTAACAAAGTCTTATGAAAATTCCTGATGGGCTTTGCAGTTAGACAGAAATGAGTTGAAATTCTGTCTTAACATTTATTTTGATGGTGTTAACTTTCACTTAAAATTGAGGAAGCTAATGTTTGGTTCACTGAAAGCAACCTTAATGATAGGATATAAGTTATATAAAGCACCTAGCATACTTGTAGAGCAAGGGGAACTGACAAAGAGCTTTGAAGATGTTTTTGATGCCAGAGAAATTAATGGGCCAGACATCCCAGACAAGAGTGGGAGTGAGCCTCTTACAATATCTTCAGAAAATTAATTTTCTTAGACTCTCACAGGAGGGTGGAATGTGGAAGAAGGCTTTATTGGCATATAAGTTACATATCTTGGGTTCCGAAGTCCCCTGCCTTTTAAGCCAGTACTAGAAAAGATGGAGTTGGGCATTCAGTAAAGTCAGAAACCAGGCCAGTGTCTAGAGTTTCCTTTCCATGTTGCATTTGGGTTTGGTTCAGCATTTAGGCCAGATTAAAGTCCATTGGTCCATATATGGAGCCCAACATGGCCATGTGCCACATGTGCAGAGGGTAGCATGGCCTCCTGCAGCATGAGTCCCAAGAGCTGGAGCCAGGAGAGACTAAACTTCTGTTGTTTGGAAGTGTATATATTTAGATTTTGAGAATTTACATGAAATCTCATCTGGCCAATTATCTGTTTTCAGGTGTAATTGATGGGCAAGCGTTTTCCCACATCATTCAGACCTTACTGGGCATGCGTCTAAACTGCCTTTGTCTAGTCCCTTCTCCTATTGATGAAAAGGGAACAGATGTGGACAGTGTTAAATGAAGCTTTTTGTCAAAGCTGTATACATAGCATGCCTATATCTAGCCTTCCCTTTTACTCCTTTACTGTTAAGGAATAACCATATTATTACAATGGTATCATTTTCATGACATAACCAGAGCTGTCTTTTGCTGGATGGGGGTATAAGATGGTTAGGATTGGTTCTTTAAACTGTGAGTTCTCTAGATTGGCACTGAAACAACCTGGGTGGGAAAATATTTTGTAATTCAGCAAAACTGATAAATATAAGCATCTGAGAGTTATTAACAAAGAAAACCTCAATAAATTCAAGACACTGTCATAGTCCCCCAGCCAAAGCCTAACAAGAACATACCTATTGTTGCAGACAGGAACACACATCTTGGCAACAATGGGATGTTTCAGTAAGAGGGAGTAAGAATGGACTTCCAGAGTTTGAGCCTGGGTTATGTGATTTGGGGGAGGATTTAAGAAGGTGAGCTTTGCTCTGGATTGAGCACTGTCAGGAAGGGAATTGTGGTGGACATAGGTAGATAAGTCTATAATTAGGTATTGCATTTGTTTTCTATGGCTGTCTGGAAAATTTTCCAATGCCACTAAGCCATTCTCCTATTTTCAGCAGACACCAACTAGGTGTCCTACATATCTATCTTATTCCTGACACTACCTGTGTAGAGATAGCATCAGATCTCATAGATTGAGGCCTTGGTCTGACATGATTCTGTAATCATGCAGAAACTCCATTCCTTTAACACAATCTTTTTTCTTTCTGTTTGCTGAGTCTCTTCTTTAATCTTTAAGCCCTTATACATCAGATTCTGGTCAGCATAAAGCTGTCTAAAGAAGAAAGTCTTAGGTTTGTTCACCACAGAAACAGTTTTGGTCAAACTAAAGATAAAATTTTGACCTCAGTTGTGGTTCAGAACTACCTACTATGCCCTCACAAAATAAGACAGAATAATGCCATGTCTGACTTTGGGATCTGATATGATGGCCAACTACTTCTTACTCTGGATGCAACCAAATCAGTGGATCCCATGACCCCATCTCTATTAATCACCATAATTAAAAAAAAAATCTGTCCCTATGTGAGCCATCGGTGAACTAGGTTTTAGAACACTAGTTTACCTGTGTCTCTGAGTTTGGTGCCATTTCCTTAAACCTTTACTTTCTTAAACTCCTGTTGCATCTTATTAGGCTTTGATGTGCACAGGCAAACCAATGCCTTTAGTTTGGTAACAATTGTCTCCACTTTAGAGACCAATTGCAAGACCAGATTTTCATGTGTGCTTCTGACCAATTGGCTATAAATAAGGGTTCCCATGACTTCCCCTTAGAGTTTGATAATTTTGTTAGAATGATTCACAAAGTTCAGGAGAACATTTACTTATGTTGGTTATTAGTTTATTATAAAGAACACAGATGAACAGCAGTGGGAAGAGGTATATAGAGTAAGTTCTGAAGGGCCACAGGCATTGGAGCTACTGTCCCTGCACCAACCTCCTGGCACATGGCATCCATCTACCCCAAAGCTCCTCAGGTTTTAAGAGTTTTAGAGAGATTTACTCTCCAGCTGATCACCCTTTGCTTTACTTCTCAGAGGTCAGTGGGTGAGGCTGAAAGTTCCAACCTTGTAATCACTTGATCTTTCTAGTGTCCAGATGTGGGAAGCCATTCATTGTCAATACCATCATGAGAGTGCGTCAAGGAATTCAGAAGGCTGATGAACCTTGAACTTTAGCAGGGCTAAAGCTATGCATCAATTGTGTGTTGAGATAGCTCTGGCTTGAAGCAATTTCCTGACATGATAGCCTCAAAGTAAATCTTTACTGACATTTACTCACCTTTGAGATGGTCTATCTGCTACCTGTTTGCTGTGCTTTACCGAGGGCAAGATGTTTATCTAAAAGTGAATAAAAAGCAGACCGGTCAGAAGTTGGTATGCCTCTCCAAGAGAGAGTTTTATACCTGCCCTCCACACCCCACCCTCACAATGCATCTAAATTCAGATTTCTTGTATAGTGTTTTCATTTGTGTGTGGCCCCTTCTTCAGATCCTGAACTTTAGTCATAAAAGGCTGTGGCAACCAGACCCATCCTGAGGTTCTGTAGGGACCCCACCCAGTCACCTCATTAGCAAAAACTCAGGTGTGATCCATAGGGCTTGTTATGAATATCAAGACACTTTGTATAATTTAAGTAATTACAAGAGTTTTAGGAGCTCTATGCCAGAAATCATGACGAAGACCAAATATATTTATTAGATCACAAGCTGCTATAACAAATTACCACAGACTGGGTGGCTTACCAAACAGAATTTATTTCTCACAGTTGGAGGCTAGAAGACCAACAGCAAGTTGTTGGTATGTATGATGTCTTCTGTGGCCTCTCTCCTCAGTTTGTAGGTGTCAATTTTTTTCCCTGAGCCCTCACATGGCCTTCCCTCTGTGTTCTAATGTTTTCTTCTTCTAAGGATGCCAGTAATATTGGGTAAGGGCCCACATATTTTAATATTTTTTCTTTAGAAATCTGTCTAAAGAAAATATAGTCACCTCTGCTGGGAGTTAGGACTTCAATATGTAAATCTTGATGGTGTTTGTGACAGCTTCCCTGTTGAGGGCTGACCCTGATCCAGCATGATCTCCAGGTTGTTTATTCACCCAGGAAAAATTTCAAGGTTGAACTGAAGTGAGAGCAAAGCCAGTTTTATTCAGGTAGAGAAAAAGAAAAGCTAGAGCGTAGGTTTCACTGTAAAAGAAGTAAAAATACATATCTGAGTGGACACAGGCCAACTCACCAGTGAGTTGCACACTTGGTCAGTTAGTTCTTGGGATTTTATGTTTCCAAGGGATTTCATGTCATCTCCAAGCTTTGTGCCAAATTTTGACACTGTCTTTTGTTTGGGATGGGAACTTGTTTCTAATATGGTCCATTCCAGATGTGTCTTGGCATTCGTTTTCCTCACCCCCACTTCTACTTCTGGTGTCAGTTTTCATTGTAATGATGGTATAATGAGCTTTGGGGTCATTTTCTGGTTAGTTTTACCTTTATCTTGGATCTGTCTGATTCTAATTATTATTTTTCATCTACCTCCCTGACTATGGTGATTTAAAACATCTGCTTATAGGCATCTTCAGTAGGGAGGATAGGGTCCTATTAGCTGGCTGTTAATTACTCAATCATTCCAGCCATTTGTTCAACCATTTGTCTTAGTTTACTCATTCTATTTGCCAGGGAATTTTTCTAGTTTCTTACAAACCTGCTTCAATGGGATACAATTCAGCCTCTAAGAGATACCTTAAATAATCTTACCTTGAAGGAGATCAGACAAGAGTAAAGCATTTATTCATATTGTTAGTAGCAATGTGGGTGCTCTGTTCTTGACTTTAATGAAGTAAAGATGTCACAACAGCAGTCCAAGTGATTTTTTGAGTATGTTTATTAAAGGTGGGGATAGTGAAACAAAGGAAGGACTTAAGATAGAAGAGGCCAGATCATAGCAACAGGAGCGAGCATAGGCAGAGTTACCTTGCCTTTTGGAAATATGAGAAAGAGTTAATACTGAGCCTGGCTGCCTTAGCCCTTTAGAAAGAAAGTCACAGAGGCAGAATAAGTAAGCCAGCTAGGTTGTGTGGACTAGGAAACAAGTTACTGAGGCAAAAGTAGCAAGTTACTGAGGCAAAAGGCCTTTGGAGAAAGAAAGCAAATAGGTACTTTAGGAAAGAAGGGGGTGGGAGGAGACATGGGCTTGCTTTAGAGTGAGAGTGAACACTGGATCCTTTGTCTTAAGGGTTTTTATCTGTTTTCTAAAGACAGGAATTTTAGGGGAGGATCTCAATAAAATATTCATCAACTTTCCAGATATGTCCTTTCAGGGTCCTGGTTTCTATCAATTCATTAGCAGTAGGGTAGGGAGTCATTAGTCATTGCATCTGCTTCTGATGTCAGCCATGGCATTGCTTCATCTAGTTTTGCTGTTTTGTTGGGCCTGGAGCTGAAACACAACTGAGGCCTAGTTTTATCAAAACTCTGTGTGGTCAATAGACCTGAGTCTCTGTTCCTAAAATTATTTGATGTTGAACAGAACCTCCTGGTCCAGAGGGTATAATGCTTAAGGAAGTTGTCATGCAAGGGAGAAGGAGGCAGGTGAGTCAAGGTGCCGGGAAAGGCCAGTTTGGATCAGATAGCTGTCTCATTTTCTCCATTCCACTTGCTAAGGAATTTTCCTAGTTTCTTACTATATCGCTTCGATATTACCTAGGATAGGAAATATTTGGTTATTAAGATGGTTTGCCAATTGTTCATGTTTTGTCTATGTTAAACTAACACAATGATCTTTACTTTGTCTTAATCTTCATGGCCACAGAATGTACTTATCTGATGCTCATGTTCTGTATAGTTTGTGCTCAAAAGGAATTCATCACATCCTACCTGAGAGTGCCAGACCAACTACTAGGTGTCAGGAAAAAAGCAAGGTGAAATACAACATCAGTCAATATATTACCCTCATCAATTTGAAACTGTGTGTTTGCCTTTTCTGAATAGATCATCATTTAATAAGTGTGAATAAAAGCTTTACTTCCTAAACAAGATACAGTGGTACCTCAAGATACGAGTTTAATTTGTTCCGTAACCTCGAGGCATGGGAAACTATGAGACGCTTGAGTTGCAGTAAACTGGTGGGTCGTGTGCAGCCGGCCAATCCATGCGATTACTTGTATCTCAACTGTTGCTCGTATTTCAAAGCAAAAATTGCTTGCTCGACGGCTCATATCTCAAAAATCTCGTATGTTAGGGCACTCGTATCTTGAGGTACCACTGTATATGGATAAATAGTTGAAATAAAAACTCTGATGATAAACTTTATCACAAGACTCTTTATTTATTTAACAAATTTTTATTGTTCAGATTATTACATTTGTTCCTCTTTCTTCCCCTCATAGTTCCCCTCCACTCAGTTCCCACCTCTCCCTCTGCCCTTACCTCCCCCCACATTGTCATCATCATAGGTGTATGATTTTTATCCAGTCTCTCTCTGCACCCTTTTCACTCCTTTCCCCCTAAGAATTGTCAGTCCACTCCCTTTCTATGCCCCTGATTTTATAATATTCACCAGTTTATTCTATTCATCAGATTTTTTATTCATTTGATTTTTAGATTCACTTGTTAATAGATATGTATTTGTTGTTCATAATTTTTACCTTTACTGTTTTCTTCTTCTTCCTCTTCTTAAAGAATACCTTTCAGCATTTCATATAATACTGTTTTGGTGGTGATTAAATCCTTTAGCTTTTTCTTATCTGTGAAGTTCTTTATCTGACCTTCAATTCTGAATGATAGCTTTGCTGGTAGAGTAATATTCTCTCTTTGTCTTCCCCACAGAACCCACCTTTGGTTCTCATTGGTTAGTTCCTATGTCAGTCAGCATTTCCAGGCCTATCTCTGGGCCTGATAAAGAAGCAGGGCTTAACAGAAGCCCCACGGAGGTCCCGAGAGAAAGAAAAGCCTGCCTGCTGGCAAAGATCAGAAAGGAAGAGGGGGAGAAAGAGAGAGATAAGTACACTGATCAACAGCTTCCACAGAGGCTGCAGATCACACCCTGACTCACTTTCTGGGTCTCAGCCACCTGAGCAGTCAGTGTTCAGTTGCCAGGCTTCATTAAGGCAACCCAGTGCTGACTTCGGGATGGTCTGCCTTTGGTCGCAGGCTGGGCCCCTTCCCAAGCCCCAGGCTTTAGGCTTGGGAAGTGCCTCTCCCCCCACCTTGCCCCTCCAATCACAGGATCGACCCCTCTGATGGCAAATTAATTTGTATGTATGCAAATTAATTTCCATCTTTGTTAGGTTAATTTTCTGATTGGCTGTGGGCATAGCAGAGGAATGGTCAATTTGCATGTTTCTCTATTATTATGTAAGATATTCTTCATTCTCCAACTTCTCTCTATCCCTTTGGTCTTCTTGAATTCTCTTCAGAGGATATATCAAAAACTAAGATGATTATAGTATGCTATCTCTTTACATGTTTATTATTTGCAATGTTTATAGCATATAAGCTCTAGAAGGGCAGTCTGATTGTATGGCATCTAACGCAGTGCACTACACTGGCATGAGGGAGATAGCCAATAAATATTTATTGCATAACATACATGATAATTGTCTCCCTTATAGTAGTCATCCAATATTTTTTTCCATTTTTTAAATTAAGGTATTATATGTGTACATATCTTCCCATTGCCTCTCACCCAACCCCACCCCACTCCCCTAGTGCCCTCACCCCCCAGTGTCTTGTGTCCATTGGTTATGCTTATATGCATGCATACAAGACTTCGGTTGATCTCTTATATCCTGCACCTCTCCCTAATCATCCCGCTGTAATGTGACAGTCTGATGCTTTTTGGCCCTTGTATCTATCTTTTTGTTCATCAGTTTATAATGTTCTTTATTATCCACAAATGAGTGAGATCATGTGGTATTTTTCTTTCATTGACTGGCATATTTCACCTAGCATAATGCTCTCCAGTTACTTTTTCTCCGCATCCTCTCCAGCAGTAGTCGTTTTTTTTGATTTGTTGATGATAGCCATTCTGGCAGGTGTGAGATGGTATCACATTGTGGTTTTGATTTGCATCTCTTGGATATTTAGTGACTTTGAGCATGTTTTCATGTGTTTCTTGGCTTGCCTTCTGTCTTCTTTTGAAAAAGTTCTATTTTTTTAAAAATATTTTTAAAAATATATTTTATTTATTTTTTTATAGAGATGAACGGAGAGGGATAGAGAGTTAGAAACATCAATGAGAGAGAGAGACATTGATCAGCTGCCTCTTGCACGCCCCCTACTGGGAATGTGCCCACAACCAAGGTCTGACAGGCCCTTGACCGGAATCAAACCTGGGACCTTTCAGTCCGCAGACCGATGCTCTATCCAATGAGCCAAACCAGTTTCGGCAGTATGGACATTTTAATGATGTTGATTCTCCCAATCCATGAACATGGTATGTTCTTCCATCTGTTTATGTCTTCCTCTATCTCTTTTTCCAGTGTCTTGTAGTTTTCTACGTATAGGTCTTTTACCTCCTTAGTTAAGTTTATTCCTAGGTATCTTAATTTTTTTTGGTGCAATGGTAAATGGGATTGTTTTTTTAGTCTGTCTTTCTGTAAGTTCACTATTGGTGTATGAAATGTCATAGATTTCTTGGCATTAATTTTTTATACTGCTTTATTGCTGAATTGATTTTTTAAGTCCATTAGGTTTTTGGTGGAGTCTTTCAGTTTTTTTTATATACAATAGCATGTCATGTGCAAATAAGAAAAATTTTACATATTTGTTTCAAATTTGAATGCCTTTTATTTCTTCTTGTTGTCTAATTGCAATCCCTAATACTTCCAGTACTATGTCGAACAGGAGTGGTGAGAGTGGGCATCCCTGTCTTGTTCCTATTGTTATGGAAAATGGTTTTGGTTTTGCTCATTGAATATGATGTTAGCTGTAGGTTTATCATATATAGCTTTTATTATGTTGGGGTATGATCCTTCTATTTCCACCTTGTTGAGAGTTTTTATCAAGAAAGGGTGTTAGATTTTGTCAAATTGTTGTTGTTGTTTTTTGCATCAATTAATATGACTATGTGGACTGATCCAAGATGGTGGCATAGGTAAACACCTACACTGCTGCCTTGCACAACAATTTTAAAACTACAACTAAAAGACAGAACGGACATCATCCAGAACCACAGGAAAGCTGGCTGAGTGGAAATTCAACAACTAGAAGGAAAGAGAGGGGCTCATGGAGACCCAGTGGAGCTGCAAAAAGCTGAGGTGTGGAGATGCGCGCATGGAGAGAGCGCATGCCAGAGAACCTGGCTGGCTTTCTCTGGCGTGAGGGGGATGGAGACTCCCAGCTGCATTGAACCCCTTATCATACGGCACTAAACACCACGTCTGGAGGGACTCATATGGGGGGAGTTTGGACTGTGAAGATGGAGAACTGCATGCAGATCTGGGGGAAACGCCAAAGGGCAGAGGTCTGGAGGTCTAGTGGCGTGCACAGCACTGCGTGCAGAGGACCGACTGTTGGTTGTGCTGCTGGCTTTCGCGAGTGGGCGGGAGACACAGCCCCCCAACTGCGCCACTTCTAGCTCCACTGAACCCCAATTTTGGGCAAAACCCTGGGGACCCAGACTCATATGGTCCCGGAGTGCAGGGGAATCGGAAAGGCAGAGGTCTAGAGGCACTGTGAGAGCACAACTGCTCACAGGGACTGCTCCAGTGATTACCCAGTCTCATAAGACCTAATGGCAGTGGAGGGTGGGGCCGACTGGAAGGCAAGGTGGTCCGTTTAAACCCTGAGATTCCACCCATCCCAAGCTCAACAGAGAGGCTTTTGCAGTTTTGCAAGTCGTGTATCATAAGGTTGAATTCAACACAGAAGTTCTCCCAGCATAGTGACAATGCTGAGACAAGGGAAGAGATCACAAACAAAAGAAATAGAGGAAAACAAACGACTGGATATAGAGTTCAAAACTACGCTTATAAGGTTTTTCAAGAATATCCTTGAAAAGTTGGATAAAGTTAGCGAGACACAAGAGGAGATGAAAAAGTACCAACTGGAAAATAAACATACACTGACTGAAATAAAAAATATTATACAGAGTCCTAACAGCAGACTAGAGGAAGTCAAGAATCAAGTAAAAAATTTGAAATATAAAGAATTAGAAAACACTCAACTGGATAAGTAAGAAGAAAAAAGAATAAAAAAATGTGAAGATAATGTAAGGAGCCTCTGGAACAACTTCAAGCGTAACAACATCAGAATTGTGGGGGTGCCAGAAGAAGAGAGAGAGCAAGATACTGAAAACCTATTTGAAGATATAATGACTGAAAACTTCCCACATCTGGTGAAAGAAATAGATTTACAAGTCCAGGAAGCCCACAGAACCCCATATAAAAGGAATCCAAAGAGGACTATACCAAGACACATCATCATTAAAATACCAAGAGCAAAAGACAAAGAGAGAATATTAAAAGCAGCAAGAGAAAAACAGTTCATTACCTACAAGGGAGCACCCATACAATTGTCAGTTGATTTCTCAACAGAAACGATGCAGGCCAGATGGGAGTGGCAAGAAATATTCAACGTGATGAATAGCAAGAACCTACAACCAACAATACTCTATCCAGCAAAGCTATCATTTAGAATTGAAGGGCAGATAAAGAGCTTCTCAGATAAGAAAACGATAAAGGAGTTCATCAACTCCAAACCAGAATTATATGAAATGCTGAAAGGTACTCTTTTAGAAGAGGAAGAAGAAAAAGGTAAAAGATAAAAAATTATGAACAACAAATACGTATCTATCAACAAGTGAATCTAAAAATTAAGTGAATTAAAATTTTGATCAACAGAATAAACTGGTGAATATAATAGAATCAGGAACACAGAAAGGGAGTGGACTGATAATTCTCAGGGGAAAGTGGTGAGGGCAGTGCAGGGAGAGACTGGACAAAAGTCATACACTTATGGATGAGGTCAATGTGGGGGAGGTATGGGTAAAGGGAGGGATAGGATCTGGGTGGAGGAGAGCTATAGAGGGGAAAAAAGAGAAAAAAATGTAATAACCTGAATCATAAAGATTTAATTAAAAAATATGACTATGTGATTTTTATCTCTCAATTTGTTTATGTAATGTATCACATTTATTGATATTGCACCATCCTTGCATTCCTGGGTTAAATCCTATTTGGTCATGTTGTATGATCTTTCTGAGGTACTGCTGTATCCGATTTGCTAGAATTTTGTTTGAGTATTATGGCATTTATGTTCA
This sequence comes from Lasiurus cinereus, assembly GCA_011751065.1. Lineage (NCBI taxonomy): Eukaryota > Metazoa > Chordata > Mammalia > Chiroptera > Vespertilionidae > Lasiurus > Lasiurus cinereus. The sequence goes on from JAAGEH010002534.1 coordinate 33,132,994, forward strand.
TGAGGGACATTAGGCTGCAATTCTCTTTTACTGTGTTGTCTTTATCTGGTTTTGGTATTAGGGTGATGCTGGCTTCATAGAAGGAGCTTGGATGTATTCCTTCTTCTTGATTTTTTTGGAATAGTCTGAAGAGTATAGGTTTTAATTCTTCCTTGAATGTTTGGTAAAACTCCCCTGTGAAGTCTTCTGACCCAGAGCTTTTGTTTGCTGGAATCTTTTTGATGACTGCTTCAATTTCTTCCATAGTTATTGGCCTATTGAGATGTTTAGATTCTTCCTGATTGAGTTTTGGACGGTTATATTTTTCTAGGAATATGTCCATTTCCTGCAGGTTGTCCAATTTCTTGAAATAGAGTTGTTCATAGCATTTTTTAAAAACAATCCTTTGTATTTCAGCGTGGTCTGTGGTTATTTCAATTCATTCTTTTCTTACTTTGTGTCTTCTCTATTTTTTTTCTTGGTGAGCCTGGCTAGAGGTTCATCAATCTTGTTTATCCTTTCAAAAAACCAGCTCTTGTTTTTTAAAAATGTTTTTTATTGTTTCTTTGGTCTCTGTGTCATTTAGTATCACTCTGATTCTTATTTTTCCTTACTTTTGCTTACATTGGGCTTTTCTTGTTGCTCTCTTTCTAACTCTTTGAGTTGTACGGTTAGGTAATTTATTACTATCGTTTCTTTTTTTTTGCAGTAGGCTTATAGAGCTATGAATTTCCCTCTCAAAACTGCTTTTACTGTGTCCCATAAATTTTGCGTGGTTGTGTTTTCATTGTCATTTGTTACCATGATGTTTTTTATTTCTTTCTTGATCTCTCTGGTAACTCAATCATTTTTAATAGCATACAGTTTAGGCTCCATGTGTTTGATTTCTTTGGGTTGTTTTTATTGTAATTGATTTCTAGTTTTATGCCACTGTGATCTGAGAAGATGCTTGATATGATTTATATCTTCTTTTTTTAAAATATATTTTTATTGATTTTTTACAGAGAGGAAGGGAGAGGGACAGAGTTAGAAACATTGATGAGAGAGAGACATCGATCAGCGGCCTTCTGCACGCCCCCTACTGGGGATGTGCCCACAACTAAGATACATGTCCTTGACCGGAATCGAACCCAGGACCTTTCAATCCGCAGGCCGATGCTCTATCCACTGAGCCAAACTCCTCCTGGCTGATTTATATCTTCTTGAATTTGAAGGGACTTTGCATATGACTGAACATATGGTCTATATTTGAAAATATCCCATGTGCACTTAAGAAGAATGTATATTTTCTGGCTTTGGGGTGAAATGTTCTGAAGATGTCAATTAATTCATCTGATCTAGTGGCTCATTTAGGATTGATGTTTCTTTGATGATTTTTTGTTTAGAGGATTTGTCCAATGGTGATAGTAGGGCATTAAAGTCCCCTACTAGGATTATTGCAGTTAGTCTCTTCCTTTATATCATCCAGGAGTTGTTATATATATATATATTTGGATGCTCCTGTATTGGGTGCATATATGTTTAACAGAGTTATTTCTTCTTGTTGGGTTGTTCACTTTAATATTAATCTGGCCTTCCTTATCTCTTGTTATGTCCTTCACCCTGAGACCTAATTTCTCAGATATAAGTATTGCTACCCCAGCTTTTTTTTTTTTTCATTTCAATTGACCTGAAAACCCTTTTTCAATTCCTTCACCCTCAGTCTGCGTGCATCATTTTTTCTGAGGTGAGTTTCTTGTAGACAACAGATATATGGGTCATGTTTTCTTATCCAATCCGTTACCCTATGTCTTTTGTTTGGGATATTTAATCCATTTACACTTAAAGTTATTACTGATAGGTACTTATTTTCGCCATATTTATTCTTTACTCTTGCATTTCTTCTTTACTTCCTATTTCTTTTATTTTTTTACAGCAGATCCTTTAGCATTTCTTACATTGCTGGTTTCTTGTTAATAGATTCCCTTAGTCCTTTTTTATCTGTGAAGCTCCTGATTTCACCTTCAGTTTTGATAGATAGCCTTGAATGGGTACAGTATTCTTGGATTCGGATCCTTCCTTTGCATGACTTTGTATATTTCATTCCATTCCCTTCTGGCCTGATGAATTTCTGTTGAGAAATCAGTCACTATTCTGATGGGCATTCCTTTGTAGGTAGCTTTCTATCTCTCTATGACCTCTTTTAAGATTCTTACTTTGTCATTGGTGTTTGCCATTTAATTATAATGTGCCTTGGCATTGGCCTTTTGAGGTTCAATGTGCTTGGAACTTTGTGAGCTTCTTGGATTTGTGTGGGTATTTTCTTTCCTATATCAGGGAAGTTTTCTGCATTTTTTCTTTAAACAGGTTTTCTATTCGTTGCTCAGTTTCCTCTCCTTCTGTCACCCCCATTATGCGGATGTTGTTTTGTTTCATGTTGTCCCAAAGTTCCCTTAGGCTCTCCTCCTGCTTTTTAATTTTTTTTTCTAGAAGTTGCTCTACTTGGATATTTTTTTACTACCTTGTCTTCTAGCTCTATGATATGGTCCTCTATTTCTCCTAGCGTACTCTTGACACTTTCTATTGAGTTCTTTACCACAGCAATGTCATTTTTCATTTCTTCTTCATTTCCTCTTGGTTCTTTCTCATATTGTCAAATTTGTCTTCCATTCTTTTTTTATTTTTTTAAAATTAAATCTTTATTATTCAGATTATTACATTTGTCTCTCTTTTTTTTCCCCTCCATAGCTCCCCTGCACCTGGCTTCCACCCCTCCCTCTACCCTTTCCTCTCTCCCATTGATGAGTCCATAGGTGTATGATTTTTGTCCAGTCACTCCTGTACACCCCTCCCCTCTTTCCCCCTGAGAATGATCAGTCCACTCCCTTCCTATGCTCCTGATTCTATTATATTCACCAGTTTATTCTGTTGATCATATTTTTAATTCACATAATTTTTAGATTCACTTGTTGATAGATATGTATTTGTTGTTCATAATTTTTTATCTTTTACCTTTTTCATCTTACTCTTCTAAAAGAGTACCTTTCAGCATTTCATAAAATACTGGTTTGGATTTGATGAACTCCTTTAGCTTTTTCTTATCTGTGAAGCTGTTTATCTGCCCGTCAATTCTGAATGATAGCTTTGCTGGTAGGGTATTCTTGGTTGTAGGTTCTTGCTATTCATCACGTTGAATATTTTTTGCCACTCCTGTCTGGCCTGCATCATTTCTGTTGAGAAATCAGCTGACAGTAGTATGCGTGCTCCCTTGTAGGTAATTACTTGTTTTTCTCTTGCTGCTTTTAATATTCTCTCTTTGTCTTTTGCTCTTGGTATTTTAATTATGATGTGTCTTGGTGTAGTCCTCTTTGGATTCCTTCCATATGGGTTTCTGTGTGCTTCCTGGACTTGTAAGTCTATTTCTTTTACCAGATGTGGAAAGTTTTCAGTCATTATTTCTTTAAGTAGGTTTTCAGTATTTTGCTCTCTCTCTTCTTCTGGCACCCCCACAATTGTGATTGGTACGCTTGAGGCTATCCCAGAGGCTCCTTACAGTATCTTCACATTTTTTGATTCTTTTTTCTTCTTGCTTTTCTGATTCTTTATATTTCAAATTTTGTACTTGATTCTTGCCTTCCCCTAATCTGCTGTTAGGTCTCTGTAAAATATTTTTTTATTTCAGTCAGTGTTTGTTTAATTTCTATTTGGTCCTTTATCATCTTTAGTTGGTCCTTTTCCATCTCTAGTTGGATCTTTTGCATCCCTAGTTGGTCCTTTTTTAACTCCTTTTGGGACTCGCTAAATTTACCCATCTTTTCTAGCATATTCTTGAAGAACCTTATAAGCGTGGTTTTGAACTCTATATCCAGTCTTTTTTTTCCCTCCATTTCTTTTGTTTGTGATCCCTTCCCTTGTCTCGGCATTTTCACTATGCCGGGAGAGCTTCTGTGTTAGATTCAGCCTTATGATACCAGACTTGAAAAACTGCAAAAGCCTCTCTTTTGAGCTTGGGATGGGTGGAGTCTCAGGGCTTAAGGGACTGCCTTGCCTTCCAGTTGGCCCTGCCCTGCTTGGCCTCCAAGTCTTAAGTGACTGGGTAATGGCTGGAGCGGTCCCTGTGCGTGCATGCTCTCTCGCAGTGCCTCTAGACTGCTGCCTTTCCTGCTCCCCTGTGTTCTGGGACCACATGAGTCTTGGTCCCCAGGGTTTTGCTCGAAACTGGGGTCCAGTGGAGTCAGAAGTGGCACAGCTGGGTGGGTCTGTCTCCCGCCCACTCCAGAAAACCAGCGGCACAATCAGCATTCAGTCCTTGCGCGCCACTGGACTTCTAATCTTTTCTGACTCCCCTAAACCTCCATGCACTTCTCCCCTTTCACAGTCCGAACTCCCCCCGAATGAGTTTCGGCTGGATCTGGGGTTCATTGTTGTAGGGCAAGGAGTTCAATGCCTTTGAGAGTCTCCGTCTCCCTCCTGCCAGAGAAAGCCAGCCAGGTTCACCATCATCTACTCTCTCCGTGTGTGTCTCCGTACCTCAGCTTTTTACAGCTCCTCTGGGTCTGTGTGAGCCCCTCTCTTTTTTTCTAGTTGTAGAATTTCTACTCAGCCAGCTTTCCTGTGGGTTTATTATGGGGTTCTGTGGGCTTCCTGGACTTGTAAGTCTATTTCTTTCACCAGATGTGGAAAGTTTTCAGTCATTATTTCTTTAGGTAGGTTTTCAGTATCTTGCTCTCTCTCTTCTTCTGGCACCCCCACAATTCTGATGTTGATACACTTGAAGCTGTCCCAGAGGCTCCTTACATTATCTTCACATTTTTGGATTCTTTTCTCTTCTTGCTTTTCCAGTTGAGTGTTTTCTGCTTCTTTATATTTCAAATTTTGTACTTGATTCTTGCCTTCCTCTAGTCTGCTGTCAGGTCTCTGAATTTTTTTTATTTCAATCAGTGTATGTTTAATTTCTAATTGGTCCTTTTTCATCTCTAATTGGCCTTTTTTCATCTCTAGTTGGTCCTTTTTCATCTCCTCTTGGGTGTCACTAAATTTATTCATCTTTTCTAGGATACAAGACTTCCAAAACTGCAGAAGCCCCTCTGTTTAGCTTGGGATGGGTGGAGTCTCAGGGCTTAATGGACTGCCTTGCCTTCCAGTAGTCCCCACTTTCTATGGCCCCTGGGTCTGACGTGTCTCTGGGTAATTACTGGAGTGGTTCCTGTGCATGCGCAGTGCCTCTAGACTGCTGCCTTTCCGGCTCCCCTGCATTCTGGGACCATATGAGTTTGGGTGCCCAGGGTTTCGCCCAAAACTGGCATTTAGTGGAGTTAGAAGTGGCTCAGTTGGGATGCTCTGTCTCCTGTACCTTTATGAAAGTCAGCGGCACAATGAGTAGTTGGTCTTCTGTGCGCATTTCTGTGCATGCCACCAGTCTTCTGCCCTTTTGCGACTCCCCTATATTTCTGTGCACTTCTCCCTTTTCACAGTCCAAACTCCCCCCGTATGAGTTTTGGGTGGACCTGGGGATCAGTGCCGTAGGATAAGGGTTTCAATGCAGTTGAGAGTCTCTGTCTCCTTCCCACCAGAGAAAGCCAGCCAGGTACTCAGGCACCTGCTCTCTCCACATGCATGTCTCCATACTTCAGCTTTTTGCAGCTCCTCTGGGTCTCAGTGAGCCCCTCTCTTTCCTTCTAGTTGTAGAATTTCCACTCAGCCAACTTTCCTGTGATTCGGGATGATGTCTGTTCTGCCTTTTAGATGTAGTTTTGAAATTGTTGTGCAAGGCAGCAGTGTAGGTGTTTACCTATGCCACCATCTTGGATCCCCACTCCAAATCAATGAGATTTACTCTTTAGAAAATTATTTCTCTGCTGCTTTTTTTCTTTTGAAACTGTTCTCTCACGTGCTGCTGAGCATTTTTTCAATATTAGGTTTTTCTCATATATATTTTTCCCTTTTTCTTTGCCTTGTGACCCTTCTTAATTGGAACTCAAAAGGCTTTGAGTCAGCCAGTTTATTTAGTCCACTATAACTTGAATATTAAGATCTCAAGTGTATATACATGTAAAAATTTAGAGTTAATTGGCTGCCATTTAGGTCTGTATGCATGAAAATCAATGTTTCCAATGGTCCAGAGTATAGTAGCTGTGGTAAAGAAATATGGACCTTTCCAAATTATTGAAAAAAAATGTAAAATTGTAATAATTGATAAAAAAGAGATCAAATAAATAAACTAATTAGGCCTATATATCTATTGAAAAAGTTGAATCAATAATGAATAACCCTCCAAAACACAAAGCACCAGACTTAGATTGGTTCACTAATGAATCCTGCCAAACATTTAAGGAAGAAATTATATTAATTCTGTGAAATCTCTTTCATAGGGTAGAAATAGGAGGAATACTTATTAATTATTCTATGAGATTAGCATTACCTTCACATTAAAAGTAGACAAAGAAATTACAAAAACAAAAAGTAATAGACTATAGATGCAAGAAATCTCAACAAAATATTTGCAAATCTAATCCAACAATGTATAAAAACCACAGGATCAAGTGGGTTTATCCCAGATATATAAAGCTGGTTCAATATTCAAAAATCAATTAATTGTATTCTTCAATAAAGGTATTTATTATCAACATTGTCATGAAAGTGCAACTAGGAACTTGGAAGGCCAGTGGTCCTTGGATGATTAACAAGCTAATACCATGCACCAATTGTTCTGTTGAGATAGTGATAGCTCGAAGCAATTTCCTGACCTAATAGAATCAAAGTAAATCTTTACTGATCTTTTACTGACCTGTGTGATATTCTGCCTGCTACCAGTTTGCTGTGCTTAACTGAATGCAAGATGTATATCTAAAATTGAATAAAAGCTGACAGGTCCAGCATTTCAGGAGCTTCTCTACTATTTGGAAGTTTCCACCTGGTCTCCATGCCTTCTAAATTAATATTTCTTTCTAGTGTTTTCATTTGTGTGTAGCCTCTTCTTCAGATCCTGAACCTTAGCCATAAATAGATGCAACAGTAATCCATCAAATCCAAAGGCTATAGAAGAAAAATCACAGGATCATGTCATAGATACAGAAAAAGCATTTGATAAAGTATCTACATATATAAAAGCCTATGTGACTATTATGGCAGATTGACCAGAAAGATCAGAACGACTGGTTGACCAGTTGCTATGACACACAATGACCACCAGGGGGCAGATGTTCAACACAGGAGCTTCCCCCTGGTGGTGAGTGCACTCCCACAGCCTCCCACTACCTCCTCTCCTGACTGGCTGGCCCCCATCGGCTCTAAACCATTCATAGAGACTTGCTTCTGGGTAGGGGTTTCCTATGTAGTGGAGCAGCACCCTTGCTGTGATCTATTGAAAGTCAGTCCTCGACACAAGGGTTTGTCTCACTCCTGTCCTCTCCTTTCCCATGGGGCCGCCTGCCCACCAGGGTCATGGCATAGTGATAAGGAAGGGAGGAGATGGGGAGGCAGGGAATTGCATGTTGGTGTTGCACGAATGGTGTCCATTGCTTCCATGCCCAGCACAATGACTATTGCCTCTTCTCCCAACTTTGGCAGGACCTTCAGACCTAGGTTGGAACAGAAAATGGGTAGATGTGGCCCCTTTCTCAGGGAGGCTGAGGGCCAGCTCCCTCCTTGGGGCCAGTGGCCAACCTCCCATGTTCCCTCCTCCAGCACTCCCTCCTGTGCACAAATTCGTGCACCAGCGCCCTAATATGTTATAAATGATAAAAGTTCATTCATACATAAGGAAATGGAAACTTGTAGAATTAAAAAATATATTTCTATTGATTTCAGAGAGGAAAGGAGAGGGAGAGAGAGAGCTAGAAACATCAATGATGAAAGAGAATCATTGACTGGCTGCCTCCTACACCTATCCCACTGGGGATTGAGCCTGCAACCTGGGTATGTGCTCTGACTGGGAATCAAACCATTGTCCTGGTTCATAAGTTGGTGCTCAACCACTGAGCCACTGTAGCCTGGCTAAAACTTGTAGAATGTAATGATTGAGACTAGAACTCACACTATATATATATATATATATATGGAATATAAAAATGTTGAATCAATCTTAACAGAGTTGAATAGGGTCTGAGGGATTGGGGAAATGGAAGATGTTATAATACTTCCAGTTATAAGATAAGTTCTGGAGAGTGAATGTAGAGCATGGTGACTACAGTTAACAATAATGTATAGCTCTAGCTGGTTTGACTCAGTGGATAGAGCATCTACCTGCAGACTGAAGGGTCCCAGGTTTGATTCTGATCAAGGACACATACCCTGGTTGTGAACTCGATCTCCAGTAAGGGCATGCAGAATACAGGTGGCAGCTGATCAATGATTCTCTCTCATCATTGATGTTTCAATCTTTCTCTCCCTCTTTGAAATAAATAAAAATATATTTCAAAAACAAACACACAAAAAACAATAATGTATGGTATACCTCAAATTTGCTAATAGAATAATGTGTTTTCATGAGAAATAAAAGGTGATGTGAGGTGATGGATATGTTAATTAGTTTTATTGTGCTATACATTATTTCACGATGTATATGTATACCAAATTATCACTATTGTATAACTTAAATACATATTTTTTGTTAACTTTACCTCATTAAAGCTAGGAAAAATTAATTACCTTTAAAAAGTACATTTTACAGTATAAATACAATGTATTTTACTGTAGATTTTATCTTGCCAATAATTTTTCCTACCTTCTAAACTTTCTGCATGTCATTTATAGTAATAAAATTATACTTAAATACAAAATTTCTTTTGAACAAGTAACAGCTTTTAGATCTTACTTTTGATATTATCCTTTCCCCCATGTTATTTCATATGTCTTTTAGTTACAAGTTACTAAGAGCATATCCTTTTAAATATAAATATAATGGTTGACAATATTCAAAGGTTTTGTTGGAAAGGGACAAAATATGCAATTGGTAAATGAAAAGGACAAAAAGTAAAATATAAAAATATTGATATTATTTTATTTTTAAACTAAGGTGGTGGCAATATTGTGCTTATTTTAATATTATTCTTTATACTATATATATATACATATATATATATATATGGTATATTTATATGTTTTAAATATTTCATTATAAAAAATTAAAAGTATGCATCTTGATATATGTCATTACCCCTACCTTAGATAAGTTCCAAAGGTGATGACATGCTCAGACAGAGGCACTTAATTTTATTTAAATATCAGGAGCCTGTCAGCTCCTGAGCACAGGTAATTCTTGGTCTAAAGTAATACTGCTGCTTAGTACATTGAAGTTCTATTAAGGAATAAATTCTCATCTTTAACAACTGCATAAAAGTGATAATAGTGAATGCTACCACACTGGGATATTTAAAATGGAAATTTCAGAAAAATTACAACTGTATAAAAGTTTTCTGACTTTTAAAATATATTAAAAAAATACCCTTGAGTTTAGCATTGGTATTTGAAGGAGAAAAAGATATAAGGAATATGTCAGAACAACAATAAGGTCTGAGACATTTTTTCTGGGTGCAAAAAATCCTCATTGCTGTGCAGAAATATCTAGAAATGTTATACTTCTAGGGCTGAGAAGCTGAGATGAAGCAATAAAATATAAGCTTCCTTTTGGAAGCAATCTGAGCTGAGAACTGACGAAAGGAAAATAGTGCCAAGGTTTAGAAGTATTTTCAACTCACATGCTGAACTGCATTTAGATTTGACCTGGCCATGGTATAAAATAGGTTTGTCTGGTCATCCCTGGTGCACATTGATCTGTAGGACAAACCCACTTAATGTTATAAAGGCAAAGGTTGTGTAAATCGGGCCATTTCCAAGTGTAGCTTTCTTTTTATTTTTCTTTCTTCCTTCCTTCCTTCCTTCCTTCCTTCCTTCCTTCCTTCCTTCCTTCCTTCCTTCCTTTCTTTTTCTTTCTTAAACATATTTTATTGATTTTTTTTACACAGAGGAAGGGAGAGGGATAGAGAATTAAAAAGACTGATGGGAAAGAAACATGGATCTACTGTCTCCTGCACACTCCATGCTGGGTATGTGACCGCAACCAAGGTACATGCCCTTGACCAGAACTGAACCCTGGGACCCTTGAGTCCACAGGCTGATGCTCTATCCACTGAGCAAACCAGTTAGGGCCTAAGTGTGGTTTTCTAATTTGCATGAAAGCCTGAGATATAGTTTGACAACTCACTAGATAATTATCCTGGTGAATTATAATGATGTATATTTATTTTATTTTATTATTATTTATTATTATTTTTATTTATTTATTTTTTTAAATTAAATCTTTATTATTCAGATTATTACATTTGTTTCTCTTTTTTCCCCTCCATAGCACCCCTCTACCCAGCTCCCACCCCTCCCTCTGCCCTTAGCTGCCTCCCATTGATCTCATCCATAGGTGTATGATTTTTGTCCAGTCTCTCCCTGTACACCTCTCACCCCTTTCCCCCTGAGAATTATCAGTCCATTCCCTTTCTGTGCTCCGGATTCTATTCTATTCACCAGTTTATTCTGTTCCTCAAATTTTTAATTCACTAATTTTTAGATTCACTTATTGATAGATATGTATTTGTTGTTCATAAATTTTTGTCTTTTACCTTTTTCTTCTTCCTTTTCTAAAAGAGTACCTTTCAGCATTTCATATAGTACTGGTTTGGAGTTGATGAACTCCTTTAGCTTTTTCTTATCTGTGAAGCTCTTTATCTGCCCTTCAATTCTGAATGATAGCTTTGCTGGATAGATTATTCTTGGTTGTAGATTCTTGCTATTCATCACGTTGAATATTTCTTGCCACTCCCGTCTGGCCTGCATCGTTCCTGTTGAGAAATCAGCTGACAGTCGTATGGGTGCTCCCTTGTAGGTAATAAACTGTTTTCCTCTTGCTGCTTTTAATATTCTCTCTTTGTCTTTTGCTCTTGGTATTTTAATTATGATGTGTCTTGGTGTGGTCCTCTTTGGATTCCTTTTATATGGGGTTCTGTGTGCTTCCTGGACTTGTAAATCTATTTCTTTTACCAGATGTGGGAAGTTTTCAGTCATTATTTCTTTAAATAGGTTTTCAGTATCTTGCTCTCTCTCTTCTTCTGGCACCCCCACAATTCTGATGTTGGTACTCTTGAAGCTGTCCCAGAGTCTCCTTACATTATGTTCACATTTTTGGATTCTTTTCTCTTCTTGCTTTTTCAGTTGAGTGTTTTCTGCTTCTTTATATTTCAAATTTTTTACTTGATTCTTACCTTTCTCTAGTCTGTTCTTAGGACTCTGTATAATATTTTTTATTTCAGTCAGTGTATGTTTAATTTCTAGTTGGTCTTTTATCATCTTTAGTTGGACCTTTACCATCTCTAGTTGGCTCTTTTGCATCTCTAGTTGGTCCTTTTTCATCTCCTCTTGGGACTTGATAAATTTATCCATCTTTTCTAGCATATTCTTGAAGAACCTTATAAGCGTGGTTTTGAACTCTATATCCAGTCTTTTTTTTCCCTCTATTTCTTTTGTTTGTGATCCCTTCCCTTGTCTGGGCATTTTCACTATGTCGGGGAAACTTCTGTGTTGAATTCAGCCTTGTGAAACCAGACTTGCAAAGCCACAGAAGCCTCTGTTGAGCTTGGGAGGAGTGGAGTCTCAGGGCTTAAGGGACCGCCTTGCCTTCCAGTCGGCCCTGCCCCCCGCGGTCACTGAGTCTCACGTGACTGGGTAATGGCTGGAGCGGTCCTTGTGCGCGTGCCCCTAGCGCTTCTAGATCGCTGCCTTTCCAGCTCCCCTGTGTGCCAGGACCACAGGAGTCTAGGTCTCCAGAGTTTTGCCCAAAACAGGGGCCCAGTGGAGTCAGAAGTGGCACAGTTCGGAGGGTCTGTCTCCCGCCCACTCGCGAAAGCCAGCGGCACAATCAGCAATCTGTCCTTCACGCAGCGCCGTGCGCGGCCAGACCTCCGATCTTTTGTGACTCCCCTAAATTTCCCTGCACCTCTCCCTTTTCACAGTCCAAACTCAACCCGTATGAGTTTCGGCTGGATCTGGGGTTCAGTGTCATAAGATAAGGGGTTCAATGCCGTTGGGAGTCTCCGTTTCCCTCCCGCCAGAGAAAGCCAGCCAGGTACTCGGGCACCCGCTCTCTCCGCGTGCTCGTCTCCGTACCTCAGCTTTTTGCAGCTCCTCTGGGTCTCTGTGAGTCCCTCTCTTTCCTTCTAGTTGTAGAACTTCCACTCAGCCAGCTTTCCTGTGGTTCTGGATGATGTCTGTTCTGTCTTTTAGTTGTAGTTTTGAAATTGTTGTGCGCTGCAGCAGTGTAGGTGTTTACCTATGCTGCCATCTTGGATTCTCCTCTATAATGATGTATATTTAATTACTTACTAATTCATACAGCTCCATGTTCCACAAATAACACAAAGCAACTTAATTTTGATATTGTTCTATTTATTTACATTTAATATGTTTTACCAGGTTTCATTTTAGTTCTAACAATGTCTCTGAGACTGGTATTAACGGCCCACTTTTATAGCTGACATAACAGTACGTCAGGAGGATTGGTTGACTTGATCAGTTGTAAGGTAGGTGTTAATATTATATTCTTGCTGGAGTGAGAGAAAGTAAAGCGTGGAGAAAAGAATGTAAATTGCTAAGGAAGACATCCTAGTTTGGGTGTTATTAGGTGGTAAAGTTACAACCTAGACTTACTGACCTCAAAGGCTGTCATTAACCACTGTGGTACCCCCTCAAAAGGTTGAATTTCTGAAAGTTTTATCTACTAAGAAAGTAATTAAGTTTATTTATATTTTATAAATATAAATTTTAAATTGTATTTTTAGAACTTTTTAAAAAACTAAATTCTAAAATACTATTTAAAAAAATATATCGTTGTTGATTTCAGAGAGGAAAGGAGAGGGAAAAAGAGAGAGAAACATCAATGATGAGCATCGTTGATCAGTTGCCTCCTGCATGTTCCTTACTGGAGATCAAGACTGAAACCCAGGCATGTGCTCTTGATTGGAATAAAATCTGGGACACTTTAGTTTGAAGGCTGAAGCTCTATCCATTGAATTAAACCAGCTAGGGCTAAAATACTATTTTTTAAAACATGAAATGTAGAATGAGTTTCAAATTCTTCTGATAATATGAGACATTTTATTTATATTTATTATTAATTCTTTATTGTTGAAAGTATTGCATATGTTCCCTTCCCCCCTGTCCCTGCCTCCCCCCCGTCCCAGTTTAAGTGTTACATTTTAGTTTACTTCTTAGTTTTTAAGTATTTAATCTGTGTCCATGGGTTATGCATAGAAACATACAAGGTCTTTAGTTGATTACCTCCCACCCAGCCACGCTCCCCCGTCTTCCCTCCGAGCTTCCGCACTCTGTTCAATGCTTCCATGTCTCTGGGTCCACTCTGTTCATCAGTTTATTTTGTTACTTAGATTTTATATATGAGTGAGATCATGTGATACGTGTCTTTTTCTGACTTATTCACTTTGAGACAATTTATTTTTATTTCTAAATTATTGGTCCATCCAGGGAATTGTGCTTGTGTTTACTCATATGATTTTTACCCAATAAGCTCTAAGAGAAAATTAATCTTGGCAGAAAAACATCTGTTTTATCTGTGGAAACACCCTAAGTCAGTGTTGATTTTTACAGGAGATCAAAATAGTGTGCTAATCTTTACTGTTCACCTTGTGCCTTCAGCAAATATGTTTTCAATCTGATAAAATACAATTGACTCAAGTCTGTACCCGTGACTCAATTTTTTAAAAACATTAAACTGCAGTTAGTTTCTAATTACAGTATAGAAGAAAAATAAGGGTATAAGAAGTGACAGGAGGAATAACTCTGGATGCTATCCCATCTAAAATCCAGACTTCTTTTAGTTATGAAAAAAAATTCTGGGTTGCTTTGGGAGACATTTTCAAGAGCCATTAACCATGTATATAGTCAAAGTGAATAGTTGAATGAACTGTCTCTTTTTGCTGAATACTAAACAGCAATAAAACATTGTTATTCTAACAGCCATTTCCTCTGTCCATAAGATTTTGATACTCTAAGATTCAGATATAGGTAAACCTGATACTTTACTACTCAGTTTGCCTTCCTTCAGGATCACTGAAGTTCTTCCTCAGAGGGTAGGGCTAATCCTTGAGATGTTACACAACAGATATCAAGGCTGTCACACTTCTGAAGTGCTCACATATAGGGTTCCCTAAGGATGTGAAGCCGGAACCAATGCCAGTGGCCTATTAATGCTTCTTGATGGCCAAACTAAGCATTTTCCACAGCTCAGCTGCTGATGTTACCCGGGCAAGATGATTCTGTGTGGGTGCCTGAGACCAGCCAGAGGGGGCTGACTTCAATCTCTCACAGTAGATGATAATGGCCTTTATTCCTTTCACTCACTTATTCTGCTGTAGGAACTCCTTTAGGATGTCAAACTGATCCTCTAACATCATTGTATATCCTCAAACCATTCTGATGACCCTCAAATATGATTAAGAACCTTCTATCTTGCATCAACCCCATTTATTTGAAATTTGGTCTTTCTTCTCCCTCCCCCAGCCCATTCCCACCACCCCTCTGCTCCAATCCACCTCCCTAGGATTCTGTCAACAAATTAGTAAGTTTTGTCAAAGCTTTGATAATATGGAGGTGACAAGTTTTTCACCTACTAATGTATAATGTAGACTTTTGCAAGTATGTTGTGGAAAATTAAATTGGGAATGTAGCATAATAATTAGAGCAAAATAAAAAATTAATTATAAGAAATTAAATACTTAAAAACTAAGAAGTAAACTAAAATTTAATACTTAAACTTAATGGTGACATACATATTCAGTTATAAGATGAAAAAGTCCTGGGGATGTCATGTATAACATGGTACTGATAGTAATACTGTATTATATAAAAAAGTTGCTAAGAGAGTAGATAAAAGTTTTTGTCAGAACAAAAAAAAAAGTGTAATTATGGGTGGTGATGAATGTTAACTACACTTATTATTGTGGTCATTTCCCAATATATAAATATTGAATCATTGATGGGTAGCATTGAAACTAATACAATGCTACCCATCAATGTATCTCAATAAAAAATAAGTTGCCAAAACCAGTTTGGCTCAGCATCGGCCTGTGGACTGAAGGGTCCCAGGTTCGATTCTGGTCAAGGGCATGTATCTTGGTTGCGGGCACATCTCCAGTAGGAGGTATGTAGGAGGCAGCTGATCAATGTTTCTCACTCTCTGTTCCTCTCTATAAAAAAATCAATAAAATAATAAATAAATAAATAAACAAACAAACAAACAAATAAATAAATCATGACAAAGTTACCATTAACAAGTATTTCTTTAGAACCTAATAGTTTTAGGTTTATGATTAGGCTCATATATAATACTAGAGGCCTGGTGTACGAAATTTGTGCATGGGGTGGGTGTGTGTCCCTTAGCCCAGCCTGCACCCTCTCCAATCTGGGACCCATTGAGGGATATCTGACTGCCTGTTTAGGCCCAATCCCTAAACGGGCAGTCAGACATCTCTCTCACAATCCAGGACTGCTGGCTCCCAACTGCTTGCCTGCCTGCCTTTCTGATTGCCCCTAACCACTCTCTGCCAGCGTCATTGATGCCTAACTGCTCCCCTGCCAGCCTGTTTGCCCCTAACTACCCTCCCCTGCAGGCCTGGTCACCCCTAACTGCCTTCCCCTGCAGGCCTGGTAACCCCTAACTGCCCTCCCCTGCAGGGCTGGTCTCTCCTCAACTGTCCTTCCCTGCAGGTCTGATTGCCCCCAACTTCCCTCCTCTGCCAGCATGGTCACCCCTAACTGCCATCCTCTGCAGGTTTGATTGCCCCCAAATGCCTTTCTTACAGGCCTGGTCCCTTTCAACTGCTCTCCCCTGCTGGCCATCTTGAGGTAGCCATCTTATGTTCACATGGGGGCAATCATCTTTGACCACATGGGGGCAGCCATCTTATGTGTTGGATTGATGATCAATTTGCATATTATTCTTTTATTAGATAGGATTAGTTAGGCTAGAGGCCTGGTGCACAGATGGGGGCTGGCTGATTTGCCCTGAAGGGTTTCCCAGATTAGGGTGGAAGTTCCCTTGGGGTGTGGGGTGGCCTGGGAGAGGGGCCTGTGATGGTTATCAGGCTGGCCATGCCCCCCAGCAACCCAAGCAGAGGCCTTGTATCTGGTATTTATTTATCTTCTATAATTGAAACTTTGTAGCCTATATGGAAGCCAAGGCAGGCCCAGGCTATGGAAACTTGGCTTCCTCCAACGCTGGGGGCAATTCAAGCCTCCTGCTTTCTTCAGCTCTGTGTCTGTTGCCATTTTGGTTGGGATTTATTTATCTTCTATAATGGAAACTTTGTAGCCTTAAGCGGAGGCCAAGGCAGGCCAAGCCAGGCAGAGAGCTTGGCTTCCTCCTTTGCTGGGGAAATCAAAGTTTCCTGCTCTCTCCATGGCTACAGCCATCTTACTTGGGGTTAATTTGCATACTTGCTCCTGATTGGCTGGTACATGGCTTTGTAGATATAGTGGAGGTATGGTCAATTTGCATATTACTCTCTTATTAGATAGGATTGTCTTTATAATTGGCCTATTTTACTAAGAATGTATTGAATGCAACTTTTGCCTAATGATTGGGAAATGGATATGCATTGTGAGAGCCTCGCTGTCAATAAGAACTTCTGTGGGCTTTTGAAGAAGCTTTGTGCTCAGTATTTTTTTTTATTAATTTTTTATACATATCTCCCCATTGCCCCCCCTCACTCTCAGGCATACCCCAACCCCCAAGTGTCTATGTTCATTGGTTATGCTTATATGCATGCATACAAGTCCTTTGATCTCTTATCTACCTCACCTAATTTTAATCTTCCTGCTGTAATTTCACAGTCTGTTTGAAGCTATACTGTCTCTGTATCTATCCTTTTGTTCATCAGTTTATAATGTTCTTTATTATCCCCCAATGAGTGCGATCATGTGATGCTTCTCCTTCATTGACTGGCTTATTTCACTAAGCATAAGGCTTTCCAGTTCCAACCAGGTTGCTGCAAATGGTAAGAATTCCTTTGTGTAGATGTACCACAGTTTCCTGATCCACTCATCTGCTGATGGGCACCTAGGCTGTTTCCAAATTGTAGCTATTGTAAATTGTGCTGCTATGAACATAGGGGTGCATAAATCCTTTCTGATTGGAGTTTGTAATTTCTTAGGATAAATTCCTAAGAGTGAGATTACAGGGTCAAATGGGAGATCCATTTTTAGTTTTTTGAGGAAACTCCATACTGTTCTCCACAGTGGCTGCACCAGTCTGCATTCCCACCAACAGTGCACAAGGGTTCCTTTTTCTCTGCATCCTCGCCAACACTTGTCGTTTGTTGATTTGTTGATGATTGCCATTCTGACAGGTGTAAGATGGTATCGCATTGTCGTTTTGATTTGCATCTCTCGGATGATTAGTGACTTTGAACATGTTTTCATGTGTCTCTTCGCCTTCCTTCTGTCGTCTTTCGAGAAGGTTCTATTTAGGTCCGTTGCCCATTTTTTTATTGGATCCTTCATCTTCCTTTTATAAAGTTGTATAAGTTAGCTGTAGATTTTGGAGATTAAACCTTTATCAGTGATAACCTTTGCAAATATGTTCTCCCATGCATTGATCTTTCTTGTTGTTTTGTTGATGGTTTCTTTTGCTGTGCAAAAGCTTTTTATTTTGATGTAGTCCCATTTGTTTATTTTCTCTTTAGCTACCATTGCCTTTGGAGCAGTATCAGTGAAGAAGTCCTTTCGGCATATATCTGAGATTGTGCTGCCTGTGGATTCCTCTAGTATTTTTATGGTTTCCCTTCTAATGTTTAAGTCCTGTATCCATTTTGAGTTTATTTTTGTATTTAGTGTAAGTTGGTGGTTCAGTTTCAATTTTTTGCATGTATCTGTCCAATTTTCCCAACACCATTTATTGAAGAGGCTATCTTGGCTCCATTGAATGTTCATGTCTCCTTTGTCAAATATTAATTGAGCATAGTGGTTTGGGTGGATATCTCGGTTCTCTATTCTATTCCATTGGTCTATATGTCTGTTCTTGTGCCAGTACCAGGCTGTTTTGAGAACAGTTGCTTTGTAGTATAGCTTGAAGTCTGGTATTGAGATCCCACCTACTTTATTCTTCCTTCTCAGAATTGCTGTAGCTATCGTGGTCTTTTTTTGTTCCAGATGAATCTATGAAGAATTCTTTCTAGGTCTGTGAAATATGTCGTTGGTATTTTAATGGGTAGTGCGTTGAATCTGTAGATTGCTTTGGGTAGTATGGACATTTTAATGATGTTGATTCTCCCAATCCATGAGCATGGTATGCTCTTCCATCTGTTAACATCTTCCTATATCTCTTTTTTCAGTGTCCTGTAGTTTTCTGCATAAAGGTCTTTTACCTCTTTAGTTAGGTTTATTCCTAGGTATCTTAATTTTTTTGGTGCGATGGTAAATGGGATTGCTTTTTTAGTTTCTCTTTCTATAATTTCACTATTAGTGTACAGAAATGCCACAGACTTCTTAGCATTAATTTTGTATGCTACTACATTGCCGAATTCATTAATTAAGTCAATTAGTTTTGGAATGGAGTCCTTTGGGTTTTTTATGTACAATATCATGTCATCTGCAAATAAGGACAGCTTTACTTCTTCTTTTCCAATTTGGATGCCTTTTATTTCTTCTTCTTGTCTAATTGCAATGGCTAATACTTCCAGTACTATGTCGAACAGGAGAGGTGAGAGTGGGCATCCCTGTCTTGTTCCTGTTCTTAGGGGAAATGTTTTTAGTTTTTGCCCATTGAGTATGATGTTAGCTGTGGGTTTATCATATATGGCTTTTATGATGTTGAGGTATGGTCCTTCTATTCCCACTTTGCTGAGAGTTTTTACCAAGAAATGGTGTTGGATTTTGTCAAATTCTTTTTCTGCATCAATTGATATGACTATGTGATTTTTATCTCTCAATTTGTTTATGTGATGTATCACATTTATTGATTTGCTTATATTGTACTATCCCTGCATTCCTGGGATGAATCCTGCTTGGTCATGGTGTATGATCTTTCTGATGTACTGCTGGATCCGGTTTGCTAGAATTTTGTTGAGGATTTTGGCATCTATGTTCATGAGAGATATTGGTCTATAATTCTCTTTCATTGTGTTGTCTTTATCTGGTTTTGGTATTAGGGAGATG
>JAAGEH010002534.1:33152176-33174382 GCA_011751065.1 Lasiurus cinereus
TCTCTTTCATTGTGTTGTCTTTATCTGGTTTTGGTATTAGGGAGATGCTGGCTTCATAGAAGGTGTTTTGAAGTGTTCCTTCTTCTTGAATGTTTTTGAATAGTCTGAGGATAGGACTTAATTCTTCCTTGAATGTTTGGTAAAACTCTCCTGTGTAGCCATCTGGACCTGGGCTTTTATTTGCTGGAAGCTTTTTGATTACTGCTTCAATTTCCTCCATAGTTACTGGACTATTGAGATGTTTGGCTTCCTCCTCATTGAGTTTTGGGAGGTTATATTTTTCCAGGAAAATGTCCATTTCTTGAAGGTTGTCCAATTTATTGGCATAGAGTTGTTCATAGTATTTTTTAACAATCCTTTGTATTTCAGTGGGGTCTGTTGTTATTTCTCCTCTTTCATTTCTGATTTTGTTTATTTGGGTCTTCTCTCTTTGCATCTTGCTGAGCCTGGCTAGGGGTCCATCAATCTTGTTTATCCTTTCAAAGAACCAGCTCTTTGTTTTGTTGATCTTTTGAATTGTTTCTTTGGTCTCCAAGTTGTTTATCTCTGCTCTGATCTTCACTATTTCCTTCCTTCTGAGTACCCTGGGCTTTTCTTGTTGCTCTCGTTCTAGCTCTTTGAGTTGTAGGTTTAGGTGATTTATTACCATTGTTTCCTGTTTTTTGCAGTAGGCTTTTAGGGCTATGAACATCCCTCTCAAGACTGCCCTCACTGTGTCCCATAAATTTTGGATTGTTGTGTTGTCATTGTCTTTTGTTGCCATGATGTTTTTTATTTCTTCCTTGATCTCTCTGGTTACCCAGTTGTTGTTTAAAAGCATGCTGTTTAGTCTCCATGTGTTTGATTTCTTTCTATTGTCTTTATTATAGTTGATTTCCAATTTTATGCCACTGTGGTCTGAGAAAATGCTTGATATGATTTCTATCTTCTTGAATTTGAAGAGGCTTTTCTTATGACCCAACATATGATCTATCTTTGAAAATGACCCATGTTCACTGGAGAAGAATGCATATTCTGTGGCTTTGGGGTGAAATGTTCTGAAGATGTCAATTAATTCCATCTGGTCTAGTGAGTCATTTAGGATTGATGTTTCTTTGCTGATTTTTTGTTTAGAGGATTTGTCCAATGGTGACAGTGGGGTATTAAAGTCTCCTACTATGATAGTATAGCTGTCAATCTCTCTCTTAATACCCTTCAGGAGTTTTTTTTTAATGTATTTAGGTGCTCCTATATTGGGTGCATATATGTTTACCAGAGTTATATCTTCTTGTTGGATTGTTCCCTTTAGTATTATGAAGTGTCCTTCTTTATCTCTTGTTATGTTCTTCACTTTGAGATCTAATTTGTCAGATATAAGTATTACAACCCCAGCTTTTCTTTCATTTCCATTTGCCTGAAATACCATCTACCATCCCTTCACCCTCAATCTGTGTGCATCTTTTTTCCTAAGGTGGGTTTCTTGCAGACAGCAGATATATGGATCATGTTTTCTTATCCAATCGGTTACCCTATGTCTTTTGATTCTAGCATTTAATCCATTTACATTTAAAGTTATTTTAGATAAGTACTTATCTGTTGCCATTTTTAGTCCTTACCCCCGAGTTCCTTCCTCGCTCGCTCTTTCTTTTTATTACAGCAGACCTTTTACATTTCTTGCATTGCTGGTTTGGTGGTAATATATTCCCTTAGTCCTTTTTTGTCTGTGAAGCTTTTGATTTCACCTTCAATTTTGATTGAGAGTCTTGCAGGGTACAGTATTCTTGGATTCAGACCCTTCCTTTGCATGACTTTGTATATTTCATTCCATTCCCTTCTGGCCTGACGAGTTTCTGTTGAGAAGTCAGTAGCTAGTCTTATGGGGGTTCCTTTGTAGGTAACTTTCTGTTTCTCTCTGGCTGCTTTTAAGATTCTTACTTTGTCGTCGGTGTTTGCCAATTTAATTATAATGTGCCTCGGTGTCGGTTTGTTGGGGTTCATTTTGCTTGGGACTCTGTGAGCTTCTTGGATTTGTGTGGGTTTTTTCTTTTCTATATTGGGGAAATTTTCTGTCATTATTTCTTCAAACACGTTCTCTAATCCTTGTTCAGTTTTCACTCTTTCTGGAACCCCAATTATGCGGATGTTGTTTTGTTTCATGTTATCCCAAAGTTCCCTTAGACTCTCCTCTTGCTTTTTAACTTTTTTTTCTAGAAGCTGCTCTACTTGGGTATTTTTTCCTACTGTGTCTTCTAGCTCACTGATGCGGTCCTCTGCTTCTTCTAGTCTACTTTTGATGCTTTCTATTGAGTTCTTTATAGCAGTGATGTCATTTTTCATTCCTTCTTGTTTATTCTGCACCTCCTCTAGGTTCTTCTGCATTTCTTCTTGCTGCTTCTTCATCTCCTCTTGTGTCTTCTTCATTTCCTCTTGGCTCTTACTCATATTGTCAAATTTGTCTTCCATTCTTTTCAACCACATTATGAAAATTTATCTGAACTCTTTCTTTGGTAGGCTTATTTCTGGTTCTATTTTGTTTACTTCCTTTTCTGGTGAAACCTGCCTTTCTTTCTTATGTGGGCTGTTTCTTTTTCTGCCCATGGTCTTTCTTCTCTGGGTGTCTGGTTATGTAGTTCTCTCTCCTACGTTGATTGAAAGGCACAAACTACAACACGACCAGGTACAGCACAGAGGGCACTGAGTAGAAATGTATTCAAGATGTTAATAATCACAAATAAGGTAACCACCAATGAAGGACAAATTAGGGTTAAATAGAGAAAGAAGAAGAGGAAAATGAGGAAAAAAGAAAAGAAAGAATTGCCAAAATCAAATTGGGAGAGTGAGAAAAAAAAGATAAATAAATGAACAATAAAATAAAATAAAATAAGAAAATAAAAAGGAAAAAGGAGTAGGAAAGAGGAAGAGAAAAAAGGCAGAGAGAAAGGAAAGTGTATAAGAGAGAAAAGAGGAAGAAAATATAGATGTCAGGAGACAACTCCAATAGAACAGTCACTAATCCCAATAAAGGTCAGAAACCAGTACCTAGAGATTAAGGCAAATTGCAAATAGCAACTGGTATCGAGGGAGGTGAGGGAAAAGAGAGGTAGAAAACAAAGCAAGCAAAAACCAAAATAAAACAAGTAGAATAAACTAAAACAATCTCACAAAAAAATTTCAAAAAATCAATATAATCACTTTTCAGGCGAATAGCAACAAAAGGACATAGAGAAAAAACAACTTTTTGGCTAGTGAAGACCAGAAGAGAGAAGTTTGTGTTGTCTTGTAGTAGGGGATTTGAAATTAGTTATATAAATGGGGTGAAATTTTAACCAGGTAAAGAGAAAAATAGGGAGAATCTAAAGTTGGAAAGGGGAAAGAGAAACAAGACAACATAATGGGGAAAGTTAGGAGGAAAGTGTTGGCATAAAGATAGAGTTGAGTTGGAGTAAAATTATGCTAAAGGAAAGATGAAAATTGAATGTAGAACTCTAATCCCGAAATAAAATAAAGAGAAAACAAATTGACACTTTGTTTTCCAAAACGGTTAAGTACTAGTAGTAATTAATAATACTAGTTTAAAACAAAAATGTAATAATTATAAAGGTAAAATCAATTGAGGTGGAAAGAAAAAAAATATTCTTTATTTAAAATATGTGAAAATAAAAAATAAAAAATTAAAAATTAAAAGAAATAAAAAAGAAAAAAGGAAAAATAAAAAAAAGAAGAAAAATAGAATGGTCCTTCACTTCCACTATTATTCTGCTTGACACTCCTGTTTCCCAGCAGAGAAGGCACTGCAGGTCCCTGTGTTCCCCTCTTGGTGTTTTAATCTCTTTATTCTTTTGTGGTTATGAGAGAGTCAATTTGTGCGTCATCCACTGGGTGGCAGTGTTTCGGAATTGATCTCTGAGACAAAGCACAGGACCTCTCTAGGCTGTGCTCAGATCCTGCTACTCTGTGGTTCTCAAAGCCACTTTGTGGGGGTTTTGCAGCCGGGACACTGTAATATCTCCCAGGCTGTCCCTCTGCCCCAGAAAAAAAAAAAAAGAGTCGTTTTCCAGAGCTCTCCTCTGTCAACAGCTCAGAGGGTCTGCCTTCACACTCAGGGATCACGCCCTGACCACCTCTACAGACCTCTCCAGAGGCAGCTTTCCCGCATCCCGGCTCCCACAGTGTGGGCATCTTTGTTGTGCGGGGGGTGGGGGAGTGGGGTGGGGGTGGGGTAGGAGACCTCACCCTGACCCAGGCGAAATCTGACCCTTCCGCGCGCCACGTGGATCTCTGAATCCGCAGCCTGCTTGTCCTTGCCGCCTGCTCGTCCCTACCGCCTGGGAAGCCGCGCTCTGGGTCCTGGCTGCTCTGTGGGTGCCTCTGTCAGCCGAAGCTTTCAGACCTCCTCAGACATCCACCTCTCCCTTAACTCAGGCGCAATCTGACCTTTCCGTGTGCTCTGTGGATCTCTGATTCCGCCAAGTGTCTACGCAGATTGGAGAGCGGAGTTCTGGGTCCCTGGGTCCCTGGCTGCTCGATGGGTGCCCAGCCGAAGGCTTCAGGCCGCCGCAGACATCCCCCTCCCACTGCAAGATGGCTCGGGCTCCTCGTTCGCGCTGGTGGCTCTGGCCGACAAAAACCCTGTGGCAGTGGGGCTGCCTGGCCGGTAGAGCCCCTTCCAGCAGTTCCCCACCTTCCCCTGGAGGACAACTGACTCTTAGCTTGCCAACAAACACTCCCAGTGTGACTCTCAGCTGCTCTCTCTCCCTCTGCCCAGCGACAAAGCTCCATACGCATCCGTCTACTCCGCCGCCATTTTCTCTGTTTCCTGTGCTCAGTATTGACTTTTGCAATTTAGGACATTGCTGCAAGCAATTGCTTAGTGCCAATAACTGATAGTCTCACTGGGAGTAACCTTTCTCACAATCTTTTTGGCCTAGTAGATATTTAAATCTCATACAATCCCCAAACAAATAACATGTCTCTTCCCACTGTTTCCTTGAAGAGAACTGATAGTTTATTGAAATGAGAAATGAAAACAAGACAGCAAACTTTACCTCTAAAACAACAGTGTAGAACTACAATTACAGTTTAATATGAGATAACTTCTTCATATATCAAATTCTGAAACTCTTTTTTATATCTCATAAATGGCCAAAGGAATCATTTTTCAAACAAAGCATTGAAAAATAATAGTTTTTGTTTATATTTTCCTCAGTAGAAGGACACTTGGCTTGTTTCCAGTTTTTGCTGATTAAAATAAATAAACCTGTCTTGCATGTTTGTATGCTGATTTTTATGTGAATCTAAGTTTTTAGAATACCTGGAAAAATACCTAGGAGTAGAATTGCTGGATTGAAACTGACAAACTGTTGTCCAAATTGATTGGGTGTATACTTTGTATTCTCACTAGAAATTAGAAGAATTCCATTTACTCTGCATTTTTCTGATCACTTAGTGTTACTAACATTAAAAAATTCATAGCCTCAGACATTACATTATAGTTGTAATTTTTATTTTCCTGATAACTAATAATGTTGAGCATCTTTTCATGTGCTTCTTGCCATGCATATATCTTGTTTGTTGCAGTGGTTGTTCAAATCTGATGCTTAAAAAATAAATTTTAAATTCTATTGCATCTTATGAGCTCTTTATATAGCCTGGATATAAGTCCTTCATTAGAAGTTATTTGCAAATATTTTCTCCCAATCTGTGACCTGTCCTTTTAATATTTAATAGTGTTGTTTAAAGACCAGAAGTTCTTGATTTTAAAGTCCGATTCATCATTTTTTGAAAGGCTATATACTCTATGATTCAATTTATATGCTTTTTTTGGAAAACATAAAACTAAACAACAGAAAGATCAGTATTTACTAGAGTATAGGGGTGGGGAGAAAACTGACCACAAAAAGAAAGAGGAAAATTTTGGGGGGGACAAATACAACTTCTAAATCTAAACCTTGGAAGTGCAGATTGTCCAGCTATATGTGCTTGTAAAAATTCATAGCTCTGTTCACAAAAAAGGTAGTTTTACTGTATGGAGATTATGCTTTAATTCAACAAAAAAGCAATTGTTTTTAAGTACTTGTCCCCTTACTGCATCTCACTTTTTTTAGGAAGGAGTTCTGAAAATATCAAGGACGTATATAGAAAAATGTTTAAGAGGTTAAGAAAGGAATGATACGAATGATATGCCCCATGGAAAGAATTTTCAGTTGGATTGTGGTATGAATTAAAAATAAATTTTATTTTATTATACCAGTGGAGGATTATTAGGTTTGTTTGTTGTAGCAATTGGTGCTAACTCAAACAAAAACAATCATTTTTCTTGCCTGTTCAGGGATATTAAACGGTTAGATTTTTTTTTTGTAAGAGAATAATGAGATAATAAATCCATAAGGTTGAAGGGATTCAGATAATTTTGGATGTGGTATGTTCAGTGAGAATTTTTTGAGAGGTTTCTTTTGACTGATGGGTTTTAGGAACAGTTTTTTGCACTTTTACTTGTGCTCGATTGTTATAAATTACCTGATTTACCTGTTGATCAATAGAAGGTCTGTATTAAAAACATTTTATTATATTGATATATTTTTGTATTTCTCATTGCATTTGTATAATTTTCACTGAACTTATATTATTGCATATAATTTTAGAACTGATGTTCTTCCATGAGTATTGAACCCTTTATCTTTATTATGAATTGACCTATTCCTGGTAGTACTCTTAGTTTATAAACAAATTGTTTAGTGTTAATGGAATTATACAAGCTTTTCTTTAGTTTAGTGTTTGCTTAGCATATAAATTTTGATGTTTCTACTTTCTATAGCTTTATATTTTTAATATAGTATATTGCATATAAAAACACACAAATGAATTAAAAAATAGAACAATTTTAATGATTTTGTCCCTTTAAATTGGAACATTAATTTAGATAATTTTAGATTGTTAATGTATATAGAATAGTATCTATTATTTTATTTTGTGATTCCAGTATGTATAGTACATATATAGATCAATGGAATAGAGTTGGGAATCCAGAAATAGAATTATACCTATATGGTAAATTGCTTTCAATAAATGTGTTGAGGCAACTTAATGAAGAAAGGCTTTTCAACAAATGGATATCCATGTGTGAAAAAGAGTGAACATCAATTCTTACTTCACCTCTGCAGAAAAATAATTTGAGATGAAATGAAAGACTTAAGTGGTAAAGTTAAAAATATAAATCTTATACAAGAAAACAGGATAAGATCTTGTAACTTTGAGTAGTAAGTTTTTCTGAGATATTTCAGAAAACAGGATATTTTATTGCAAAAGGTACACAATTTCTTGACAGTTCATATTAGAAATTATATCTGCATTTTGAAATGATCTCAAAATTAAACAAAGTAAAATTTGTTAATTGTAAAGAAAATTCTTTCAGATAGTTGTGATATTAGAAGAAAAAGGAATACTTCATTTCTTTTCTCTAAGTTAGTAAATAATATTTCAAAAATGACATATAGTTTTAACTTTATTATTACTCAGCTCATACCAATTTTAAGCTGGTATTCAATAGACTAATTATTCTTAATGTTTTAGAATTTGATATGTAATCTGACTCCATAATTATTTTACTTTATTTTATGAGACCTTTGAATTTCAGATAATGTTATAATGTTAACCAAGTTTGAACACTAGCATTCTTATTGTGCACTGCCAACATTCTCCCTTCTGCTTATTTTAGCTGTTTCCCAAAATTCTCAAAGAAATATGTATACCTGGCTTATTAAATTGATCACATACACAAATATATATTAAAAATTAATAAAATAGGCATTATTTTTAGTTCAGAAATCTTTATATAAGCATTTGTAATGAACCAATGTATATGTTTGTGTTATTTTTGTTACCTTTATCAGTGTCCTAAAAATGCTTGTTGTTCAATATTTGTTCATAAGGGGAAAATTTTTGAATTTATATCTTATTATGTACTTTTGTGGATGAGAGTCCTACTTTTCTTTAAAAAAATTTTCTGTTTTCACTTCTTGCAATGCCCTCTAAATTTAGTTGTGCATTCAAATTTCAGATGCATGATCATATTACATCAGGGTCTATTTCTGAAAAAAGTATCATTTTAATTAAGCATTGCTTTAACTTTTTTTTTAAAAGGCAAGCACTTTTATTATTCATATTTTGCATAACATACACTTGCATTCCCAAGTCTTGAGCTATAGTCAACCTATGTTTATCAACCTATGTTTTATTTTATAACATCTGTAATATTCTCAGTATTATTTAATATTATTGTAATATTTAATCAGACATCTATTGAAACCACGATTATACATTAAATTCTTGAAATTAAGGTATATAGAAAAAAGGTAAATAAGTAATGAAAGTGGAAAAACACTATATGACATTAATTCAATAAACATATACAGGCTACTTTTCTATGGCTATACTATTTGACAGGTGCTAGGCAAACAAGGATGAATCTGGCAAAGCAAATGCCACCTTTATTCTTTTATTTTTAAATTAAATCTTTATTATTCAGATTATTACATTTGTTTCTCTTTTTTCCCCTCCATAGCATCCCTCCACCCAGCTCCCACCCCTCCCTCTGCCCTTACCTCCCTCCCATTGATCTCATCCATAGGTGTATGATTTTTGTCCAGTCTCTCCCTGTACACCCCTCACCCCTTCCCCACTGAGAATTATCAGTCCACTCCCTTTCTGTGCTCCTGATTCTATTATATTCACCAGTTTATTCTGTTCCTCAAATTTTTAATTCACTAATTTTTAGATTCACTTATTGATAGATATGTATTTGTTGTTCATAATTTTTTGTGTTTTACCTTTTTCTTCTTCCTCTTCTAAAAGAGTACCTTTCAGCATTTCATATAGTACTGGTTTGGATTTGATGAACTCCTTTAGCTTTTTCTTATCTGTGAAGCTCTTTATCTGCCCTTCAATTCTGAATGTTAGCTTTGCTGGATAGATTATTCTTGGTTGTAGGTTCTTGCTATTCATCACGTTGAATATTTCTTGCCACTCCCATCTGGCCTGCATCGTTTCTGTTGAGAAATCAGCTGACAGTCGTATGGGTGCTCCCTTGTAGGTAATAAACTGTTTTTCTCTTGCTGCTTTTAATATTCTCTCTTTCTCTTTTGCTCTTGGCATTTTAATTATGATGTGTCTTGGTGTGGTCCTCTTTGGATTCCTTTTATATGGGGTTCTGTGTGCTTCCTGGACTTGTAAGTCTATTTCTTTTACCAGATGTGGGAAGTTTTCAGTCATTATTTCTTTAAATAGGTTTTTAGTATCTTGCTCTCGCTCTTCTTCTGGCACCCCCATAATTCTGATGTTGGTACGCTTAAAGCTGTCCCAGAGTCTCCTTACATTATGTTCACATTTTTTGATTCTTTTCTCTTTTTGCTTTTCCAGTTGAATGTTGTCTGCTTCTTTATATTTCAAATTTTTGACTTGTTTCTTGCCTTTCTCTAGTCTGCTGTTAGGACTCTGTATAATATTTTTTATTTCAGTCAGTGTATGTTTAATTTCTATTTGGTCCTTTTTCATCTCCTCTTGGGTCTCACTAAATTTTATCCATCTTTTCTAGCATATTCTTGAAAAACCTTATAAGCGTGGTTTTGAATTCTATATCCAGTGGTTTTTTTTCCTCCATTTCTTTTGTTTGTGATCCCTTCCCTTGTCTCGGCATTTTCCCTATGCCGGGGAAACTTCTGTGTTGGATTCAGCCTTATGATAGCAGACGCAAAGCCGCAGAAGCCTCTGTTGAGCTTGGGAGGGGTGGAGTCTCAGGGCTTAAGGGACCGCCTTGCCTTCCAGTCGGCCCCGCCCGCCAAGGTCCCTGAGTCTCACGTGACTAGGTAATGGCTGGAACGGTCCTTGTGCAAGCGCCCGCGGTGCCTCTAACCGCTGCCTTTCCAGCTCCCCTGTGCACCAGGACCACACGAGTCTAGGTCCCCAGGGTTTTGCCCGAAACAGGGGCCCAGTGGACTCAAAAGTGGCTCAGTTGGGAGGGTCTGTCTCCCGCCCACTCGCGAAAGCCAGTGGCACAATCAGTAGTCTGTCCTCTGAGCAGCGCCGTGCGCTTGCGAGACCGGACCTGATCTTCTGTGACTCCCTTAAATTTTCGTGCACCTCTCCCTTTTCACAGTCCAAACTCCCCCCATATGAGTTTCGGCTGGATCTGGGGTTTAGTGTTGTAGGATAAGGGGTTCAATGCCGTTGGGAGTCTCCGTTTCCCTCCCGCCAGAGAAAGCCAGCCAGGTACTCGGGCACCCGCTCTCTCCGCGTGCTCGTCTCCGTACCTCAGCTTTTTGCAGCTCCTCTGGGTCTCTGTGAGCCCCTCTCTTTCCTTCTAGTTGTAGAACTTCCACTCAGCCAGCTTTCCTGTGGTTCTGGATGATGTCCGTTCTGTCTTTTAGTTGTAGTTTTGAAATTGTTGTGTGAGGCAGCAGTGTAGGTGTTTACCTATGCCGCCATCTTGGATTCCCCCCTGCTTTAAATTTTTAAACTGAAAATTAAATAGGAACATGGGCTTACATCAGATGCTAGTTTTGAAAAAGTATGTATTATTTTCATACATATTACTTTAAATCTCTGAACAGAAAAGAATAAGGAAACTGAGAGAACTATTGGATAATCATAGAATGAGCATAGATTTTAAGTTTTGAGCAAGGCTTTACTATTCACCAGATGTGTCACAACAGACAAAATTTATATTTATATAATTGTTAATAACCAAATCTAAAATTAATGTTATCTGTTAGTTGAATCTTAATGATATATGTGTATCATTAAGTAACATATGTTGTGGGAACCTCTTTCCACGTCCCGCGTGGTTCAGGGTTCCCGGGTCAGGGTTCGGGTTCTGAAGGAGGCCGCACGCAAACAAAATGAGAGAATAGAAAGCATTAATTTGGCGATATTGGGGGGCCAGGCGGGAGCCTTCCTCTAGTGGAAAGGACTGCCACTTGCTCTGGCCTTTTTCTCCCTTTTATTAAGGCTTTGGGACACACCCCTAGCCTTTAGGCAGGAAATAACAAAAACAGAAATTAACAAGAACAGATAGAGGTTGCTTCAACCAACAAATGTTTCAACTAAACAGTGAGTAATTAGCTCTGACCTTTCAGAGCAGTTAAGGTTGACCAGCCTTCTGGCTTCCTGTTTACATCCATTTAGTGAGAACAATATTTGGTTTCCGACAACATGTGAATACTGTTACATAGGTACTCAAAAATTAGCTTTTTTGTTTTTGGGTCAACTCTGCACATTAGCTCATGCTTGCTTATTATTTATTTAAAAATACATTTTATTGATATCAAATAGGAAAGGAGAGGGAGAGAGAGATATATAGAAACATCAATTATGAGAGAGGATCATCAATCGGCTGCCCCCTGCATGATCCAGCCCGCAACCCAGGTATGTGCCCTTTACCTGAATCAAACTTGGGACCCTTCAGTCCACAGGCAGATGCTCTATCCACTAAGTCAAACAGCTAGGGCAGCTCATGCTTATTTAATTGGAGCACGAGGACTAAAGGAATCTATAACTTATACTGAACGCTATGAAAAAGATTATGATTAGAATGCTAGTGGTGCTTTTCTGAAGGTCCAAACTGCGGATGCTACTAGTTTCAGGAGACAGTAGTTCTTCCCTTTTCAGAGTTCCGCTTTCTGCAGTTTCAGTTACCAGAAATCAACTAAGTTCCGAACATATTAGGTGGTTAGTCCCAGAAATAAACATTTTTTAAATTTTAAATTGCATGCTATTGAGTCGCGTAATGAAATCTTGCGTTTCCCTCCCTCCCGAACAGTATGTGAACTATTTTCTTGTCCAGCATCTCCAGGCTGTCCATACTTCCTGTCCAGGGGTCACTTAGGAGTCTGGGCTATCAGATCAACTGTTTGCGGTATCGCAGCGCTGATGTTCCCGTCATCCTCATTTGCCTTAATAATGGCCTCAAAGTGCAAGAGCAGTGATGCTGACAATTGGATTTGTCAAAGAGATACTGTAAAGCGCTTCCTTTAAGTGAATAGGTATGTACAGTACAATAAGATATTTGGACACACACACACGAACCACATTTACATAATTTTTATAACAATACATCATTATAATTGTTCTTTTCTGTTATTAGTTATTGCTGTTAATCTCAAATTTATAAATGAAAGTTTATCATAGATACATATGTACAGCAATAAATAGTATTATAGGGTTCACTTTTACCCGTGGTTTCAGGCATCCACTGGGGGGTCTTGAAATATATCCGCATAGATAAAGGGGAGACTACTGTATCTCTCTCCATTGTGTGACCATTGATGAACATCGTGAGGTCCAGCCAATCGTGAACAATGAGGGAGAGAACCCCGTTAGCTGAGAGGAAGCTCTCTATCACTCTTTTGTCAGATAAAGTTTTTAGATAAATGAATGCTTCTGTTTTTCATTTTTAATTTTGAGAACCTTTGCCTCTGCAATATGCCATGCCAGGTATTGTACATAATTATATTAAAGTGAGAGAGTTCTCATTACCAAGACATTAAAAACAGCACAGTTGAGACAGATGTTAAATTAAGACAGCAGGCAAATAATGCATTCTTAAGAAATTATTATTTTTAGGATTTTCCTAAGCCCCTTTGAAACAAATGATTTCTATGGAGCATTGTTCCAAGCAGCCCATTCTTTTCTGTGAATTAAGTCAAAGCATTAACTAGCTATGCAGTGGTCTATATTATTTTGGTTTTCTAACAACATTCCTTTTAAATTTATTTTGCATTTGCCTTCAAATTAATTACATCGTGGGATGCATGTATTTTTGCATTTATTATAAGCATTTGGGGAGCAGTTGAAGATATCATTTACCACACTACTCAATGGCCCTTGTATGTAGACCCATGACACATGAGGAACTGCAGCCTTAAACATGTTCCTTTGGAGAAATTATTGGCCATCAGGAAGCTCTAGAATTAACCTGTGGCCCAGTTTTTATAAGTACAACATCCATAACTATATAATAATGCTTAGTCTTATAGTTATGGTATAGCTATGGTGTTCTGACCTTGTTTTATATTTACTTGTCTTTATTTTTATTTTATTAAGTTAATTTTGTCTGTCACTACTTGTCAGTTCTTCATATCCTTTGTGTCTTGGTATATATGTATATAGACAATTTCTCTAACATTACTTTTATTATCAACAATCTGACACTGCTAGTTCGCTTTTAAAATTAATTCCCTAGGATATTTTTAGTTTAAAATTTAGTGTTGTGTTTTCACATATTAAAATAATTAAAAAGAAAGGGAAATTGGAATCAATTAAAGACAGAAAAGCTTAATAATGAAAGTCATTGGGGAAACAGAGACATGAGTAAAATAATTACCCATCACATAAAATTTAAACTAATTTAAACAACCAGCTTTTAAAGAAACAACAACCATTTTCTCCCCAAATAAACATACTATACATCCAAAAAATAATATTTCTAAAGTTATAAATCATAATGCTTAAAACTGAGTGCTTGGTACATTGGCATCCCCTCTTCCTGCCACCCACATAAATAAACACACCTTCCTACCATTTAGGTATTAAAAAATACATCTTGCTGCTGGGGATTGGCGAAACTACCATTTAATTAAAGAATAGTTTTTAAAGTGAATTTCATTTTATCACTTCCTTAAGCATAATTCTTGACTATTGTGTTCCTTGTGCCATTTTTTCAGCTTTTCCACTGCTTGAAGCATATTTATAGTTATTATTTAAAGTCACCCAAGATTTATTAACATGCATTCATTTTCATTCTATATCAGATATTATGCCAAAGAATAAGAGAATGATTATAGTATTCTTAGGTGGTCTATCACTGGCTCTTACTGCAGTTAATTACTGCATTTGCCATCTTTTAAACATTTTATTTGGTTTCTGTTCTGTCTTGGTTTCCCCTCATCTTACTACCTTCCCTTTCCAATTCACCTGCCTGGTATTTCTTATCTATTTGACCTTTGCAATTGGAATACTCCAGCCGTCGGTCCTGGACCGTTTCCTCTATCTACACTGGCTCCCTTGGAGGTCTCATACAATCTTGTGCTTTACTTATCCATTCAACATTCACTTTGTAAGGTATACAAGGCATACAAATATGCCTTGTACTTAGAGAAAAATACTTAGAGAAAAAGGCATTTGAATCCCAGTGCTTGTTTATCATTGCCAGGGCCCATTGCAATAATCTCCAAAATAAAGTGGTTAAAAACTTGTGGGGTTTGAAAATAATCCTAGTAATAGGATTGCTCCTCTGGCAACAAAGCACTTGTGCTTATATTAAGCTTCTAAATCTAAATTGAATCATTTCCAAAAGATGTTCTTTCTGTTTTTGTTGTCCCCGAATGCTCTGAAATTTAGCATGTGATGGGTGAGGCAGAGGACTGATAAGCAACTAGGCTGCAACTACTGAGTACTAAGGAACTAAGACCATCTTATTAGTTTCCAACTGATAATACTTTCATCCCTGTAGACAGTACAAAATACAGAAACAACGTTTGTTTTTTTTAATTATAAGTGATGTTTTATATTAACCGTTCCTCTATTTGGCATATATGTACATTAATAGTGAAGAAATGTAAAAGCCCAGGATTACTAGGAAACTGCACATTTAAAAAATTCTCTAATGTCAAATATTAGGATGAATGTCTTTCGTTGGCATCGGGGCATTTGGTGATCTAAAGCATCTGAGCCTGGATTGTCTTTGCTTTGAGAGTTCATGTCATACTGAGGAGAACTTGATAAAATACTTGGGCATTGGAGGTTTTTCATTTTTGTGGGTGTTTTTAGCTTCACTAGATTTAGAAATAGCCTTGTTTGGAGTAATGAACAGTTATCTCATATCCTTCTCATTCATTATACTTTAGGTGCAGAATTATTTCCAAGCATCAATATTAGCCTCTCCTTCCTCCATCTTTCCCAGCACATGCAGGTTACTCTGATGGGAGAATCCTCTTTCGGAATCCCGAACCTTGCAATCTTTATCATCTCATAGTGCATGGTTGCAGATGTTTTCTCCTTTAAATTTTTGCATAATCATTACATTGGAAAGCCTTTGTGACCTAGTGGGTGCTCACTTTTGGCTTTATTTGTAAAAAAACCATGTGATTCTAAAAATTTAAGCAAAAGATTTGCTTATAAGCCTTCTGAAGAAGTAGGTGAGTGTAGGGGCTGTTTTATACTTACACTATTTTAGAGAAGAGTCTAAAAAATAAAATACTCAGCATTGAAAAATAAACTCATTTAATAGTTATTCATTTTGGAGAAATGCTGTAGTTTTACATTTTGTTTTGAGAGGACATTAGATATTTACAACAAAATAGGTTACGTCATAAGCAGCAAGCATTGGTGTGGATGGGTAAGCAGATGACCACTGAAGAAGTTGCTAACTACCAATGGCGATGACTCCAAGAATCAGGCTGCCTTTAAAAAATACTGGGGGGTGGGGAAGGGCAGGAGGCAGTTAATGGGGGTGGGAGGAGACATATGTATAGTATTTGTAATACTTTAAACAATACGAAAAATAAAAAAATAAAGAAACTAGCTTTACTGATGTATAATTGACATATAAAATTGTAAGGTATTTAAAGTGTACATTTCCTGGCAAGTGTGGCTCAGTGGTTGAGTGTCAATGCATGAACCAAGAAATCACCAGTTCAATTCCCAGTCAGGGCACATGCCCAGGCTGTGCGCTCAATCCCCAGTGTGGAGTGTGATGTTTCTGTCTCTTTCTTCCTCTCTCTGAAAATAATAAAAATATATTTTAAAATTTACATTGTGGTGATTTGATATACATATATCAAAGAATTCCCCTCAATTGAGTTAATTAATACATCCATCATGTCACTTATTTGTTGTTTTTTTTTGGTAAGAACATTTAAGTTCTCTCTTAGAAAATTACAATTACACAATAGGTGTTATCAACTATGTTCATCATATTTTACATTAGATTTTCAAACTTTATTCATCTTATAGCTGAAAGTTTCTACCTTTTTACTAACTTCTATTTCTCAGCCTTTTTACTCTTTGTTTCTATGTTTGACTTTTCAAATTATATTTATTTATTTTTTGTTAATCTCCACCTTGGATATCTTTTTCATTGATTTTTTAGAGAGAATGGAAGGGAGGGAGGAAGAGAGAGACAGAGAGAGATTGATGTGAGAGAGACACACATCCACTGGCTGCCTCCCCCATCCCAAATGGGGGCCAGCGATCAAATCTGCAACCAGGATAAGTACATGCCCTTGATCGGGAATCAAGCCTGTGATTCCTTGGTGCCAGTGCTCAAACTACTGAACCACAAGGCCAGAGCTAATTTTGACCTTTTTAAAAAAAATTAAATCTTTATTATTCAGATTATTACATTTGTTTCTCTTTTTCCCCCTCCATAGCTCCCCTCCACTGGGCTCCCAACCCTCCCTCTACCCTTACCTCTCTTCCGTTGACCTCATCCATAGGTGTCTGATTTTTGTCCATTCTCTCCCTGTACACCCCTCACCCATTTCCCCCTGAGAATTATTAGTCACTTCCTTTCTGTGCTCCTGATTCTATTATATTCACCAGTTTATTCTGTTGATCAAATTTTTAATTCACTTAATTTTTAGCTTCATTTGTTCGTAGATATGTGTTTGTTGTTTATAATTTTTTATCTTTTACCTTTTTCTTCTTCCTCTTCTAAAAGAGTACTTTCAGCATTTCATATAATACTGGTTTAGATTTGATGAACTCCTTTAGCTTTTTCTTTTCTGTGAAGCTCTTTATCTGCCCTTCAATTCTGAATGATAGCTTTGCTGGATAAGAGTATTCTTGGTTGTAGGTTCTCGCTGTTCATCACGTTGAATATTTCTTGCCATTCCCATCTGGCCTGCATCGTTTCTGTTGAGAAATCAGCTGACAATTGTATGGGTGCTCCCTTGTAGGTAATGAACTGTTTTTCTCTTGCTGCTTTTAATATTCTCTCTTTGTCTTTTGCTCTTGGTATTTTAATTATGATGTGTCTTGGTGTAGTCTTTTTAGGGTTCCTTTTCTATGGGGTTCTATGTGCTTCCTGGACTTGTAAGTCTATTTCTTTTACCAGGTAGGGGAAGTTTTCAGTCATTATTTCTTTAAGTAGGTTTTCAGTATCTTGCTCTCTTTCTTCTTCTGGCACCCCCGCAATTCTGATATTGGTATGCTTGAAACTGTCCCAGAGGCTCCTTACAGTATCTTCACATTTTTGGATTCTTTTTTCTTCTTGCTTTTCTAGTGGAGTGTTTTCTGATTCTTTATATTTCAAATATTTGACTTGATTCTTGCGTTCCTCTAGTCTGTTGTTAGGTCTCTGTATAATATTTTTTATTTCAGTCAGTGTATGTTTAATTCTACTTGGTCTTTTTCCATCTCTAGTTGGACCTTTCCCATCTCTGGTTGGTTCTTTTTCATCTTTATTTGGTTCTTTTTCATCTCTTCTTGGGTCTCGCTAACTTTATCCATCTTTTCTAGGATATTCTTGAAAAACCTTATAAGCGTGGTTTTGAACTCTATATCCAGTCGTTTGTTTTCCTCCATTTCCTTTGTTTGTGATCTCTTCTCTTGTCTCAGCATTTTCACTATGCTGGGAGAACTTCTGTGTTTGATTCAGCCTTATGATACCAGACTTGCAAAACTGCAAAAGCCTCTCTGTTGAGCTTGGGATGCGTGGAGTCTCAGGGCTTAATGGACCTCCTTGCCTTCCAGTCGGCCCTGCACTCCATGGCCCCCGAGTCTCACGTGACTGGGTAATCCCTGGAGCGGTCCTTGTGTGCGCACGCATGCACGCGATCTCTCGCAGTGCCTCTTGGCTGCTCCTCCGGCTCCCTTGCACTCCGGGACCATATGAGTCTGGGTTCCCAGTGTTTTGCCTGAAACTGGGGTTTAGTGGAGTTAGATGTGGCACAGTTGAGAGTCTCCGTCTCCCTCCCGCCAGAGAAAGCCAGCCATGTACTCCGGCACCCGCTCTCTCCACACGCACGTCTCTGTACCTCAGCTTTTTGCAGCTCCTCTGGGTTTCTGTGAGCCCCTCTCTTTCCTTCTAGTTGTAGAATTTCCACTCAGCTAGCTTTCCTGTGGTTCTGGATGATGTCCGTTCTGTCTTTTAGTTGTAGTTTTGAAATTGCTGTGCAAGGCTGCAGTGTAGGTGTTTACCTATGCCGCCATCTTGGATTCTCTCTTACTTTTTTTTTTTTTTTAAGAAAATAACTCTTAAGTTCTGGCTGGTTCACTCAGTGGATAGAGCATCTGTCCTTGGACCAAAGGATCATGGGTGGATCATGGGTTCAATTCTGGTCAAGAATATGGACCTCAAAAAAAAAGCAAGTGATCCTGTAGACTATGTTCCTAGATGTTATTTCATTGATTATGGCAAGAATTGTTTTAGTAGAATTTATCAGTATTAGATTTTCATATTATATAACTCATTTTAAGCATTCTATTTCTGAACTGCTATTTTAGAATAATGCCTACCATGTAATAAGTGCTCAATAAAATATTAATTGTATGAATAATTTAATAGGTGAAATTTATTGAGCACTTATTATGAGCCAGGCATTGCTATAAGCATTGGAAATGCAGTAGAATATAGCAATACATAAATTAAACAATTGGAGTATAATGCTTGTACCACTTCACATAGGAAACGATAAGTCATTAACCCATCAGCCCCTCTCCAAAGGTGGATGTACTAGAATAAGGTACTCCTCAAAAATATTTAGATTTCCTACACTGAGACTATTTTCAACCAAGGTGGTAAATGGATAACACTAACCTTTATATCACAGGCCACACACACAGTTTTAAGACTACATCTAGTAATTTCTGAACTTTTGATTAAATATGATGTCAATACATTTTTGAGCATCTTTTAAATAATATACATACTTCATTCCTGGCCAGCTACAGTTGCTTTTGGAGTTTTCCTTTCTTTTAAAGAAAAATTTCAGACAGGTTTCTGGAATTTTACAGTCACAGTTCAACTTTGTGGCATTTCAGGTACTTAAAGCAAATGAGATACCATTATTCTGTATCTTTGGTAATTGTCAGAGAGTCTGGTGTGGATCTTACTGTTCTTTTCTCTCAAAAGAGATGAAGACAATTTATATTTGCGAGCCAGGTTCTTCTCACCTGGTGTTGCCATAGATGGGCTGAGGGTATATGGATACACCAAGTGACTGCCCCTTGGAGGGACATGTATAGTTCTGAAAAATTCTGAGAAGCACTGGTCCAAGAGATAAAGTAATCATTTATTTTTTATTTTATTTTTTCTGACATAAGATCACTAGAAAGTTTGGTAGTTTATATGACAACAATTTTCTATAGAAATGCACTCAAAGAATTATAACATGCGCCCTAAGCTTTTTTGTTTTAAGGAGATTGTTATTAAAAATACCAAATATGGCCCTATCAAGTTTGGCTCAATGGATAGAGTGTTGGCCTGAGAACTGTAGGGGGCCAGGTTCAATTTCGGTCAAGGGCACATGCCAAGGTTGTGGGCTTAATCCCCAGTAGGGGGCATGCAGGAGGCAGCCAATCAATGATTCTCTTTTATCATTGATGTTTCAATCTCTCTCTCTCTTCCTCTCTGAAAACAATAAAACTATATTAAAGGAGAAAACCAAGATGTTGGCATAGGTAAACACCTAAAATTTCTGCCTCTCACAACCATTTCAAAACTACAACTAAAAGACAGAACGGACATCATCCAGAACCACAGGAAGGCTGGCTGAGTGGAAATTCTACAACTAGAAGGAAAGAGAAAAGCACACCAAGACTCAGAGAAGATACAGAAGTGAAGTGCAGAAGTACGGAGGTGCGATGTGCAGAAAGGGCTGGCAACGGAGTATGCGGTTGTCTCTTTCAATTGGGAGGGAGACACAAGCTCCCAATTGCTCTAGACTCCAGTTCCGGGTGAGACTCTGGGGAACCAAATTCATACCGGGAGAAACTGGACTGTCTGGCATCTGGTGGAACATGAGGGCAGCTTTCTCTCAGAGGTGCTTGCAGTGATTACCAAGGGATAAATGAGACCTGGGGGCCTCTTAGGGCAGGGCTGAGGATCAGCCATAGTTGTTTGTTCCACTCTGTTGATTCCCTGAGATCCTGTCCCACCCAAGCTGTACACAGAGGATTTTCTATATGAATGGCTTGGCCCTTTGCAATTTAAAATTACCTAACAGACTGCAACTGGGTGAGAGAGCCCCAAATTTCCAAAAGAAGGCCCAATGCTCCACAGAAGCTTGCATTGCTTCACAGCAGGGGTTTATTTGGGTACCTCCAAAACCCAAACAAAGAAGAGGAATCTAAAGATCACTCTGTAGCTTCTGCTGGGTAGCCTTAGAGCTAAATTTGCACCTCCTTGGAGATCCGAGAGTCAATACAGTGGTACCTCAAGATACAAGTTTAATTCGTTCTGTAACCTTGAGGCTTGGGAAACTATGAGACGCTCGAGTTGCAGTAAACTGGTGGGTCGTGTGCAGCCGGCCGATCCGCGCGATTACTCCTATCTCAAATGTTGCTCATATTTCAAAGCAAAAATCACTCGCTTGACGACTCGGATCTCAAAAATCTCGTATGTTAGGGCACTCGTATCTTGAGGTACCACTGTATATCCAGTGGTCTGAGTGGGACCATCCAGATTACAACTCTTCAGATCCATAAGGTACACATTCAGGGGGCAGACTAAGTGATCACCAAAGCCTCACAGAAACAAGTCTTGCCCCATAAGGGTGTCTCCAGTACAGAAGTTCTCCCATTGTAGACACAGCTGATCCTCACAGCCAATTGGCCTGAAGGTCAATTCCTCTCAGTGATACCAACAATAATTAAGATTTAACTACAACAAGACTGTGCACACAGCCCACAAAGGAGAGCTCCAAGAGTATCCACCTCAGATAATTGGGGAGGCTGAGCCACTGGGCCCATAGGACACCTAGCACACAAAGCCACTCTATCAACACAAGGAAGCAGCCAAAATGTGGAGACAAAGAAACAGGTCACAAATGAAAGAAATGAAAGAAAGCAAATGACTGGACATGGAATTCAAAACCACGGTGATAAGGTTTTTCAAGAATCTTCTAGAAACTGGTGATA
This sequence comes from Lasiurus cinereus, assembly GCA_011751065.1. Taxonomy (NCBI): domain Eukaryota; kingdom Metazoa; phylum Chordata; class Mammalia; order Chiroptera; family Vespertilionidae; genus Lasiurus; species Lasiurus cinereus. The sequence continues at coordinate 33,173,288 of JAAGEH010002534.1, forward strand.
AATTTAGTGAGGCTCTCAAGAATATGAAAAAGAACCAACTAGAAATTAAGCATACACTGACTGAAATAAAGAATAATATATAGAGATCCAACAGCAGACCAGAGGATCCCAAGAATCAAGTCAAAGATTTGAAATACAAAAAAGTAAAAAAACACCCAACTGGAAAAGCAAAAAGAAAAAAACAATACAAAAATATGAAGATAGTGTAAGGAGCCTCTGGGACAACTTCAAGCATACCAACATCAGAATTATGGGGCTGCCAGAAGAAGAGAAAGAGCAAGATACTGAAAATTTATTTGAAGAAATAATGACCGAAAACTTCCTCCACCTGGTGAAAGAAATAAACTTACAAGTCCAGGAAGCACACAGAACCCCAAACAAAAGAAATCCAAAGAAGACCATTCCAAGACACATCATAATTAAAATGCCAAAAGCAAAAGACAAAGAGAGAATATTAAAAGCAGCAAGAGAAAAACAGTTAATTACCTACAAGGGAGCACCCATATGACTGTCAGCTGATTTCTCAACAGAAACTATGCAGGCCAAATGGGAGTGGCAAGAAATATTCAATGTGATGAATAGCAAGAACCTACAACCAAGATTACTCTACCCAGCAAAGCTATCATTCAGAATTAAAGGTCAGATAAAGAGCTTCACAGATAAGAAAAAGCTAAAGGAGTTCATCAATGCCAAACAAGTATTGTATGAAATGCTGAAAGGTATTCTTTAAGAAGAGTAAGAAGAAGAAAATGGTAAAGATAAAAATTATGAACAACAAATACATATCTATCAACAACTGAATCTAAAAATCAAGTGAATAAAATATCTGATGAATAGAATAAAGTGGTGACTGTAATAGAATCAGGGGTATAGAAAGGGAGTGGACTAACAATTGTCCGGGGCAAAGGGGTGTGAGGGTGCAGGAATAGATTGGACAAGATTTGCACACCTATGGATGAGGATATTGTGTGGGGGTGCAAGGGCAGAGAGTAGGTGGGAACAGGGTGAAGGGAAGCTATGGGGGTAAAAAAAGAGGAGCCCCTGTAATAATCTGAACAATAAAGTTTTATAAAAAAACTATATTAGAAAAAAAAA
>JAAGEH010002534.1:33174782-33277197 GCA_011751065.1 Lasiurus cinereus
ATATATGTATGCTGATATATATTGGTATAGATCACATATAAGTTGGAAGCGCTGGGATATCTCAGACTCAGTCTTTTGAGCCAGTGTGGGAACATTCAGAATGGTCTAGCATTTAACATACCATTGGAGGCTGTCCTACAGTACAGCTTTTAACAAAACTAGGCTGTCCTGAACACCTGGTAATAGAATTTACACCAAGAAGGTTGAGAAAGCACCAAATCTGCATGTGGCATGTGCCCAGGCTGACTTAGTGGAGCCCATACTGTGGGACCTAAAGTTCTAATGAGTTTGTTTAAAATGAGAAAACATGTCAGCAGGGACTGTGGTAGATCCATGCGTGTTAAATATGTCTGTGACAGGATCAAGCACACTCTCCTTACTGAGGCTCAGAAAATCATTGTGAAAGTGTTGAAGGCACAAAAACAGTCAGAAAGCAAAATACAAATGAAAAAGAAAGCTTGTTTTGAGTAATAAAAACAAGTAAAAAACTTGCTCTGTTATTTCTCTTGTAAAATGAAGCCTTGTACAATAAATTGTTATTAAGGATACAAACATTTAACAAATTTTTTATGTTATTAAATTGTCCCTAACAAAGTGGCAGAGAGCAAACTTTCTCCTGAAAATGAGAAGCACACTAGTGTTTTCTTGCTCTACTTTCCATTTCATAAATGATTTTATTTTTTTCTGGGAAGTCAAATGTTAAATTTTATGTTTAGCTGTTCTTATATCAAGAATTTAAAAAATACATTTTCTTCAAAAGACTTGCATTTTTAAAAGGGAATTCATCTTAAAGATTCCTTAAGAAGCATGCTTTAAAATTTGCTGCAGAAATCGAGGAGAATATCATCTCCTTTTTGTTCTCATTAAATTGCTGAGTCTTTATTTATTTTTTTTTGTTTTCTAGATCCCAGTTGGCTTCATGACTTCAAATATTGAAGTGTCTCAGGTGTAGTTTTTAGATCTTTTCTCTGTCTATATTCACTTAACTTAAGTTATCTCATCTTGACCCAGAGATTGACTCTCAAAAAGTTATTTACCGTTCCCTTAAACCACATATTTCAAAATATCAGACAATCCTGTCAGCTCTATTTTCAAAATATATCCTAATGAATTATCAATGAAATATTTTTTAGTCCAAGTAACTACCATGTTTCACTTGACCTATTGCAATAGGTTTCTAATGTGTTGTCTCACAGCTTCCCCTCTTGCTCTGTGATCATGCTTTACCCCGTCCCAATAACGACTTACAATTTCACTCAGAATGAAAGCTCAAGTACTTACCGTGGCAACTAATGTCATCTATGAAATGGTCTTTACCTGTTTTTCTATCTATGTCTCTTATCAATCTTGACCTCACTCTCCTTCAGTCAACCTTGCCTCCTTGTGGACTCCTCAATCATGCTAAGTCCCCTAGGGCTTTGGCAAATGATGCTGCTTCTGTCTGAAGCACTTCCATCAAAAACCTCATAGTTCAACTCTCTCACTTCATTCAGTGTTTCCATACAATGTTACCTAATCCCAGAGTCCTTCCCTGAACCTCCATCAAGCAAAGGAGACCTGCCAACCTTTTAAATACTTTCCATCCTCTGACCCACCTTTGTTTTCCTTGGAGCACATGTCAATCTTATTATATCCATTTATTCAGATGGTTAATCATTGACTTTCTCCAGTACAATGTAGACTCCCTAATGGCAGGTCTGTTTTTGCAGTTATAGCTTAAGTGTTGGAAGAGTGCCTGACCTATAAGAGGTGCTCAATAAAAATTTTTTCAGTGAATAAATACAAGAAATAGTAAGTGGGTTTTAGTTTATTAGCACTAAATTGTTTGCTTTTCTTATTTATCATCTATGAAATGCTGGTTGTGGCTACATGATAAATTGACTTCATGACTCTTCACCCTGATAATTCTATGTTCTTTTCCTGAGATCATGCTGGGTAATGGAAGGGTCATTTTAAATGTTCTTTTGTCAGAAGAATCTCTTCCTACTTAAAGTCCTAGTGGAAAATGGACCACCACTGCTGAGATATACAGTTACTCTTCAATTTCCTCCACAACAGTCATAGATCAGGGAGTGAGCAGCACTAGTGTCCTGCTCAACTCCTCTAATTATCTTTTGGAGCCTAGTTTGGTAGAAGCAATATTTTGTTATTTGATGGAGGGGATTCAGGGAAGGGTGTTTAAACTGCTCTAAAACCATGATATAGTAGAAGTGTTTTCTCTGTGGTAAAATTGTCTAAAATGACACTAGAATCAGTATTTTTATTGGATATTTAAAATCACTTGCAGCCAAAATAAAATGTTGACCAAAGGCATATATTTAACTGCCACAGATTCAAGATTTCATAGAATTTTTGCGATGTATATCTCTTCAAGGTACAGTTTGACAGAAGTTAAATTAAACCTGTCATTTCAAATAAGTCCTGGGGATGGAGACATTACAGATGATTTTAAATATTTGATAAAGATATAGTTTTCTTTAGCAGTGAATGTTATAATCAAAATAAATAAATAAATAATGTTAAACATTGTTTGAGATAAGAATTGCTTTCAGTAAACCTATAATGAAATAAATATTACAAGAACATTATTAAAATTCTCCAAATGAACTTTATAAATTATAACACTAATGTAAAAATTATTATTTGCCTTTAATTAATTAAAAACATTCCAGATTTAGTAGGTAAGCTATTTATTAGACTTTTTGTGATAGATCTTAAAATATATTATATTAGAATAGCAAAATATCATCATATAAAACTATTAATTTTGAAGACTATAGAGTAGTTAAAAAAGAAAATCTAGAAGACAGAATGTATTATAACATTACTGAAGACATTACATAAAATTACACCATTTTAAATTTAAAATAGCTATAAAATTAATGAAAAACTTAAAATAAATCTGAACAAATTACATTTATTTTTTATGTATCCCCTTCCTTAACCAAATCCATACATACTTTTAGCATACAATTTTATATCTATAACTTTACTTAAAATCATATTTTTTGCATACTTGCTATATAATCTCTTTAGATATCATTTTTAATGAACACTTAATATTCCATTCAGTACATTGCTATAATTTACCTAACCACTTTTTTTGCTTCCAGAGAAGGCATTTATAGTGTTTAGTATAATAAAGAACTCCCTATGTGGTATGATTGGAGTAATGCTGAAAAAGATTTCTCATTTCAAAATTTCCATGTAAAGTTATTCATCATTATACATTGTCCTGAATTAGTTAGCATATTAGTTCTAGCTAAAACATGAGAAATGCATGTTGAATGGAGAAGACATGAGCATGGTGCTGGAAAAAAAAGTTGAGGTAGCAATACTTATACCTCACAAATTAGACCTCAAAGTGAAGGCTATAACAAGAGATAAGGAAGGCCACTTCATAATACTAAAGGGTGCAATTCAACTGGAAGAAATAACTCTGGTAAACACATATGTACTCAATGCAGGACCACCCAAATACATAAAAAAAAACTTCTGGAGGATATCAAGGGAGATATTGACACAATACAATCTTAGTAGGGGACTTTAATACCCCATAATACTGTTGGATAAATCCTCTGAATAAAAAAAATCAGCAAAGAAACATCTATCCTAAATGACTCACTGGATCAGATGAAATTAATTGACATCTTCAGAACATTTCATCCCAAAGCCACAGAATATATATTCTTCTGAAGTACACATGGGTCATTTTCAAAGATAGACCACATATTGGGACACAGGCAAAGTCTCTTCAAATTCAAGAAGATAAAAATCATATCAAGTATCTCCTGAGATCAAAATGGCATAGAATTACAAATCATCTACAATAAAAACAATGAAAAAAATCAAACACTTGAAGACTAAATAGCATGCTATTAAATAATGATTACATTACCAAAGAGGTAAAAGAAGAAATAAAAAGCATCGTGGAAACAAATGACAACAAAAACACAACAATCCAAAATCTATGGGGCACAGAGAAAGCAGTCTTGAGAGGGAAGTTCATAGCTCTACAGGCCTACCTCAAAAAATAAGAAACAATGGTAATTACCTTACCTACAACTCAAACATAAAGAGAACAACAAGAAAAGCCCAGTATAAGCAAAAGGAAGAAAATAATAAAGATCAGAGCAGAAAGAAATGACATAGACACCAAAAAAAAAACAACAACAACAACAACAAAAACAATAGAAAAGATCAACAAAACCAAGAGCTGGTTCTTTGAAATGATAAACAAGATTGATGAACTTCTAGCCAGGCTCACCCTGAAGCAAAGAGAGGGGATGCAAATGAACAAAATCAGAAATGAAAGAGGTGAAGTAACAATTGATCCCACAGAAATAAAAACAACAAATATAAGGAATAACTCTATTCCAATAAAATTGACAACCTAGATGAAATGGACATATTCTTAGAAAAATAAAAGCTCCCAGGAGAATCCAAGATGGCGGCATAGGTAAACACCTACACTGCTGCCTTGAACAACAATTTCAAAACTACAACTAAAAGACAGAACAGACATCATCCAGAACCACAGGAAAGCTGGCTGAGTGGAAATTCTACAACTAGATGGAAAGAGAAGGGCTCATGGAGATCCAGAGGAGCTGCAAAAAGCTGAGGTACAGAGATGCGTGCATGGAGAGAGTGGGTGTCAGAGTACCTGGCTGGCTTTTTCTGGCGGGAAGGAGACAGAGACTCCCAACATTGAACCTCCTATCCTATGGCACTGAACCCCAGGTCTAGGCGAGACTCCTATGAGGGGAGTTTGGACTGTGAGAACGGAGAAATTGCACGGAAATTTAGGGGAGTCAGGTAAGGGCAGAGGTCTGGTGGCGTGTATAGCACTGCGCGCAGAAAACCAACTGATGATTGTGCCGCTGGCTTCCATGAGTAGGTGGGAGACAGAGCCTCCCAACTGCACCACTTCTAACTCCACTAAACCCCAGTTTCGGGCGAAACCCTGGGGACCCAGACTCATATGGTCCCGGAGCGCTGGGGAGACAGAAAGGCAGCAGTCTAGAGGCATTGCACACACCCACAGCGACAGCTCCAGCAATTACCCAGAGTCAGGAGAGACCAGGGGTTGTGGGAGGCGGGGCTGACTGGAAGGCAAGGCGGTCCCTTAAGCCCTGAGACTCCACCCATCCTAAGCTCAACAGAGAAGCTTTTGCAGTTTTAGAAGTCTTGTATCAGAAGGCTGAATCCAACACAAAAATTCTCCCAGAATAGTGAAAATGCAGAGACAAAGGAAGAGATCACAAAGGAAATGGAGGAAAACAAATGACTGGATATAGAGTTCAAAACCACGCTTATACGGTTTTTCAAGAATATCCTAGAAAAGATGGATAAAGTTAGTGACACCCAAGAGGAGATGAAAAAGAACCAACTGGAGATGAAAAAGAACCAACTAGAGATGGAAAAGGTCCAACTAGAGATGAAAAAGGACCAACTAGAAATTAAACATACACTGACTGAAATGAAAAATATTATACAGAAACCTAACAGCAGAATAGAGGAAGGCAAGAAGCAAGTAAAAAATTTGAAATATAAAGAATCAGAGAACACTCAACTGGAAAAGCAAGAAGAAAAAAGAATCCAAAAATGTGAAGATAATGTAAGGTGCCTCTGAGAGAGTTTCAAGCATACCCACATCAGAATTGTGTGGGTGCCAGAAGAAGAGAGAGAACAAGATACTGAAAACCTATTTGAAGAAATAATGACTGAAAACCTCCCACATCTGGTGAAACAAATAGACTTACAAGTCCAGGAAGCACACAGAACCCCATGAAGAAATTGCTTCAGCATATATCTGAGATTTCACTGCCTGTGGAATTCTATAGTATTTTTATGGTTTCCAGTCTTATGTTTAAGTCCGTTATCCCATTTTGAGTTTATTTTTGTGTATGGTATAAGTTATTGTTCTAGTTTTATTTTTTTTGTGTACGTATCTGTCCAATTTTCCCAACACCATTTATTGAAGAGACTGTCTTGATTCCATTGTATGATCAGGCCTGCTTTGTGAAATATTAATTGGGTTGATATCTGGATTCTCTATTCTATTCCATTGGCCTATATGTCTGTTCTTGTGCTAGTACCAGGCTGTTTTGAGAACAGTGGCTTTGTAATATAGCTTGAAGTCTGGCATTGAGATCCTACCTATTTTATTCTTCTTTCTCAGGATTACTGCAGCTCTTCAGGGTCTTTTTTTTTATTCCAGATGGATGCTTGGAGACTTCTTTCTAGGTCTGTAAAGTTGGCCATTGGTATTTTAATGGGGAGTACATTGAATCTATAGATTGCTTTGGATAGTAAGGACATTTTAATGATGTTGACCAATCCATGAACATGGTATGTTATTCCATCTGTTCATGTCTCCCTCTACCTCTTTTTTCAGTGTCCTGTAGTTTTCCATGAATAGATCTTTTACCTACTTACTGAGGTTTACTCCTAGGTATTTAATTTTTTTTGGTGTGATGGTAAATGGGATTGCTTTTTCAGTCTCTTTTTCTGTAAGTTCACTATTGGTGTATAGAATTGCCATAGATTTCTTCACGTTAATTTCGTATCCTGCTACATTGGTGAATGCATTTATTAAGTCTAATAGTTTTTTGATGAAGTCTTTAGGGTTTTTTATTCATAATATCATGTCATCTGTGTATAAGGACAGTTTTACTTCTTTTTTTCCATTTTGGATGTTTTTTATTTCTTCTTTTCTAATTGCATTGGCTAATACTTCTAGTACTATGTCGAACAATAGTGGTGAGTGTGGGCATCCTGTCTGTTCCTGTTCCTAGGTGAAATCATTTTAGTTTTTACCCTTTGAATATGATGTTGGCTATGGGTTTGTTATATATGGCTTTTATTTTTTAATTTAATAAATCTTTATGGTTCAGATTATTACAATTGTTCCTCTTTTTTCTCCCCATAGCTTCCCTCCATTGTTTCCCACCCCACCCTCTGCCCTTACTTCCTCAACACTGTCCTTTCTTCCTCAACACTGTCCATCATTCATAGGTGTACAATTTTTGTCCAGTCTCTTCCTATATCCCCACACCCCATTCCTCCTGAGAATTGTCAGTCCACTTCCTTTATATGTCCCTGATTCTATTATATTCACCAGTTTATTATATGTTCATCACATTTTTTATTCACTTGATTTTTAATTCACTTGTTGATAGACATGTATTTGTTGTCCATAATTTTTATCTTACCTTTTTTTTCTTCTTCCTCTTCTTATAGGATACCTTTCTGTGTCTTAAAGATTTTTGGATTGTTCTGTTTTCATTGTAATTTGTTGCCATGATGTTTTTTATTTCTTCTTTGATCTCTCTGATAACCCCATCATTATTTAATACCATGCTATTTAGTTCCCATATGTTTGATTTCTTTGGATTATTTTTATTGTAGTTGATATCTAGTTTTATGTCATTGTCATCTGAGAAGATTCTTGATATGATTTCTATCTTCTTGAATTTGAAGAGACTTTTCCTGTGATCCAATATAAGCTCTATCTCTGAAAATGACCCATGTGACCTTGAGAAGAATGTATAATCTGTTTCTTTTGAGTGAAATATTCTGAAGATGTCAATTAATTCCATCTGATCTAGTGAGTCATTTAGGATAAATGTTTCTTTGCTAAATTTTGTTTAGAGAATTTGTTCAGTGGTGATAGTGGGGTATTAAAGTCCCCTACTATGATTATATTGCTGTCAATCTCTCCCTTGATACCCTCCAGAAGTTTTTTTTTTTTTTTGTATTTGGGTGCTCCTGTATTGAGTGCATATATGCTTACCAGAGTTATTTCTTCTTGTTGTATTGCTCCATTTAGTATTATGTAGTGGCCTTCCTCATCTCTTTTTATGTCCTTTACTTTGGAATTTAATTTGTCAGATATAAGTAGTGCTACCCCAGCATTTTTACATTTCCATTTACCTGAAAACCCTTTTCCATCCCTTCACCCTCAGTTTGTGTGCGTCCTTTTTTCTGAGGTGGGTTTCCTGTAGACAGCAGATATATGGGTCATGTTTTCTTATGTAATCAATTATCCTATGTCTTTTAATTGGAACATTTAATCCATTTACTTTTAAAGTTATTGATAGTTACTTCTTTTCGCTATTTTTATTCTTTACCCCTGTGTTCCTTCTTTGCTTCCTATTTCGTTTTTATAGCCGTCCCTTTAGCATTTCTTGCATTGGTGGTTTTATAGTAATAAACTCCCTTAGTCCTTTTTTATCTGTGAAGCTCCTAATTTCACCCTCAATTGTGATTGATAGCCTTGCTGGGTAAGTATTCTTGGATTCAGACCCTTGCTTTGCATGACTTTGTATATTTCATTCCATTCCCTTCTGGCCTGATGTGTTTCTGTTGAGTAATCAGTTGCTAGTCTGATGGGTGATCCTTTGTAGGTAACTTTCTGCCTCTCTTCCGCTTTTAAGATTCTTACTTTGTTGTTGATTTTTGCCAATTCTGTTATAATGTGCCTTGGCATTGGTGTTTTGGGGTTCATTTTTTTGGGGGGTCTCTGTGAGCTTCTTATACTTGTGGCAGTTTTTTCTTCCCTATATCAGGGAAGGTTTCTGTCATTATTTCTTCAAACATGTTTTCTATTTCTCACTCAGTTTCCTCTCCTTCTGGCACCCTTGTTATGTGGGTGTTGTTTTGTTTCTTGTTGTCCATAGTTCCCCTAGGCTCTCCTCCTGCTTTTTATTTTTATTTTCTCTAGAAGCTGCTCTGCTTGGATATTTTTTCCTACCATGTCTTCTATATCACTGATGCAGTCCTCTACTTCTTCTAGTCTACTGTTTATGCTTTCTATTGAGTTCTTTACAGCAGTGACACAATTTTTCATTTCTTCTTGGTTTTTCTTCATTTCCTCTTGGTGCTTACACACATTGTCAAATTTGTCTTCAATTCTTTTCATCCATTTTATGACGATTTTAAAGAATTCTTTCTCTAAAGGTTGCTTGTCTCCATTTCATTTACTTCCTTTTCTAGTGATACATGCTTTTCTTTTATATGTGGGCTGTTTTTTGTCTCCCCATAATTTCACTTTTATGGGGTCTGGTCATGCAGTTCTTTCTTTCCTGTGTTGATTAAAGGCACAAAATATAACACAACAAGGCACAACACACAAGGCACTGAACACAAATGTATTTATGATGATAATAATCACAAATAAAGGTGAACACCAGAGAAAAGAGAATTAAGGGATAAGAAGGAAAGAAGAGGAGAAAAAAAGAGGGAAAATAATGAAATTGGGAAAAAGAAAAAAAAAGTAAGAGGGAAAAGAAAGAGAATAAAAAAGAAGAGGGGAAAGAACTATTTATATGGGGAGAAAACTCAAATAGAACAGCTACTTATCCTAACAAATGCCAGCAACAAATACCTAGAGATGAATGAAAACTACAAACATCAAGTGAGGTGAAGGAAAACAGAAGCAAAAAACCAAACAAGAACAAAACAGAAAAACAAAAAGAAAAAGCAAAACAATCTCACAAACAATCATAAAAAAACAATAAAATCAATAATCAAGGAAATAACAAAAGGACAGAGTGAAAAAAATTGGATAGTGAAGAAATAGAAGAGAGAGGTAAGTATGGACTTGGATCAGAGAATTGGAAATTAGATATATAAGTAGTTTGAAATTTTAACAGGAGGTAAAAAAAAGGAATAAGGAAAAATCTAAAGCAGGAGTTGGGTAAGAGAAACAGGACAACAAAAGGGGAAAAGTGAGGAAGAGAGTGTTGGCATAAAGGTAAATTTGAGATAGAGTAAATTGATGCTTTAGGAGAGATGACAATAGAATGTAGAATACTGATCCCAAAATAAAATAAAGAGAAAATAAAATGACACCTTCTTTAAAAAAAATGGTAAAATAGTAGTAGTTATAATAATGATTAAAAATAAAAATGTAATAATTTAAATGGTAAAATCAAGTGAGGAAAAAAGAAAAAAATAGTTTCTTAAGTAAAAGATGAAAATAAGAATAAAGATAAAAATGTGCAATAATAAAGGTCATTCACTTCCTCTACTGTTCTGTTTGGCATGCCTATTTCCTAGTCAAGACCGTATTGAAGTTCCCTGTGTTCCACTGCTCCTCAGTGTTGTAGGCCACAGTCCTGATTTTCAAGCAGGCATTACTTTTTTGTTTCTTATTCTCCATTATTTGTGCTTACATAAGAGTCAATTTGTGATTCAACCTCTGGATGGCAGTGTTTCTGGATTGACCACCAGGTTTATAAGTCCTCTCTAGCTAGTGTTTAGATTTTGTTTTCCCTGTGGCACTTAATACCAGTTTGGGGGAATGGGCTACCCCAGAGCTGATTCCCTGATCATTATTACCTGCTGTGATTTCCAGGTTCCACAAAAACAACTTTCCCCTATAGTCTCTTAGAGAGTCTCCAACTGGGTGATTCTATGTATTGGTCTTAGTAATCAAAAGCAAGGATTTAAAGAGGTAAAAAATAAGAGAGAGAGAGAAAAGATTCAGAGTAAGTGCGTGAACTCTGGCGCTGCAGCGCAAATATGTACAGTTTTCCCCCCACGCCTCCCTTGGGTCTAAGCAGCTGGCATACTGTTACAATTTTTAGGCTGCCCTTTTGTGCCCAGTTCAGCTATGGGTTGTTTTTTAGAGTTCCCTTCTTTTAGCACCTCTGAGATCCCCTTCCACATTCGCTGATCACGCCAACCCCAAGGGTTACGGACTTTTCTGTGTGCAGACTTCCCCAGATTCTCCAGCTCTTGTGTGCATTTCTCTCACCTGCCCAGACCACAGACCTCACCTTATTCAGGAAAAATCTGACCTTTCTATGAGGAGGCGCAGAGCTCCTCTGAATCCACATGTTTGTGCCACTGGGGGAGTAGTGTTGTCGAGTTTGCAGCTGTTCAGTGGGTGCTGTTATTGTAGATTCCCAGGATTTTCAGGCTTCCCAACAATATCCACTCTCCCCTTCAATATGATGTGGTTTCTGTGTCAGAGCTGGTCTCCGGGAGGGATCCCTGTAGCAGTGGAAGCTTCCTGGTCAGGGGAATCCCATCCAGAAATCCCCCACACTCCCCTAGGGTATAGCTATCCCTCAACTCACAAACAAACAATCCCCTTGGGATGACACACTCTGCCTTTGTTCTCTTATCCATGCACTATCTTGTAGTCTGCCTTCCCCTTGGCAGCCACCTTCTGGTCTTCTGTTGTCCAAGGTCTTTCTATGAAGTCAGCATTATCCTAATTCCAAAACCAGATAAAGACACCATTAAAGAAAAAGAGAACTACAGGCCAATATCCTTGATAAACATAGATGCTAAAAACCTCAACAAAATTGTACAAATAGGAATCAGCATTACATTAAAAAGATCATGCACCATGACCAAGTGGGATTTATTCCAGGGATGCAAGGATGTTACAATATCCACAAATCAATAAATGTGATGCATCACATAAATAAATTGAGAGACAAAATTCACAACAATCATATCAATCGATGCAGAAAAAGCATTTGACAAAATCCAACATCCTTTCTTGATAAAAACTCTCAACAAAGTGGGGATAGAGGGATCATACCTCAACATAATAAAAGCCTTATATGACAAACCTACAGCCAACAACATACTCAATGGGCAAAAACTAAACTCATTTCCCCTGAGAACAGGAACAGGACTTTCACAATTCCTGTTCAATATTGTGCTGGTAGTGCTAGCCATAGCAATCAGACATGAAGACGAAATAAAAGGCATTCAAATTGGAAAAGAAAAAGTAAAACTGTCCTTATTTGCAGATGACATGATACTATACATAGAAAACCTCAAAGACTCCATTAAAAAACTACTAGACCTAATAAGTAAATTTGGCAATGTAGCAAGATACAAAATTAATACCCAGAAATCTATAGCCTTTCTATACATCAATTCTGAACTCACAGAAAGAGAAACAGATAAAAAAAATCTTATTTAACATTGCACCAAAAAAATTAAGATACCTTGATATAAACATAACTAAGGCAGTAAAAGACCTTTACTTGGAAAACTACAAGACATGGAAAAAGAGATAGAAGAAGACATAAACAAATGGAAAAACATACCATGTTAGAATCAACATCATTAAAATGTCCATATTACCTAAAGCAATCTACAGATTCAATGCAATCCCCCTTAAAATACCAATGGTATACTTCAAATACATAGAACAAACTCTCCAAAAATTCATTTGGAATAAAAAAAGACTCCGAATAAAAAAAACCACATCCTGAGAAAAAAGAACAAAGTTAGAGGGATCAAAATACTAGATATCAAGCTATATTACCAAGCCATGGTTCTCAAAATTTCCTGGTACTGGCCCAAGAATAGACATGTACACCAATGGAACAGAACAGAGAATACAGAAATTGACCCCAGCCATTATGCTCAATTTAATATTTGACAAAGGAGGCAAGAGCATACAATGGAGTCATGCTAGTATCTCCAATAAATGGTGTTGGGAAATTTGGTCAGATACATGCAAAAAATGAAACTAGATCACCAACTTATACCATACACAAAAACAAACTGAAAATGGCTAAAGCACTTAAATGCAAGATGGGAAACCATAAAAATCCTATAAGACTCCATAGACAGCAAAATAGCAGACATACCAGTATGTCATAGTAATTAATATCTTTACTGACATAGCTCCTAGGGCAATGGAGACTAAGGAGAAAATAAACAAATGGGACTACATAAAAATAAAAAGCTTCTTCACAGCAAAAGAAGTCATCAATAAAACAACAAAAAGGCCACTGCATGGGAGAACATATTTGCCAATGATATTTCAGATAAGTGTTTAATCTCCAACATTTACAGATAACTCATACAACTTAACAAAAGGAAGATAAACAATCCAATCAAAAAAGCACAAAGTACCTAAATAGACACTTTTTGAAAGAGGACATAGAGAAGGCTGTGAGACATATGAAAACATGCTCAAAGTCACTAATCATCCAAGACATGCAAATCAAAACAACAATGAGATACCATCTCACACTGTCAGAATGGCTATCATCAACAAAGGACAAGTGCTGGTGAGGATATGGAGAAAAAGGAACCCTCATGCACTGCTGGTGGGAATGCAGACTAGTGCAACCACTGTGGAAGAGAGTATGGAGTTTCTGCAAAAAGTTAAAGATAGAACTTCCATTTGACCAAGTAATCCCATTTCTAGTACTATATCCCAAGAAAACAGAAACACCAATCAGAAAGGACATATGCACCCCTATGTTCATAGCAGCACAATTTACAATAGCTAAAATTTGGAAACAACCTAAATGTCCATCAGCAGATGAATGGATTAAAAAACTGTGGTAGGAGAAACCAATATGGCGGCATAGGTGAACACCTAAGCTGCTGCCTCGCACAACAATTTTAAAACTACAACTAAAAGACAGAATGGACACCATCCAGAACCACAGGAAAGCTGGCTGAGAGAAAATTCTACAACTAGAAGTAAAGAGAGGGACTCACGAAGACTCAAAGGAGCTGTAAAAAGCTGAGGTACGGAGACACACTCATGGAGAGGACGGGCGGAGCAGGGTCTGGCTGTCTTCTTCTAGCGGGAGGGAGACAAAACTCACAACTGCACTGAACTTTAGCTCCAGGCGAGACTCAGGGGGAGTCTGGACTGTTGTGAAAAGGAAGTAGTGCATGGAAACTTAGGGGAGCCATGAAAGACAGAAGTCTGGGGGCTCACGAAAGTGCATACGAAAGTGCATACACAGAGCACTAACTGCTGATTGTGCCTGTTTTCCTCTAGTGGGAGAAAAACAGAACCTCAAAACAGCACTGAAATCCAAGGCCAACTGCACTGAACCTCAGTTTCGGGTGAGACCCTGGGGAACCAGACTCATACAGGTCCCTAGAGTGCACGGAAACTCAGGGGAACGGAGAGACAGAGTTCCGGAAGCTTGCGCATGCACTTGAGTGAAAGGCAGAGATCTGGAGGTAAGCCCGCATGCGCAGACACAGCTGATCCTCACAACCAATTGGCTTGGAGGTCAATCCCCCTCAGTGATACCAACAACAATTAAGAATTAACTACAAGATTGTACACACAGTTCACAAAAGGGTGCACCAAGAGTGTCCACCTCAGGTAACTGGGAAGGCAGAGCTACTGGGCCACATAGGACAGGTAGCACACAAAGCTACTCTACTAACTCAGGGAAGCAGCGAAATATGCAGAGACTAAAGAACAAATCACAAATGATAGAAATGCAGGAAAACAATCGACTGAATATAGAGTTCAAAACCACAGTTATAAGACTTTTTAAGAATTTCCTAGAAAAAATGAATAAATTTAGTGAGAACCAAGAAGAGATTAAAAAAACCAACTAGAAATTAAACATACCCTGACTGAAATAAAAAATATTATAAAGAAACCTAACAGCAGAATAGAGGATCGTAAGAATCAAGTCAAAGATTTGAAATACAAGGTTGGCCAGAGCCATCAGCGTGAATGCAGAGACCGCGCCATCTTGCAAAGGGAGGTGGATGTCTGCGGCTAAAGCACCCACTGAAAAGCTGGGTGACCCAGAACACCGCTCTCCAATTGGCGCAGACACGCAGACTGAGAGGAGATCCACAAGGCGCATGGAAAGGTCAGATTTCACCTGGGATAAGTAACTTGTGTGCTGTACTGGGTCGTGTTATAGTTTGTGCCTTTGAATTAACGTAGGAGAGAGAACCACATAACCAGACACCCGGAGAAGAAAAACCATGGGCAGAAGAAGAAACAGCCCGCATACGACAGATAGGCAGGCATCACCAGAAAAGGAAGTAAACGAAATAGAAGCAGAAATAAGCCTGCCAGAGAAAGAGTTCAGAGAAATGATCATAAGGTGGATGAAAAGAATGGAAGACAAAATCGACAATGTGAGTAAGAGTCAAGAGGAAATGAAGAAGAAGCAAGAAGAAATGCAAGAAGAAATAAAAAATGACATAACTGCTTTAAATAACTCAATAGAAAGCATCAAAAGTAGACTAGAAGAAGGAGAGGACCGCATCAGTGAGCTAGAAGACACGGTAGGAAAAAATACCCAAGTACAGCAACTTCTAGAAAAAAAAATTAAAAAGCAAGAGGAGAGCCTAAGGGAACTTTGGGATAACACACACACACACAACAACAACAACAACAACAACAACAACAACAACATGTGCATAATTGGAGTTCCAGAAAGAGTGGAAACTGAACAAGGATTAGAGAAACTGTTTGAAGAAATAATGACAGAAAATTTCCCAATATAGGAAAGAAAAAACCCACACAAATCCAAGAAGCTCACAGAGTCCCAAGCAAAATGAACCCCACAACACCAACACCAAGGCACATTATAATTAAATTGGCAAACAGCAACGACAAAGTAAGAATCTTAAAAGCAGCCAGAGAGAAACAGAAAGTTACCTATAAAGGAGCCCCCATAAGACTAGCTACTGATTTCTCAACAGAAACTCATCAGGGCTGAAGAGAATGGAATGAAATATACAAAGTCATGCAAAGGAAGGGTCTGAATCCAAGAATACTGTACCCTGCAAGGCTTTGAATCAAAATTGAAGGTGAAATCAAAAGCTTCACAGACAAAAAAGCACTAAGGGAATATATTACCACCAAACCAGCAATGCAAGAAATGTTAAAGGGTCTCCTGTAATAAAAAAAATAGGAAGCGAAGAAGGAACTCTGGGCTAAAGACTAAAAATGGCGATGGATAAATACCTATCAATAATAACTTTAAATGTAAATGGATTAAATGCTCCAATCAAGAGACAAAGGGTAATTGATTGGATAAGAAAACATGATCCACATATCTGCTGTCTACAAGAAACCCACCTCAGGAAAAGAGATGCACACAGATTGAGGATGAAGGGATGGAAGATGGTATTTCAGGCAAATGGAAATGAAAAAAAAGCTGGGGTTGCAATACTTATATCTGACAAATTAGATCTCAAAGTGAAGGACATAACAAGAGATAAAGAAGGCCACTTCATAATACTAAAGGGAACAATCCAACAAGAAGATATAACTCTGGTAAACATATATGCACCCAATATAGGAGCACCTAAATACATTAAAAAAACTCCTGGAGGGTATTAAGGTAGAGATTGACAGCAAAACAATCACAGTAGTAGCGTTTTCTCAGACCACAGCGGAATAAAACTAGAAATCAATTATCATAAAAACAATAGAAAGAAATCAAACACATGGAGACTAAATAGCATGCTATTAAACAATGACTGGGTAACCATAGAGATCAAGGAAGAAATAAAAAACATCATGCTAACAAATGACAATGACAACACAACAATCCAAAATTTATAGGACACAGTGAAAGCAGTCTTGAGAGGGAAGTTCATAGCCCTACAAGCCTACTGCCAAAAACAGGAAACAATGGTAATAAATTACCTAACCCTACAACTCAAAGTGCTAGAACGAGAGCAACAAGATAAGCCCAGTGTACGCAGAAGGAAGGAAATAGTGAAGATCAGAGCAGAGATAAACAACTTGGAGACCAAAGAAACAATTCAAAAGATCAACAAAACCAAGAGCTGGTTCTTTAAAAGGATAAACAAGATTGATGGACCTCTAGCCGGGCTCACCAAGAAGCAAAGAGAGAAGACCCAAATAAACAAAATCAGAAATGAAAGAGGAGAAATAACAACAGACCCCAACGAAATACAACGGATTGTTAAAAAATACTATGAACAACTCTATTCCAACAAATTGGACAACCTGCAAGAAATGGACATTTTCCTGGAAAACTATAACCTTCCAAAACTGAACGAGGAGGAATCTAAACATCTCAATAGTCCAATAACTATGGAAGAAATTGAAGTAGTAATCAAAAAGCTTCCAGCAAATAAAAGCCCGGGTACAGATGGCTACACAGGAGAGTTTTACCAAACATTCAAGGAAGAATTAAGTCCTATCCTCCTCAGACTATTCAAAAACATTCAAGAAGAAGGAACACTTCCAAACACCTTCTACGAAGCCAGCATCACCCTAATACCGAAACCAGATAAAGACAACACAATGAAAGAGAATTATAGGCCAATATCTCTCATGAACATAGATGCCAAAATCCTCATCCAAATTCTAGCAAATCGGATCCAGCAGTACATCAGAAAGATCATACACCATGACCAAGTAGGATTCATCCCAGGAATGCAAGGATGGTACAATATCCCCAAATCAATAAACGTGATACATCACATAAACAAATTGAGAGATAAAAATCACATAGTCATATCCATTGATGCAGAAAAAGCATTTGACAAAATCCAACACCCTTTCTTGATAAAAACTCTATAAGTGGGAATAGAAGGAAAATACCTCAACATCATAAAAGCCATATATGATAAACCCACAGCTAACATCATACTCAATGGGCAAAAACTAAAAACATTTCTTCTGAGAACAGGAACAAGACAGGGATTCCCACTCTCACCTCTCCTGTTCGACATAGTACTGGAAGTATTAGGCATTGCAATTAGACAAGAAGAAGAAATAAAAGGCATCCAAATTGGAAAAGAAGAAGTAAAGCTGTCCTTATTTGCAGATGACATGATATTGTACATAAAAAAAACCAAAGGACTCCATTCCAAAACTAATTGACTTAATTAATGAATTCGGCAATGTAGTAGCATACAAAATTAATGCTAAGAAGTCTGTGGCATTTCTATACACTAATAGTGAAATTACAGAAACAGAGACTAAAAAAGCAACCCCATTTACCATCGCACCAAAATAATTAAGATACCTAGGAATGAACCTAACTAAAGATGTAAAAGACCTATATGCAGAAAACTACAGGACACTGAAAAAAGAGATAGAGGAAGATGTTAACAGATGGAAGAGCAAACCATGCTCATGGGTTGGGAGAATCAACATCATTAAAATGTCCATACTACCCAAAGCAATCTACAGATTCAACGCACTACCCATTAAAATACCAACGACATATTTCACAAACCTAGAAAGAATTCTTCATAGATTCATCTGGAACAAAAAAAGACCACGAATAGCTACAGCAATTCTGAGAGAGAAGAATAAAGTAGGTGGGATTTCAATACCAGATTTCAAGCTATATTACAAAGCAACTGTTCTCAAAACAGCCTGGTACTGGCACAAGAACAGACATATAGACCAATGGAATAGAATAGAGAACCCAGATATCCATCCAAACTACTATGCTCAACTAATATTTGACAAAGGAGGCATAAACATCCAATGGAGCCAAGATAGCCTCTTCAATAAATGGTGTTGGGAAAATTGGACAGATACATGCAAAAAAATGAAACTGGACCACCAACTTACACCAAATACAAAAATAAACACAAAATGGATACAGGACTGAAACATTAGAAGGGAAACCATAAAAATACTAGAGGAATCCACAGGCAGCACAATCTCCGATATATGCTGAAAGAACTTCTTCACTGATACTGCTCCAAGGGCAAGGGAAGCTAAAGAGAAAATAAACAAATGGGACTACATCAAAATAAAAAGCTTTTGCACAGCAAAGGAAACCATCAACAAAACAACAAGAAAGATCACTTTATGGGAGAACATATTTGCAAATGTTATCGCTGATAAAGGTTTAATCTCCAAAATCTACAGCCAATTTATACAACTTAATAAAAGGAAGATAAATGATCAAATAAAAAAATGGGCAAAGGACCTAAATAGAACCTTTTCGAAAGACAACAGAAGGAAGGCGAAGAGACACATGAAAACATGTTCAAAGTCACTAATCATCCGAGAGATGCAAATCAAAACGACAATGCGATATCATCTTACACCTGTCAGAATGGCAATCATCAACAAATCAACAAAGGACAAGTGTTGGCGAGGATGCAGAGAAAAAGGAACCCTGTGTACTGTCGGTGGAAATGCAGACTGGTGCAGCCACTCAAAAAAGTAAAAATGGATCTCCCATTTGACCCTGTAATCCCACTCTAGGAATTTATCCTAAGAAATCACAAACACCAATCAGAAAGGATTTATGCACCCCCATGTTCATAGCAGCACAATTTACAATAGCTACAATTTGGAAACAGCCTAGGTGCCTGTCAGCAGATGAGTGGATCAGAAAACTGTTGTACGTCTACACAATGTAATTCTATGCTGCCATTAAAAAGAAGGAATTCTTACCATTTGCAGCAACCTGATTGGAACTGGAGAACCTTATGCTTAGTGAAATAAGCCAGTCAATGAAGGAGAAGCATCACATGTTCTCACTCATTTGTGGATAATAAAGAACATTATAAACTGATGAACAATAGGATAGATATAGAGGCAGTAAAGCATCAAACAGACTGTGAAATTACAGCAGGAAGATTAAAGTTAGGTGAGGTAGATAAGAGATCAATCAAAGGACTTGTATGCATGCATATAAACATAACCAATGAACATAGACACTGGGGGGTTGGGGTAGCCTGGAGAAATGGGGGGCAATGGGGAGATATGTGTAAAAAATTAATAAAAAAAAGAGAAAAAAAAGATTTGAAATACAAAGAAGCAAAAAACACTCCATTGGAAAAGCAAAAAGCAAAAAGAATAAAAAAATGTGAAGATAGTGTAAGGAGCCTCTGGGAAAACTTTAAGCATACCAACATCAGAATTATGAGGGTGCCAGAAGAAGAGAGAGAGCAAGATACTGAAAACCTATTTAAAGAAATAATGACCGAAAACTTCTTCCACCTGGTGAAAGAAATAGACTTACAAGTCCAGGAAGTGCACAGAACCCCAAGCAAAAGGAATCCAAAGAGGACCACACCAAGACACATCATAATTAAAATACTAAGAGCAAGAGACAAAAAGAGAATATTAGAAGAAGCAAGAGAAAAACAGTTAATTACCTACAGGGAAGCACCCATACGACTGTCAGCTGATTTCTCAACAGAAAGTATGCAGGCCAGATTGTAGTTGCAAGAAATATTCAACATGATGAATATGTATAACCTTCAACCAAGATTACTCTCCCCGGCATAGCTATCATTCAGAATTGATGGGCAGATAAAGAACATCACAGATAAGAAAAAACTAAAGGAGTTCATCAACACCAAACCAGTATTATATGAAATGCTGAAAGGTATTCTTTAAGAAGAGGAGGAAGAAGAAAATGGTAAAAGTAAAAATTATGAACAACTGATACATATCTATCAACAAGTGAATCTAAAAATCAGGTGAATTGAAAATCAGATGAACAGAATAAACTGGTAAATATAATAGAATTAGGGCAATAGAAAGGAAGTGGATTGATAATTCTCAGTGGGAAAGAGGTGAAGAGGAATGTAGGTAGAGACTGGACAAAAATCATACACCTATGGATGCGGACAATGGGGGGAAGTAAGGGCAAAGGTTGTGGTGGGAGCCAGGTGGAGGGGAGATATGGGAGGAAAAAGAGGAACAATTGTAATAATCTGAACAATAAAGATTTATTAAAATTAAAAAAAATTAAAAACTGGTACATCTACACAATGGAATACTATTCTGCAGTAAAAAAGGAAAGAACTTTTACCATTTGCAACAGCATGGATGGAACTGGAGAGTATTATGCTAAGCCAGTTGCAGAAAGAAATATATGATCTCACTCATTTGTGGGATATAATGATCAACATAATTTGATGGACAAGAATAGATTCATAGACAAATGACAGGGAAGTGGGGGTGGGGCTAGAGAACAACCAAAGGACTTGTATGCATGCATATTAGCATAACCATAGGACACAGATTCTGGGGTGGTGGGGGCTTTCCTGGGATGGGAATGACTGGGGTGGGGGATGGCTTTGTCAAGCAGGGAAAAAGGAGACATGTAAAACTTTAGACAATAAATAAATAAATAAATAAACAAAGTTCTGTGGATATTGGGAGGCAGATAGTGTAGGCCTTTATATATATATTTGATTTTTCACAGAGAGGAAGGGAGAGGGATAGAAAGTCAGAAACATCGATGAGAGAGAGACATCAATCAGCTGCCTCCTGCACACCCCCTACTAACCCCGTACTAGAGATGTGCCCACAAGCAAGGTACATGCCCCCCACCAGAATCGAACCTGGGACCTTTCAGTCTGCAGGCCAACGTTCTATCCACTGAGCCAAACTGGTCTCGGCAGTGTAGGCCTTTTAAATCATGTTTACTTTTACTTAGGGTGTTATAAGAATCCATTACAGATTTTAAACTAGAGGAGGGACATGATCTGGCTTGTTTTAAAGAAATAGTATATCTGTGTAGAAAATAGAACGGCTATATGAAAAAACAAACTATATAAAATGAGAAGGAAAAAAGGGGAAACAGGTTAGCAATCTCTGTATAGAGGAGAGGTAACTATAGCTTTAAGGCACTAGTAAACTTAGGATATATTTAGAAGGATGAGCTGATTGGTCTTCTGGTGGATTGAATGTATAACATGACATTAAGAGAGAAGATAGGGATGACTAAGACTAGTGATGTGAGCAGCTGGTAAGATGAGGTTGCCATTTTTTGAGATACAAGAGTATTGGATAAGCAGTTATTTTATTCATTTAAATTTATTTTTCAATACAATGTAAGGGTCCAACTATATTTATTTAATTTTTTTGCATGTGGGAATCCAGTTTCTGCTGCAGCATTTATTGAAATAATTATCTTTCTTCCACTAAATGGTCTTGGAAGCTTTGTCAATGCCGTTTTTGACCACATATATGAAGGTTTATTTGTTGGCTTTCTATTCTTTGCCAAGGAAATATACATTTGTATGTATGCCTGTGCCACAATGTTTTGATTAACCATAGCTTTGTTTTAAGTTTTGAAATCAGGATGTTTGAGACCTCCAAATTTCTTCTTTTTTAAAATTGTCTTGTCTATTCAGGGTCCTTTGAAATTCTATATGAATTTTAAGTTGGATTTTCTATTTCTGCAAAAGAAAATCATTGGGGTTCTGATAGAGATTGCATTGATTCTGTCGATCACTTTGGGTGATATGGGTAACTTAACTGTATTAAGTCTTCTGATCCATAAACAGAGGATGTCTTTCTATCTATTGGTGTCTTCTTTAATGTCTTTCAGCAACATTTTGTAATTTTCAGTATATAGGTATTTGCCTCCTTGGTTAAAGTTATTGCTTAATATTCTTTTTGATGGTATATTAATTATTTTTATTTAAAATTTCCCCCCAGATTTACTAAGGTATATTCACATATAACATATAAGTTTGAGGTGTACAATGTGATGTTTTGATGCATGTATATACTGTGAATTAATTGCCACAATATGGTTAGTTAATTCAATTTAATATTATTTTAAATGGGAATTGTTTTCTTAACTTCTGTTTTGAATTGTTCATTACGCATAGAAAAGCAACTGATTTTTGTTGAGTTTCTATCTCCAGCCCCCACCTTATAACATCCCACAAACTAATATTTTTAAGAGCACAGTTTGGGAAATAGTGCCCAAAGATATACCTTTTTTGTTGTTGTTGTAAAGTATTTCTTTGAATCTATCTGATTTCCATATCATTTGCAGAAATTTGTGACATTTTTAAACAGTTGTGATAAATGATGCTCTTATTTATTTTGAAGGAAAAAATTATAGAGAATTTGAATAATGTCCATAGGCAAATTAAAACTTGATTTATTTATCTACCAGAACTCTCTCTTTACTTGAATTTTATTAATTCAATGGACAAAATTTCAAATGTAAGTTCTACTGCCTGTGAGCTATATGGATTTGAATATCCTGCTTCATAATTTCAAGCCTAAACTTTCAAATCTATAATAGAGAGTAACATCACCAGAGTAATTTTTGTTTATGTCAAAGGACACACATATTTACAGTATTTCAGTCAGGGAATGTTTTAGGTTGGAGAAGAAGAATGTAGGCTTAATTTAGACTTGGCTATTTTTTTATGTTCTCAGTTATAATATTAAATTTTTAAAAACTATTTCTTCATTCGTGGAAAAGTGAAGTCATATATGTAGATGGTATGGTCTAATAATACCATTCATTTATTCTATTATTTAGGCTTGACAGTATTTCTAGTGTTATAAATGTCTCTGATATGTTCTGACACCTGATGTTGGAAAGCACAAAAGAGATAGGGGAGTTAAATGAGATGTTTCTAAACACAATTTCTAAGAAACATTGAACAAATTAATAAGTGAGAATCAGATTATTGCTTTTTGGTAGCAATCTTCCCTTTTCCTTCTTATAAAATTCAACCATTTTTATAGAGCCCAATGCATTGTGCTAGAATAAACTAATAAGGATAAAACATCATTGCTGCATTTGAAATCATTGATCGCAGAGGATTGACTTGAGATCTTTTCTCTTTCTCATATTCAAAGTGGTAGAACAGATTTATCCGTAAAGATAGCAATTATTCTTGTCTTTAATCTCAGTTCTTTCAGAGTTTAAACTAACTTCTCACAAGTCTTAGAAGTGGCATTGTTGTTATCTTATTGACAATAACTTGCTTTCTTCTGTATATAATTTACTTGCGGTCATTTCCCAAAGGGTTTATTTCTTAAGCAGAAAAGTCTGTTCTAGTGTAAAATACTCCAAATGAGAAAAATCAACAGTATGTGGTTGATTTTTAACTCTGATTGGAGGCCAGAAGAAAAGAAGTCAGAGAAGTCTTATTGTTATTAGAGGTGGTGTCAGCTGTTGCATCTGTCCACGTGCCTTCTCCGTGTCTCTGGTGTATATCCTAGCATCTGAAGGAGCTCTGCTCCTTGCTCAGGGTGAGAGGGCAGGATTCTGTGTCACTGGTTCATCTCACCTGTTGTCTGTCAAAACCACCAATACTCAAGAATGCATTCATCCTTCTCTTCTCTTATTTGTTGATTTACTCATTTGCTCATCAACAAGGATGTATTGAGCACAATGTATAAGGCATTTTTGGGGATGTAGAGATGAAAACAATATAATTTTTGACCTCAAGGAACTCTTAATTCATTGAGGTGACAAACAACTATAGAGCTCTGCTACAATACTATTAGAGCACAGAGAAAGGACAGTTTACCATGAGATGGAGGGAGAAGGTTGCACTTGATATTAAAATATAAATGCAGTTTTTCCAACGTGAGTAGATTTGAGATTTTAGGTGTAGGAGACAGCTTACACAATGGTAATTTGGTAATCTTACATGAGGATGGCCATTGCTCAGGCAGCTCACCTTCCATCTCTGCTCTGGCTGCCAGGCTGCTGCCTGTCCTAGGCTATAAGGAACAGGTGCTTCCTCTGCCCCATCTCCAGGGTATGAGCTCCCAGTTGAGAATTGAGCCTGATGTCTTGGCAGGTGGCAGGGTTCGGTGGGTCCTGTCTACCTTCACTTCCAGAAGGTGGTTGTTATCCACTCCTTGAAACCTTATACGAATCTGCTGGATCAATCAGACTTCTTATGACTCGCTTGGCCTCTGCATCACTCGATGTTCTAAATGCCTCTTAGACTTTCTACATGGCACTGAGATAGAATTTTGCCTAAGACTCACACTCTGCTACTATACCCTGCAGGTTTCCTCTGCTTCTTCTTTTTGTAATTTTTAAAATATATTTTTATTGATCCTTTACTGAAAGGGAGAGAGATAGAGAGTTAGAAACCAATCAGAGAGAAATACCAATCAGCTGCCTCCTGCACACCTCCTACTGGGGATGTGTCCACAACCAAGGTCCCTGCCCTTGATTGGAATCGAACCTGTGACCTTTCTGTCCACAGGACAAAGCTCCACCCACTGAACCAAACCAGTTAGGGCTTCCTCTGCTTCTTGTTGGGTTGAGAATCCTCCTTCTTTCCACATAATGGCCAGTTTACAAACACTCAACTTCCATCTGGGTCTTCATCTGGATAAAAAGAGGTTGTTCCAGAAATAAGTTGTCAATCAGGACTTTAAACTTTAAAGGGCAGTGAGGACATAAAGGGAATATAGAAGGACAATAGAAAAATAAAACAGAAAGCAGTAGTGAAGAAGGGAAAACAAATACTAAAATTAATAAAGTGATATAGTCTTGATATATATTATTGAAATAATATAATTTAAATTATATATTTAATTACATAAATTATAAACATTTAAATTATATAATTATCTCTATCTCTATCTCTATCTCTATCTCTATCTCTACCTCTATCTCTATCTCTATATCTCTTTCTCTACATCTATCTATCTATCTATCTATCTATCTATCTATCTATCATCTCCAAAGCTTTCTGAAAAAGGATGTGAATACATTGATAGTGTGCACAGATAACTATGGTGTAACAACATTTATTTTACAATAATTATTTAAAATTTTCATATCTATTAACACCAACTCTCCTCCATATGACCTCTCAATTATAAAAGCAGTCTTGTTTCTACCTTCCATTTAACTTTTGGTGCAATCTGAGCACTCTAGCAAATTGGGGTTTTCCTGGGAGGAGCTTCTGAGGGTATAATGTGGGAACACACTGGCAGGGCTTACTGAGAAGAGGAGGTAATACACCTCCATTCCTTAGGTTGCAGATTAGAAAGACCGTCTACCTTTCTTTGGGTGCCCAGTTGGTATGGTTGAGGTGGAATTATCCCCCTGATGCTCTGTGGGGCCTGGGGCCTGGACACTGACGAAATGCAACAGTGCACAATCACAACAGCAAAACTACTGATTGATTTGACCAAATATGATCCAATTAATGGAAAGAAGAAAAATGAGACAATCTAGTCATTTGACAGCAATAAGTTCAAATAGTCACAGCATTGCCACTGGAGTTTCAGTGTTACACCTTTGACAGGAATTGCTATAACAGGACTAGGTGAAATCTACAATATTAGGAATTCCCTCCAAAACACCAAGATAGCTACCAGGTCTTACATTTGTGATCTTTGGTCCTTTTGCCCTAAATACAAACCTTGGGTAATCATCTGATGAATTTTGTGCACTTTTACATGAGCTTTTCCAGCAGAGCTTCCCTCCTCTTTTTGTCAGTTACAAGATGCTAGTATGCTAATGTGATGATGTCAGCTTAGACAGAGATCATAAATATTCAAATCAATTTCATGTAGTGCTCATTATGTGACTGTAGCTCTAATAAAAGAGGAGTAAAACACATCCTGATACTCATAGAAGCAGGTTAATTGTTTGGGAGGAATACTAAAAGCTAGTTATGATGTAGTCTTATTTATTACTAGAGGCCCATTGCACAGGATTTGTGCACAGGTTGGGAGCCATGGCCTGTGGGGATTGGCCCTCTGTGAGAGCACAGCTTATCCTGGTCAGCTGGGCAGCTATGAACCCACCCTTTGAGTGCCTGCTCCTATTGTGGGAGAGCATTGACCACCAGGGGACAGCTCCTGCATTGAGCATCTCCCTCCTGGTGGTCAGTGAATGTCATAGCAACTGATCAACTGGTCATTCTGGTCATCCCACCATTTGGTTGTTGGGCTTTTATTATATAGGATACCCTGACACACTGAAATTCTGGCAATATATGACAAAGGATCCTAAATGTGCATACCAGACAAAGAATTTTAGTATTTATGTTGTGAACAGATTGGGACTTCAGTAATTTTGAAGAATGAATAAGAGTTGGGTAGACAGAATGGTGGGATCAACATTTGGGAAGAACAGTGGATCAGAGTTTAGGGAGACAGAAGAAAGATAGGGAGGCAGCCTGGTTGAACCAACATGTATGGCAGCCAGAGAAAGATAATGTTGAAATATCATCCTATATAATAAAAGGCTAATATGCAAGTCAACCAAACAGCAGAACAACTGGTTGCTATGATGTGCATTGACCACCAGGGGGCAGACATGTAATGCAGGAGCTGCCCCCTGGTGGTCAGTGTGCTCCCATAGGAAGAGCCTCTCCCACCTCCTTGGCATGCTAATAATGTCTTGACTGATGGTTTAAGCTCTCTCCCCAAGTTGGCAGTCAGCTATTGCCTGAGGGCTTCTGAACTATGAAAGGACACAGACTGGGCTGAGGGACCCCTCCTCCAATGCAAAAATTTCATGCATCAAACCTCTAGTGTTATACATAAACTGGGGAAAGGCATGAAGATGAGTCTTTATTTTGGAGAAAATTAGGAATTGGGGAAGTTATTTGGGCAGGGAACTTGAAAATAGGTAAATTTACTTGTTAGTTTCTTGAAAAGAAAAAGTATATTATATATGGAAAAGAGGGAAAGCAGCAACACCACTTTGGAGGCTGGGGCAGCAACCTTGAGAAAACATAAGTATTCTTGGATTAAGTTGTGGTTATGAGAACAGAAATGGTTAGAGAAAATTAATAGCACTATCCACTATGCACTAACATATAGCACTATGCTGTGGCAGATACTCTTATAAGCCTTTTACTTATTAGTCCTTGTAAAAACTCTGTGTGGTATGTAACATTAAAATCATCCCCATTTTACAGATGAGGAAACTGAGACAATGAGAGGTTGTATAACTTTTTCATGGCACATAACTATTAAATGGTAGATCCTGGACTCAATCAGACAATATAAATACATTTCTATGCTCTTACCTGCTAAGTCTCATTGCCTCTGGGATGTGTAAAATGGATGTTTATGAAAAATTTGGATAGTACTTGGCAATTATATATTGTATGTGAATATAAACAGCATTATCTCTTTCCCTTAAATAACTTAACTGTTTATTCAACATAGTGTATGGTTAGAGTTAAGGATAGATAATATACATTAATAAAAGAGAAACATGCAAATTGACCTTACCTCCACTATGCACACAAGCCATGCCCACCAGCCAATCAGGAGCAAGTATACAAATTAACCCAATCAAGATAGCTGCAGCCATGGAGCGAGCAGGAGGGTTGAGTTTCCCTGGCAATGGAGGAAGCCAAGCTTCTCTTTCATTCTGGTTGGCCCTGGTGTCCACTCAAGGCTACAAAGTTTCAATTATAAAAGATAAATAAATCCCAACAAAAATGGCAGCAGCAATGGAGCTGGAGAGAGCAGGAGGCTTGGATTGCCCCCAGTGATGGAGGAAGCCAAGCTTCTTGGCTGACCCTGAACTCTGCTCAAGGCTACAAAGTTTCAATTATAGAAGATAAATAAATCTCAGATACCAGAGCCTCCATTTGGTTCCCTGAGGGGGCATGGCCAGGCTGTAAATAACCACAGGCCCCTCACTCAGGCCTCCCAATGCCCCAAGGGAACTCCCACCCTGATCCAGGACACCCTTCAGGGCAAATCAACCGGCCCCACCCATGCACCAGGTCCCTATCTATCTAATAAAAGAGCAATATGCAAATTGACCATCACTCCAACACACAAGATGGCAGCCCCCATGTGGTCAAGATGGCTACCCCCATGTGGACACAAGATGGCTGCCACAAGATGGCCAGCAGGAGAGGGCAGTTGGGAGGAGCCAGGCCTGAAAGGGAGGGCAATTATGGGTGATCAAGCCTGCATGGGAGAACAGTAAGGGGTGACCAGGCTGGCAGAGGAAGGAAGTTGCGGGCGACTGAGCCTGCAGGGATGGGCAGTTGCGGGGTACTCTGGCCTGCAGGGGAGGGCAGTTAGGGGTGACCAGGCCTGTAAGGGAGGGAAGTTAGGGGCATTCAGAATGGCAGGTGAGTGATTAGGGGTGAACAGGCTGGCAGGCAGAAGCAGTTAGGGGCAATCAGGAAGTCAGGCAGGTGAACAGTTGGGAGCCAGCAGTCCTGGATTGTGAGAGGATGTCCGACTGCCCGTTTAGGCCCGATCCTACTGACATTGGGCCTAAATGGGCAGTTGAACATCTCTCAAGGAGTCCCAGATTGGAGACGATGCAGGCTGGACTGAGGGATACCCCCATGCACAAATTTTATGCACTGGGCCTCTAGTACACTATAAAAATGGAATGATGGGAGATACATTTTTAAATGTCTTTTTTTGATTTTTTTTAAAAAGTAGAGATAACATAAAACTATTCAAATGCCTTTAAAATGATGGGCATTTATATTTTCAGATACGAATTTTGTATTTGCTGTATCACAGATGTAATTTACATATATAATTGATTGATTTATACTATATACAAAACCAATTGAGGCCTTTTGTACATATTAGACTAATTAATTGTAGATTTCATAGTAAAATCCAAACATTTTCTTTTGTAAATTTGGCTATTTGCCAAAAAGCTTTTGGGTGACTTAGTAATGTGCCAACAAATAGCCTGCTTTCAGCTTCACTGTAATAAGAGTACTCAGTACTTATGTTTGAAGACAGAAAAAGGCCTATAAAGATCTTTTCTCCAGATCTTAATCTTTAAATTGTGAGTTATACTATTTTTTATATATTTATATCTTTTCTCCAGATCTTAATCTTTAAATTGTGAGTTATACTATTACTTCCAAGGAAAGGACAAGTCTCAGAAATTATTAAATACTAGGGGTCCAGTGTAAGAATTTGTGCACCTTGAAAGGAACTGTGGGCCACAAAGCTGTGGTAGGGACAGGGTCAGGTCTTGGCCCATCCTCTGTGCCCCAACCTGGCCCCTCCAGGCATAACCTTCAGTCCCCTGTCTGCCACCAGCCCTGCTCCTGCTGTCGCAGCTCCCACATGCTGATGAGATGGAGCTATTGGGGCTGGTGCAAAACTATTGGGGCTGGTGCAAGCAGTGGGTGTGAGTGGGACCAGTGCCATCAGCAGGTGCAAGTGGTTGCTGACCCGATTGCCCCTCAGGAACGGGGTAGGTGGAAAAGCCCTCAGGGGTGATCAGGGCTGGCATCCACCATTTGTATCTGCTGATAGCACCGAGTGATCATGGCTGGTGCTGGGCACCAGCAGTGGGTGCGAATGGCAGCTTTGGCACAGCAGTGGGTGTGAGCGGGGCTGGTGCTGGCAGCAGGTGTGAGCACTGAGTGGATCGAAGCATGTAAAAGCAAAGAATTTTCAGTGACCATCAGAGGTTTGCTTTGATGACAGCAATCAGTGCCCTGCCTTGATTTGGTGCCCCTGCTCACCTGCTCCACCATCCCACCACAGCCGACACATGTCATGTTCTGCTGATGCCTGCCATGTTCCATGTATGTCCCCTGGTGGTCAGTGCACGTCATAGCGACCAGTTGTTCGGTTGTTCTGCCATTTGGTCTATTTGCATATTAGGGTTTTATAAATAGAGATAGATGTGGTTCTCATCTTTAGAGTAACTTTGTAAATTGCTTTATAAAAATGCTAACAGCTGTAGACTAATTGACTAATCGACTATGATAGAAGTGTAGAGCATTTTAATTAATATTATATTTGAGTGGATTTATTGTTTCCAGTTTAATGGGGGAGATAAAATATTGAAGATCCCATTATGAATGCATGAAAACAATTTTGTTGGTCTTGTCCTAATTATTTCTTTTAACTTGTTCTTAGTTTGAAGCATACTTCATTTTAAAGAAAGAGGATACAGCAAACAGGTATTTATTTCAATAAGGATGGGTTGACTTTAATTTTTTAAAGAACAGAAAATAGTTTTATTAATGTGTAGCTCTTATTTTCAAGAAAGTTGAAGTTTTTACCTGTTGTATAGAGATGTTTTGGAAAAGCTGGATAATCTGGTGTTAAGGTTCTAGTTTTTTTTTTTTTTTTTTACATTAGTGGTTATTTGCAAAGAAAGATAAGAATATTAAGCACTCTGGTGAAAGAGGCCAGTCTTTCTGGAAAAAAAAAGCCTCCGCCTTTCAGGGCTTTTAAATATTTTCTTTGGAAGTCTTATTGGTCATTTAATTTCTGCTTGTGCTACCTTATACAATTAAATTATTTCATTTACCTTCACGAATAGGTACCTCTTTCTCTCTCTCTTTTTAAAAAATCTTTATTATTCAGATTATTACATTTGTTTCTCTTTTTTCCCCTCCATAGCTTCCCTCCACCCAGTTCCCAGTCCTCCCTTTACCCTTACCTACCTCCCGTTGACCTCATCCATAGGTGTATGATTTTTGTCCAGTCTCTCCCTATACACCCCTCATCCCTTTCCCCCTGAGAATTATCAGTCCACTCCCTTCCTGTGCTCCTGATTCTATTATATTCACCAGTTTATTCTGTTGATCAAATTTTTAATTCATTTAATTTTTAGCTTCACTTGTTAATAGATATGTATTTGTTGTTCATAATTTTTTGTCTTTTACCTTTTTCTTCTTCTTCTAAAAGAGTACCTTTCAGCATTTCATATAATACCTGGTTTGGCGGTGATGAACATCTTTAGCTTTTTCTTATCTATGAAGCTGTTTATCTGCCCATTAATTCTGAATGATAGCTTTGATGGATAGAGTATTCTTGGTTGTAGGTTCTTGCTATTCATCACGTTGAATATTTCTTGCCACTCCCTTCTGGCCTGCATCGTTTCTGTTGAGAAATCAGCTGACAGTCGTATGGGTGCTCCCTTGTAGGTAATGGACTGTTTTTCTCTTGCTGCTTTTAATATTCTCTCTTTGTCTTTTGCTCTTGGTATTTTATTATGATGTGTTTTGGTGTAGTCCTCTTTGGATTCCTTTTATATGGGGTTCTGTGTGCTACCTCGACTTGTAAGTCTATTTCTTTCTCAAGGTGGGGGAAGTTTTCAGTCATTATTTCTTTAAGTAGGTTTTCAGTATCTTGCTCTCTCTCTTCTTCTGGCACCCACACAATTCTGATGTTGGTATGCTTGAAACTGTCTCAGAGGCTCCTTACATTATCTTCACATTTTTGGATTCTTTTCTCTTCTTGCTTTTCCAGTTGAATGTTTTCTACTTCTTTATATTTCAAAATTTTTACTTGATTCTTGCCTTTCTCTAGTCTGCTGTTAGGACTCTATATAATATTTTTTATTTTAGTCAGTGTATGTTTAATTTCTAGTTGGTCCTTTTCCATCTCTAGTTGGACCTTTTCCATCTCTATTTGCTTCTTTTTCATCTCCAGTTGGTTCTTTTTCATCTCCTCTTCGGTCTCGCTAACTTTATCCATCTTTTCTAGGATATTCTTGAAAAACCTTATAAGCATGGTTTTGAACTTTATATCCAGTCGTTTGTTTTCCTCCATTTCCTTTGTTTGTGATCTCTTTCCTTGTCTCAGCATTTTCACTATGCTGGGAGAACTTC
The DNA here is from genome assembly GCA_011751065.1 of Lasiurus cinereus. Classification (NCBI taxonomy): domain Eukaryota; kingdom Metazoa; phylum Chordata; class Mammalia; order Chiroptera; family Vespertilionidae; genus Lasiurus; species Lasiurus cinereus. The sequence continues at coordinate 33,206,826 of JAAGEH010002534.1, forward strand.
TGTGTTGGATTCAGCCTTATGATACCAGACTTGCAAAACTGCAAAAGCCTCTCTTTTGAGCTTGGGATGGGTGGAGTCTAGGGCTTAACGGACTGCCTTGCCTTCCAGCCAGTCCCACCCTCCATGGATATGTTTTTCATTGATTCAAGAGAGAAGTGAAGAGAAGAGAGAGAGAGAGAGACCCACATTGATCAGTTGCCTCATACATGCTGAGTCTCACATGACTGGATAATCGCTGGAGCGGTCCCTCTGTGCGCATGCGCTCTCTCGCAGCACCTCTAGACTGCTGCCTTTCAGGCTCCCCTGCACTCTGGGACCATATGAGTCTGGGTCCCCAGGATTTCACCCAAAACTGGGGTTTAGTGGGGTTAGAAGTGGCGCAGTTAGGAGGGTCTGTCTCTCGCCCACTTGTGAAAGCCAGTGGTACAATCAGCAGTCTGTCTTCTGTGTGCAGTGCTGTGCACGCCATCAGATTTCTGATCTTTTGCGACCTTATTGTGAAGATTATGTAGGGCAGCATGAACTGTTGAGAAGAACATACATGAGAAGGAAAAGTAATAAATCAACATTTAAATCAATAATATTTATGATTTTAAGAAATAATATATTTGCAATATTGATAATTTGAAAATAAGTTGTGTTGTGGAGTGAACACGAGTGAACAACCACTGGAGTCCAGACCAAATTAAAATTTAGGGAGTCTTTATTAGCTGGCTGGCAACTGCTCTGCCATTCTCCATACAGGGAGTCCAGAAAGCAGCGCTGACCCTTTGTGTAGGACATTTACCACATTCTGTTTTTGCAGAGCGAACAACTTAAGACAAAACAGTTTTTCCCAAGCAACATCAGGGTCATACCACTGATGTCTATGTTATTCACAGGGTCATCTTGTTCTTCAGAAAGGTGACAGTGTTCTATGAAAGAAGGCCTATGTGCTAGGAAGGGGCCATGAGACCGTATCTCAAGGCCAGGCCTGATGTCAGCACTGGGGGATAGTCTATGGCCTCTCTGGAATGGGGTATGCTCAAAAATTCCCAATCCTAACACACTGAAGTAGAAGAAAGAAAAACTCATGCTTACAACCTGAATCTATTGTTAACTGTTGTATTTTTTTATAGTATTATTTTTTTAAATTTAATTTTATTGTTTAAAGTATTACAAATAGTAGTACATGTCTCCCTTTTTTCCCCCCATTGACCTTCCCCTGACAGTATTCTTTACTTTCATATATGAGTGCAATTAATTGGGATCATATTTAATTATTGTTTTTATCTTGCATTCATTTTTTTATTTAACATTATATCAGAAACATCTCATTAAAATTCTTTGAAAACAATCATGATATAATAGAATTTAATGATTCAGTTATTTGAACATTTAATTTATTTCTACTTCATCCCTATTACAAATAATGCATAATGAACATCCTGTATAATAAAAGGCTAATATGCAAATAGACTGAATAGCAGAATAATCAAGTAACTGAACAACTGGTTGCTATGAAGTATGCTGACCCCCAGGGGCATGTTTGGAACATGGTGGACATTGGCAGCAGGCAGCAGAGTGCAGAACATAGCAGGCATCAGCTGTGGAAGGTTGGTGGAGCAGGTGATTGGGGGCTCCAGATCAAGGTGGGGCTCCAGTCGCTGTCATTGGGGAGAGTCTCTTGTGGTTACTGAAAATTCTTTGCTCCCGTGCACTCTGGTCCCCGCTGGTGCTCACACCTGCAGAAGGCGCCAGCCTCACTCGCTCCTGCTGAAGCCACTTGCACCTGCTGTCAGTGCCCAGCACCAGCCCTGATAGCTTGGCACTGTCAGTAGGTGCAAGTGGTGGCTGCTGGCCCCAACCCCTCAGGGATTCTCCACCTCCCCCTGCTCTTGGAACCAATCACACTTTCTTCCTTGAATTCATCCTCAAAGAAACCCTTTTCACTGCTATCAGAACTTGAGCTTGCCATTTCCAGGAACACTCAGAGGAAGGTAAAGTCAGCAGTGTAATAGAAAACATTTTAATGCTTTTGATACATAGTGTGATATTGCTATCCAGAGTGGCTATACCAATTTATTTTTCTTTTCTTTTTTTATTTAATAAATCTTTATTGTTCAGATTATTACATTTGTTTCTCTTTTTTCTCTCATAGCTCTCCTCCATTTGGCTCCTACCCCTCCCTCTACCTTTAACTCCCCCCACCACATTGTCCTCATCCATAGGTGTATGATTTTTTGTCCAGTTTCTCCCTGCACCCCCCTCAATCCTTTCCTCCTGAGAATTGTCAGTCCACTCCCTTTCTATGCTCCTGATTCTATTATATTTCACCAGTTTATTCTGTTCACCAGATTTTTAATTCACTTAATTTTTAGATTCACTTGTTGATAGATATGTAGTTGTTGTTCATAATTTTTATCTTTACCTTTTTCTTCTTCCTCTTCTTAAAGAGTAGCTTTCAGCATTTCATATAATACTGGTTTGGTGTTGATGAACTCCTTTAGCTTTTTCTTATCTGTGAAGCTCTTTATCTGCCCTTCAGTTTTGAATGATAGCTTTGCAGAGTAGAGTAATCTTGGTTTTAGGTTCTTGCTCTTCATTACTTTGAATATTTCCTGCCACTCCCATCTGGCGTGCATATTTTCTGTTAAGAAATCAGCTGACAATGATATGGGTGCTCCCTTGTAGGTAATGAACTGTTTTTCTCTTGCTGCTTTTAATATTCTCTCTTTGTCTTTTGCTCTTGGTATTTTAATTATGATGTGTCTTGGTGTAGTCCTCTTTAGATTCCTTTTATTTGGGGTTCTGTGTGCTTCCTGGACTTGTAAGTCTATTTTTTTCACCAGATGTGGGAAGTTTTCAGTCATTATTTCTTCAAATAGGTTTTCAGTATCTTGCTCTCTTTCTTCTTCTGGCACCCCCACAATTTTGATGTTAGTATGCTTGAAACTGTCCCAGAGGCTCCTTACATTATCTTCACATTTTTGGATTCTTTTTTCTTCTTGCCTTTCCAGTTGAATGTGTTTCGCTTCTTTCAAATCTTTGACTTGATTCTTGCGTTCCTCTAGTCTGCTATTAGGTCTCTGTATAATATTTTTTATTTCAGTCAGTGTATGTTTAATTTCTAGTTGGTCCTTTTTCATCTTCTCTTGGGTCTCGGTAAATTTATCCATCTTTTCTAGAAAATTCTTGAAAAACCTTATAATGGTGGTATTGAACTCTATATCCAGTCATTTGTTTTCCTCCATTTCTATCGTTTGTGATCTGTTCCTTTGTCTTGGCATTTCACTATGCTGGGAGAACTTCTGTGTTGGATTCAGCCTTATGATACCAGACTTGCAAAACTGCAAAAGCCTTTCTGTTGAGCTTGGATGGGATGGAATCTCAGGGATTAGCAGACTGCCCTGGCTTCCAGTCAGCCCGCCCTATGTAGCCCCTAGGTCTCAAGTATCTCTTGGTAATTGCGGCTGCCGTCTCTGTGCACACATGCGCGCGTGCCTCTAGATCTCTGTCTTTCCAGTTCCCTTGAGCTCTGGGACCCATATGAGTCTGGGTCGCCAGGGTCTCACCTGAAATTGGGGTTCAGTGCAGTTAGAAGTGGCACAGTTGGGAGGCTCTTCTCCTGCCCACTAGAGGAAGGCAGCGGCACAATCAGCAGTCCATCTTCTGCGTGCAGTGGTGTGTGTGCCCCCAGACCTCTGCCCACTTGTGGGTCCCCTAAATTTCCATGCAATCCTCCCTTTTCACAGTCCAGACTCCCCCAGTATGAGTCTTGCCCGGAAGTGGGGTTCAGTGCAGTAGGATAAGGGGTCCAGTGCAGTTGGGAGTCATCATCTCCAACTCGCCAGAGTTAGCCAGCCAGGCACTGCGGCGCCTGTTCTCTCCACTCGCGCATCTCTGTACTTCAGCTTTTTGCAGCTCCTCTGAGTCTCCATGAGCCCCTCTCTTTGCTTCTAGCTGTGGAATTTCCACTTAGCCAACTTTCCTGTAGTTCTGGATGATGTCCATTCTGTCTTTTAGTTGTAGTTTTGAAATTGTTGTGCGAGGCAGCAGTTTAGGTGTTCACCAATGCCGCCATCTTAGTTTCTTTTATACCAATTTATTGATAATGATATCAATATCTATCTCCTTCTATTTATACACCTGTGTAATCTCTTCCATATGAATAGGGTCAACCTTTGTAAATCAAGATAATATATGAAAATGAAGGCTAGTCAAAGGACATTGTGGCATCATCTTTGCCTTGCCTTCTCTTGGATCCCATGACTTGGGAAAAGCCAGGGACCATATTATTAGAACAATTAAGTGGCTCCAAGGAGTGGTCCATGTGGCTAGGAACTGAGTGAGGTCTCATGCCAAGATCCAGCAAGGACCCAAGTCCTCCACTCAACAACCATGAGTGAGACATCATGCAAATGTCCTCCAGCTCTAGTCCAGCCTTCAGAGAACATCAGCCCAGGACAACACCTTGATGGCCACGTCATGGAACTCCTGAGCCAGAACCACCCAGCTAAGTCAGTATTGGATTCTTGACTTTCAGAAACTGTAATTGTTTGTTTGTTTTTTGTTTTCATCTGTTACTTTTTAAGGAAAGTTTGTTACAAATCAGAGTTAAATAATACCCATTCCTTCTAGCAGCTGGGGTAGAGTCCTTGCTGGCATTGTAATTTTTAAGCTAAATTTGGCAGTTAAAAATTATTTTGTTTTATTTAACAAGTCCAACTAGTCCACTTGGAAAGACAGTTGGAGAGGCCCCTCACAGGTTTTCTAGTGAAGAGCTTAGCTGAGCTCCTTGTCAACAACTAGCATTAATTACCAAATATGTGGGTGGAGATGCCTCCAGGTAATTCCAGCTCCCAACCATTGGGTCACCTCCAATCTTTGAGTCCTCCCAATTAGGTATGCAAACATTTTAGAGCTGCAATGATAAAGTCTACTCTGCCCTGGTTGAATTCTTGATCTATAGAGTCTGTGAGCGTCCTAAAACCATTGTTTTATGGGTGGTTTGTTATGTAGTAATAGTAGGTAGGAAAACAATTATATAAGGAATGGTAGGTTACTCAGATGTTTTTAATCCCCATTTTAGTCCTAAGGAAATTCAGGTAAAGAGAGAAAGAGAAGGAAGGGACATTTTCAGGATTTTATAATAAGTCAAATAGTAGATTTCTTTCACCATTGAGTATTCTTTCAAAGATATAACTAGTGCTATAAATATAATGGAGATATTTTACACTCAATCACTCATTCAGAAATATTTATTGAATAGTACCACTAGTTGTAGCCAGTAGATGAGGTTTTGAGGGTTCATTGATGAGAAAAAAACAGACATGAACCCCATCTCTGTGGCAATTACAGGCCAGCACAGGAGAGAGACATTCACCAAATAATCACACACATACTAATGCTTAACAATGGAGTTCATCAAATAAAGGGAATTTTCACAGGTTCTAAGAGCAAAACCAAATTGATAGTGGTTAGGAAAATTTGAAGAACTGGCATTTGAATTGAGAATTGAAGGATGGGAAATGTGTTTAGATATATTTTGGTTTTCTTTTCCCACTATATTTAGTGTGTGTGTGTGTGTGTGTGTGTGTGTTTTGTTTTGTTTTGTTTATTCTCACCTAAGGATATTTTTCCAATGATTTTTAGAGAGAGTGGAAGGGAGAGAAAAAGGCAGAGAAAAACATCTGTGTGAAAGACACATCAATTGGTTGCTTCCTTCATGCACCCCGACCAGGATTGGGAAACCTGCAACCAAGGTACTTACCTTTGTCTGATCTTGAACCTGGGGAACTTCAGTCTGTGGGCACTGAGTCAAAACTGGGCAGGCTGATTAGGTTTTTTTGTTCAGTTTTTACTATTAAATTATATACTGCTTGAGGCCAGGAAATGTGCTTTCTATTTTATTTAAATCATTCAACAGAGTAGTGGTCATAGTTATGCTCAGGCTTCTGTAAATGACTTTTTGAAAAACAATGACTTAAGTGTCATTTAATTTAGGACTCCATTTCTATAATTGTTTTTTTAATACTGCTTTTATATAACTTACTTCCAGAGGCTAGCTGAAATTCTGTATCACCTAAACAAAGCCGTTTTAATGAATGTGAGGCCAATGGGTTGGCACACTGATTTACAGTGGAGGATTCAATTACTGGTGAACCATGCATTTATTTGGCAAAATTATGAGTTATATCCACTAATGACATTAGTGCTTACTGTGCTATTAAGTATACAGGAACACTTAGTGGTTAATAATTGGCTATATAAATTGGTAACCATTTCTAAAGGTTTACTGAATGGAATTTATTCTTAATAATAATCCAAGAATGGAAATAAAGTGATAGGGATATAGGATTCCCCAAACCCAAAATTCTCAAAAAGTCATTTTACAATTTACAGCCTTATTAAGATTCTCAGTATTCTATAATGAAATTTTGATGAATGCATTTTAACTATGAAAGAGACTGCCCATAGGCCAAAACTTAGGGAGTCTGATGGAACACAAGATGGATATGCAAGGGATTGCAGGGAAGATGGAAGGATACCTGAGTGGAATACCATGGGCTCTCCAGTATAGTCAGGCACTTTTACTCCATCAGGACTGTAAAAAACAAAAGGTCTGAGGTGAACATCATCCAGAATTGCTCTCTGATTTATATTCTCCTTTCTTTTGGGAGACCTATTTCTTGCAGTACTGTGCCTCTTCTAGACTTGCTTAAATACAGTTCATTTATTTTCTTGTCAGAAATTTTAACTCTCTAAGGACTGAACATTAGTCGAGGTGGACAGAATAGTAGCAGGAGATGTAATATATTGGGTAGAGGAGAGCTAGAGGCAAAGTTGATGTTGCTTAGTGAGATGAATGGAAGCTGTTCACAGAGACCAGAGATCTGGGTAAGGTTTAGAAGGAACACTAGCAAATAAAGTTTAAGGAGGCGAAGGCAGTTAAAATACAAGATTGGTGCTAGGACAGAATATAAACATATTAATCTATGTAAGAAGAATATAGAAGTCATGGGGATGATAAAAAACAACCAACTAAGTCCTTATAGTAATTCTACTAAGCCAGAACTCATTTAGACAGAAGGATTCATTACCCAAAGACATATAGTGCAACAAGTCTAAATCAAAGTAATTAAAGTACTTACTGTGCTGCTCATCTACTATGAGAGAGAGAAAAATACATAATAAAGTATTTATTTTTTCAATTAAATGTATTAGGATGACATCTTATGTAATAAAATCCTAATATGCAAATCAACTGAACAGTGGCATAACTGGTCAGCAATCAGAGGGGTTGGCAAGTGGATGGCATCAGGCCAACCAAAGTGGGTGCCCAGCAGGCACGGTGGATGCCATCAAGCAGAGGTGATTGGGGGGTGTCAGTGACAGGCAGTGGCTGAGGGGCAATGGGGGCAGGGCTGGCTTCTCACTGGCCAGTGCCGTTCCCCAATTGGCCCATGCGTTGCCTCCCACAGAGGGAGGCTAGTCTGCAGCTTAGGTCCACTCCTCATGGAAAGTGGGTCTAAGCTGTCAGTAGGTCATCCCCCAAGAGCTCCTGGTCTGTGAGCAGTATTATATAAAATGTTAAAGGGTCTTCTTTAACAATAGGAAGAAAAAAGATAAAAAATTAATTTATATATATTAATTTATATATATATATATCTCCACATGACATTCTTTATTTTTACTGTTTTAGAATTCATGATTCATTACATTCTAAATGTTCCTTATATAAAGACCCTTGAGACAAAGTTTTCCTAACATTCCAATTTAAGGAAAAAATTGCTTCTCCTGATGAATTGATGTACTTTCTTTCACCAGAAAATGAGGCGTAAACAACATATCAAAATTTCCCTGTTACTTACGCTGCTAGGAAGCTCAGGACAAATCTTTGCATTCAGTTGTTATAGCTTTAATAAGTCAGAGTTTTATGAATATCAATTGTTACCTTCCATCTTTATAAATGGATGCTTTTATCTTAACAATATCTAGGTATTTGTGTTTATTTTGTTACCCAGTCATTTCTTGAAGTGGAAAGGATGGGTAGAAATAAGAATGACGTTACTTTTATGCTTCTTTACCATGGTGAAATTCTGTCTTCCTTGTTCTTTACATCTTCTAAGACATGATTTTAATGACTTGCAATCTACATTAGTAATGTGATCATCAGCAGCTTTTCCTTCTCTATTGGATTAAACCCTAATTGTTTATCTTACATTCCCTTTACATCTTGCCTGACTTTCATTTTCCCCTGTTCAGTGTTTCCAAATTTTACCTAATCATAGAATCACCTGAAAATGCTTGTTAAAAATACACAATCACAGAATATCCTCCCTCCCCTAGTCCCATGATTGTGACTTGGTAAGTGGATGATAACTATTTAAGGACCCTTTTGTTGATGCTTGACTTGAGGGAAGACCACAACATACCTTTTTTTTCCCAAGACATCTTCCAGAGTTGAGATTTTTCAATGCTTTCATTGAGAATGAAATGCATCTTTAAGATAGGATTGAAGCATGGCATTATCCATCAGCATTTACAATCCTGGCTTCATGAGGAAAGTATCTGTGGAAGTCAGATAAGTCTCTGCTTTCATCAAGTCTTTCAAGGAGTTAAGAGGCCATAATTGTGCAGGAGTATTCTGTACCAGAAATGAGAAATCCATATCTAATAAAAGAGTAATATGCAAATTGACTGTACCTCTGCTACCCCACAAGCCATGCCCACCAGCCAACCAGAGCGAGTATGCAAATTAACCCAACCAAAATGGCTACAGCCACAGAGAGAGCAGGAGGGAGGCTTCAGTGCCCTGGTGATGGAGGAAGCCAAGCTTTCCACAAACCCTGGCTGGCCCAGGCCTCCACTTAAGGCAACAAAGTTTCAATGGCTGTGTGAGCAGAAGGCTTGGATCTGCTCCAGGCTACAAAGTTTCAATTGTAGAAGATAAATAAATCCCAGATACCAGGGCCTCCACTTGGGTCGCCAGGGGCGTAGCTGGCAAGCAAACCACCACAGGACCCTCGCCCAGGCCATCCCATGCCCCAAGAGAACCCTCACTCTGATCCAGGATACACTTTAGGGCAAACCAGTTGGTCCCACCCATGCATCTGGACTCTATCCTATCTAAAAAAAAGAGTAATATGAAGATTGACCACCACTCCAACACAGAAGATGACTGCCCCCATGTGGTCAAAAGATCCTGCCCCCATGTGGACACAAGAGGGCCACTACAGGATGGCCAGCAGGTGAGGGCAGTTGGCAGTATCAGGCCTGCAACTGAGGGCAGTTAGGGTGACCAGGCTAGCAGAGGAGGGCAGTTAGGGGTGAGCAGGCCCAAAGGGTAGGGCAGTTAGGGGAAAACAGGCTGGCAGGGGAGCAGTGAGGCATCAATCAGGTTGGCAGAGGAGTGGTTAGGGGGAGATCAGGCTGGCAGGCAGAAGCAGTTAGGGGCAATCAGGAAGTCAGGCAGGTGAACAGTTGGGAGCCAGCAGTGCTGGATTGTGAGAGGATGTCCTACTGCCCGTTTAGGCCCTATCCTACCTGTATTGGGCTTAAACGAGCAGTCAGACATCCCTCAAGGGGTCCCAGATTGGAGAGGGAGCAGGCTGGGCTGAAGGACACCCTCCACCCCTGCCGTGCATGAATTTCATGTACCGGTCCTCTAGTAGATATAAATATCATTACATATCAAAAGCAAGACTAAAAGGAGGCAAAAGCCACAGGAATCTGTATCCAATAATTCTTTCATTTATTACATTGAAGTTTTATAAAGCTTTGCTGCAGGTTCTCCTCTTTGGGAGCTTCAGTATTAACATGATGCTTTAAAATACAAATAGTTTAGCCAAAACTCTGCCTACCAATTGACTATCTCTTGGGTTGAGCTGAATGTTTGTATTTTGAAAAAAGTCTACTTGAGAATCCCTGAAATAGGCACACTAACACTTCGTTATCTAGTAACCTAAATCAGTAGTACTCAGTTCTTTCAGAGGCATAACTGATAAACATTCGTGATATAAATTCTTGATCCTCTCTAGTTTTACTAAATCAGGAACTTTTGCAGGTGGGACAAGAAATGTTTTGAGAAAAAAAAAATCTGAATTGAATTTGATGATTCAGCTGTTTAAGAACCATTCATCTAAATTTCAAAGGATTTTAAAAGAAAGGATTTATGAGACAACTTAATAAAATGATCCTTTGAAGGAACATGCAGAATTCTAGAGAAACATTTAAAAATTTTTTTAAATTTATTTTTCACCAATTTTTTAAATTAAGGTATTACATATGTATATATTTTTCCATTGCCACCCACCCACTCCTATACGTGCTCTCACCCTCCAGTGTCCTGCATCCATTGGTTATGCTTATATGCATGCATACAAATCCTTCAGTTGATTTCTTATCTCTCCCACCTCTCCCTAACCTTCACACTGTAATTTGACAGTCTGTTTAATGCTTTATTGCCTCTGTATCTTTTTTCATCAGTTTATAATGTTTTTTATTATCCACAAATGAGTGAGATCATGTGGTATTTTTCTTTCACTTAGCATAATGCTCTACAGTTCCATCGAGGTTGCTGCAAATGGTAAGAATTCCTTCTTTTTATGGCAGCATAGTATTCCATTGTGTAGATGTACCATAGTTTTCTGATCCAGTCATCTGTTGACTGATGGGCACCTAGGCTGTTTCCAAATTGTAGCTATTATAAATTGTGCTGCTATGAACATAGGGGTGCATATATTCTTTTTGATGGGTGTTTCTAGCTTCTTAGGATATAGTCCTAGGAATGAGATTACTGGGTCAAATGGAAGTTCCATTTTTAGTTTTTGAGGAAACTCCATACTATTCTCCACAGTGGCTGCACCAGTCTGCATTCCCACCAGCAGTGCACGAGGGTTCCTTTTTTTCTGCATCCTTGCCAACACTTGTTGTTTGTGGATTTGTTGATGATTGCCATTCTGACAAGTGTGAGATGGTACTGCATTGTTGTTTTGATTTGCATCTCTCGGATAATTAGTGACTTTGAGCATGTTTTCATATATCTTTTGGCCTTCTATCTTCTTTTGAAAAGTTTCTATTTAGGTCCATTGGCCATTTTTTTTATTGGATCATTTATCTTCCTTTTATTAAGTTGTTAGAGATTAAACCTTTATCAGTGATAACATTTGCAAATATGTTCTCCCATACAGTGGACTTTCTTATTGATGGCTTCTTTTGCTGAGAAAAAGCTTTTATTTTGATGTAGTCCCATTTGTTTATTTTCTCTTTAGCTTCCATTGCCCTAGGAGCAGTATCAGTGAAGAAGTTCCTTTGGCATATGTCTGAGATATTGTTGCCTGTGGATTCCTCTAGTAATTTTATGTTTTCCCATCTTATATATAAGTCCTTGATCCATTTTGAGTTTTTTTTTGTGTATGATGTATGTTGGTGGTGTAGTTTCATTTTTTTTGCATGTATCTATCCAATTCTCCCAACACCATTTAGTTAGAGACTTTCTTGACTCCATTGTATGTTCATGCCTCCTGTGTCAAATATTAATTGAGCATAGTGTTTTGGATCAATATCTGGGTTCTCTATTCTATTCCATTGTTTCTATATACCTGTTTTTGTGCCAGTTCCAGCCTGTTTTGAAAATAGTGGCTTTGTAATACAACTTGAAATCTGTCTTCCTCTACCTCTTTTTTCAGTGTTTTGTAGTTACTTATTCATGAATTTTTTGAAATAGTCTGAGGAGGATAGGTTTTATTTTTTCCTTCAGTGTTTGGTAAAACTCCCCTTAGTAGCTGTGTGGCCCTGGGCTTTTATTTGCTGGAATCTTTTTGATGACTGCTTCAATTTATTCCACAGTTATTGGCCTATTGAGATGTTTAGATTCTTCCTGATTGAGTATTGGAAGGTTGTATTTTTCTAGGAATATGTTCATTTCCTCCAGGTTGTCCAGTTTGTTGGAATGGAGTTGTTCAATCCTTTGTATTTCCGTGGGGTCTGTTGTTATTTCTCCTCTTTCATTTCTGGTTTTGTTTATTTGGATCCTCTCTCTTTGCTTCTTGGTGAGTCTGGCTAGAGGTTCATCAATTTTGTTTACCTTTTCAAAGAATGAACTCTTGGTTTTGTTGATCTTTTGTATTTTTTTATTTTTTGGTCTCTATGTCATTTACCTCCACTCTAACCTTTATTATTTTCTTCCTTGTCAGAAACCAAACGTTGTTCTCACTAAATGGATGTAAACAGGAAACCAGAAGGCTGGTCAACCTTAATTGCTCTGAAAGGTCAGAGCTAATTAATCACTGTTTAGTTGAAAACATTGTTAGCTGAAGCAGCCTCTACTTGTTTGTTTCTTGTTAATTTCTGTTTTGTAATTTCCTGCCTAAAGGCTGTGGGTGTGTCCCAAAGCCTTAATAAAAGGGAGAAAAAGGCCAGAGCAAGTGGTAGTCCTTTCCACTAGAGGAAGGCTCCCACCTGGCCCCCCAATATCGCCAAATTAATATTTTCTAGTCTCTCATTTTGTTTGCGTATGGCCTCCTTCAGAACCCGAACCCTGAACCGGGAACCCTGAACCACGCAGGACATAGAAAGGGGCTCCCATACTTCCTTCTGCTTACACTGGGCTTTTCTTGTTTTTCTCCTTTTAAATCTTTGAGATTTAGGTTTAGGTAATTTATTACCATTGTTTCTTGTTTTTTTGCAAAAGGCTTGTAGAGCTATGAACTTCCCTTTCAAGACTGCATTTTCTGTGTCCCATAGATTTTTGATTGTTGTGTTTTCATTGTCATTTGTTTCCATGATGTTTTTTATTTCTTCTTTGATCTTTCTGATAACCCAGTCATTGTTTACTAGCATGCTATTTAGTCTCCACGTGTTTGATTTTTCTTTTAGATTGTTTTTGTTGTAGTTGATTACCAGTTTTATGCCATTGTGATATGAGAAGATGCTTGATATGATTTCTATCTTCTTGAATTTGGAAAGACTTTGCCTGTGTCCTACTATGTTGTCTATCCTTGAAAATGTTCCATGTGCACTAGAGAAGAATGTATATTCTGTATCTTTGGGGTAGAATGTTCTAAAGATGTCAATTAAGTCCATCTTCTCTAGTGTGTCATTTAGGATTGCTGTTTCTTTTCTGATTTTTGTTTGGTTGATTTATCCATTGGTGTCAGTGGCATATTAAAGTCCCCTATTATGACTGTATTTCCTTCATTCTCTCTCTTGATATCTTCTAGAATTTGTTTTATGTATTTGGGTGCCCCTGTATTGGGTGCATATATGTTTACCAGAGTTATATCTTCTTGTTGAATTGCTCCCTGTAGTATTATGTAGTGACCTTACTTATTTCTTATTATGGCTTTTACTTTGAGGTCTATTTTATCAGATATAAGTACTGCAACCCCAACTTTTCTCTAATTTCCATTTGCATGAAAAATGTTTTTCCATCCCTTCATTCTCAGTCTGTGTGAATCCTGTGTTCTGAGATGGAACTCTTGCAGCAAATATATTGGTCATATTTTCTTATCCATTCAGCTACCCTATATCTTTTGATTGGTGCACTTAATCCATTTATATTTAATGTTATTATTGACAAATACATGTTTGTTATCATATTTTCCTTAATGTTTATATTTCTTCTTGCCTTTCTCTTTCTTTTTTTTATAGCAGTCCCTTCAACATTTTTTGCATTGCTGGCCTGGTAGTTTTAAACTATCTTAGTCTTTTTTTTCTGTGAAGCTCCTGATTCCACCTTCAATTTTGAATGATAGCCTTGCTGGGTATAGTGCTCTTGGGTTCAGTCCCTTGCTTTGCATCACTTTGTAAATTTCATTCCATTCCCTTCTGCCCTAGTATGTTTCTGTTGAGAAATCAGTTGATATTCTAATAGGAGATCCCTTGTAGGTAACTTTCTTTCTCTCTCTGAGAGCCTCTAAGATTCTTACTTTGTCGTTGGTGTTTGCCAATTTAATTATGATGTGTCTTGGTATTGGTCTTTTAGGGCTCATCTTGTTTGGGACACTGTGTGCTTCTTGGACTTGCATAGATTTTTTTTCTTGCTACTGTCAAGGAAGTTTTCTGTCATTATTTGTTAAAACAGATTTTCTATTCCTTGCTTCTCTTCATCTCTTTCTGGTACTCCTATTATGCAGATATTGTTTCATTTTGTGTTGTCTTAAAGCTCCCTTAGGCTCTCCTCTTGCTTTTTAAGCCTTCTTTTCAGTTGCTGCTGTGTTTGTGTGTTTTTCTTACCTTGTCTTCTAATTCACTGATGCGGTCCTCAGCCTCTTATAGTCTACTGTTTAAACCTTCCAGTGTGCTCTTTATTACATCTATGTCGTTCTTCATCTCCTCTTAATTCTTTTTCATGTTGGTGATATTCTCATTCAGCTCCTTATAATTCCCATTGAATTTCGTGTATTTGTCATCCAGCCATTTAAATATCCTTATAAGCATTACTCTGAATTCTTTCTCTGATAAGCTGCTAGCCTCAATTTCATTTAACTCCATTTCTGGTGGTTTCCTTTTTCTTTCCTTTGGAGATTGCTTTTTTGTCTTCCCATGTCTTCCTGTAATGTTTTAATTGTAGATCCAATTGCTTTTCTGCCCAGGTTCTTGTGGGGTTAGTGCTACTGGTATAATCTCTCAGTTCTCCGGGGTTTGGTAATCTAGTGTAACTCCCTACTTGAGCTATTTGGGTTCTCTTGATGTAGGCCTGCAAGCTTGAGAGGCACAACTGTGTTGTCTAGAAATCAACAACTGTGGAGGGGAGTGTCCTAATTTTTGCTGTCTTGCACCCTTAGTTGAAATCACACATGTGAGCAGGGACTCACAGTGGCACCCAGAAACCTCTGTTGGGGTGATAGGGTTCAGGGTGCCTGAACTCTGGAAAGGTGTGACTGTGGTGTCCAGAGTTCCATCATTGTTGTGTGGGCAGACTCAGCTTTTGCTGCTGCACCTGTGGTGGATAGATATTCACTCCCAGTGGTGGCTCACAGGGGCACCCACAGTATGTTTGCCTGTGAGGCACACTGAAGTTTTCTGAAGGGCTCTGGCAGTGTAGCCATGTAACTGAGGCACCTGTGGGCAGGTCTCCAGGATGAGTGAATTCAGAATTTCTACTTCCGGGTGGGGGGTGGTGTAAGGGACAGAGTGTGTATCTGTTTGTCCAAGATTACACCCAGGGAGAGCTCACAGTGGCTCCACTAGGACCCTGTGGGTAGATGGGCTCAAGGTGCCTGTTTTTTGGAAATTTGCATCTGTGGAGGAGTGTTTGCCGGCACAAAGCTCTGATGCACTCTAAGGGGTCCTGGCACTGAGGTTGAGCAGCTGGGGTGAATGTGGGAAGTTATTCAGAAAGAGGGAGTTCAGAATTTCTACTGCACCCTTGTCTGTCAAAATCACACCCACAGGGGCTCCCAGTGGCTCCCAGGTGCTGCCTAGGGATGGAGTGTCCTGGCTACCTGGAGTGGTGTGCCCTGGCTGCCTATGCACTCTGGAAATGCACAAATGTTTTGTCTGCAGTTCTGCCACTGGGGAGGGGCGGGGGTTGCACTTACTGCTGCGGAGCAGTGCACCTTTGGAGGTGGAGGACACAGAGTCCGCGGGTCTTCGGGTGGGGCAGCAGGATTGTGGCTGGGGTGGCTGCTGGGTCGCAGGGCCATTCCAGAGACTTTCTGGTTGGTGGTGCTCATGAGTTCCTAAGAAAAAGCCGTTTTCTCCTTTGAGATGGCATGGGCTCCATGGTGGAGTCCGACAGTCCTGGGAGTGCCCACAGTGGTGGTAGTGTCTCCTTGTCCAAGAGAGCCTTGTTCACCAGCCCCTGCTGCTCCTTCAAGATTTAACTGTCCTTTCCTCACTCTCACACACACACCACATACATCCACACATGCTCCTTTCATACCCTCACTCCGAAACATTTTTTTTTAATTGTTAGTCTGAAGATAGCTGAAGTAAAGTTTTACCATATCACATCAGCTCTGGTACCTTCCTCTTCCATGTGGTACTTCTAGTCTTCTCTTCCTTTTTCCTCCCTAACCCCCTGCCTCTCCTTTTCTCTTTTATGCCTAAAATCTATATTGTAGAATTTAGTTTATTGAATTGTATAAGTTATCTCATAAAATGCTGTTTAGATACAATTTTAATTAGGTGTAGGGCAGAGTTTCTCAAATTTGACACTACATTTGAATTACCTGGGAAGCTTAAAAAACTGTCCACACTCCACCCTGGAGTAATTTTATCTGGGCTTGGATTTCTAGAATATGTATGCTTCTGAAAGCTTTTTAGTTGATTTTATGGTAAGAATCAACTGGATTGAGGGTTGAGAATAGTTAGTTAATTTTGTTTGTCATTAATGCATTCAAGTTGATAAAATAGGACTGAGATCTTTTGCCATCTACAATTTTTGTTGCTGTTTATCAGTTCTTTCTAATGCTTAAAATTTATATGATATATGATAGGCTTTAGTGAGATGGCAAACTGTTTTATGCAGGTCAAAAAGAAAACAATGTGAAAAGACATTACTTAATACCTGGTAACCTGAACACTTACCACCAGGTTGATGGGATATATGGATACAATCTCCACAAAACCAAGGTTTTGTGTTGTCTCTTGCTATCCATGTTTTAATGTACAACTTCAAATGTTTTGTAGTGAACTATACATCTTCCTTAGAGACTAAAGCTTGAAGGCTTTATAACTTCCAGGGCATACCACAACATAACTAAAGTGATGCCTTTTTATTCTTTATTTTTTATGTAAGGAAAAGCTTAGATTGTGAAAATTTTCACAAAAAGTTTAAAAAATGTATAAGTACACGTATTTTGGAATATAATGGAAGGAAGCAGATTAATTAGATGTTTTATTTTATTTAGAGCATTTGTAGTTCTATTTATCAAACATTTAGGAATCTCACACTAAACACTAGATGCAATATTGGACATTGGGAATGAGCATACAAATAACATGCTTACTGCCCTCAGAGTTCAACTGAATGAATAAATAAGACATGCTAAACAGTGAGATAGCTACATATGTAGTCTAGTTGTCAAAATAAAACCAATATGTATGTCACAAATATTAGAAAGTGGTTATTTGATCATAATTGGAAAATTATTAGAGAATAATGAAGTGCTAACTAGAGTGCTGCTGCTTAAATAATAATAGGAATTGAGAAGCAGTAGAAATAAGATTTCTACAAAACATGATACTTAATTTGTGTCCTGAAGAATCACAGAATTTGCATAGAGGATCTAGAAAAGGAGGCCATTCTAGGTGTAAAACGAGGAGAGCAAAGGGGCCAATGTGGTGTATACATTAATGTATGTGTTGAAGGGCAAGATATATGCAGACATAAAAGAAGTAAATTCTTACTTTTTGGAGAGGAAGTCATGAATCCTTTTGATAAGCTCATGCAAGTTATGCAACCCTTTCTCCAGAACAATCTATAAACATACAAATGCAAAACATTGTATTTTGCTTCATGGATTTACAACTTCCTTAAAAGCTAGTGGAGGAAATAAAGCATAAGTGGTTTGTTTACGAATGACTATTGATTTATGAGGAGGGAAGTGAAATTATTACACTGCATTCAGGGACATTTTCTGGTTAAGAAAACTTTTCCTGGTAGTAATGTTACTAGAATGATTAGAACCAATAATGTAAATATGAAATTACAATGACCTGAACTAGGAAGACTGCTATAAAAATGAAGATTAAATCTATAAAAGGAAGATATTTCTCATTAATTAACAGAAGTTTTTAAATAATTAGAATGCAATAAATAATTTTCTTTTTGCCTTTTAATTTTATATGTAATGTTCCAAATATTTTTGGAGGTATCCTATGATACCAGAAGTTATGTCATATCTTAGAAGCAGAAAAACTGTAGTAAGAGTTTTAACACTTGGCTATTATAAATAAAAAAATAGTATTTTTCATCATGTTAATTTGTAAAAGATGAAAGAGAGAAGGTAAAAACATGACAGTGCTATCAAAATCTGCAGAATAATTAGAATAATTAGAACTTGGCAAGAAAGGTTTTGCATATAATAAGTTTAATAAAAACCCATGGTTTTAAGAATTTTGCATTTCATAGCTTGTGTACATAACTTGGTTCTTTATAAGGAAGCATAACATAGAAAATCTGATGTGTAAAGGAAACACAAGTAGAAGGAAGAGGTGATGAACTTGCATGTCTTTGCTTTAAGAGCACAGCTATAAACCAGCAGAGGGAGTGTGCTAACCAGATTTTCAATAGTGTTAACATTTTTCACAGAAGTCATGATTATGAAAAGCTTTACTATAATAGAGTGAAAATCAAAATTATAAAGATACCTTCTATCTTGATAATCGGATATCTTATAATATCTTATTACATTCTTTCATAAGAATCTCTATATCATGGTTTTATGAAATTACACAAGGCTAAAATTGGAAAACTAAGGAAAATGTTGGAATAAATGTTTTATTCATAGTTAGAGCTGTAAAGTTGATAGCCTTCTTTCCTTATCTTCTGCTGAAATTAAAGAAAGGAGATCTGATTTTCAGGAACTAAAGTGTGGTAGTGCAGATGTTTATATTTTGGACAAACATATTGTGAATAATTTTTTTCTAAGAAAATAAGCTTTCCAATTAAGTTATACATACTATAGTTTAACTTGAAAGTTATGTTTAACTTTACACAAATCTTTTAAAACAAAAGCAAACTGAATGTTGGTGATACATTCCAAGTCCCAATATGCTTGAAACTGTCAAAGTACAAAACCCTGTATGCACTATGCTTTTTTCTATGCATAGATATATTATGCATATCCTATCTAATAAAAGAGCAATATGCAAATTGACCACACTTCTGTTACACCCATAGCCAAGCCCAACAGCCATGCCCATCACCCAATCAGAGCACGTATGCAAATTAACCCAACCAAGATGGCTACAGCCACAGAGAGAGCAGGAGGTAGGCTTAGGTTGCCCTAGGGATGGAGGAAGCCAAGCTTTCCACAAACCCTGGCTGGCCCAAGCCTCTGCTTAAGGCAACACCGTTTCAATGGCTGTGTGAGCAGAAGGCTTGGCTCTGCTTCAGGCTACAAAGTTTAATTGTAGAAGATAAATAAATCCCAGATACCAGGGCCTCTACTTGGGTCGCTGGGGTGTGTGGCCAGCCTGCAAACCACCACAGGCCCCTCGCCCAGGCCACCTCATGCCCCAAGAAAACACCTACCCCGATCCAGGGCACCGTTCAGGGCAAACCAGCTGGCCCCCACCCATGCACCCTACCTGGATCGGACCTAAACGGGCAACTGGACATCCCTCAAGGGGGTCCTAAATTGGAGCGAGAGCAGGCTGGGCTGAAAGACACCTCCTCCGTACACGAATTTCATGCACTGGGCCTTTAGTAATTTATATATTAGACATAGTAAGAAACTAAGAATAATCCTATATATAAAAGCGTAATATGCTAAGTGTCTAACCATTCAATCACACTGACCACCAGGGGCCAGACACTCAAACTGGTAGGTTAGCTTGCTGCTAGGTCCAGTCAATGAGAACTGGTGAGATGGGCTGGACAATCCCTGCAGCTCTCACATGGTCCTTCCCTGGCTCTGATATTGCACCAGGGGGTTCCTCGGCCTAGCCTGTGCCCTCTTGCAATCTGGGACCCCTTCGGGGATTTTGGAAAGCTGGTTTCAGCCCAATCCCCACAGGCCAGGCCGAGGGACCCCACTGGTGCACAAATCTGCACCAAGCCTCTAGCAACTAGTAATAAAATGAAACAATTATAACAATGCACTGTAATAAAAGTTTATCTCTCAAAATATCTTGTTGTCTACTCATCTTTTCACTAAAAGGAAGCACTTTTGGGGTTCTTTTTGGAATATCTGAATTGCCAGTATCACTATTCTTGCACTTTGAGGCCATCCTATATAAGAAAAGAACAAATGGCAGAATGACTGCTGAAACGACTGCTTGCTATGACATGCGCTGACCACCAGGGAGGAGATGCTTACTGCAGGAGCTGCCCTCAGCCCACAGGCCACAGGCCAGTCAAGGTGGGTGCCAGCAGGGGCTCCCAATTGCCCTGCCAGTTGCCTCATAAATTGGCTCTGATTACCGGCCAGGCCTTGAGACCTTACCCAGGCACAAATTTCATGTATTTGGCCTCTAGTTATTAAGTAAAATGAGAATGATATGAATACAAGCACTGTGATACTGACACAATGAATAAAAGGAGGGGAGTATATACAGTGTGAGAAGCTGAATAAAGGAATGCTTAACATCCTGGGCAGGATGGAGAGGGGCAACAAGAATTTTCATTACACTACTCAGAAAAGTATACAATTTAAAATTTATGAATTGTTTATTTCTGGAATTTTTGATTTAATATTTCAGATCTTGATCAACTATGGATAACTGAAACTGTAGAAAACAACACAATAGATAAGGAGAGTCTACTAAAAGCTGGGATGAAATTAGTATTTAAAAACTTTAGCCCTAGCTGATTTGGCTCAGTAGACAGAGTATCAGGTCCTGGCTTTGATTCCGGTCATGGGCACATGCCCGGGTGGCAAGCTAGATCCCCAGTAGGGTGTATGCAGGAGGCAGCCAATCAATGATTTTCTGTCATCATTGATGTTTCTATCTCTCTTTCCTTCTCCCTTACTCTCTGAAATTAATGAAAAATATATTGAAAATCTTTTTATACATTTGCTGAAGTTGTGCAGAAATTTGACTGATTTCACCATAGACAATAAATTATCTTATTTTCTTAATTACAAATTTTAACAGCTTTAGGAGAAACCAAGATGGCAGCATAGGTGAACACCTAAACTGTTGCCTTGCACAACAATTTCAAAACTACAAACTAAAAGACAGAATGTACATCATCCAGAACCACAAAAAAGCTGGCTGAGTAGAAATTCTACAACTAGAAGGAAAAAGAGGGGCTCACAGAAACTAAGAGGAGCTTCAAAAAGCTGAAGCATAGGGACGTGCCCGAGGAGAAGACGGGTGGCTAAGTGCCTGGCAGGCTTCCTCTAGCGAGAGGGAGACAGAAACTACCGACTGCACTGAACCCCAATTCTGACTGCACTGAATCCCAGTCCCAGGCAAGACTCATATTGGGGGAGTCTGGACTGTAGGGAAAAGGGAGGAGTGCACAGAAACTCAGGGGAGCCACGAAAGGCAGAGGTCTGGAGGCACATGTGTGAGTGCACGCAGAGAGAACTGACTTCTGATTGTGCTGCTGGCTTTCTCTAGCGGGAGGAAGACAGAACCTCCCAACTGTGCTGAAATCCAGGTTGGACTACACTGAACCCACTTTGGGCGAGACCCTGGGAACCCAGACTCATATGAGTCCCTAGAGCACACGGAAACTCAGGGGAGCTGCAAAAGGCAAAGGTCTGGAGGTGCACACATGCATGTGTGCAGAGAAGTCTGCAGTGATTACTGAGGGACACTGAGACGCAGGGCATCAGAGGGCAGGGCTGACAGAAAGCCAAGGCTGTTTGCTCAGCCCTGAGACTCCACCCCACCCAAACTGAGCACAGAGGCTTTTGCAATTTTGCAAGTCCCATAGGGGTGTCTCCAGCACAGAAGTTCTTCCGGCATCGACACAGATGATCCTCACAGCCAATTGGGCTGGAGGTCAATTCCCCTCCCCCAGTAATACTAACAACAATCAAGACTTAACTACAACAAGGCTATATACACATAGTCCACAAAGGCGTGCATCAAAAGTGTTCACCTCATGTAACTGGGGAGGCAGAGCTACTGGGACACATAGGACAATTAGCACACAAAGCTACTCTACCAACTCAAGGAAGCAGCAAAAATGCAGAGACAAAGGAACAGATCACAAATGAAAGAAATGGAGGAAAACAAACCACTGGATAAAGAGTTCAAAACCATGATTATAAGGTTTTTGAAGAATTTTCTAGAAAAGGTTGATAAATTTAGCAAGGCTCTCAAGGATATCAAAAAGGACCAACTAGTAATTAAACATACACTGACTGAAATAAACAATGTTATGTAGAGATCTCACAGCAGATTAAAGGAACACAAGAATCATGTCAAAGATTTGAAATACAAATAAGCAAAAAACACTCAATTGGAAAATCAAATAGCAAAAAGAATCCAAAAATTGGAAGATAGTGTAAGGAGCCTATGGGACAACTTCAAGCATACCAACATGAGAATTATGGGCGTGCAAGAAAAAGAGAGAGAGCAAGATACTGAAAACCTATTTAAAGAA
Organism: Lasiurus cinereus; assembly: GCA_011751065.1. Classification (NCBI taxonomy): domain Eukaryota; kingdom Metazoa; phylum Chordata; class Mammalia; order Chiroptera; family Vespertilionidae; genus Lasiurus; species Lasiurus cinereus. The sequence goes on from JAAGEH010002534.1 coordinate 33,229,045, forward strand.
ATAATGACTGAAAACTTCCCTTACCTGGAGAAAGAAATAGACTTACAAGTCCAGGAAGTGCACAGAACCCCAAACAAAAGGAATCCAAAGAGCACCACACCAAGACACATCATAATTTTAATGCTAAGAACAAAAGAAAAAGAGAGAATATTAAAAGCAGCAAGAGAAAAACAGTTGATTACCTACAAGGGAGCACCCATATGACTGTCAGCTGATTTCTCAACAGAAACTATGCAGGCCAAATGGGAGTGGCAAGAAATATTCAATGTGATGAATAGCAAGAACCTACAACCAAGATTACTCTACCCAGCAAAGCTATCATTCAGAATTGAAGGGCAGATAAAGAGCTTCACAGATAAGAAAAAGCTAAAGGAGTTCATCAATACCAAACTAGTATTATATGAAATGCTGAAAAGTACTCTTTAAGAAGAGGAAGAAGAAAAAGGTAAAGATAAAAATTAGCAACAACAAATGCATATCTATCAACCAGTGAATCTAAACATCAATTGAATAAAAAAAATCTGATGAACAGAATAAACTGGTGAATATATAGAATTAGGGGCATAGAAAGGGAGTGGACTGACAATTCTCATGGGGAAAGAGGTGTGGGGGTGAGGGAAGAGACTCGACAAAAATCATACATCTATGGATGAGGACAGTGTCAGGGGAAGGTAAGGGCAGAGCGTGGGGCTGGAGCCAGGTGGAGGCGAGCTATGGGGGCAAAAAGAGGAACAATGTAATAATCTAAACAATAAAGATTTATTAAAATAAAAAAATATAAGTTTCTAAGAAAAGAATTTAACAACTTTATTGAGCTATATAACTCAATACAATTCAGACATTAAAAGTGTACAATTCAATGGTTTTTAGTATATTTACAGGTATGTGCACCCATCACCACAGTCTATTTTAAAGCATTTAATCACCTTGAAAGTAAGCCCATAACATTCTAGCTTTTACCTCTCTCCTTTATCTTTTACCCTTCAGCTATAAGAAACCACTAATCTACTTTCGGTCTCTGTATATTTATATATTTTGAATCTTCATATGATTGAAATAATATAGTATGTGTTTTTTGTGACTGGCTTCCATCACTAGTGGATACTCTAATCACTTGGTATCCACTAGAGCAATGGTTGGCAAAGTCATTAGTCAACAGGCCAAATATCAACAGTACAATGATTGAAATTTCTTTTGAGAGTCAAATTTTTTAAACTTAACCTTCTAACATCACTTCTTCAAAATAGACTCACCCAGGCCATGGTATTTTGTGGAAGAGCCACACTTAAGGGAGCAAAGAGCTAGCTGCATGTGGCTCGAGAGCCGAGGTTTGCTGAGCTAGTGAATAGAATCATGTGAGGAAAATCTGAGGTTTGTGATTCTGGGGAGGGAGCTGCCAGGATCTCTGTGCCGATTCATTCTCTAAACCACAGACACCATATTTCTTGGATGGGGCATTATCTTTCGTGTGGCATCACCATCCTTTTATGATAAAAACTCTCAGAAAAGTGGGAATAGAGGGAATATACCTCAGTATAATAAAGGCTATATATGACAAATGCACAAGTAACGTCATACTCTATGAGCAAAAACTACAAGCATTTCCCTTTAAATCAAGAACAAAATAGGGATGTCCAATTTCACCACTCTTTTGTTGTTGTTGTTAATACTCACCTGAGGATATTTTTCCATTGATCTTTTAGGAAGAGTGGAAGAGAGAAGAAAAGACAGAGAGAGAAACATCTGTGTGAGAGAAACACATTGATTAATTGCCTCCTGAACACACCTGCCCCACCTCCCTCCAACACACACACACACACACACACACACACCCACACACACACCTCCAACCAGTGCCCAGGCCAGGGAGAAGACTGCAATCAAGGTACATGCCATTGTCCAGAATCAGACTAGGGACCCTTTGGTTCACAGGCTGACATTCTATCCACTGAGCCAAACCAGCCAGGGCTCACCACTCTTATTTGACATAGTACTATAAGTCCTAGCCACAGCATTCAGAGGAGAAGACAAAATAAAAGGCATCCAAATTGGAAAGAAAAAAATAAAACTGTCATTATTTGTAGATATGACTGTATAAAGAGAACCCTAAAGATTCCATCAAAAACCTATTAGAACTGACAAATGAATTCAGTAAAGTAGTAGGATGCAAAATAAATATCCAGAAATCAGTTGCATTTTTATATGCCAATAACGAACTATTAGAAAGGGAAACTAAAGAGCCATTTCAATCAACAATTGCTACAAAAAGAACAAAATACCTAGGAATAAATTTAACTAAGGATGTAAAAGATCTGTATTCATAAAATTTTAAAACACTGAATGAAGAAATTTAAGAAAATGCAAATAAGTGTAAACAGATACCATGTTCATGGATAGGAGGAATTAACATCATTATAATGCCCATACTACCCAAAGCAATCTATAGGTTTCGATGCAATTTCTATCAAGATACCAATGGCTTATTTCACAGAACTAGAACAAATATCCCCCAAAGTTATATGGAACCTCAAAAGTCCCTGAATAGCAATAGCAATTTTGAGAAAGAACAAAGTTGGAGGAATCACACTACTTGATATCAAACCATAGTAAATCAAAACAGCTTGGTACTGCATTAAAAGCAGATATAGATTAAAGGAACAGAATGGAGAGCCCAGAAATAAACCCACACTTTTATAGTCAATAAATATTTGACAAAGGAGGCAACAACATTGAATTGGGTAATGTGTTAAATAAATTGTGTTGGGAGTATTGGACAGATACATACAAAAAATAAAACTAGGCATCTTTCTTATACAATATACAAGAATAAATTAAAAATGAATTAAAGGCTTAAAATGTTAGACTGGAAACCATAATAATCCTAAAAGAAAACATAGGCAGAAAAATCCTGGTCATTTCTCATAGCAATATATAGCTTCAGGCAAAGGAAACACAAAAAATAAACAAATGGACTACATTAAATTAAAAAGTTTTTACACAGGAAAGGAAACCATCAATAGAATGAAAAGACAACCCACTGAATGGGATAACATTTTATCTGATACATCTGATAAGGGGTTAATATTAAAAATTATTAAAGAGCTTGTAAAACTCCACACCAAAAACATCCAACCCAATGTAACAAATGGGCGAAGGATCCAAATAGATACTTCTCTAAAGTGGATATACAGATGGGCAATAGGCATATAAAATGATGCTCAACATCACAAATCTTCAGAGAAATGCAAATTAATACAACAATGCCATATCATGTCACACTTGTCAGAATGGCTATCATCAATAAATCAACAAACAAAAAGTGATGTTGAGGATTTGGAGAAAAAGAACCCTTGTCCACTGTTGGTGGGAATGCAGATTTGTGCAGCGACTGTAAAAAGCAATACGGGGTACCTCAAAAAATTAAAAATGGGACTGCCTTATGACTTAGCTATTCTAGATCTGGGACTTTATCCAAGGAAACCTGAAATATGAATTCAAAAGAATATATGCACCCTTATGTTTATTGCAGTGTTATTTACAATAGCCAAGATTTGGAAGCAGCCTAAGTGTCCATCAGTTGATGAGTGGATAAGAAAGCTGTGGTCTACATTCCCACCAGCAGTGCATGGGGGTGAGGGGGTACTTTTCTTCCACATACTCACCAGCCCTTATTATTTGATGATAGCCATTCTGACAGGTGTGAGATGGTACCACACAGTTGTTTTGATTAGCATCTCTTGGATGATTAGTGACTTTGAGCATGTTTTCATAGGTTTAGGCCTTCTGTATGTCCTCTTTATAAAAGTGCATATTTAGGTCCTTTGCCAATTTTTTGATTATATTGTTTATTTTCCTTTTATTAAGTTGTATGAGTATCCTACAAATTTTGGAGATTAAACCCTTATCAAGATAATATTGGCAAATACGTTCTCCCATGCAGTGAGCTTTCTTGTTTTGTTGATGATTTCTTTTGCTGTGCAGAAGCTTTTTATTTTGAGGTAGTCCCATTTTTTTATTTTCTCCTTAGTTTCCATTGCCCTAGGAGCTGTATAGGTAAAGATATTGCTATGTCAAATGTCTGCTATTTTGTTCTCTATGGATGCTTCTAAGATTTTTATGTTTTCCTGTCTTACATTTAAGTCTTTTGGCCATTTTGACTTTATTTTTGTGTATGGTATAAGTTGGTAGTCTAGTTTCATTTATTTGCATGTATCTGTCCAATTTTCCCAACATCATTTATTTAAGATACTGTCTTGACTCCATTGTATGATCTTGCCTCTTTTGTCAACTATTAATTGAGCATAATGGCCTGGGTCAATTTCTGGGTTCTCTGTTCTGTTTCATTGCTCTATATGTCTGTTCTTATGCCAGTACCAGGCAGTTTTGAGAATAGTGGCTTTGTAGTGTAGTTTTATATCTGGTATTGTGATCCCTTCAACTTCTTTCTTCTTTCTCTAGATTGCTGCAGGTATTCAGGATTGTTTTTATTCCAAATGAATTTTTGGAGAGTTTATTCTAGATCTTTGAAATACAGTGGCACCTCGAGATACGAGTGCCCTAACATACGAGATTTTTGAGATACGAGCTGTCGAGTGAGTGATGTTTGCTTTGAAATATGAGCAACATTTGAGATAGGAGTAATCGCTCGGATCGGCCGACTGCACACAACCCACCAGTTTACCGCGACTTGAGCGTCTCATAGTTTCCCATGCCTCAAGGTTACAGAACGAATTAAACTCGTATCTCGAGGTACCACTGTATGCCATTGATATTTTAATGGAGAGTGCATTGCCCCTTGCACTGCTGTTGGGAATGCAGACTGGTATAGCCACTGTGGAAAACAGTATGTCATTTCCTCAAAAAATTAAAAATTGAACTGCCATTTGACCCCATATTCCCACTTCTAGGAATATATCCCCAAAAAACAGAAACACCAATCAGAAAGGATATATGCACCCCTATGTTCATAGCAGTACAATTCACCATAGCTAAGATTTGGAATCAGCCTAAGTGCCCATTAGCAGATGAGTGGATTAAAGAACAATGATACATCTACACAATGGAATACTATGCTGCTGTAAAAGAGAAGGAATTCCTACCATATACAACAGCATGGATGGAACTGGAGAGCATTATGCTAAGAGAAATAAGCCAGTCAGAGAAAGATAAATATTACATGATCTCACTCATTTGTGGAATATAATGAACAACATAAACTGATGAACAAAAATAGAACCAGAGTCATAGAAGCATTGAACAGACTCCCTTATGAGGGAATCAGGGGAGTGAGGGGAGTAAGAGATCAACCAAAGGACTTGTATGCATGCATATGAGCATAACCAATGGACACAGATGGGAGAGTGAAGGGCATGTCCTGGGAGGGTGGGGGAAGCTGAGAAGATGTAAATGAGGGAACACAGGATTTATGTAGTTCTTTAAACAATAAAGAACTTAAATTAAAAAAAATTTGAAGGAAAATCCTCTTCACCTTCCTCCCACCCTCCCCCCCCCAAAAAAAAAAAAAAAGCTGTGGTACATGTACACAATAGAATACTACTTGACCATGAAAATGAAGGAAATATTACCCTTTGCAACAGCATAGATGGACCTAGAGAGCATTATGTAAAGTGATACAGGCCAGTCATCCAGTCATTGAAAGACAAGTACCATATAATTTTACTCATAAATTGAGTAATTTTACTCAATTACTCATATATTAATGAACAAAATGAACTAATGAGCAAAAGAGAGACAGACTCATAGAGAGAGCAGGCTGACAGCTATTAGGAGACTGGAGATGCCTAGATGGGAGATTGGAGGGATTGAGTATAAGGAAAAAATTCATGGACTGGGACAATAGTGTGATGATTGGTGAGTGGGGAGGCAGGGGATTGGGAGAATTGGAGGAGAGTATATTGGGGATAAATGGTGAGAGATACTTTACTTGGGATAGTAAACATAGAATACTGTGTGTAGAATTGTTATTCAATTGTAGAATTGTTGTAGAATTGTGCATCTGAAACCCATAAGATTTTGTTAACCAATGTCACCCAATATATTCTATAAAAAGGAAAAAAATAACTAAGCATTCACACACCCCTTATTATTCAATCTGACAAATAAGATGCAGCTCTATTATATGACCTATATATTTAGGGTTCAAGATCTTATTTACACCAGAAGGCTATTGTTGTGTTGGCTGCTGTCATATTTTTATTTGACAATGGAAGGGAAAAGAGGTCATAAGGTTAAATAATCAGGTATTGCATGTATTAGAAATTCTTGCAGCATACCAGTTGAAAATCACTGATCTGTATTATCATGTGTTATCAGTATACCATTCCTTTTTCATGGCTGAATAATAGTTCAATATATGGCCATGTCACATTTTGTTTATTCATTCATCCATTGATGGATATTTGGGTTGTTTTCATATTTTAGTTGTTATTAATAACTAGAGGCCTGGTGCATGAAATTTGTGCATGGGGGAGGGGTGTATCCCTCAGCCCAGCCTGCACTCTCTTCAATCTGGGACCCCTTGAGGGATGTTGGCCTAAATGGCAGTTGGACACCCCTCTCACAATCCAAGACTGCTGGGTCCCAACTGCTCACCTGCTTACCTTCCTGATTGCCCCTAACCTCTTCTGCCTGCCAGCCTGATCATACCTTAATCACTTCCCTGCTGGCTCTATTGCCCCTAAGTACCCTCCCCTGCCAGCCTGATTGCCCCTAACTGCCCTTCCCTGCAGGCCCAGTCACCCTCAACATCCCTCCTCTGCCAACCTGGTCACCCCTAACTGCCCTCCCCTGCAGGCTTTATCTCCTCCAACTTCACTTCCTGCCACATGGGGCAGGATCTTTGACCACATGGGGGCAGTCATCTTGTGTGTTGGAGTGATGCTCAATTTGCATATTACTCTTTTATTAGATAAGATGTTGTCATAATCATGTGTGTACAAGTTTCTGTATTGCATATGTTTCATTTCTGTTGAATATATAAAAAAGAGTGAAATTCCTGGTAACTGTGTTTAGTGATTTGCAGAACTGCCACACTATTTTCCAAAATCATTGCCCTCTTTTACATTCTGACTATCAGTATATTTAGGATTCAAATTTCTCCACATACTTGCCCGCACTTATTACTTGACTCTTTTTTTAAATTCTAGCTACTCCAGTGGGTATGAGGTGGAATCTTACTGTGATTTTTATTTGCATTTATCTAAGGACTAATTATGGTTAAATATTCTTTAATGATCATGGGATAAAAAGAAATAATTTGCTTATTATTATATATCTATATTTCTGTTATGTACATGGACTTGAGAGAACTTTATTTTATGGCTCTTTATAAAGAGACTCTATATAATATAGGAAGTAATCTCCTCTAGGATATTTCTACAGTCAACATTGTAACTCTTGTGTCAAAGTTGGGAGATGTGACATGCTGTAAGAAAAACTAGAATTTACAAAGTATTTTATAACCAGGGACATATAATTTTTTAAATTAATGTTAATTAAGGAGACACCTCTCTTAAACAAACATTTGTTTTCTCTGAAGCACTTCTAGTGAAAAGCCAGAGTCCCCTTAATTTGCCCTTGTAAGTGTGCTAATCTGGCAAATATAAGTCAACAATTCTATTCACTCTGTTAGTTTTGCTGAAATTAAAAGAAAACAATTTAAGGCTACTTTGAAGAACTCATTCTAGAGAGTGCAATTCCTGTTTTTCTTTCTGGGAATCTTTTCTTACCAGCTGGCTCTGCAAAGATGATAAATCCTGTCTCCTGCTGACTGTCCACCCTTTTAGAAATTCAGTGTTACTGTGCTCTGACTCATTTTAGACTATGTTGATCTTTCCAGATCTCGACAGTTGGGTTGAAAATAATAATAGACAAAAACCCTGGGAAGAATTCATTCATTCCCTTATGTGTTTTTGCTGCTGGGATTCAAATATGGCTATTTTTTCTGTGTCCTTTTCTTAAAAGTGAAGCAAAGCAGGCTGAGACTATATGTTATTTTTAAAAAGTACTCTCTTCTTTTCTCAAATTAAACTCTGGGGTGTGAAATTAACCCCTGGAGGTGGTTGAATAGAGATAATGTGTCTGTTCAAGAATGAGATGTTTTACAGTTAATAAGACTACATTTGGTGCTATATTATTCCCTTGTCAGAACCTTAGAAATTATTTAATAGTTCTGAAAGGATTTGAGGAAGTTGTAATGAAATATTGATATTCTCTTTAGCAGCCCTTCTCTTTAAGTCCCCTCTAAATTTGGGGACTTATGATTTATGTCATGGCTTCTAGATTCTCTGAGTTTGGCAAAGAGAATAGAAGATATATTAAAAAAATACCAATGTCCTTTGAAATTTTTATGTATCAATCCCTTTATTGTGAATTTTTATCAAGCAGATGAAAATAAAATCCAGCAATATATAAAGACTAGAGGCCTGGTGCATGAAAATTCATGTACTGGAGGGGGTTCCCTCAGCCTGGCCTGCTCCCTCTCACAGTCTGGGAGCCCCCAGGGCCAGGAGGTGACCCAGCAATCAGGGGAAGCTGCTGCCACTGCCGGCAGTGCAAGCCTCGACCAGCCCTGGTTACCTGAACCTTGGCTGGCCCTCAGTGGCTGAGCAGCTGCCACCCGAGGTTTTCCTGTGCCTCAGGCTGGTTCTGGATGGCTGGGGAACTGGGGGTTCTGCCATCTTTGAGGGCGGGGCAGTCAATGAGCATATTCCCTCTTTATTAGATAGGATTTTGCTAGACAACTTCAGCAGATGTACAAAATTCTTCCATCATTTAATAAAATTCCAGCATCATTTAATAAATATATAATTGTACATTCTTTGGATTAGCTAACTTTCTTGTAGTGGAGGAATTAAATTCAATAAACATTAGATTAAAATTTGTGTATCTGCTTGGCACTACAGTGATAGAAAAATGAGTGGCTTAAGTAACTAGTAGAAGAGGTAGAAAAATTTACTTCCTAAACATTTTTATAGTTATTCAGTAACAGCAACACTGTTAATTAAATGTCACCAATAATAAGAAAAAAAAAATGAAGCAACTCGAAGCACTTCCCAGAAAGTCTCGCTTTCATCGCAAATTTGGTTAAACCTCATTAATTTTCCTTGGCAGCATACCAGAGCAGAGAAAGATATGGAAAGCAGGATTCAATGTGCCAGAATAGACATTTCCATTGGCTGAGCCAACTCTCATTCATCACGATCTAATTACGTCCTGGGTTTGGACCACCCGCTATTACCAGAATCCACTTTCTGGGTGTGTGACAAGTGCAGGCACTTGGGGTTTAGTGCTCTGCAATTGCTATCTTGAAATTCTTACTAATTTAATCTTTGAATGTGTGCTGTATAATTCAAGTCTGATGGAACAATGGAATCTGTGCCAGGGACTTGGGGCCTGGGTTTGAGGGGGAAGGAGCATGGGGTATTCCTGCCTTTCGCCACCTCCATGTGTCTCAGGACTTAAGCTCAGGCACCAGCTCCCCGTTTCCTCCCTTTTTGCTGCCATCCCCAATGGGGTCTGGCTGTGCGAGGAAGGCTAGGATTTGGCATGAACCTCTTGAGCCTAGTTGTGGGGCCGGGCTGTGAGGTCTTTACTTTCCTAAGAGAGTGAGGCATTAAAGAGACAGATGGGGAAAGCAAGGAGAAAGCTTCTTGCTAGCTTTATGAACAAGAGGTCTCCTTTTTCATTTTGCAAATTATGTTGCTGGCCTTGTTTGTTACACATTGATTCCCCTCATTTCACCCTTGCTATTTGGTTGTTTTCTTTCGAAATGTGTGGATAGAGTAAAAATAACATATTTCCCTTGTTGTTTCCCTGCTATGCACCTGAGGGCTTTTGTGGGGGTTTTCACTTGTCAGATTCATTCAAACACCAGGCAATGACACATTGTTACAAAGGCCATAGTTCTGAGTACTCCAGGGATTAATTAATGTCTCTTTGAATGATTCTATTGGATTTATTTTTGTCTGGGTAATTCAAACAACCATTATATAAAAGATTTTTGTAGTTCAGCTGGTGTGGCTCTGTGGTTGAACATCGACTTATGAACCAGGAGATCACAGTTTGATTCTCGGTTCAGGGCACATGCCCCAGTTGCAGGATCTATCCCCAGTATGGGGTGTGCAGGAGGCAGCCAATCAATGATTCTCTCTCATCATTAATGTTTCTCTCTTTCTCCTTTCCTCTCTGAAATCAATAAAAATATATTAAAAAAATTTTTGTAATCTTTGTAATGTCCCATACTTATTTTTGTTATTGTTTGTAATGATTAGTAATATAATCTTACAGACAGAAAGACCTATTCACTTACCTCTAGGGACATCACAAAAAGGCTGCTAATTGGTTTTCCTTTGGTATTTTATTAAAAATTCTTTTTCTTTTAATTACAGTTTACTTTCAATATTATTTTGTATTGGTTTCAGGTATACAATCTTATAACTTTGCAAAAGTGGCTAGACAATCTTATACTTTACAAAAGTTTTCCCCCTCATATTTCCAGTACCTCATATTGTTTTGTACATAGTTATCACAATACTAGTGGCCCAGTGCACAAAATCTGTGCACATTAAAAGGGAATTAGTTAGAGGAAATATTTTAATATTGCTATTTGCTTTTTCTCTATAATAGAAGTATCAGAGATGAAAGAAAATTAGTAAAATGTATATGAAAATCTTTCTCTTTTCAGAGTCTGGGGCATGCCGTTGGACCCAGAGTCAAGTCCCTGCCCACCCGTATGCATCTTGAAATCCCGCCTGCCCCACTTACATTGGGTGAGATTCCAGACCCTGACATCCCCCCTCCCCCCATCCCACTCCCCGTTAAGCCCTGCTGGGTGTAGGGTGCAGTCCAAGCCCTGCCGGGGTGGGAGGCACGGCCTGAGATCCCCCGGCCTGGTGACGGGGAAGGGGGTGCAGCCTCAGGTCCCCCATGAAGCCTTACCAGGTAGGGGTACACAGCCTCAGGTCCCTGCTGATCACTCATGGCTTTTTATGGGAACCCCACCTCCAATGTGGGTGCAGCCATTCTGTGATGGTGTGACAAAGTGAAGGTCAATTTGCATATTACCTCTTTATTCTATAGAATTGGTGATTATATTCCCTCTGCTGTGTTTCACATCCCTGTGACTATTTTGTAACTACCAATTTGTACTACTAATACCTTTACCTTTTTACCCACTACAGCATTGCTGGCTGATGGCCTGGGCCTTCCTTTGTGGGGTGATCTATTGAGGGCCCCCCAGATCCATTGTCCACAGAGAGAGGCCTTGCTAATACCTTGATTTTGGCCCATTGATACCAATTTTGGACTTACTTTTTTCATGGAATCTGACCAGAATCAAATGAAATCAAATGAGTATAACTAAATGTACTCTTATATCTATCTACCATCTAGCTATCACCTATCTATCATCTATTATCTATCTATCTATCTATCTATCTATCTATCTATCTATCTATCTATCATCTATCATCTAAATTTCATCTAAAATTCATCTATCATTCATCTACATCTATTTAAAAATACATCTATCACCTATGTATCTAATCATTTATTACTTATCATTATTCTTTCTAGCACACTGTTTGACCTATGACACTGTCATTATTAATTTCTAGATACTGTAGGAAAAATAATAAAAAATTCAATGAGGGCCCTAACTAAAAGCTAAAAGGATAACAAGGAAAAAACTCAAGACATTTTACCATCTGTCAGCAGAAAGTTTAGTGTGATAAACCACATATAGACATATTTAAATTTGTGGTGGTTAATACGAGTATTCTAGAATGTTGGTTGGCTCAGAAAAAAGTATCTCTGTAGAAACAACCATATAATGATATTTACCAGTAAATTTTATTTCTAAATTCCACTTTACACCACAAAGCTCCTGCCTCTGATGCTGCCCCATCTAGTAAGAGCAAAAATGTTCATTTCAAAATTGAAAAAGCTTATTGAGATCCAACTAAACATATGCATGCATAAAATGGTATTTATTTTGGAAGGCTGAGACTTCACTAATACCAATGAATATCTCTTAACTGAATTAGCAGCAAGGAGGAATCCATCCAAGTGCATTCATGCCAAGGATGGTCTGGGCTCCTCATATCCAGAACAAACCTCATCGGTCTAGCAAGCTGAGTGTGTCACATCTGAGGTCCAGGAGACAGGTGTCAATCCTGGGTTCTGTTGCACATATAAGTGTGGAATAACTGGCTAGTAGTTGATATTAATGGAATAAAAAACCGTCCACGCTCCATTGGCTCAAAACTGCCTGCTCTGTGCTGTTCTGGCATGCAGGCTGCTCTTATTATTACCCCATCCCTTGTGCTTTAGGGGTGATCTGCATGCTCTGATTTTGACCTGGGCTGAGTCCTCTAGACTGATTCTTCACCTACCTTTAGCAGACCTTAATTTCTCTCCCAGTTCCGACCCCCCGTTCTTTTTCCCATCGACTAGGTTATAATTATTTCTTTTTTACAGATAAATGTTTATAGCAGCTTTATTCATAATTAGAAAACCTTGGAAGAAATGGACTATAAAGCTCATGTAGGTATTTACCCCCCCCCATTAAATTTTTATTGATGTCAGAGAGGAAAGGAGAGGGAGAGAGAGATAGAAACATCAGTGATGAGAGAGAATCATTGATTGGCTGCATCCTGAATGTCCCCACTGGGGATTGAGCCCACAACCCAGGCATGTACGCTTGACCAGAATTGAACCCAGGACTCTTGAGTTCACAGGCCAGTGCTCTATCTACTGAACCAAACTGGCTAGGGAACCATGTAGGTGTTTTAAATGCTAAGAAAAAGAAGAAAGTCTGGAAAGTAATATACTGTATGATTCCAACTATATGACATTCTGGAAAAGGCAACTATAGATACACCGAGATTCACTGGTTTTCAGGAGTTCAGAAAAAGGGAGTTGATATGAATAAGAGAAGCAAAGGGGATTGTTAGAGCAGTGAAACTATTCCATAGTATGTTGTAAAAGTAGACGCATAACTTTATACATTTGTCAAAATTCATATAAATTTATAATTCAAAGAGTGGAACTAAATATAAATCATGTTAATGGTTTAGTTAATAAACCACTTTAGTTAATAATAATATATCAATATTGGTTCAATTGTTATAAATGTATCCCAGTATTAAAATATATTAATAAAAATGGAGAAATTTGGTTTGGGGGAAGGAGAGGCAAACTAGCATTGGCAACTCTGGTTGTTCTGCACAATATTTTGTAATACTGAAACTACTCTTTAAAAGAGATGCTATAGTTCTGGCCAGTATTTCTAAGTTGTTAGAGCACAGGCCCATGCACCAAAGGATCTCGGATTTGATTCCCAGTCAAGGGCACATATCTGGGTTGCCCATTTGATCCCTGACCCTAGTTTGGGGCACATGTGAGAGGCAACCAATCAATGTGAGACACTTCGATGTTGCTTTCTCTCTCACTCTCTCTCTCTGCCCATTCTCCCCTCCCTTCTACTCTCTCTAAAAGTCAATGGAAAAAATATCCTCAAGTGAGGATTAACAAAAGAAAAAAAAGAGGCCATAAAAACATTTAAATGTTTTTAGAGTAAATTTATTGATTACAACAGATGGGATTTTTATAAACTTCTCTGTGGAAGTATACACAGAGAACTGATTGCTGATTGCACCACTGGCATTCTCTAGTGGAAGGGAGATAGAACCTCCCAACTGCACTGAAATCCAGATTGGAATACACTGAACCCCTGTTTCAGATGAGACCCTGGGAACCCAGACTCATACATGTCTCCAGAGCACACAGAAAATCAGTGGAGCTGGAAAGGCAGAGGTCTGGAGGTGTGCGAGCAGGACTGTGTGCAGAGAGGGCTGCAGCGATTACCGAGGGGCACTGAAACCCAAGGGTAGACAGAAAGCCAAGACTGTCTGCTCAGCCCTGAGACTCTGCCACATCCAAGCCTAGCACAGAGGCTTTTGCAATCTTGCAAGTCTTAAGGCGGAGTCCAACACAGAAGTTCTCCCAGTGTTGACACAGCTGAACCAATGGGCTTGGAGGTCATTTCCCCTACCTCCACCCCAGTGATACCAAAAACAATCAAGAATTAACTACAAAGGCTGTACACACAGTCCACAAAGGGTTGCACCAAGAGAGCCCACCACAGGTAACTGGGGAGGTGGAGCTACTGGGCCATATAGGACAACTAGCACACAAAGCTACTCTACCAACTCAGGGAAGCAGTGAAAATGCGGAGACAAAGAAGCAGATCACAAAAAAAGGAATGGAGGAAAACAAAAATTTGGATATAGAGTTCAAAACCATGGTTACAAGATTTTTTAAGAATTTCCAAGAAAAGAGGAGAGAACCAAGATGGCAGCATAGGTAAACACCTACACTGCTGCCTCGCACAACAATTTCAAAACTACAACTAAAAGAAAAAACAGACATCATCCAGAACCACAGGAAAGCTGCTGAGTGGAAATTCTACAAAAAGAAGGAAAGAGAGGGGCTCACGGAGACCCAGAGGAGCTGCAAAAAGCTGAGGTGTGGAGACACATGTATGGAGAGAGTGGGTGCTGGGGTACCTGGCTGGCTTTCTCTGGCAGGAGGGAAACACACACTCCAAACAGCATTGAACCCCTCATCCTACGGCACTGAACCCCAGGTCCACCCAAAACTCATATGGGGGGAGTTTGCACTGTGAAAAGGGAGAAATGCATGGAAACTTAGGGGAGTCACAGGAGGGCAGAAGTCAGGCAACCCGCACAACACTGCACGCAGAAGACTGACTGATGATTGTGCCGCTAGCTTTCACAAGAGGGCGGGAGACAAAGCATCCCAACTGTGTCACCTCTAATCCACTAAACCCCAGATTGGGCGAAGTCCTGGGGACCCAGCTTCATATGGTTCCTGAGCGCAGGGGAGCCAGAAAGACAGCAGTATAGAGGCACTGCGAGAGCCTGCGCACGCACAAGGACTGTTCCAATGATTACCCAGTCACATGAGACTTGGGGGCCATGGAGGGCGGGGCCGACTGGAAGGCAAGGCAGTCCATTAAGCCCTGAGACTCCACCCATCCCAAGCTCAACAGAGAGGCTTTTGCAGTTTTGCAAGTCTGGTATCATAAGGCTGAATCCAACACAGAAGTTCTCCCGGCTTAGTGAAAATGACGAGACAAGGGAAGAGATCAAAAACAAAAGAAATGGAGGAAAACAAATGACTGGATATAGAGTTCAAAACCACGCTTATAAGGTTTTTCAAGAATATCCTAGAAAAGATGGATAAAGTTAGTGAGACCCAAGAGGAGATGAAAAAGAACAAACTAGAGATGCAAAAGATCCAACTAGAGATGGAAAAGGACCAACTAGAAGTTAAACATGCACTGACTGAAATAAAAAATATTATACAGAGACAGCAGACTAGAGGAAGGCAAGTATCAAGTCAAAAATTTGAAATATAGCTGAGACCGGCTTGGCTCAGTGGATAGAGCATCGGCTTGCGAACTGAAAGGTCCCAGGTTCAATTCCACTTGGGGGCATATACCTTGCTTATGGGCACATTTTCACTGTGGGGCATGCAGGAGGCGGCTGATCGATGTCTCTATCTCATCGATGTTTCTGACTTTCTATCTCTCTCCCTACCTCTCTGTAAAAAAATCAATAAAATGTATTTAAAAAAATTTGAAATATAAAGAAGCAGAAAACACTCAACTGGAAAAGCAAGAAGAGAGAAGAATCCAAAAATATAAAGATAATGTAAGGAGCCTCTGGGGCAACTTCAAGTGTACCAACATCAGAATTGTGGGGGTGCCAAAAGAAGAGAGAGAGCAAGATACTGAAAACCTATTTAAAGAAATAATGACTGAAAACTTCCCACATCTGGTGAAAGAAATAGACTTACAAGTCCAGGAAGCACTCAGAACCCCATATAAAAGGAATCCAAAGAGGACCACACCAAGACACATCATAATTAAAATACCAAGACAAAGAGAGAATATTAAAAGCAGCAAGAGAAAAACAGTTCATTACCTACAAGGGAGCACCCATACTACTGTCAGCTGATTTCTCAACAGAAATGATGCAGGCCAAAGGGGAATGGCAAGAAATATTCAACATGATGAATAGCAAGTACCTACAACCAAGAATACTCTATCCAGCAAAGCTATCATTAAGAATTGAAGGGCAGATAAAGAGCTTCACAGATAAGAAAAAGCTAAAGGCGTTCATCACCGCCAAACCAGTATTATAAGAAATGCTGAAAGGTACTCTTTTAGAAGAGGAAAAAGAAAAAGGTAAAAGATAAACAATTATGAACAAGAAATACATATCTATCAACAAGTGAAGCTAAAAATTAAGGGAATTAAAAATTTGATCAACAGAATAAACTGGTGAATATAACAGAACAGGAGTGGACTGATAATTCTCAGGGGGAAAGGGGTGAGAGGTGTACAGGGAGAGACTGGACAAAAATCATACACCTATGGATGAGGTCAATGGGAGGGAGGTAAGGATAGAAGGAAGGGTGGGAGCCAGGTGGAGGGGAGCTATGGAGGGGAAAAAAAGAGAAACAAATGTAATAATATGAATAATAAAGATTTAATAGAAAAAGAATTTCCAAGAAAAGATGGATAAATTTAGCAAGACCCAAGTAGAGATGAAAAATGACCAACTAGAAATTAAACATACACTGAGTGAAATAAAACATGTTATACAGAGACCTAGCAGCAGATTAAAGGAACATCAGAATCAAGTCAAAAATTTGAAATACAAAGAAGCAGAAAACACTGAACTGGATAAGCAAAAAGAAAGAAGAATCCAAAAATGTGAAGATAGTGTAAAGAGCCTCTGGGACAACTTCAGGTGTACCAACATCAGAATTATGGGGGTGCCAGAAGAACAGAGAAAACAAGATACTGAAAACCTAATTGAAGGAATAATGACTGAAAACTTGCCCCACCTGGTGAAAGAAATAGACTTAGAAGTCCCGGAAGCTCACAGAACCCTAAACAAAAGGAATCCAAAGAGAACCACACTAAGACATATCATAATTAAATTGCCTAGAGCAAAAGACGAAGAGAGAATATTAACAGCAGCAAGAGAAAAGCAGTTCATTACCTACAAGGGAGCACCCATATGACTGTCAGCTAATTTCTCAACAGAAACTATGCAGGCCAGACGCAAGTGGCAAGAAATATTCAATGTGATGAATAGCAAGAACCTACAACCAAGATTACTCTACCCAGCAAAGCTATCATTCAGATTTGAAGGGCAGATAAAGAACTTCACAGATAAGAAAAAGCTAAAGGAGTTCATCAGCACTAAATCAGTATTATATGAAATGCTGAAAGGTGATCTTTAAGAAGAGGAAGAAGAAGAACAAGGTAAAGATAAAAATTATGAACAAATACATATTTATTAACAAGTGAATCTAAAAATCAAGTGAATAAAAATATGATGAACAGAATAAACTGGTGAATTTAATAGAATTAGGGGCATAGAAAGGAAGTGGACTGATAATTCTCAGGGGGAAAAGGGTTGTGGAGTGTTTGGGAAGAGACTAGACAAGTTGTAGTAGCTACTCATTTACATTGTATGTAAGTACACAATGGCTTGCTCAGGAGATGAGTAGCAGAGTTCAGAGCATTTGACATCCAGTAGACAAGGCTTACCACTGTATTATGTATGTATGTATGTATGTATGTATGTATGTATGTTTGCATGTATGTATGTGGCACTCAGCTTCAAATTCTTATAATTGGGAACTCAGAATACATACATTTTGACTGGAAGGGATCATACTTTTTCTCTTTCCCATCTAATATTATGCTCAATTCTCTTTCTCCTATCATCAGCAATTATATAGGCTTGCATACGTTTACACTGTCACACTAGTCATATTGCCCAACTGAATTCCTGGCAAGGATAAATGTCACAGTCAGAGGGGATTTACAGAGCAAACAGACAGACTCCTCAAACAAAGTCTCTTTCCCCCATTCCTTCGACTCTCTGGATGCACCCTTAGGAAATTATAGAAAGCTGCATGTGAAGACAAATGGAAATGTAGTTGCTATATTAAAGGGAGAGAGAAAAAAGAAAGATTATTGACTTCTTGGTGTGTGTGTGTGTGTGTGTGTGTGTGTGTGTGTGTGTGTGTATGTGTGTGTGAAAGAAGAAATTGGGAAGAGGAGGCAAGTCCCCATTTCCTATAAGATGGGCTAAGTTAAAAATTCTTTCAACAAACAATAGACATCAAATACCAATTAATGATGCAACTTGACTTTTGCAAGGCAATGTAGATACACTGAAAAATAAAACAAAATATTTTTATTTTTATTTTTGGTGAACTTTCTCCTTCCTATTTAATGATACAGCTCATTGAATTAAGAGCACTTGGAATCTTTGAAGATGAGTTAAAAGAGAAAGGACTTACCTGGGCCATTTGATATTACCTGCAATATATGTGTGGGTTTTGTGTGTGTTTGTGTGTGTGTGTGTTTGGTGGAGCTAAATTTGGTCTGTATTCTTTTGTTTCAGTTTCCAAGCTTGAAAAGGTAATTTAGGTAATGCTATCAAAGCTATAATAGGCAGTCCATGTATTTTGCACAACTCAAAGTAATTAAAGAAGGGGGGCCTAATACTTTTCATTTCCAATGCTTAAAATCATTGTAGAGAAAAATAGACAATTTCTTTCCCTAATATTTTGTCTACCTTTTCCTGGGATATTCTTTGCCTTTTGGTATGCAGTGAGTCTATAAAATATGTTTGGTATATACTAAAGTAAGAGAAAAGTTATTTTTCAACTTACTGAACATATTAAACTTAGACAGCATCTAACGAGACCCTGATTCTGAGAAAATAAAATTGCCCTATAGCTATTATTTTTCATCATTGTTCGCTCACTCCCTGTGCTTTTCAAATGACTGCTCAGTATAGTTCTTTCATTGTCTTTCACATTTAGTTGCTTAAGAAAATAATATAATCAAAGTAGAAATAATCCTTTTCTGCTTCTCACAATTCTTTGCATTTTTTTGAGGAACAGTTATGAACTGCATTTAAAAGTAGAGTATTCTTCCTTTGAAGAAAGATTGGATTTGAAAACTATCAGAATAAAACTGCATTTTTCTTAAAGAAAATGACTTCCTGTTTCCTGCCCTGAAATTTTCCCCAAAACACTGCCATGGTGTAAACAGTAACTACAGTCATTCTATTCACTCCTGCATGGAGGGGATGTGTTTTCCAGGCTGCATCCAAATAACATTTCAATTTTGGACTTAGGAATTTTTAATGTTTTTTGAAATCTTATCTTTTTATGTGTAGTATTCATAAAGTAAAAATGGCAACACTGGCAATGAAATTCATTTTCAGGAGAAATATTAAGTATTTCACTCAGAAGGAATTCTATTTGAATTAAGTTGACTCTTTGTAAAGACTCAGTGCAATCAATTTTATTCCTAAAAGGAGTACATTCTTGTTAGAAATCACCTTAATATAAACACTTCACAATTCAGAAAAATGTATGTTTTAGTTTAATGAGGTGCATGTGCTATATTGATAGCAAGAGTAGTATGATTTCTCACCAACTACATACTTTACCTGTACTATCACTAGTTATAGCAAAAATTTAGATTTCAATATAAAATGAGCTATTATGATACAACAAATGTTTAAAGGATATCTTTTTAATAATGCTTTAAGAATTTTTTTTTAATCTGATTTTAGAAAGTCCTGTTTGAGATGTTGGATTGCTTAGAGGATGAAACTTCCTGCTACCATTTTATTGAATTATAACTTTTTAGTTTTAATATAAAATATTATATTAGTTTCAGGTGTATAATATAGTGACTGCATTTATATATCTTACCAAGCAATCACCCCAATAAGTTTAGTACTCATTTCCTGTTACCATTTTATTTTTTAATTTTTATTTTTTAAATTAAATCTTTATTATTCAGATTATTACATTTGTTTCTCTTTTTTTCACTCCATAGCTCCCCTCCACCTGGCTCCCACCCTTCCCTCTATCCTTACCTCCCTCCCGTTGACCTCATCCATAGGTGTCTGATTTTTGTCCAGTCTCTCCCTGTACACCCCTCACCCCTTTTCCCCTGAGAATTATCAGTCCACTCCCTTTGTGTGCTCCTGATTCTATTATATTCACCAGTTTATTCTGTTGATCAAATTTTTAATTCCCTTAATTTTTAGCTTCACTTGTTGATAGATACGTATTTGTTATTCATAATATTTTATCTTTTACCTTTTTTCTTCTTCCTCTTCTAAAAGAATACCTTTCAGCATTTCATAAAATACTGGTTTTGAGTTGATGAACTCCATTAGCTTTTTATTATTTGTGAAGCTCTTTATCTGCCCTTCAATTCTGAATGATAGCTTTGCTGGATAGAGTATTCTTGATTGTACGTTCTTGCTATTCATCACGTTGAATATTTCTTGACACTCCCATCTAGCCTGCATCGCTTCTGTTGAGAAATCAGCTGACAATCATATGGGTGCTCCCTTGTAGGTAATGAAATGTTTTCCTCTTGCTTCTTTTAATATTCTCTCTTTGTCTTTTCCTCTTGGTATTTTAATTATGATGTGTCTTGGTGTAGTCCTCTTTGGATTCCTTTTATATGGGGTTCTGTGTGCTTCCTGGACTTGTAAGTCTATTTCTTTTACCAGATGTGGGAAGTTTTCAGTCATTATTTCTTTAAATAGGTTTTTAGAATCTTGCTCTCTCTCTTCTTCTGGCACCCCCACAATTCTGATGTTGGTACGCTTGAAGCTGTCCCAGAGGCTCCTTACATTATCTTCATATTTTTGGATTCTTCTCTCTTCTTGCTTTTCTAGTTGAGTGTTTTCTGATTCTTTATATTTCAATTTTTTGACTAGATTTTTGCCTTCCTTTAGTCTGCTATTAGGTCTGTGAATACTATTTTTTATTTCAGTCAGTGTTTAATTTTTAGTTGGTCCTTTGTCAACCCAATTGGATCTTTTTCATCTCTAGTTGGTTCTTTTTCATCTCCTCTTGGGTCTCGCTAACTTTATCCAACTTTTCTAGGATATTCTTGAAAATCCTTATAAGCGTGGTTTTAAACTCTATATCCAGTCATTTCTTTTCCTCCATTTCTTTTGTTTGTGATCCCTTCCCTTGTCCCAGCATTTTCACTATGCCAGGAGAATTTCTGTGCTGGATTCAGCCTTATGATACCAGACTTGCAAAACTGCAGAAGCCTCTCTGTTGAGCTTGGGATGGGTGGAGTCTCAGGGCTTAAGGGACTGCCTTGCCTTCCTGTCGGCCCAGCCCTCCACTGCCCCTGAGTCTCATGTGACTGGGTAATCGCTGGAGCGGTGCCTGTGCACTCACGCATGTGCTTTCTCTTGCAGTGCCTCTAGACTGCTCCTCTCTGGCTTCCCTGCACTCTGGGACCATATGAATCTGGGTCCCCAGGGTTTCGCTCGAAACCAGGGTTTAGTGGAGCTAGAAGTGACGCAGTTGGGAAGGTCTGTCTCCTGCCCACTCGTGAAAGCCAGCGGCACAATTAGCAGTTGGTCCTCTGCGCATAGTGCCGTGCGCGCCACCAGACTTCTGATCTTTTGCGACTCCCCTAAATTTCCTTGCACTTCTCCTTTTTCACAGTCCAAACTCCTCCCGTATGAGTTTCACCTGGATCTGGGGTTTAGTGTCGTAGGATAAGGGGTTCAATGCCACTGAGAGTTTCTGTCTCCCTTCCACCAGAGAAAGCCAGCCAGGTACTCCGGCACCCGCTCTCTCCACGCTCGTGTCTCCATACCTCAGTTTTTTGCAGCTCCTCTGCATCTCTGTGAGCCCCTCTCTTTCCTTCTAGTTGTAGAATTTCCACTCAGCCAGCTTTCCTCTGGTTCTGGATAATGTCCATTCTGTCTTTTAGTTGTAGTTTTGAAATTGTTGTGCGAGGCAGCAGTGTAGGTGTTTACCTATACTGCCATCTTGGATTCTCCTGTTACCATTTTAAACACACAAAACAGGATAGTAGAAATATGTCCACATATATCAGTAATAATTATAAATAGAAATGAGTTTAAATACATTAGCACAATCTCTCATATTAATTAAAGAAAATAAAGCCAAACATTGTGTGTCATTGATTTTTTAAAAAAGATTTGTATTGAGTTCAGAGAGGAAGAGAGAGGGAAAGAGAGATAGAAATATCAATGATGAGAGAGACTCACCAATTGGCTGCCTCCTGCATGATCGCAACTAAAACCTGGGCATGTGCCCTGACCAGGAATTGAACCATGATCTCTTGGTTCATAAGGTGATGCTCAACCACTGAGCAACACCAGCTGGGTGTGTATCATTGATTTTAAGATGCATGTTATTTTTATATTTGACAACTCTGAATATGCAAAATACGTTATGACATGCCTGGGCAGCATTTGTGATGTAGTTGTCACTAGGCTATACAACTTGCTTGTTATTTATTCTTGGTGGCATGAATGGGCAATGGTAACTCTTTGATGTTTCAGTCAACAAATTATTAAGGATCATTTAAAAAATATATAAATCTTCCCTGTTTGAAAATCTTCTTTTGACATCTTCAGATAAGATTAAGAAAGCATGGACATTAAACCTTGAAGAATGAGTGTCAGCAACTTGGAAGAAAATTCTGTAGGCAAGAATGAAACTCCTTAGTATATGTTGTCTCACTAATTCTCTTGCTAGCATAGAGGATAGTATCATATGGAAAAATAGGAATATCAACAATTCTAAAAAAATTGATTGGATTCTTAATGAAAAAAATTTTGTTTTAAGAATACTAGAGGGAGGAAAAAAATGGTGGCGGAATAGACGGACGCGTCTGGAGCTTTGTGCTGGGCAGAGAGAGAGAGCAGCTGAGAGTCGCACGGGGAGTGTTGGTTGGCAAGTTAAGAGTCAGTTATCCTCCAGGAGAAGGCAGAGAACTGCTGGATGGGGCTCTCCTGGCCAGGCAGCCCCACTGCCACTGGGTTTTTGTCGGCCGGAGCTACCAGCGCGAACATGGAGAACACGCCATTTTGCCTAGGGAGGTGGATGTCTGCGGCGGTCTGAACACTGAGGCTGAATTACTCACCAAACAGTGGGGGACCTAGAACACCACTCTCCAAGGAGCACAGACATGCAGACGGCGGATTCAGAGATCCACATGGCACACAGAAAGGTCAGATTTCGCCTGAGATAAGGTGAGGTCTCCTGCCCCTCAGAACAGAGGCGTGCACACTGTGGGAGCCAGGCTGCAGGAAAGTTGCCTCTGGAGAGGTCCGAGGAGGTGGCCAGGCCGTGATCCCTAAGTGTGGAGGCAAAGTCTCTGAGCTGTTGACAGAGGGGAGCTCTGGAAAACCACTTGTTTTTATCTGAGGTAGAGGGATAGCTTGGGAATTACTACAGTGTCCCGGCTGCAAAATCTCCACAAACTGGCTTTGAGAACCACAGAGTAGCAGGATGTGAGCACAGCCTAGAGAGGTCCTGTGCTTTGCCTCAGAGATCAATTCCGAAACACTTCCACCCAGTGGATGACGCACAAATTGACTCTCGCATAACCACAAAAGAATAAAGAGATTAAAACACCAACAGGGGAACACAGGGAACAGCAATACCTTCCCTACTGGGAAACAGGAGTGCCAAGCAGAATAATAGTGGAAGTGAAGGACCATTCTATTTTTTTTCCTCTTTTTATTTTTTTTAACTTTTAATTTTTAATTTTTACATATTTTAATTAAAACACTATTTTTTCCCTCCACCTCAATTGATTTTACCTTTTTAATTATTACATTTTTGTTTTCAACTAGTATTATTACTACTAGTTTTTTACCTTTTAGGAAAAAAACAAGTGTCATTTTGTTTACTCTTTATTTTACTTCAGGATTAGAGTTTTATATTCTATTTTCATCTTTCTTTAGCATAATTTTATTCCAATTCAACTCTATCTTTATGCCAACACTGTCCACCTAACTTTCCCCATTTTGTTGTCTTGTTTCTCTTTCCCTTTTCCAACTTTAGGTTCTCCCCATTCTTTCTCTTTACCTGGTTAAAATTTCACCCCACTTAGATATCTAATTTCAAATCCCCTACTACAAGTCCATACAAACCTCTCCCTTCTTGTCTTCACTAGCCAAAAAGTTGTTTTTTTCTCTATGTCCTTTTGTTGCTATTTGCCTGAACAGTGATTATATTCATTTTTTGAACTTTTTTGTGAGATTGTTTTAGCTTATTCTACTTGTTTTATTTTGCTTTTTGCTTGCTTTATATTCTACCTCTCTTTTCCCTCGCCTCCCTTGATACCAGTTGTTATTTGCAGTTTGTATTAATCTCTAGGTAGTGGTTGCTGGCCTTTATTGGGATTAGTGACTGTTCTATTGGAGTTGTCTCCTGACATCTATATTTTGTTCCCCTTTTCTCTCTTATCCACTTTCTTTTCTCTCTGACTTTGTTTCTCTTTCTCTTTTCTTTTTCTTCTTCTCCTTTATTTTATTTTATTTTATTTTATTTTATTGTTTTGTTCATTTAGTTATTTTTTTTCTCCCTCTCCCAATCTGATTTGGGCACTTCTTTCCTTTCTTTTTCCCTCATTTTCCTCTTCTCCTTTCTCTACTTACCCCTAATTAGTCTTTCATTGGTGGTCACCTTATTTCTGATTATTAACATCGTGAATACATTTCTGTTCAGTGCCTTGTGTGCTGTACAGGGTCGTGTTGTAGTTTGTGCCTTTGAATCAACATAGGAGAGAGAACCACATAACCAAACACCCAGAGAAGAAAAACCATGGGCAGAAGAAGAAACAGCCCGCATACCACAGATAGGCAGGTATTACCAGAAAAGGAAGTAAACGAAATAGAAGCAGAAATAAGCCTGCCAGAGAAAGAGTTCAGAGAAATGATCATAAGGTGGATGAAAAGAATGGAAGACAAAATCGACAATCTGAGTAAGAACCAAGAGGAAATGAAGAAGAAGCATGAATAAATGCACAAAGAAATAAGAAATGACATCACTGCTTTAAATAACTCAATAGAAAGCATTAAAAGCAGACTAGAAGAAGCAGAGGACCACATCAGTGAGCTAGAAGACACGGTAGGAAAAAATGCACAAGTACAGCAGCTTCTAGAAAAAAAATTCAAAAGCAAGAGGAGAGCCTAAGGGAACTTTGGGATAACACGAAAAACAAAATAACATCCGCATAATTGGGGTTCCAGAAAGAGTGGAAACTGAACAAGGATAAGAGAACCTGTTTGAAGAAATAATGACAGAAAATTTCCCCAATATAGGAAAGAAAAAACCCACACAAATCCAAGAAGCTCACAGAATCCTAAGCAAAATGAACCCCACAAAACCGACACCAAGGCACATTATAATTAAATTGGCAAACAGCAACGACAAAGCAAGAATCTTAAATGCGGCCACAGAGAAACAGAAAGTTACCTACAAAGGAAACCCCATAAGACTAGCTACTGATTTTTCAACAGAAACTCATCAGGCCAGAAGAGAATGGAATGAAGTATACCAAGTCATGCAAAGGAAGGGTCTGAATCCAAGATTACTGTACCCTGCAAGGCTTTCAATCAAAATTGAAGGTGAAATCAAAAGCTTCATAGACAAAAAAGGACTAAGGGAATATATTTCCACCAAACCAGCAATGCAAGAAAAGTTAAAGGGTCGGCTGTAATAAAAAGAAAGAGGAAGTGAAGAAGGAACTCGGGGGTAAGGACTAAAAATGGCAACAGATAAGTACTTACCAATAACAACTTTAAATGTAAACGGATTAAATGCTCCAATCAAAAGACATAGGGTAACCGATTGGATAAGAAAACATGATCCATATATCTGCTGTCTGCAAGAAACCCACCTCAGGAAAAGAGATGCACACAGATTGAGGGTGAAGGGATGGAACATGGTATTTCAGGCAAATGGAAATGAAAAAAAAGCTGGGGTTGCAATACTTATATGTGACAAATTAGATGTCAAAGTGAAGGACATAATAAGAGATAAAGAAGGCCACTTCATAATACTAAAGGGAACAATCCAAGAAGAAGAAATAACTCTGGTAAACATATATGCACTCAATATAGGAGCACCTAAAAACATAAAAAAACTCTAGGAAGATATTAAGGGAGAGATTGACAGCAATACAATCATAGTAGGAGACTTTAATACCACACTGTCACCATTGGACAAATCCTCTAAACAAAAAATCAGCAAAGAAACATCAATCCTAAATGACTCACTAGACCAGATGGAATTAATTGACATCTTCAGAACATTTCACCCCAAAGCCACAGAATATACATTCTTCTCCAGTGCACATGGGTCATTTTCAAAGATAGATCATATGTTGGGTCATAAGAAAAGTCTCTTCAAATTCAAGAAGATAGAAATCATATGAAGCGTTTTCTGAGGCCACAGTGGCATAAAACTGGAAATCAACTACAATAAAAACTATAGAAAGAAATCAAACACATGGAGACTAAACAAAATGCTCTTAAACAATGACTGGGTAACCAGTTAGATCAAGGAAGAAATAAAAAACATCATGGCAACAAATGACAATGACAACACAACAATCCAAAATTTATGGGACACAGTGAAAGCAGTCTTGAGAGGGATGTTCATAGCCCTACAAACCTACTGAAAAAAACAGGAAACAATGGTAATAAATTACCTAACCCTACAACTCAAAGAGTTAGAACAAGAGCAACAAGAAAAGCCCAGTGTACTCAGAAGGAAGGAAATAGTGAAGATCAGAGCAGAGATAAACAACTTGGAGACCAAAGAAACAATTCAAAAGATCAACAAAACCAAGAGCTGGTTCTTTGAAAGGATAAACAAGATTGATGGACCTCTAGCCAGGCTCACCAAGAAGCAAAAAGAGAAGACCCAAATAACCAAAATCAGAAATGAAAGAGGAGAAATAACAACAGACCCTGTGGAAATACAAGGGATTGTTAAAAAAATACTATGAACAACTCTATTCCAACAAACTGGATAACCTGCAAGAAATGGACATTTTCCTGGAAAAATATAACCTTCCAAAACTCAATGAGGAGGAAGCCAAACATCTCAATAGTCCAATAACTATGGAAGAAATTGAAGCAGTCATCAAAAAGCTTCCAGCAAATAAAAGCCCGGGACCAGATGGCTACACAGGAGGTTTTACCAAACATTCAAGGAAGAATTAAAACCTATCCTCCTCAGACTATTCAAAAACATTCAAGAAGAAGGAACACTTCCAAACACCTTCTATGAAGCCAGCATCACCCTAATACCTAAACCAGATAAAGACAACACAATGAAAGAGAATTACAGGCCAATATCTCTCATGAACATAGATTCCAAAATCCTCAACAAAATTCTAGCAAATCGGATCCAGCAGTACATCAGAAAGATCATACACCAAGACCAAGTAAGATTTATCCCAGGAATGCAGGGATGGTACAATATCCCCAAATTAATAAACGTGATACATCACAAAAACAAATAAATCACATAGTCATAGCCATTGATGCAGAAAAAGTATTTGACAGAATCCAAGACCCTTTCTTGATAAACACTCTCAGCAAAGTTGGAATAGAAGGATCATACCTCAACATCATAAAAGTCATATATAATAAACCCACAGCTAACATCATACTCAATAGACAAAAACTAAAACCATTTCCCCTAAGAACAGGAACAAGACAGGGATGCCCACTCTTACCTCTCCCGTTCGACATAGTACTGGAAGTATTAGCCATTGCAACTAGACAAGAAGAAGAAGAAATAAAAGGCATCCAAATTGGCAAAGAAGAAGTAAGCTGTCCTTACTTGCAGATGACATGATATTGTACATAAAAAACCCAAAGGACTCCATTCCGAAAATAATTGACTTAATTAATGAATTTGGCAATGTAGAAGGATACAAAATTAATGCTAATAAGTGTGTGGCATTTCTATACACTAATAGTGAAATTATAGAATAGAGACTCAAAAAGCAATCCCATTTACCATTGCACCAAAAAAATTAAGATACCTAGGAATGAACCTAACTAAAGAGGTAAAAGACCTATATGTAAAAAACTACAGGAAACTGAAAACAGAAATAGAGGAAGATGTTAACAGATGGAAGAGCATATCATGCTCATGGATTGGGAGAATTAACATCATTAAAATGTCCATACTACCCAAAGCAATCTATAGATTCAATGCACTCCCCATTAAAATACCAATGACATATTTCACAGACCTAGAAAGAATTCTTTATAGATTCATCTGTAATAAACAAAGACCACAAATAGCTACAGCAATTCTGAGAAATAAGAATAAAGTAGGTGTGATCTCAATACCAGATTTCAAGCTATACTACCAAGCAACTGTTCTCAAAACAGCCTCGTACTGGCACAAGAACAGACATATAGACCAATGGAATAGAATAGAGAACCCAGATATCCACTCAAACCACTATGCTCAACTAATATTTGACAAAGGAGGCATGAACATTCAATGCAGCCAAGATAGCCTCTTCAATAAATGGTGTTGGGAAAATTGGACAGATACATGCAAAAAAATGAAACTGGACCACCAACTTACACCAAATACAAAAATAAACACAAAATGGATACAGGACTTAAACATTAGAAGGGAAACCATAACAATACTAGAGGAATCCACAGGCAGCACAATCTCCGATATATGCTGAAAGAACTTCTTCACTGATACTGCTCCAAAGGCAATTGAAGCTAAAGAAAAAATAAACAAATGGGACTACATCAAAATAAAAAGCTTTTGCACAGCAAAAGAAACCATCAACAAAACAACAAGAAAGATCACTGTATTGGAGAACATATTTACAAATGATATCACTGATAAAGGTTTAATCTCCAAAATCTATAGCCAACTTATACAACTTAATAAAAGGAAGATAAATGATCCAATTAAAAAATGGGAAACGGACCTAAATAGAACCTTTTCGAAAGACAACAGAAGGAAGGCCAGAGACACATGAAAACATGTTCAAAGTCACTAATCATCCGAGAGATGCAAATCAAAACGACAATGCGATACCATCCCACACCGGTCAGAATGGCAATCATCAACAAATCAACAAACGACAAGTGTTGGCGAGGATGCAGAGAGCAAGGAACCCTTGTGCACTGTTGGTGGGAATGCAGACTGGTGCAGCCACTGTGGAGAACAGTATGGAGTTTTCTTAAAAAACTAAAAATGGATCTCCCATTTGACCCTGTAATCCCACTCTTAGGAATTTATCCTAAGAAATCACAAACACCAATCAGAAGGGTTTATATACCCCTATGTTCATAGCAGCACAATTTACAATAGCCACAATTTGGAAACAGCCTAGGTGCCCATCAGCAGATGAATGGTTCAGAAAACTGTGGTACATCTACACAATGGAATTCTATGCTTCCCATAAAAAGGAGGAATTCTTACCATTTGCAGCAACCTGGTTGGAACTGGAGAACCTTATGCTTAGTGAAATGAGCCTGTCAATGAAGGAGAAGCATCACATGATCTCACTCATTTGTGGATAATAAAGAACATTATAAACTGATGAACAGAAGGATAGATACAAAGGTAGTAAAGCATCAGACTGTGAAATTACATCTGGAAGATTACAGTTAGGTGAGGTAGATAAGGGATCAATCAAAGGACTTGCATGCATATAAGCATAACCAATGAACATTGATACTGGGGGTTGGTGTATGCCGGGGATAGGGGGGGGGGACAATGGGGAGATATGTATAAAAAATTAATAAAAAAAGATAAAAAAAAAGAAATCTCATAGGAATGCCAACAAATAAATGTGGCATTATTGTAACAAATAAATTTGAATAATTTCTTAGTTAAAAAAATAAAGAATACTTGAGGGAGAAATAAAATGGCAATGTAAGTAAACACCTCTATTTGTCGATTTCCATAACCACATCAAAATTATAACTAAAATATAGAACAACCATCATCCAGAACCCTCTGAAAGCTGTCTGAATGGAAGTCCTACTACTAGAGAAGTAAAGTAGAAAGCACACTGAGACTGGTAGGAAGGTCGGAGGTGCTAAATCAGCACCCACATGTGCCACTCTTTTAATCAGGAGGAAGTTCATGTCTACAGAGGCTGCTGGTGAGGAGCAGGAGGTCCCAGCCCCACACCAGACCCTCATCCCAGGCTCCCAGAGCTGATAAAAGAAGTCCTCATAACTATGGGCTGTAAAAACCAGCAGGAATTGGGACTCAGTAACACAGAGGTTGCTGGAGATCCAGATGTTCATCTTAAAGGACTGGCATAGGAAGTTACTCAGTGTAACTTCCTCTAAGGTCCAGGATGAGGCTCTGAGGGACACAGACATATAGGAGGAGGAATTGGATTGTCTGGCATCGTGGTAGGAACTTTGGGCCAGCTTTTCCCAGACAGAGGTGCTTGCAGGGTTCATTGTTCCCATGCTGGGACCTCCCTAGTCTCAGGGCTGAATGATAGGTATTTCTGTTTGCTCTGCCCTGGTGATTTTCTGAGACCCTGCTCCATCCAATTTTCAGCCCCACCCAACCTGTGTGCAGCAGCTTTTGCAGATGAATGGCCTGTCTTTGCTAAGGCTTCAGACTTTGCTAAAATCTCTCAAATAGCTGCAGCTGAGTCAGGAAGTCCCAAACCTATCAATAAAAGGCCTAAAACCTGGCACTATTACCAGCCTGCCTTGCTTCATAGCTGGGCTTTGTCTAGGCACCTCCAAACCCAATACAAATAGCTCCTGCAGGGTGGCTCCAGGCAGTGATTGACTTTGTACCTCCCTGGAAACCCAAGAACCAGTTCACCCAATGGTCAACATCAGATGATAGAAAATTACAACTCTACACATTTATAAGGGACACACTCAATAGTCACCCTCAGTGAGCACCAAAGCCCCACTGAAGTAAGTCCTGCTCCATAGAAGTGTCTCCTGCACAGTAGCTCTCTCACTGTAGTCACAGTGGGTCCCAATAGCCAATCGGTCTGGAGGTCAGTTCCTCCCAGTGACACCAACAGCAATCAAGTCTCAATTACAAGACTGCACACAGCCCACACAGAGGCACACCTAGAGTGCCCAGCTTAGGTGACTGGGGAGGCTAAACCACTGGGCCCAATAGGACACCTACCAGACAAGGCCACTCTATCAACTCAAGGAGACATAGCAGCTCTATCCAACACAAACACAGGGAAGCAGCCAAAATGCAGAGACAAAAAAAGTCACAAATGAAAGAAATGGAAGAAAGCTAACTACTGGATATACTAGTAGAGTTCAAAACGATGCATACTAGTATAAGATCCTTGGTAATTTCTTCTCACTCTCCCCCCTTCCACCTTCCTACTTTCCTCTGAGATTCATCAGTCTGTTCCATGTTTCCATGCCTGCACCTTAAGTAACTGTCCCGTGGTGGTCAGCACACGTCATGGCTACCAGTCGAATGGTTCAGTGGTCAAATGGCCCAACAGTCACTTAGGCTTTTGTATATATAGATATGCATTAACTATGGACACAGACAATAGGGTGGTGAAGGCCTGGGGTGGGGTGGGAACTGGGTGGAAAGGATAATGGGGAGAGTGGGAAAGAGGGACATCTGTAATATTCTCAATAATAAAAATTAAGAAAAAGGAGTAAGAAAGAAAAAGAGTACTTTGAAGCTAATATAATATTGTATACCAAGTATATATTAGTAAAAAATAAAGTTGGTTAAATATCCTATATCATAAAAGATTAATATGCAAATAGACCAAACAGTGGGTCCCAACAGCCAATTGGTCTGGAGGTCAATTCCTCCCAGTGACACCAACAGCAATCAAGTCTCAATTACAAGACTGTGCACACAGCCCACACAGAGGCACACCTAGAGTGCCCAGCTTAGGTGACTGGGGAGGCTAAACCACTGGGCCCAATAGGACACCTACCAGACAAGGCCACTCTACCAACTCAAGGAGACATAGCAGCTCTACCCAACACAAACACAGGGAAGCTATGATGCGTACTGACCACCAGGGAGCAGATGCTCAATGCAGAAACTGCCCTGTGGGGGTCAGTGTCCTCCCACAGGTGGAGTACTGCTCAAACAGAATCTAGGTTCACAGCTGGTGAGCACAGGGGGTGTTTCCTGCACCTGGCCTCTAGTTTAAAATAATTATAAATAAAGGCAACCTATTTGACATGTTTAATCTTGCAAAATATACTCTGAATGATGGCAAATATATCTGAAAATATTTGGGATAAAATGTTTATACATTCAATTAAATATTAGAAGGGAAATATTCTCCATTTAGTAGAATTGATTGAGTTTAACAGAATCCTAAGAAATTGTAGAGACTATTTTCTAAATTTAAAATATTATATTACTGAAGGTTCCTGGAAGATGGCAGCATAGGTAAACACATGAACTGCTGCCTTGCACAACAATTTCAAAACTACAACTAAAAGACAAAACAGACATCATCCAGAACTACAGAAAGGCTGGCTGAGTGGAAATTCTACAATGAGAAAGAAAGAACAGTGAGACTCACAGGAGCTGCGGAAGTAAAGGCAGAGGTACGGAGGCATGTGCATGGAGAGGGCTGGTAACTGAGTATGCAGGTGGCTTTCTAAACTGGGAGAGAAACACAAGCTCCTGATGGCTCTGAATTCCAGTTCCAGGTAAGACTGAGGACCCAGACTCATAAGGGGAGAAACTAGACTGTCTGGCAGTGGGCGAAATTCTAGGGCAGCTTTCTCTCAGAGGTGCTTGCAGCGATTACCATTGCACACTGAGACCCAGGGGCCTCTTAGGGTAGGGCTGTTTGCTCCACACTGAGATCCCACCCCACGAAGCCATTACTGTTTGTTCTGCCCTGAGACTCTGCCCCATTCAGACTGAGCACAGAAGCTTTTGAATATGAATGGCCTGATCCTTTGAATTCTAAACTTACGTAACAGATTGCAGCTGAATCAGTGAGACCCAGAACATCCAAAAGAAGGCCCAAGACCCCACAGCAGCTTGCATTGATTCACAGCTGTGCTTCATCTGGGCACCTCCAAAACCCAAACAAAGAAAAGGAATCTGTAGATCTCTCCATAGCTCCTGCTGGGTGGCTTCAGGCAGAGGCTAAATTAGAACCTCCTTGGAGATCCAAGAGCCAGTGTACACAGGGGTCAGAGTGGGACCATACAAATTACATTTCCCGCAAAAACTGGTTTGGCTCAGTGGATAGAGTGAAAGGTCCTGGGTTCGATTCTGGTCAAGGGCATGTACCTTGGTTGTGGGCTCATCCCCAGTAGGGGGTGTGCAGGAAGCAGCTGATCGATGTTTCTCTCTCATTGATGTTTTTAGCTCTCTATGCCTCTTTCTTCCTCTCTGTAAAAAAATCAATAAAAATATATATTAAAAAAACAAAAAGAAAAAAAAATTACAATTCCTCAGATCCATAAAGGACACATTCAGGGGGCAGATTCAGTGATCACCAAAGCCCCACTGAAGCAAGACTTGTCTCATAAGAGTGTCTCCAGCACAGAAATTCTCCTATCATAGACATAGCTTATCCTCACACACAATTGATCTGGAGGTCAATTCCTTCCAGTGATACCAACAGTAATCAAGGCTTAACTACAACAAAACTGTGCACACAGCCCACAAAGGGGTGCCCAAAGAGTGTCCACGTCAGGTAACTCGGGAGGCTGAGCCACTGGGCCCTATAGGACAACTAGCACACAAAGCCACTCTATCAACTCAGGGAAGCAGCCAAAATGGGAGACAAAGAAATAGGTCACAAATGACAGAAATGGAGGAAACCAAACTACTGGATATAGAGTTCAAAGCCACAGTTATAAAGTTTTTCAAGAATTTTCTAGAAAAGGCCAATAAATTTAATGAGACCCTCGAGGATATGAAAAACGACCAACTAGAAATTAAGCATGAATGAAATAAAAAATGTTATACAGAGACCTAACAGCAGACTAGAGGATTGCAAGAGTGAAGTCAAAGATTTAAAATAAAAAGAGGCAGAAAACACTCAACTGGAAAAGCAAAAAGAAAAAAGAATCCAAAAATGTGAAGATAGTGTAAGAAGCCTCTGGGACAACTTCAAGTGTACCAACATCAGAATTATGGGGGTGCCAGGAGAAGAGAGAGAGAGCAAGATACTGAAAACCTATTTAAAGAAATAATGATTGAAAACTTCCCACATCTGGTGAAAGAAATAGACTTGCAAGTCCAGGAAGTGCACAGAACCCCAAACAAAAGGAATCCAAAAAGGACCACACCAAGGCACATCATAATTAAAATACCAAGAGCAAAAGACAAAGAGAGAATATTAAAAGCAGCAAGAGAAAAACAGTTAATTATCTACAAGGGAGCACCCATAGGACTGTCAGCTGATTTCTCAACAGAAACTATACAGGCCAGATGGGAGTGGCAAGAAATATTTAAAGTGAAGAATAACAAGAACCTACAACCAGGATTACTCTTCCCAGCAAAGCTATCATTCAGAATTGAAAGTCAGATAAAGAGCTTCACAGACAAGAAAAAGCTAAAGGAATTCATCACTACCCAACCAGTGCTATATGAAATGCTGAAAGGTATTCTTTAGGAAGAGAAAGAAGAAAAAAAGGTAAAGATAAAAATTATGAACAATAAATACATATCTATCAACAAGCGAATCTAAAAATCAAGTCAATAAAAAATCTGATGAACAGACTATAATAGAATATAATAGAATCAGGGGTATAGGAAGAGAGTGAACTGACAATTCTGGGGGAGAAGAAGGGCTGAAGGGGGTGCGGGAAGATACTGGACAGTGTGTAAAGGGGTCAGGGCAGAGGGTGTGGTTGGAATCGAGTGGAGGGGAGCTATGGGAGAAAAAAAAGTGGAACAATTGTAATAATCTGAACAATAAAGATTTATTTAAAATGTAAAAAATAAAATATATTACCAAGAAGAGCTAAATGGAGTTGTCAAGAATTTCAGATTAATTTACCATAAAATATTATTAGCCATAGTATGAAAAATGTAGAAAGATTAAACATATTAAATGTTAAAAATATTTTAAAGAAAAATACTAGTGACATGAACTTGGAGAGGGATATAGCTAAAAAATGGACTAAAATATCTAAATATGTATTAAGAATAATTTTTAAACATTCAGATAATATATAGCAACTATTTTAATTTAATGTATGCAGATATCTGTGAATTTTGTTTTTATAAAGAATTTTTCTTTTGAAAATAGTTTTTGGTAACAGTTATTTTTATAAGTCCATCAAGTAATAAAACTAATTTTTCAGTCAGAATTGATACAATTTTAATTTTCTTTTTTCCATTTTTTATTAATGTATTACATGTGTCCATATCTTCCCATTTCTCTCCCCTCCCCATTCCCATACATGCCATCAACCCCCAGTGTCTTGCATTCATAGATTATGCTTATATGCATACATACAAGTCCTTCAGTTGATTTCTTATCTCCCCTACTTCTCCCAATCTTCCCGCTGTAATTGGACAGTCTGTTTGATGCTTTACTGCCTCTGTATCTTTTTGTTGATCAGTTTATAATGTTTTTTATTATCCACAAATAAGTGAGATCATGTGGTATTTTTCTTTCATTGACTGGCTTATTTCACTTAGCGTAATGCTCTACAGTTCCATCCAGGTTGCTGTAAATGGTAAGAATTCCTTCTTTTTTAAGGTAGCATAGAATTCCATTGTGTAGATGTATCATGGTTTTCTGATCCACTCATCTGCTGATGGGCACCTAGGCTGTTTCCAAATCTTAGCTATTGTAAATTGTGCTGCTATGAACATAGGGGTGTATATATCTTTTCTGATGGGTGTTTCTAGTTTCTTAGGAATGAGATTACTGGGTCAAATGGGAGTTCCATTTTAAGTTTTTTTGAGGAAACTCCATTTTTAGTTTTTTGAGGAAATCCTCGAGGGTCTCATTAAATTTATTGGCCTTTTTCTAGAAAATTCTTGAAAAACCTTATAACTGTAGCTTTGAACTCTATATCCAGTAGTTTGCTTTCCTCCATTTCTGTCATTTGTGACCTATTTCTTTGTCTCCCATTTTGACTGCTTCCCTGAGTTGATAAGAGTGGCTTTGTGTGCTAGGTGTCCTATAGGGCCCAGTGGCTTAGCCTCCCGAGTTACCTGACGTGGACACTCTTTGGGCACCCCTTTGTGGGCTGTGTGCACAGTTTTGTTGTAGTTAAGCCTTCATTGTTGTTGGTATCACTGGAAGGAATTGACCTCCACATCAATTAATTGTGTGTGAGGATAAGCTATGTCTATGATAGGAGAATTTCTGTGCTGGAGACACTTTTATGAGACAAGACTTGCTTCAGTGGGGCTTTGGTGATCACTGAGTCTTCCCTCTGAGTGTGTCCTTTATGGATCTGAGGAATTGTAATTTCTTTTTCTTTTTAAATATATTTTTTATTGATTTTTTACAGAGAGGAAGAAAGAGGGATAGAGAGCTAAAAACATCCACTTTCCCCTTCAAGATGGCGTGGTCTCCGTGTCCGAGCTGGGGACTTCAGGAGGAAACCTAGCAGCACTGGGGGCTGCCTGGTCAGGGGATCCCCGTCCAGCAATCCTCCACTTTCTCCTATAGTACAGCTGTCCCTCATCTTGCCAACAAACACTCTCTTTGTGACCCTCTGCTGTTCTCTCTATCTGTTCCAGGACAAGGCTCAGGACACATTCCTCTATTCCACTACCATTTTTTCTCAGTCCAATTTTAATTATCTTAGCATCTACTTTTAAACTAAAAAATGTCCCAGTTTAAATCCTAATTTATAGTGAGCATACTAATATAACAAGCTGCAAAAAGAAATAGTAGTAAAATAGTCAAAAGGAAGAGTGAGACAAAAATTATACATAAGGCTGAAACCGATTTGGCTCAGTGGACAGAGCATTGGCCTGCAGACTGAAGGGTCCCAGGTTTGATTCTGGTCAAGGGCATGTACATTGGTTGCAGGCACATCCCCACTAGGGGGTGTGCAGGAGGTGGCTGATTGATGTGTCTGTCTCTCATTGATGTTTCTAACTCTCTATTCCTCTCCCTTCCTGTTTGTAAAAAATTAATAAAATATATTTTAAAAAATTATACATGAGAAGAAAGACTAATTTAGAGTACATTACAAATGAAAAATGTTTACCAACAAAAGATATCACAAACAAAATTTGAAACATTTGATAGTCTCTGCTGAAACATGTATATGATATAAATCATAGATAATATATAAACATCCTGTGAAACATAGAGCATGTTTTTATATTGAGGAATATATGAGAAGCATATATCGACAGTAATATGTGAAAAGATTTTCAAATCAGAAAACAAAATACAATCTAATGCAAAAATATGGGATAAAATGTAAACAGAGAGGTCATTTAAAAAATTTGAAGAACATCTTGCTTACTTTCAAGTTTTCACAAGTATGAATAAAGCTACAAGATAAATAAATACCTAGAAAGTCAGTTGCTGGATTATACAGTAAGAGTATGTTTAACTTTTTTAGGAACTTACATACTTCTCTTATCAGTGTTTTGGATTTCGGCCATTACAAGTGCACAGAAGTAGCTTTTGAATTGTCTTAATTACAATATCCCAAGGGAATATGGTATTGAACATCTTTTCATATACTTATTTGACAATTGTATATCTTCTTTGGTGTGGTGTTTGTTCATATATTTTGCCCATTTTATTGAATTGATTGTTTTCCTATTATTGAGTTTTAAATGTCTTTTGTATATTTTGGATTGTAGTTCTTTATCAGATAGTGTTTTGCAAATAATTTTATTCATAGTCTGTGCTTGCCTTTTTATCCCCTTAATACTTCTATAGAACTGAAGTTTTTACTTTTAATGACTCTATTTTTCAATATTTTTTCATATTTCAAATGTTTTTGATGTTGTATCTAAAAAGTTATTTCTGCCTGCCTGCTGTGGCTCAGTGGTTGAGTGTTGACCCATGAGCCAATAGGCCATGGTTTGATTCCCAGTCAGGGCACATGGCTGGCTTTTGGGCTCAATCCCCACTAGCATTATGCAGGAGGCAGCCAATCAATGATTCTCTCTTTTTATTGATGTTTCTATTTCTACCTCTCCCTTTCTCTCCCTGAAATCAATAATAACAAACAAAAAAGTTATTATTAAACTCAAAGTCATTTAGACTTTCTTCTATATTATATTCTAGTAGTTTTATAGATTTGCATTTTATATTTATGCCTATGCATTTTATATTTATGTCATTTTATATTTGTAGTTAACTTTTAGAATAAGATGTAAGTTTGTGTTTAGATTCATTAATTTGCATGTGGATATCTACTTGTTTCCAGTACCATTTGTTGAAAAGACTATTCTTCCTCCATTGAGTTGCCTTTACTTTTTTATCAAAAATCAGAGAACTATATGTGTGAGGTTAATTTATGGGTATTTTATTTGGTTCTATTGAATTTTTTTGTCAGTTCTTTTATTGATACCTCACTGTCTTAATTAGTGTATAGTAAGTCTTGAAGTCAGGTGTCAATTCTCTGACATTGTTCTTCAATATTGTGTTAGCTACTATGGGTCTTTCTCCTTCCATAGAAATTTTCCATAGACTTATTGTAATTCATGTGCAATTTTTTTAAAAATATGTTTTATTGATTTTTTACAGAGAGGAAGGGAGAGAGATAGAAAGTCAGAAACATTGATGAGAGAGAGACATCGATCAGCTGTCCCCACAGTGGAGATGTGCCCGCAAGCAAGGTACATGCCCCCAACCAGAATCGAACCTTGGACCTTTCAGTTTGCAAGCCGACGCTCTATCCACTGAGCCAAACTGGTTTCGGCTCATGTGCAAATTTTAAAAATCGTCAAATAATTATTTGTAACTAGAGGCCCAGTGCACAAAATCATGCATAGGTGGGGTCCCTTGGTCTGGCTGGCAATTGGGGCCAATTAGGCCAATCAGGACCAGCTGGGCCAAGGGAAGGAAGTGTAGGAGGTTGGCCGGCCATGGGAGGTTTGCTATGGGAGCATAGTGACCATCAGGGGGCAGCTCCTGCATTGAGCATCAGGCATGATGCATAAAATTCATGCACGAGGGAGGGTCCCCTTAGCTTGCCCTGCACCCTCTCTAATCCGGGATCCCTCAGGGGATATCTGAATATTGATTTAGGCCTAATCTTGGCAGTCAGATATCCCTCTCGCAATCCGGGACTGCTGGCTCCTAACCACTCATCTGCCTGCCTGCCTGATTGCCCCTAACCATCCTGAATTCCTGCCTGATCACCCCAAATCCCTCTGCCTGCCTACCTGATCACCCCTAACTGTTTCTTTTGTGGTTCCACTACTGTGGCTTTGTCCAGAAGGACATCCAGAAGGACATTTGGTCTATGTGGTCTAATTAGAATATCAGACATCCCTCTAATAATGTGGGACTTCTAGTTCCTAACTGCTCACTTGTCTGCCTGCCCTGCCTGATTGCCCCTAACCACCTCTGAGTGCCAGCCTGATCTCCCGTAACTGCTCTCCCCTGCCTGCCTTCTTACCCTTAACCACTTCTGCCTCAGCCCCGCCACCATGGCGTTGTCTGAAAAGATGTCTGGTCTATCTGATCTAATCAGCATATTATTCTTTTTTTTTAAGTATAGACTAGAGGCCTGGTGCACAAAATTTGTGCAGGGAGGGGGTTCCTCAGCCTGGCCTGCACCCTCTCTAATTGGGGACCCCTTGGGAGATGTCCGACTACCAGTTTAGGCCCAATCCCACAGAGCCTGCCTGCCTGCCTGATTGCCCCTAACTGCCTCTGCCTACTAACCTGATCGCCCCTACCTTGCCCTTCTGCTGGCCTGATTGTCCCAACCTAGCCCCCCTGCCTGATTGCCCCTAACTTGCCCCACTACTGGCCTGATCGACCCTAACTGCCTCTGCCTCTGTCCAAACTGGCTTCCCTCTGCAGGAGATGACCTGGCAGATCCGGGGAAGGCACCACTCCCATTCCCCCACTGCTGCTGCCACTGCTGGCCTGAGCCTCGGCCCTCACAGCAACTATAGCTTTGTCCAGAAGGTCGTCTGGAAGACATCTGCTCTAATTAGCATATTACCCTTTTATTAGTATATATAGATAAGCTAGTTGTACAATATAATTCATCAGGAAATATCATAACTTTCTCTTTAGTATAAATGTTTTATAGCTTTATCTTTAAAAGATATAAAAATCAATTTTTTAATATAAAAGCAACACATAATATTGGGTCATTTCTTCTTATTCTACATAAAATGTCCAATTTTGAGAGAAACTTTGAAAAAAAAATTAGGTTTTGAATAGCTGAGACTAGCACTGATTAATGGTGCTTTGCTTTAGATTTGTAGTAGTCTAAATAAAAAATGTTCCTCCATTCCTCCCTGTATTCCAAGAAGCCATATTCCCACACTTGTCACCTCTGAAACTACCTTGATTTGTTATGAATCTAGACAATCAACTGTTCAAAATGTACATACAGAAAAGACCAGGGTGT
Source organism: Lasiurus cinereus (assembly GCA_011751065.1). Lineage (NCBI taxonomy): Eukaryota > Metazoa > Chordata > Mammalia > Chiroptera > Vespertilionidae > Lasiurus > Lasiurus cinereus. The sequence goes on from JAAGEH010002534.1 coordinate 33,269,541, forward strand.
TTTTGCTTTTAAGATAATATTTTCCTCATGAGTTTCTATGACCTTGTTGGCAAGAAAACTTTTCTCAAACTCCTTCAACTTAAAATAATCATTATACCAAGATGCCATGTTTTAGGATAGTGCACTCCTTAGATTGAGTTTTCTGTACTCTAATAACCCTTCATTATTTGAGTTTAAGATTTTTTGTAGATGGGCTTATGCACTTGGAAATGTTACCCACAAGCTTCATTAGGTAAAGTATTTGGAAAGTGATTTTAATTAAGTAATTCTCTGTTGGAAAGTCCTATGGAATATGTACTTCTACCAAAACATCATGTTCAAGATGAGAATAGATGAGAGTAGAAAGTGACTACAGATGAAGAATTTAACATTCCAACTATTCATAACTTCCTCCATGAAGGTAAGAAACAGCAAAACTAAGTACAATTGTAAACGGCATGAGTTTAAAAAAAAAAAAAGAAATCTGAACTTCTGGAGTTCTTTTGGGTTCCATATTATGTCCAGTAATGAGAGAAGGCATTCACAGTGTGGTGATTTGCTAATCAAGCCTATTTGTCAGTAGTCAACTTATGTTCCTATAATTGGAAAATCCTGATTGGTACCTAATTTTTAAAAAGTGAACAGGTCACAGAGACTGCTGAAAGCAGATAGTATAAAATCATCAGACATAATTGGTTTCTATTGGTCCCTCTTAATGTAATCTGCACATTTGGTTATCTTCTAATATGGCATGTATCAGAATCAACTGAAGGCTTGTGAAAACAGATTACTAGTTTCTGATTCACTGAGTAGAGTGTGGAGCCTGATAACAGACATTTCTAACAAATTCCCTGTTGGAGTTGATTCTGTTGGGGAAGGGCCACACTTTAAGGACCAGTGTTCTTATGTGACTTCATTCCCTTCTCTGACCTGCCCTCAACTGATAATCTATAAAAGAATTGACATTGTTCTTTTCTTGCTTAAGAATGATTACTTCTTCTCTGAAAAGGTTACCTAAAGATTTACTTTTCTCCTCCTGAGAATTATAAGGTAGGCAGAGGCCAGTTTTTTTTCACAAAGCTAATATTGAGAACAATAAATCCAATCATGCCAAAACATAGAAGGCATCTATCTCTCCCCCATACAGGAAACTTTCAATTTTATTTCAAATGTTTCTCTGTTTTGTATATGTTTATGCTTCTCTATTATTGACTCATTATCTACTTTAATATAAATAAAATTATTTTAAAATTTAATGTGCGTATTAGTTTCAGATTCAACCATGGCCACCATTATATATCATCTATTATTTTGAAAGCCCTATCAAATAGCTAAATAGTCTCATTTTTCTTTCTATATTTCTGACGAAATACCACAGGGGGAAGTTCCACCTTTGGCTTTCTCAGGATTTTTCTTTATTTTTTAAATGACTACCTCAGATAGTTTTCTGTTATAAAATAACACCAGTCAATTTCTGTAATGGTTGCTCTCATTGCAGGCCTCTGTTGTCTAGTGGACAGGTGTCAAAGTGGAGTGAAAATGATGGTGTGAAGTGGGTATACTTAGTCTCAAGAATGTACTCTTATTGCTATAGGCTATAGGTTTCTCTTTTCATTTAAATATAGGGAGAAAAAATTCAACTTAAAAAGATTTTATTAATCTACTCATTTATGGTCTAATCTCCACAAACCTTATAAATCACAGTTTATGTTCAGAGGACTCCTGGAATTCATCAGGTGATATTTCTTTCCATGTCAAGAAGCTTAAAGTAATCATAACATTAACATTATTTTTAGAAGAAATGAAGTATATCTTATGTCATCTCAAAATGTTATCTTTCTAAGTGATTTGTGGTTAGTAAAATCTAAATGATTAAAATTTGGATTTATTAAGGATACATATTTTATAGGGGTGACTGTGGCGTATAATAAAAATGGCTACAAATATTTTTCCATTCCCCTCTGCATACCACCTTATATTTTGACTTTGCCCATTGGTCCCATCAAGGAGTGAAGTCTATTTCCTCATTTATTGACTCAGGGCTTGGCCTTGCTTTGGCCAAAGGGCAAATATATCACAAACAGAAGCTTGAAAAAATGCTATACAATAGGGATTTGTTATCTTGCTGCATCTGGACTCCAAGTACACCATATGACTGAACAGAGGGTATCATCTTAGAGAACAAGAAGCTATGTAGAAGAAAACTAAAGCACCTGGTTGATATTGATCTAACCAGCCAGACATGTGTGCTCCTCCACTAAGACCAGGGATCAGAAAACTATGGTCTATGGGTTGAATCTAGCCTTTCACTTGCTTTTGTAAATAGGTCTTATTGCAACATAGCCATGCCATTCATGTACATATCATTTATGGCCACTTTTTTGCTATAGTAACAGATTTGAATAGCTGCAAAAGAGACCAAATGATCTATAAAGTCTTTTATAGAAAAGGTGTGTTGACTTCTGCTCTAGACCAACCATTTCCAGGTAAGCTGGCCCATACCGGACGAAGCACCCAGCCAACACACAGAATCATAAGAAATAATAAATGTGTATTGTCTTAAGGCTCTACACTTGTTTGTTATGAAATATAAGCTAATATTAACTGATATTGGCTGATAACTAGCTCCATCCCCACCACCTCAACCCCAAGTTTTATTTTCATTTTTCTTAACAATGACCTTTTTCTGTTGCTCTTAAGCTTGGAGGATTGGTCTGTAAGCTTAATGAATATTATAATTGAAATAATCTTAGAGATCATTTAGTCCAATCATTCTAAGAAATTAAACTCCGGGAAGAGTACTTAAGGCTTTACATATATCTGTCTTTGCCGATTAACTGCTCAAAAGCTTTCACTTTACTTCTTTCCAATTAGATTGGGAACATGCCTTTACTTGACTGTCCCAGGAAAAAACTGAACATTTGTTCAGTTCTCCTTAAGGAAATTTGCATTTCCTTTATACGGGATAGAAGTATAACAATTTGAGATTACTGGGAATACTGCCACAGGATGTTTAAGAGACTGTTTTAGAGAAATGATAGCTTATCTCTAATCATACCTGAATGGGCAGTTTGGTCTGATGGAAGGAAGTGAACAACTATGTACATTTTTTTTTTTGCTTATTCCTCAGTTTTTCTGAATAATTCTGAAGGGATTCAGTTGGATAAATTAATTGAATGATTTGTTTTTATTTTTCTCATAGACATCTATGAAGATTGCACAGCAGACACTTGCAGTCTAAATTTTAGAAATTCCTTGTTGACCTCATTTCTCCTCTAGGGACACAAGCACAGGTGGTCAAGAGTATCCTCTGCCAATAGGTTGGACTTATACAGATGATTCAAGGCACTTATTAAATATTGGCCGAACATAAATTACACAGGAGACAGACATGCAATGCACAGATCACACACGATTTATTTACCAGAGTCCTAGTGGTTTCCAGACCTGGGCAGATCACCCTGAGATTTGCGCTGATGGACACACACACTGAACGTTGGACGTTGCAGCTACAGCTGGACATCTTGTAGAGGCCTCGGCTTGTGGCTCACGGTTCAGACTCATAATGCATGGCAGAGCTCAGGCAGGATGCAGGAAGGGGAGCGGAGAGCGACCATCTGTGGAGGGGCAGACAAGCAGCTCTAATCTCCTTCGGAGCTTGCTCCCTTTTATGTGCTCAAGTAGGCGTCTTCAGTGTGTTTTCAGTGTGTCTTATCAGCGGGTCCCAGGAGTCCTGCTGTCTGGTCTTACATATAGGGTACAAACTTCTTTATCTATTTCTTACATGCACATTACTTTTAAGGGCTTTTACACTTCATTTCACTCTTTAATATGTCACAATCAATTCTTATTTTATATTTATATTTTTCCTTATTATTATTACTATAACACTTGTTAAAACAAATAACTGCAGAACTATGATTATGACTTAAATTTACTTTATGACTGTCTGAAAAGTACAAAAACAAAATAACAAATCTGAAGGCTAAATGTAGGCTAACTCTACCTTTTGCAAGATTTATTTTTGACCTCAATATTATAGAATTAATGAGGATAATGATAATTTTAAGCTTGGGTTCATTTTTATTCCACATAGAGCTATTTATTCATAGGGAAACAACTGTCACAGCTATATTTCTAAAAGACTGGAAATTTAAATGAAAACTCATATAAAGTAGTTTTATTGATTGTATTTCATGAATGCATGTTAGTATTGCTTTTCTTCTATGTTAATGAAGAAGTCAATATTTGCAGATGATACGATATTGTGCATAGAAAACCATAAAGATTCCTCCAAAAAGCTACTAAACTAATAAATGAATTAGGCAAAGTAGCAGGAAACAAAATTGATATCCAGAAATAGGTGGCATTTCCATACACCAACAATTAACTAAGAAAACTATCCCATATGAATGCAACAACAAAAATAAGGTACATAGAAATAAATTTAACCAAGGAGGTAAAAGACCTGTACTCAGAAAACTATAGGTAATTAAATAAAGATATTTAGGCAGATGCAAATATGTAGAAACATATACATACTGTGTTCATGGATTGGAAGAATTAATATCATTAAAATGTCTATATTACCCAAAGCAATCTATTAATTCAATGCAATGCCTATTAAAATGCCAGTGGCATAGGTCACAGATCTGGAATGAATATTTTAAAAATTTATATGGAACCAAAAAGACCCTGAATACCTGATATCAAACTATACTACAAGGCCATTGTAATCAAAGCAGCTTGGTACTGTCATAAGAATAGGCATACATATCAGTGGAACAGGATGGGCAGGTCATGCAAAAATTAACACTGCACCACCAAGAATGCACAAGAATAAACTCAAAATGGATAAAAGACTTAAAGGTAAGTCACAAAACCATAAAAATCCTAGAAGAAAACATAGGTAGTGAAATCTCAGACATCTCTTGAAGCAATAGTTTTGCTGCTATGTCTCCTAGGGCAAAGTAAATAAAGGAAAAAGAAACAAACAAACAGGACTACATCAAACTAAAAAGCTTCTGCACAGCAAAAGAAATCATCAACAAAATTAAAAGGGAACTCACAGCATAGGAGAACTTATTTGCCAGTGAAACATCTGACAAAAGGTTAATCTCCAAAATATATAAAGAATCTATATAACTCAACACCAGGAAAACAAACAATTCAAATAAAACACATATGTAACACCTTAATCAATAAAGAAAAAGAAAGAAAGAAAAAATATGGGCAAAGGCCCTGAATAGACACTTCTCCATAAAAGGGCAAACAGATGGTCAGTAGACATATAAAAAGATACTCAAAGTCACTAATCAGAGACATGAAAATTAAAATTACAATGAGGTATCATTTCACACCTGCCAGGATGGCTACCATCAATAAATAAACAAGTGCTGGCTGGGATGTGGAGAAAAAGGAACCTTAGTACACTGCTGGTAGGAATGCAGATTGGTGCAGCTGCTGTGAAAAACAGTATGGATACTCCTCAGAAAATTAAAAATAGAACTGCCTTTTAGCCCAATGATTGCACTTCTGGGAACATATCAGAATCCCAAACACCAATCAGAAAGAATATATGCACCCCTATATTCATAGCAGTGTTACAATAACTGAGATCTGGAAACAGCCCAAGTGCCATCAATAGATGAGTAGATAAAAAGCTGTGGAATGTTTATATCATGAAATATTAGGTGTAAATCCTATATAATAAAAGCCTAGGTGGAGTCACACTCTTGCGCAACATCACCATAAGATGGCCGCCACAAGATGGCTGCGTGCACAGTAAAGGCAGGGCTCAGTGGCTGCTTTTCGTGGTAAGGCCTGGGAGTCCCACTGCTCTGCATGGGGTGGAGGAAGTGGGTCCCAGTGGAGAAGGCAGGTTGTGGCAGGGGAGTACAGTTGTGGGCAATCAGGCCAGCAGGGGAGAGCACTTGGGGGCCATCAGGCTGGCAGGGGAGGGAAGTTAGAGGCAATCAGTCAAACAGGCAGTCAAGCAGTTAAAAGCCAGCGGTACTTGATTGTGAGAGGGATGTCCACTGCTGGTTGATTGATTTTGTTTAATGTTCTTCAAAATGGTTGTGACATTTTTTATTTTTACCAATAGTGTAAGACAGCAATTTGTAATCTGTGTACCACAACTGACCTCTTTTCCCTCAGACTGTCAAAGAAAAAAAAACCCACAAAAACAGCCAACACAGCGATAAGCTTCTAGTGTGAATGGATCTAAATTATACTTACTTTTTTTTGTCTGAGCAGCAAAACATATATTTTTTGGAGTGGCACAGAATGTAGTAATTAATTTATGTGTGCCATGAGAAGAGTTGAAAATTGCTGATGTATGTGGGCACTGGGCTTCATTAGTTTTTTCAATTTATGCCAAGTTAATGGTAAACTTGAATTTTCATGTTTCCTAATGATTTGATCATTTTACTTATTTATTTATTTATTTATTTATTTTTTAATTAAATCTTTATTGTTCAGATTATTACATTTGTTTCTTTTTTTTTCCCTCCATAGCTCCCCTCCACCTGGCTCCCACCCCTCCCTCTACCCTTACCTTTCCCCACATTGATTTCATCCATAGGTGTATGATTTTTGTCCAGTCTCTCCCTGCACCCACCTCACGCCTTTCCCCCTGAGAATTATCCGTCCACTCCCTTTCTGTGTTCCTGATTCTATTATATTCACCAGTTTACTGTGTATATCAGATTTTTAATTCACTTAATTTTTTAGATTCATTTGTTGATAGATATGTATTTGTTGTTCATAATTTTTTATATTTTAACTTTTTCTTCTTCTTCTTCTAAAAGAGTACCTTTCAGCATTTCTTTTTTTTTAATTTTTACTAATTTTTTATACATATCTCCCCATTGCCCCCCTCCTTCCGAGGCATACCCCAACCCCCCAGTGTCTATGTTCATTGGTTATGCTTATATGCATGCATACAAGTCCTTTGATTGATCTCTTATCTACCTCACCTAACTTTAATCCTCCTGCTGTAATTTCACAGTCTGTTTGAAGCTTTACTGTATCTGTATCTATCCTTTTGTTCATCAGTTTATAATGTTCTTTATTATCCACAAATGAATGAGATCATGTGATGCTTCTCCTTCAGTGACTGGCTTATTTCACTAAGAATAAGGTTCTCCAGTTCCAACCAGGTCGCTGCAAATGGTAAGAATTCCTTCTTTTTAATGGCAGCATAGAATTCCATCGTGTAGATGTACCACGGTTTTCTGATCCACTCATCTGCTGACAGGCACCTAGGCTGTTTCCAAATAGTAGCTATTGTAAATTGTGCTGCTATAAACATAGGGGTGCATAAATCCTTTCTGATTGGTGTTTGTGATTTCTTAGGATAAATTCCTAAGAGTGGGATTACAGGATTAAATGGGAAATCCATTTTTAGTTTTTTGAGGAAACTCCATACTGTTCTCCACAGTGGCTGCACCAGTCTGCATTCCCACCAACAGTGCACAAGGGTTCTTTTCCTCCACATCCTCGCCAACACTTGTTGTTTGTTGATTTGTTGATGATTGTCATTCTGACAGGTGTAAGATGGTATCGCATTGTCGTTTTGATTTGCATTTCTCAGATGATTAATGACTTTGAACATGTTTTCATGTGTCTCTTGGCCTTCCTTCTGTCGTCTTTCGAGAAGGTTCTATTTAGGTCC
>JAAGEH010002534.1:33282197-33302914 GCA_011751065.1 Lasiurus cinereus
CCTTTTTTGTCTATGAAGCTTTTGATTTCACCTTCAATTTTGATTGAGAGTCTTGCAGGGTATAGTAATATTGGATTCAGACCCTTCCTTTGCATGACTTTGTTTATTTCATTCCATTACCTTCTGGCCTGATGAGTTTCTGTTTAGAAGTCAGTAGCTATTCTTATGGGGGTTCCTTTGTAGGTAACTTTCTGTTTGTCTCTGGCTGCTTTTAAGATTCTTACTTTGTCGTTGGTGTTTGCCAATTTAATGATAATGTGCCTTGGTGTTGGTTTGTTGGGGTTCATTTTGCTTGGGACTTTGTTAGCTTCTTGGATTTGTGTCGGTTTTTTCTTTCCTATATTGGGGAAATTTTCTGTCATTATTTCTTCAAACATGTTCTCTAATCCTTGTTCAGTTTCCACTCTTTCTGTAACCCCAATTATGCAGATGTTGTTTTGTTTCCTGTTATCCCAAAGTTCCTTTAGGCTCTCCTCTTTTTTTTTAACTTTTTTTTCTAGAAGCTACTGTACTTGTGTATTTTTTCCTACCGTGTCTTCTCGCTCACTGATGCGGTCCTCTGCTTCTTCTAGTCTACTTTTGATGCTTTCTATTGAGTTCTTTATAGCAGTGATGTCATTTTTCTATTCTTCTTAATTATTCTGCACCTCCTCTAGGTTCTTCTGCATTTCCTCTTGCTGCTTCTTCATCTCCTCTTGGGTCTTCTTCATTTCCTCTTGGCTCTTACTCAGATTGTCCATTTTGTCTTCCATTCTTTTTATCCACCTTTTGATCATTTCTCTGAACTCTTTCTCTGGTGGGCTTATTTCTGTTTCTATTTCATTTACTTCCTTTTCTGGTGAAACCTGCCTTTCTGTTTTATGGGGGCTGTTTCTTTTTCTGCCCATGGTATTTCTTCTCTGGGTGTCTGGTTATGTAGTTCTCTCCCCTACGTTGATTGAATGGCACAAACTACAACACGACCAGGTACAGTATACAAGGCACTGAGGAGAAATGTATTCAAGATGTTAATAATCAGAAATAAGGTGACCACCAATGAAAGACAAATTAGGGGTAAATAGAGAAAGAAGAAGAGGAAAATGAGGAAAAAAAAAAAAGCCAAAATCAAATTGGGTGAGTGAGAAAAAAAATAAATGAACAAAAAAAAAAATAAAATAAAATAAGAAAATAAAAAGGAGAAGAAGGAGAAGAAAAGAGGAAGAGAAAAAAGTCAGAGAGAAAAGAAAGTGCATAAGAGAAAAAAGGGGAAAAAAAGAACTCCAATAGAACAGTCACTAATCCCAATAAAGGCCAGCAACCAGTACCTAGAGATTAATACAAACTGCAAATAGCAACTGGTATCGAGGGAGGTGAGGGAAAGGAGAGGTAAAAAACAAAGGAAGCAAAAAGTAAAATAAAACAAGTAGAATAAACTAAAACAATCTCAGAAAAAAATTCAAAAAATTGATATAATCACTTTTCAGTCAAATAGCAACAAAAGGACTTAGAGAAAAAACAACTTTTTGGCTAGTGAAGACAAGAAGAGAGAGGTTTGTGTGGACTTGTACTAGAGATTTGAAATTAGATATCTAAGTGGGGTGAAATTTTAACCAGGTAAAGAGAAAGAATAGGGAGAACCTAAAGTTGGAAAAGGGAAAGAGAAACAAGACAACAAAATGGGAAAAGTTAGGAGGAAAGTGTTGGCATAAAGGTAGAGTTGAGTTGGAGTAAAATTATGCTAAAGGAAAGATGAAAATAGAATGTAGAACTCTAATCCCAAAATAAAATAAAGAGAAAACAAAATGACACTTGTTTTTTTCCAAAAAGGTAAAGTACTAGTAGTAATTAATAATGCTAGTTTAAAACAAAAATGTAATAATTAGAAAGGTAAAATCAATTGAGGTGGAAAGAAAAAGAATAGTCTTTTAATTAAAATATGTAAAAATGAAAAATAAAAAAAAATAAAGAAAAAAGAAAAAAGGAAAAAGAAAAAAAGAAAAAATAATAGAATGGTCCTTCACTTCCACTATTACTCTGTTTGGCACTCCTGTTTCCCAGTAGGGAAGGTATTGCAGTTCCCTGTGTTCCCCTGTTGGTGTTTTAATTTCTTTATTTTTTTGTGGTTATGCGAGAGTCAATTTGTGCATCACCCACTGGGTGGCAGTGTTTAAGAATTGATCTCTGTGACAAAGCACAGGACCTCTCTAGGCTGTGCTCAGATCCTGCTACTCTGTGGTTTTCAAAGCCAGTTTGTGGGGATTTTGCAGCCAGGACACTGTAATAACTCCAGGCTGTCCCTCTGCCCCAGAAAAAAAAGTCGTTTTCCAGAGCTCCCCTCTGTCAACAGCTCAGAGAGTTTGCCTCCACACTTATGGATCATGCCCTGACCACCTCTGTGGACCTCTCCAGAGGCAGCTTTCCCATAGCCCAGTTCCCAAAGTTTGTGCGTCTCTGTTGTGCGGGTGTGTGTGTGTGAGGGGAGTTAGAAGACCTCACCCTGTCGCAGGAGAAATCTGACCCTTACGTGCACTGCGTGGATCTCTGAATCCGCCGCCCGTGCGTCCGCGCTGCCTGGAAAGCCATGCTCTGGGTCCCTGGCTGCTTGGTGGGTGCCTCTGTCAGCCGCAGCTTTCAGACCGCCGCAGACATCCACCTCCCTCTTATCCCAGGCGAAATCTGACCTTTCCGTGTGCTCTGTGGATTTCTGATTCTGCCGTGTGTCTGCGCCGATTGGAGAGCAGAGTTCTGGGTCCACGGGTCCAAGGCTGCTCAATGGGTGCCCCAGCTGCGGCTTCAGACCACCGCACACATCCACCTCCCTCTGCAAGATGGCAAGGTCTCTGCATTTGCGCTGGTGGCTCCGGCAGAAAAAAAAACCCATGGGAGTGGGGCTGCCTGGCCGGGAGAGCCCCGTCCAGTCCGCCACCTTCTCCTAGAGGATAAATGACTCTTAACTTGCCAACAAACACTCCCAGTGCGACTCTCAGCCGCTCTCTATCCCTCTGCCCACCGACAAAGCTCCAGACTCATCCGTCTACTACGCCGCCATTTTCTCTCTCAGACTCCACATCCCTTTCAGCATTTCATATAATACTGGTTTGGAGTTGATGAACTCCTTTAGCTTTTTATTATCTGTGAAGCTCTTTATCTGCCCTTCAATTCTGAATGATAGCTTTTCTAGATAGCGCATTCTTGGTTGTAGGTTCTTGCTATTCATCACATTGAATATTTCTTGCCACTCCCATCTGGCCTGCATAGTTTCTGTTGAGAAATCAGCTGACAATCATATGGGTGCTCCCTTGTAGGTAATTAAGTGTTTTTCTCTTGCTGCTTTTAATATTCTCTCTTTGTCTTTTGCTCTTGGCATTTTAATGATGATGTATCTTGGTGTGGTCTTCTTTGGATTCCTTTTATTTGGGTTTCTGTGTGCTTCCTGGACTTGTAAGTCTATTTTTTTCACCAGATGTGGAAAGTTTTTAGTCATTATTTCATCAAATAGATTTTCAGTATCTTGTTCTCTCTCTTCTTCTGGCACCCCCATAATTCTGATGTTGGTACACTTGAAGCTGTCCCAGAGGCTCCTTACATTATCTTCACATTTTTGGATTCTTTTTTCTTCTTGCTTTTCCAGTTGAGTGTTTTCTGCTTCTTTATATTTCAAATTTTTTGACTTGATTCTGGTGTTCCTCTAGTCTGCTGTTAGGTCTCTGTGTAATATTTTTATTTTAGTCAGTGTATGTTTAATTTCTAGTTGGTCCTTTTTCATCTCTAGTTGGTCGTTTTTTATGTCCTCTTGTATCTCACTAAATTTATCCATCTTTTCTAAAAAATTCTTGAAATACCTTATAACCATGGTTTTGAACTCTATATCCAGTTGTTTGTTTTCCTCCATTTCTTTCCTTTGTGATCTGTTCCTCTGTCTCTGCATTTTCACTATGTTGGGGAAATTCTGTGTTGGATTCAGCCTTATGATATAAGACTTGCAAAACTGCAAAAGCTTCTCTGTTGAGCTTGGGATGGGTGGAGTCTCAGGGCTCAACAGACCGTCCTGCCTTCCAGTCGGGCCTGCTCTACACGGCCCCTTGGTGTCACCTGTCTCTCGGTAATAGCTGGAGCTGTCTCTGTGCACACGCGTGGTGTCTCTAGACCGCTGCCTTTCGGGCTCCCCTGTGCCCTGAGACTGTATGAGTCTGGGTCCCCAGGGTCTCGTCCGAAACTGGGGTTTAGTGTAGTTAGAAGTGGCACAGTTGGGGGGCTCTGTCTTCCACCCACTAGTGAAAATCCAGCAGCACAATCAGCAGTCCTTCTTCTGTGCACAGTGCTGTGCATGCCACCAGACTTCTGTCCTTTCACGGCTCCCCTAAATTTCCATGCACTTCTCCCTTTTCACAGTCCAAACTCTCACCGTATGAGTCTCGGCTGGACCTGGGATTCAGTGCCATAGGATAAGGGTTTCAGTGCAGTTGGGAGTCTCCCATCTCCCTCCTGCCAGAGGAAGTCAGCCAGGCAATCTGTCATGCACTCTCTTCACATGCACATCTTAGTACCTCAGCTTTTTGCAGCTCTTCTGAGTCTCTGTGAGCTCCTCTCTTTCCTTCTAGTTGTAGAATTTCCACTCAGCCAGCTTTCCTGTGGTTCTGGATAATGTCTGTCCTGTCTTTTAGTTGTAGTTTTGAAATTGTGCGAGGCAGCAGTTTAGGTGCTCACCTATGCTGCCATCTTGGTTTCTCCCTGATTTGATCATTTTAAATGATCATCTTACATTTATATTTATTCTCCTGTAATTGCTAATTCATATGTTATAAAGACATTATTATTTTTAAAATAAGTTTTCAAAAGTCCATTGTGCACTATAATTCTCATCCTCTCATTAATTTTTACTTTGATTAAGGATGGTTATTCAGAATTTGGTTTCCTTCTTAAGTCAAATTATAAAATTTTCTTTTATGGCTTCTGAGTTTTAGTTTTATTTAAGAAGATTTTCTCTAAGAAAATATAATTGTCTATATTTCCTTTATACAAATTTGTAGTTTAATAGTTTACATTTAGATATTTAATATGACAGGAATTTATTTTTGTGTTGTACAATATAGTAAATCTATCTTTAGTTTTTCAAGTGATAGCCAACCTTTTAAATTTTATTTTTCTCAATTATGTGAAATATCAAACTGTTATTTATTAATTCTTACATGCATACACTAAGTCTGTTTTTCAGTATTTGGTTTCACTAATCTACTTTGCCATTTCTAGGAGCGATTATCTCTCAGGTACTAAAGCTTTTATTATTGCTTTGGTGTTTTAGTTATCAAGTGAATCATTCTTTAACTATTTCTTTTTATTGCTTTAAGATTTCATTACTTATTGCACTTATTTGATTTTCTGTTTTAATTCTGGAATCACTTTGTTAAGTTCCATAAAATTTCTATTTGAGTTTGACTAAGAGTATACTGATTTTATGGATTTACTTAAAGAAAGTATAATACTTTTATCTTCAATCCAGGTAATAGTATGGTTCTCTATGTATCTGGATCTTGTCTTGTGCCCATAAATAAAGTTTAATAACTCCTTTTTAACCCTTTTTAAAAATTTTATCTTTATTGTTGAAAGTATTACAAATGTCCTCCTTTGATTGCCTTCAGTTCATACCCCTCCAAGCCTATTGTCTATGTTCATGAGTTATGTACATATGCATATACATTTTTTTTAATCTCTTCCTGCCCCCTCTTCTCAGAGATTTGTCTTGATATGTTCCTTGTATGTCAATTATCTTAGTAATTTGTAGGTATATTATAGTTTTTGTTGCTATTATAACTGAATTTTTCTTAAGTTAAAAATAGTACTTCAGTCAAAATTGTCTACTTGCTAAACTATTCAACTGCTATCATATCATATGCCATGCCATATTATGTCTTGTGGTCTGCAAGTCTTAAAATATGTTTTAATATGTAAATGGATTTTGAAACTATTTAAAAATCAAGAACCCAGTATTTCACTCTCCTGTCAGAATTTGTTGTCACTACTTAAAACCGCCAATGTATGTAATTATAACTCATTGCTCTATGTTTGAAATCTTTTCTGTTTATTGGCAATCATCAGAGATCATAAACTTTTCTTGCATTTTGCCACTTTTTTCTATTTTTTCCATCCTTAAGGAAAAGAGAAATTCATCCTATTAAGTATGATAATTGTCTTTTACTTAAAGACACCCTACTTTTTGGAATGTAGGTCAAGAATAAAAATTACAAGAAAGCTATGACACTCAGATAATCAATATTCTAATCCTTCTAAAGTGTCACTGTCAACGTAGGGTTTGTGACACAGTGAAGGCTACGTTATTCATTTTATAAAATAAGTGTTTTTTTTTACTTCACACAAAAATATTAGGGGCAACTGACGTCATTTTAGTTGTTACAGTTAGTGTATGCATTGGCAAGGCAAAGGAAGAAGGATCAGGTTGTGGGTTCTGGCCAGATAGTCCTAGGAACGCCAGGTCCTGAAGGCGCAGCCCTGGGAACAGCCGCGAGGTGGCGCAAGGCTGCACAGGTGGATCCAGGATGTGGCCCAGGGCTGGGAGCCGGCGTCCTTCAGTGATTCAGAGGCCTCCAGGACTAGTGGGTCCGGAAACCCCCTTCCTCAGGCCTCGGAGGGGTTTTGCCTCTCCCAGAAAGCTCAACCCAGAGCCCGGGCCCTGGCCTTGATGGTGTCCATCTGTCTGAGGTGCATTTAGACGGTCACAGTCTGGGGATTGGGTCTTGCCCAGCCAATTCCGTGCAAGGTCAATGGCCTGCTCCTGCTTGTGCTTCCTGGGGCGGTCGGTGCTGTCAGGTCACCACGCTAAAGTTCCAGGCCATCCACTGCTGTTAGTTGCTACTGCGACTGCTGAGCGCCACCTCGGCCACTTACTGGAAGACGTTTTCGCAGAGCCTGGCTGAGCAAGTTCAGGCATCCACTGAGCGCACGGCCTTCACCATCTCTTGGCCTCGGGGGTAGGTCACAGGCTCCAACCTAGTTTTCTGCAGCTTCTTCACCTGCGACTTGTCCTTGTGCAGGTCAGTCTTTCAGCCTGTGATAATGATGGGCACCTCCATGCAGAAGTGAGTCACCTCTGAGTACCACGGGTTAAAGGTGCAGTCATGGGCTGGTGACTCGGAAGCAGAGTAGCAGTGCATTGGGGTCAGGGTAGAAGAGGGCCATGGGCGGTCATGGGCGACTTGCCCTGCTGAGTCCCAGCCCAGCAGGAATTTGGAAGGAGCGGAGTGGCAGGAGGAATTTGAATACACTTTTTTTCTTTTTAATCTCGTTTTTTCTTTCTTGAACACCTTTCAGGCTAGGGCGAATCTAAAATCATGGCACAGTTGTTGAAAATAACACTTGGATATCTCAAAAGTAGTTTAAATTCACCTTAAAAGCCTGATGAGTAAATGGTTGAGCAAAATTGAAACCACCATTTCTGCTCAATTTAGGCTAATTTCACACAAATTTAGTATTATCTGGGCTGTTATTGGCATTTAGATTTCCTATAGTCATGTTCTGAGCCATTCGTATTATCAAAACATAATCCTTACTTAAAGGTATAAAATATGAATTCAGATGTTGGTAAAACACTATAAATTTGAAGTGCATTTAATTCCTTATATCAACACTATATTTTGACGTTCTGGATGTAGCATAATATCGAGGCTTTAAAAGTATGGATAAAGCATTTCCAGTTTTAGTCATTAAGGAAAACCCATAATGAAAGATAATTATTTTCCCTTGCTTATGAAACATCAGTTTGTGATGCTGCATGCAGAAATTTTGTTTAGTTATAAAAAAACAGTATGGGTTTTGACAATGGCTAGACAAGTAAGATTTAAATGCTTTTCAAGATGTCCTGGTGTCATTAATATAGAACTGTCATTTTTGCTGATTTTTGGTTGCTTGTTGAGAAAAGTATCTCTAGTTTCCAATATCAACATTAATCATGATTTCTGTGCATCTTTTTGCTATATAAAAGATACAAAGTTATTAAGCAATTCCCCAAACTCTCTGACAGAAAAAGTAAAAAGAAGTATATTTTAACATGATATAGTCAATAAATATTTTCTCAAGGGCCACTATTAGGGGTGAGCATTTGTATGCCAGGCAATTTACAGGCCTCTTCCTATAATATAGGGTACATTTTGTCTCCATTTTCTAGAAATGACTGTTTCTTATAGTTGCCGTGTGTGGAAAATTGTGGAGTGACTTTGAGGCTCTGCATGTTTCTTTCCTGCAGGCAGAATTTACCTTTGCTTCTGGAATGGAGGGAGTTTAGGAGAAGAATACTTCAGTCTCATCTGGATTGAGCTGATTTGCAGTGATCTTTAAATTTTTGGGAAGTTCTTCTATTTCCAGTTGCCCTTACTCCTATAGCATAGCCCCTCATGAGTCCTAAGTGGGAGCTGGAATATTTACTAGACTCCTTCCCCTGGTCACTGTCATCTCCAATTTATTTATTTACTTATTTATTTTCTCAGTTCACTGAGACCTTAGAAGTCTCTGTTCAACTCCGCTCAGCTTTTCAGCCTCCGAATTGCTCTCTCTGGGTTTTCAGTGTCTTGATCAAAGAAAGCCAATGACTCAAGGGGAAATGTGATGGTAAATTTGGGCCTCACCTCTTTGTACTTCCTTTTTCTCAAGATAATTGGCCTCTCAAGTCCTTGCTGCCTTTGGAGCACATTGCCTTCAGATTTTTGTTTTGTAAGATATTCTACCTGGGCTTTCCAGTTGTTACCAGCAGTGAGTGGTCTGACACCAGCTGGTCCTTCATAGCTGTATGTGGACGTCCTTCTGGAGGCTTTGTCTGGAAGCTCATTGATGTCGTTCTGGAGACAAATTCCAGCAGTGTTTCAGAGTAACATTGATTTTGTTGTTGCCTCTATTCTGCCAATAACAATACCTGATCCATAAAAGCTGAAATAATACAGTGCATTCTACTATATTTTTCTTAAGGGGAAAGCTCTGTCCACCTGACAGTTGGTTGACAGGAACCCACTTGCAAATGCTGCAGCAGCTATTATTGTAGTAACTAGAACAGAGATTAAAAAATAAGATTGAGGAGTGTGGACGAAAGGGGCCACATGCTGACCTGACAAGCTCAGGGGAGGCCTGCATAGCAGTCTTACAAACTCAGAGACCGAAAGTCACCACAAAGGATGGTCTGAAATTAAACTTTAACTAAACACTGTTATGGTGGGCAGTTACATCCTAGGTCAGTATCTTCACTGACAAGGTCAACCTTTACCTTAACTGAGTCTATCTGTCTTTTTGCATTTAGGATAACATACCCTTGAAATGTCTGGGTAACTTGTAACTTCCCTTTTTCTGGAGCCTTTGGGGCACAACCAAATGGGTGGGCACCAGAACAGATACCACAAATTCCTTCATTATCATGTTAATTGTTCCTGTACCCACCTAAGTATGTATCCATCATTTCATTTTTATCCAATCCCAGGAGTTTTCCCAGTTTTGCTTTATCCCACCTCCTTAATCTATCACCAGTGAATTTAATGTAACCCACATATGTCCTTCCTTTGACTTCAATGTATAGATACAAATATAACCCACCATATCTCAATTCATTGAGGTTCTGCTTCCCAGCATGTCAACAGATTGGCTCAAATAAATTCACAAAAATTTTTATAGGTTTCAATGTTGTTGTTGCTGTTGTTGTTGTTTTATGTTAACAGGATGAAAATTCCGATTTTCTTTCACCTACATTCTTATTATAATTTAGAAAATATTGGATCATTATTAATGCAAATAAAATGCAATATTTCAAGCTATGTGTGTATACTGTAAAAGGCATTAGAAGTTTAAAAAAATGATCTCATGTCAGAAATTTGAATTTTATTACTTTGCTTGACATTTCCTAACAAGGCAAGCCATGAGCTACTAAATAGAACAGTGATGATCACCCATGGCTTTATTAGAGTTACTTGGGGAACTTGAAAAATATGCTGTAATCTGGGTCCCCCACACAGAAATTCTGTCTGAACTGATCTGGGGTGGGACACAGGAGTCTTTTGACTTCACATCCCTGATCCTCTCAATCCTCCTTAACCTAAGTGTTTTCTTCTCTGTTATATTTTAATCTTCTTGTCTGTCCCATTTTTCCTCTTACTCTAAATTTCCAAGTTTACTATTCCCCAGAACACATTTATATATTAATCTCTTATTAAATTATCTTACACATCTTGCCCCACCATCTAAATTATTAACTTTTTGATTCAGAGTCATATCACAAACTTTTCTATCTATATAAAAGCCTAAGTGACCATTGCAAATGAACATAAGGACTGAACAGGCTCTGTGGGGCAACCGGACCAGCAGGGGGATTAGTGAGGAGCGACCAAATGACTGAGCAGCAGGCTGCGTGGGGTGACCAGGCTGACAGGGAGGGCAGTTGGGGACCATCAGGCCAGCAGGCAGAGGCAGTTAAGGGTTATCAGGCTGGCTGGGGGTGGGGATAGGGGAGCAGTGAGGGACTATCAGGCCAGCAGGCAGTGGTGGTTAGGGGTGACCAGACTGGCGGGGGGAGGGGGTGTCAGTTAGGGGCAATCAGGAAGGCAGGCAGGTGAGTGGTTAGGAGCCAGTGGTCCAGGATTGTGAGAGGGATGTCCTGGATTAGAGAGAGTGCAGGCTGGGCTGAGAGTACCCTCCACTACTCTGGTGCATGAATTTTGTGCATCAGGCCTCTATTTTTGCATAACCATTGACACAGCCTAGTTCTTGACCAAGAGAAAGTACATAAAGGTGAAAAAAAACAAAAAAACAGGCAGGACAATACCATTCAGAGAAAGCACTACCTTTGCTTAAGAATATACTTAAAATACTTACCATGGTATGTAAAAACCTGAAAGGTGGTCCTAGCAACTGAAGCAACTAATGAGCTGGCTAAATGTCTTTGCTTTAAAGATAGAGAAATCCAGAAGTGGGAAGACAGCAAAGGCTGCATAAAATAGGAAAGAATGAGGGGAGAGGAAAAAGTAAGAGAGGAATATGGCTGGGGGAATTTTAATGAAAGGACATTATTATTCAGTTTTAAATTGTTTGTCTTGTTGCCATTAAAAATTTTGATTCTTTGTCTCACCCAAGAAATCAGTAGTTTGCTACATACTACTTTATGAAATCTATTATAGGTTTATAACGTTTCTTCTTCTTCTTCTTCTTCTTCTTCTTCTTCTTCTTCTTCTTCTTCTTCTTCTTCTTCTTCTTCTAATGATGGAAAGTGGCTCATTTACCATGTATGATTATTTCAAGGGTCAACAAAGAATGAAACAGGGATCTGCAAGGCAGAGGGCAGGATGAACCAACTTCATGAAGGGCAGAGTTTGGAGTCAGAACTACCTACCTATAGGACTTGGGGACTGATTTTGGGAAGGTCATTAGACTTTCACAGATCACACAATAGAGATTCAAGCTGATCTCATTTAAATCTGAAGG
Organism: Lasiurus cinereus; assembly: GCA_011751065.1. Taxonomy (NCBI): domain Eukaryota; kingdom Metazoa; phylum Chordata; class Mammalia; order Chiroptera; family Vespertilionidae; genus Lasiurus; species Lasiurus cinereus. The sequence goes on from JAAGEH010002534.1 coordinate 33,293,643, forward strand.
TCTTTAAGCTTTCAGATTTTAATATTTAAGATCATAAATCATCACATGAGCTATAGAAATAAATTTCTTTTACTTATTTGGTATAAGGAATATATGTATATTAATACATATAGTCTGCCTCCACCATGCCAGAAATGGGAAAGTTATTCAATTCATCTCTGTCTCAGATTACTTAACTGAAAAATAGATAGTAATAGCCCCAACAACTAAGGTTGTTATGAAGATCAGATGAGTTGGACATGTAAATCCCTCAGTCAAACTGCCTGGTACGTGGAAAGCATGTAAACACTGTTAACTATGACCATCTTTTTTACTGCAAGGGTGTGGTTCTCCACTTGCTTTGCATCAGTCACCTGTGGAATTTGAAAAAATGTACATGCTCAGGCTCTACCAGAAGTCCATTAATAACAATTCCCTATCGAAAAGCCATAGGAATTCTGGAGTGGTAGTCAGCTCTGAGAAACACTCCTGTGATATGTTCTCAGGTAGAAAAAGGTGAAGATATATAAAAATTGAGGTCACCTATAGAAATTTTATCACTAGATAGAGGCTGTGCTAAGAACTCAAGCCACCAGGCCCTAAACCATTAGTACTAAAGTGAATCCTGTCTACAAGCCTTTGCTTGTCAAGAGGGGATGTGGAGAAGCAGCTGATGAACACATTTCAGGGTCTGGCTGGAACACACCCTAAAGGGAAATATGTTGCTTTTGTATTACCAGCTGGTTCTAACAGAAAGACAGTAGCATTTTCCTGTTTGTTATTGAGTAAATTCAAAGACTCAGAGAAGCCAGTTGGTCTCCATCGTTATGAATGTTCACATTAATGCAGAACTGTCTTTTCCCTTTAAAGTGAATCTAGCTGTTATTGCTTAGTAGGAGATTTGCATTTCAGAAGGGTAGAAGGACAATAATTATGTCCTGAGCCTTTTGATGAGGAGGTGGGCCTTTCCAGATAATTGTGATTTCCTGAAATCTCCTTTGCCTGCCACTGGCTACTACACGTCCACTATTTTTGTTACTCAAACTGACAACTGACACCTGTATATGCTCTTAATTACTTTCCCGGATCCTTCAATGATTTGTTGGGATTGTGATTATAGGATAGTAAAGACTAAACCGGTCAGTTAGTGTTCAAGATTCTGCAGTGTGATTCTGCCAGTGCAATTACTTTACCCTTGCCAGATAAGCCTACTTCTGGTGAGCAGGTGATTTCTGATGTAGTTCTTGTCATTAGCCTAGCAGTGAACTTCACTGCCAGAAGACTCAGTTCTTCTCTCCTGACCCTCTCTTTACAGTCTGACTATAGGCTAATGATAATTGTAAAAAGGCAAGAACTGTTAATAGGGATATAGGGCATGACTATATACCCTCAACATTGATAAAATTCTTTTTGGAAAGAGGCAGAAGATGGCGATGATTAAAAGAAAATACTTTGGACTTAGATTTGTCTTGGGAAAGTTTCTTAGTTTCTTTATGCTTCTATCTGTAAAATGGTGATAAACTACAGTAAGTACTTCATAGGGTTGTTAGGAAAATTAAATGAGTTTTCTTTACAAAGCATTTCAAACAGTGCCAAGCACATAGTAAGCATTATACTAGTGTTATTTCTCTCCTGATTCCTGTCTAGCTATTAAGATATTAGACCTGGATCTTAGTATTTGAGCATTGTATTACATTCTTTCCTCTAACTGTATTCACCAAAAGTGAAAGGAATAATCCCAGCCAGTAATTTTTCACTGGCATATTTTACTTTAATCTGAAAAGGCTCTTGTGGTAATCAGACCACCATAAACTTCCATTTGAGTATTTCCTCTTTGTTAATTTTGGAAATCACTTTAACTTTCATATCTGGTTTCTCGAGTGCAGCAAAGAAAGGTGAGTCTTTAATCTTTGTGTTTTACATTTTCTGTAGAACTGGGACCTGGACTCTTAGGCATTGGTCAGTCCACGTGTGTTATAGCAATTGTTGTTGATTCTCCACTCATTTCTCAGGCCTTACCACTTTAATGCTCCCAGAAGACTTCCAAGTGCCACAATTTTCCAGAGGCCTTTCTCTGCAGATAATGAATACAACTCTGCCTACACTCAGGGCTGTCCCAAAGTGCAGGAGAATTACCACCCACAGTGGCTCACAACAATGATTGATGGGAAGTGGTGTATGAATACTCCAGGTCCCTTTCGCTCAGGTCAAATACAGGTTAGATCTCCAATCCTCAAGGAATGTCCCATATTTTGTCAAATAAAAGTCACATATTTGAATACTTATATCAGCATCTGATTCTAGAGGAACCTAAATGAAGACTCACATGTTTCTCAAATGTGTAGAATAGAGGTGAGAGTGATAAATTTAAATTTGAGCTGCTCTCCAGGTAAGGAGAAGTTGTGTTTGGCTATTGTCATTGTAGTATCAAGTAATAGGAGCAATAACAGTAAGTAAAGAACAAAAGTGCCCAGAGGATAAATGTGTCCTTGCTTTTAACTTACTAACTTTGAGGTCCTGCTCTAGTATTGCTCTGGATTGAGTGTCATCCAGTGGGCTTGAGGGAGGGCTATTCACAGATTACAAAGAGAAAATTACTAGTTATAGATGCTGGAGTATCAAATTCAGTTCCATGTATCTATGGACTCAGCAACTATAAAAAAATCCCTTATAGACCACTATACCACACTATTCTATACTATATACCCACAATCACCTCTCTCTTTCCCCATAAACCCTTCAGTTCCCTACATCCCACTCTTGGTCCTGGCATTCAGATACTCTGCATTTGGTCCCTTTCTGAGAAATGCAATCCTATTTTATCTACTACTGTCTCCTGCATGTCCTCAACTTCAGTGAAATGTCATTCATTTTTCTCCAAGAATAGATCATTTATTCTTGTCTCCTGCTGTTTTATTTTTTTAAACCTAAAGTTCTTTCCCTTTTTTCTCTGTTAAACTAAGTTCTATTCTCCATTTAGGCTGGGCCAGTTGGGATGAAGTACAATTAAGTAGCAGAAACTCAACAAACAATGGTTTAAGTGAATAACATGTTTGTCTCATGTAAAACGCAATGTGGAAGTAGGAAGTCTTTGACTGGTAGAATAGTTTAGCGCTTTCATCATAAGCCTGTTTTTTTTTTTTCATTCTTAAATTATTTTGAATCCCTATGGTTACAATTGTATCTTGAAGCATTCTATCTATGTTCCATGCAGCAGAAAGGAAAAAGAATAAAGGGCAAAACCTATTTCATTGTCCATTTTTAAAAAAGCCTATTCAATGACTTGTACTTGCATTTATTTATTTATTTTTTTAACTAAATCTTTATTATTCTGATTATTACCTTTGTTTCTCTTTATCCCCCTCCATAGCTCCCTCCACCCGGCTCCCAACACTCTCTCTACCGTTACTTTCCTCCCGTTGACCTCATCCATAGATGTATGATTTTTGTCCAGTCTCTCCCTGTACACCCCTCACCCTATTCCCCCTGAGATTGATCAGTCCACTCCCTTTCTGTGCTCCTGATTCTATTATATTCACCAGTTTATTCTGTTGATCAAATTTTTAATTCCCTTAATTTTTAGCTTCACTTGTTGATAGATACGTATTTGTTGTTCATAATTTTTTATCTTTTACCTTTTTCTTCTTCCTCTTCTAAAAGGGTACCTTTCAGAATTTCATATAATACTGGTTGGGAGTTGATGAACTCCTTTAGCTTTTTCTTATCTGTGAAGCTCTTTATCTGCCCTTCAATTCTGAATGATAGCTTTGCTGGGTAGCATATTCTTGGTTGTAGGTTCTTACTATTCATCACATTGAATATTTCTTGCCACTCCCATCTGGCCTGCATCGTTTCTGTTGAGAAATCAGCTGACAATCGTATGGGTGCTCCCTTGTAGGTAATTAAATGTTTTTCTCTTGCTGCTTTTAATATTCTCTCTTTGTCTTTTGCTCTTGGTATTTTCATTATGATGTGTCTTGTTGTAGTCCTCTTTGGATTCCTTTTATTTGGGGTTCTATGTGCTTCCTGGACTTGAAAGTCTATTTCTTTTACCAGATGTGGGAATTTTTCAGTCATTATTTCTTTAAGTAGGTTTTCAGTATCTTGCTCTCTCTCTTCTTATGGCACCCCCACAATTCTGATGTTGGTACACTTGAAGCTGTCCCAGAGGCTCCTTACATTATCTTCACATTTTTGGATTCTTTTTTCTTCTTGCTTTTCCAGTTGAGTGTTTTCTGATTCTTTATATTTCAAATTTTTGACTTGATTCTTGCCTTCCCCTAGTCTGCTGTTAGGTCTCTGTATAATATTTTTTATTTCAGTCAGTGTATGTTTAATTTCTAGTTGTTCCTTTTCCATTTCTAGTAGGTTCTTTTTCATCTCCTCTTGGGTCTCGCTAACTTTATCCAACTTTTCTAGGATATTCTTGAAAAACCTTATAAGCGTGGTGTTGAACTCTATATCCAGTCGTTTGTTTTCCTCCATTTCTTTTGTTTGTGATCCCTTCCCTTGTCTTGACATTTTTACTATGCTGCGAGAACTTCTGTGTTGGATTCAGCCTTATGATACCAGACTTGCAAAACCACAAAAGCCTCTCTGTTGAGCTTGGGATGGGTGGAGTCTCAGGGCTTAAGGGACCACCTTGCCTTCCAGTTGGCCCAGCCCTCCACGGCCCCTGAGTCTCATGTGACTGGGTAATCGCTGGTGCGGTCCCTGTGCACACGCGCAACCCTCGCAGTGCCTCTAGACTACTGCCCCTCCGGCTCCCCTGCACTCCGGGACCAAATGAGTCTGGGTCCCCAGGGTTTTGCCTGAAATCGGGGTTTAGTGGAGTTAGAAGTGACACAGTTGGGAGGGTCTGTCTCCTTCCCACTCGTGAAAGCCAGCAGCACAATCAGCAGTCAGTCCTCTGCGTGCAGTGCTGTGTTCACCATCAGACTTCTGATCTTTTACAACTCCCCTAAATTTCCATGCACTTCTCCCTTTTCACAGTCCAAACTCCCTCATATGAGTTTCAGCCCGATCTGGGGTTTAGTGTCATAGGATAAGGGGTTCAATGCCTTGAGAGTCTCCGTCTCCCTCCCTCCAGAGAAAGCCAGCCAAGTACTCTGGCACCCGCTCTCTCCAGACGCACATCTTCGTACCTCAGCTTTTTGCAGCTTTCCTTCTAGTTGTAGAATTTCCACTCAGCCAGCTCTCCTGTGGTTCTGGATGATGTCCGTTGTGTCTTTTAGTTGTAGTTTTGAAATTGTTGTGAGAGGCAGCAGTGTAGGTGTTTACCTATGCTGCCATCTTGGATCTCTCTCCTGTACTTACATTTAATTGGCAAGGTAACTCATATGGCTAAGCCCAGCTGTGTGGGCTTCTGGGAAAGCATTTCAATTCTCTAATCTTTGTTACAGCATCCCAACATTCAGCTTTTAGTTTTCATGAGCTCTAGAAACACTTATTTTTGGCAACAATTTTATGTGTAATTTAGGCTATATTTTTATGAGTAAAAACAATATTTTAACTCTTTGGCTAGATTTGAAACAACTGTGAATTTTATCCTGTCATGCTGTGTCTAGCACTTACATGTGAGCTCAAAGCCAGTGGTCACGACAGACTGAATGAAATGCTAAGAGCTGAGGAAGAGATGAAAATAAAAAGCATTTAGGAAAGTGGGTGTGGGAGTGGGCTTCTTGAGGGAGTAAAACAACATTGTTTTAAATCCTACCCTATGTCATCTGTAGTAGAGAAACTATTTCATGTAATTCTCATTAGACAGGGATGTAAACTTTTTCATTCAATTAGACCAGCAGTTCTCAACTTGTGGGTCGCGACCCCTTTGGGGGTCGAACGACCCTTTCACAGGGTCGCCTAAGACCATCGGAAAATGCAGATATTTACATCACGATGCATAACAGTAGCAAAATTTCATGGTTGGGGGTCACCACCACATAAGGAACTGTATGCAAGGATCGCAGCCTTAGGAAGGTTAAGAACCACTGAATTAGACAATGATGGGTAACAGAGCTGGGGTTGGCAAACAGATCTAACTCAGCAGTTAGCTTTTCTATTGGTTTAGGATAAAAGACTAAGGGGAATTATGTAGCTTGAATGTTAGCCAGCAGCCAGAATTCTGGTTCTCAATAACTGCTGTAGGGACTTTGTTTCAGTGACCATCAAGATTATCACATCTGACTCTGAAGAAGTAAATCTCCACTTAGGTGGCCATTGCCTCCGGGGCCCTTATCTGTGTACACTGAAAACAACCTGGGGTTTAGAAACGATTTTGCTTAATAGTTGAGCTAGATACGCTTACATATCTCTTCAGAGCAAATTTGAGCAAGTGAAATGAAAAGTTGAAAAAAACATACAGCTTTATAAATAATGGAAGTCTTGACATTCTTTAATATTACAGAGTAAATAGCTCTACATTCTAATTACTGCTGTATAATGTTGAGTATCTTTGGTGGAGTTAATTAAAGAGTGGCTCTTGCTTTTGCTTAAATCATCCATGTCTCACTTTTATACTACAAAGTCCTTTAAAAAACATGCTAATAGTTGTGGAGAAGCACAGCCAGGTTACATTTTCTTCCAAACTCTTCATCTCAGTTCTTCATGTGATGGCTCTACAACAGTGGATGTTATTTATGCTGGAAGGGAAGAGCAAGGGTTATCTCCAGAGTCAGGATTAGAGCTTTTTGTTCTTTTAAGTTTTCACACTAATTTCTTGGGTACAGATGATTACATACTATTTTGGAGGCTTTTCATTTTTTGCTTGTGTGCTTTTTTCATTTGTATAATGCTGCAGAATTGCACAATTATCAAAAAGATATTAGGCTACCTTTTCTGTTCAAATCATGATAGAATGGAAATTTTACTGATCAAGGACTAATGTAGTTTCCAACTTTTTCATTGTGAGGAATTATTTTTATTTTATTTATTTTTTTAAAATTAATTCTCACCCAAGGATAATTTTTCCATTGAATTTTAGAGAGAGTGGAAGGAGAGAGAAGGAGAGATACAGAAAGGAGGAGAGAGGAACACCAGTGTGAGAAATTGATTGGTTATCTCCTACTTGTGCCCAGATCTGGCCCGGTGATTGAACCTGCAATCCAGATACCTGGCCTTCACCGGATATCAAACCTTTGACCATTTTGTGTGTGGGCCAATGCCCTAACCACCTAGATCCCTTGCCAGAGTAAGAAATTTTTTTAAAAAATAAGAAAGAAATTATAGAAACATTTATATTACTTATGATTTTTATGGTGGTTGACATGACAAAAATGGTATTAATATAAGAAAACTTTTAAATAATTTATAGTGTATAAGCCCAGAAAAATCTATGTATAGTTGAAATATAATAAGAAATACATGCATGACACACATTATTTATTCCATTTACATTCAATACCGAGTGCTGTATGGATCCACTCCAGACTATAAGCATCATAAAGGCAGAACTGATTTATTTCACTTCTGTGTAGAATTTTCCATGCACAGGACACTGCCTATCACTTAATTGATACTTATTGGATCTTTTAATTGAAGTAGCAAGTGCTTAATCATTTTTAGGCTACTTTTCATACAGCACAATTCTGAATAATCTGGAAACAAAAATGGTATACAAGGCTCCATTTTTATACAACAATGAGCCTGCCAGTAAGCGTTTTTCCTGCCTTTGGAAACATTTTATTGCTGCAGTACAAAAACATTTCTTCACTGAAACCTTCTATTCAAGAGTTTCATGTAGTCAAAGACACAGACCAGATAGGTTTATGTCAGTGGAATATCAAATACAGTGTGTGATGCGCTAAAATCCAATTTGGCAATATTGTCCAAGTTCCCTATCTGTGACCCCGCTGAAACAGCTTGCGGGTGCAGTCTGGTTCCATTATCAAATCCTTTTCTGCGAGCAGTAAATATGACCAGGGTGTAGCAGGTTTTCTTTAAGTCCCAGTGACAACTGATAGGCAGAAAATATTGACTGGAAGACTTTACAAGGAGAAAGTAAATGCCTCATTTTGTGAAAAAGTTTTACAATTATTGTTGAATAGAGGGAGATTGCAGTTAAACTCATAGCGGTAAGGGATAGCATGAATGATCGTATCTATACTAAGGGTCAGCAAAGCTTTTCCAGAAGTTGAGTAACTGGTACAATGAATAAGAACAACTTGTGGGATGTAATGAAAAGGTCATTTTATTTTTTTCTTAATAGTCTCTCCACACTTATTGGTGGATCTCATTTACCCACTCTTCTAACTAAACTCTGGGGGCCCTTATCTACAGATACTCTTAAGAAAATACAAAATACCAGGATCACTTCTCATAATTTCCTGAAATTAAAATGTCTTATCCCTACGGATTTACTTTCCCTCCTGAAATGAACAAGCAAACAAAAACTGGGCAAAATAATTTTGAAGGCATTGGTCATAAGGCATGGCACACAGTGATGACTTAGAGACTGAAAACAAATGATGTGAGTTCTATGATTATTACTGTAGACTTGAGAGAAATTTCAGAGTATAGTATAGAGTGAAGGAACTCGAGTAGAACCCAGTGGACTCCATGAACTGAAGATAGAGAGCTGAGAGTCCAAAGTGACCACAGGACACAGTCCTGAGAAAAGAGAGAGTTAATACAAAGAAAATACCCTCTCCGGTGTCTAGCAAAGTACAGACCAGCGAATCTATGCGAGAAAACAGATGTCTAGAGAAGGAGCCACCTGAACAGGTTAGCAGGACTACTATATAGCAATCAGTCAAGGTCAGAAAAATGCCTGTCCCATCAGCCAGACTGGAATAACATCACAATTATGGCGCACTGAGTAGAGTAGGTAGAAAAGTCTTGCCTCTGTAGTCTGAAATAATAACCCTAAAGTGAACACTGTTTCAAGTATTGAAACATTCAAAAATTAATTCAGGACATGGAAGATATAAAAAAGACTTGATTTAAACTTATAGAAGGAAAACTACAATGTGTAAGACAAAAACTAACTGAATTGGATGAGTGGAAGATTTAACATCACAGAAGAAAATATTAGTGCATTTGAAGGCATAGTAATAGATAATCCAAAATGAAAAACAAAGAAAGAAATAGGAATTTAAAAATCTTATTAAGCTCCTGGCTGGAGTGGCTTAGTTGGTTAAGCATCATTCTGTGCATCAAAAGGTTGCTGTTTGGATTCAGATCAGGGCACATACCTGGGCTTCAGTTTCCATCCCCAGTCAAGGCACGTACAGAAGGCAACTGATCAATGTTTCTCTCTCTCTCTCTCTCTCTCTCTCTCTCTCTCTCTCTCTCTCTCT
>JAAGEH010002534.1:33302924-33355931 GCA_011751065.1 Lasiurus cinereus
CTCTCTCTCTCTCTCTCTCTCTCTCTCTCTCTCTCTCTCTCTCTCTCCCCTTCTTTTCTCTAAGTATGTCCTCAGGATTAAAAAACTTTATAGAAATAAAGCCCTGGCCCATGTGGCTGGAGTGCTGTCCTGTGCACCAATGGCCTACAGGTTTGATTCCAAGTCAGGCCACATACCCAGGTCTGGGGTTCAATCTTTGGTCAGGGAGCATGTAGAAGGCAACCAATCAATGTTTTCCTCTCATATTGATGTTTCTCTTTCTCCCTTTCCTCTCTATCTAAAATTAATAAAAGACATATCTCCAGGTAGGATGAAAATAAATAAAAAATAATTATATGGTGGGACAACTTTATAATAAATGTAATTATATTTATTTATTTTGAAAAAAATAATAGATGAAACTTTTTCAAATGATGAAAACTGTAAGTTTATTACTTTTAACCTTATTTATCTTGATACTCTGTTGTCAGGTGCATACACATTATGAGTTATTATGTCTTTTAAAGGAGTTGATCCATTATTATTATGCAATGTCCCTGATAATATTCCTAGCTGTGGAGTCTGCTTTATCTGAAATTAACATAGTTATTCTAGCTATTTTTTAAATCCTCATCTGAGATATATTTATTGATGATAGAGAGATAGTATGGGAAAGAAAGAGAGGGGGAGAGAGAGAGAGAGGAGAGAGAAACATTGATTGGTTGCCTCATTTACATGCCATAACTGGGGATTGAACCCACAACCTTTTAGTGTATGGGATGACACTCCAGCCAGCTGAGATACCTGACTAGGGCTTCCTTTTTCTTTTGATTACTGTTAGCATGGCACATATCTTTATCCATCCTTTACTTTTAACCTATCTATGTTTTTAGGTGTAAAGTGGGTTTTCTATAGACATCATACAGTTTGGCCTTTGTTTTTCTTTCTACTCTGACAATTATTGTATTTTAATTGATATCGAGATAAGATTGCCCTAACATATGAGATTTTTGAGATACGAGCCATCGAGCGAACGATTTTTGCTTTGAAATACGAGCAACATTTGAGATAGGAGTAATCGCGCAGATTGGCTGGCTGCACAGACCCACCAGTTTACTGCGACTCCAGCATCTCATAGTTTCCCACGCCTTAAGGTTATGGAACGAATTAAACTCGTATCTCGAGGTACCACTGTATTTAGATCATTGATATTTAAAGTGATTATTGAGAGAGATTAATATCTACCATATTTGTTACTCCTTTTTTATTACCTTATTCTTTTTTTGTCTTCTATTCTTTTATTCTTCTCTGATATAACTGAACACTTTATGTGATTTAATTTTTTTCTTCTGTAACATATCAACTATACATACTTTCATTGTTTATTTGCTTGTTCCTTGTTTAGTTGCCTTTAAGTTTGCAATACATTTACAACTAATCCAAGTCCTCTTTCAAATAGCAATATACCACTTTGTGGGTAGTATAAGTACCTTAGGACAGAGTATTTCCACTTGTCTTCATCTCTATAGCATTGCTGTTATTCATTTTACTTATTCATAAGCTGTGATCACTAAATATGTTGTTGCTGTTACCATTTCAAAAAAATTGATGTTAGATTAAGAAAAGAAATAAAAAGATTTTATTTTACTTTCATTTATTTCTTCTCTCATATTCTTTCTTCATGTAAATTCAAGTTTCGGACATTTATCAATTTACTTTTTTTTTCTGAAATATTTCTTTTACCTTTGCTATGGTCTGAATATTTGTACTATCCCCCTCCTGATTTTAGGAGGTAGGGCCTTTGGGAGATTATTAAGTTGTGAGGATGGATGTCTCATGCATGGGATTAATGCCTTTATAAAAAGAGCTTCCCAGTGCCTAGCCCATTATGCCATCTCCCACATTACTTAGGCTCCGAAAAATTAGTTTCTCTTGCGGGCAGGAGTTGTGACAAACAGAACACTATGAGTGTACGGACATACCTCATTTTATTGAAATTCCCTTTATTGTGCTTTGCAGATATTGTGTTTTCATCGATACTGAAGCAAGACCTTCCACCAGCAAAAAGACTATGACTTGCTGAAGGCTCAGATGATGTAAGCATTTTTTTTATTTAGCAATAAAGTATTTTAAAATTAAGATATGTACATAACACTATTACACACTTAATAAACTTCAGTATAGGGTAAACAGAACATCTACATGCACTGGGAAACACTTTATTGTGATATTTACTTTATTGTGCTGGTCTGGAACATTATCTCTGAGATTTGTCTATATTTCTTTTCTCCTTTCTCAGATCTTCACTTTGAGAGCCTTGTAGAACTCCTGGTGGTAAAACCTACAACGGTGTGGTTCCTGATGAAGGCTGGACCTTCTCTGGAGTTTTTATCTTTCAAGCTTGTCCACATTCTTTGTCAATTACAGTTTAGATTTTTCTGTCCTGGCACTGGTTTCTGTGGAACTTTCGGCTTGGTTAAGTTGTCTTTGCATCTGCCTGCCTATGCCTGTAACGTCTAGTATTGCAGTTGCCCTGTGAGCTCAGTTCTCTGAGAGATCCAGGAAGAGTTACTGTTTTCAGTGTGTTAGGCTTTATTCTTGTTGAGAGATGGTAGTGATGACTCCAAAGCTCTTTCATGCTGGGCCAGAAATGCAAGGTCAACAATTGTTCTTTGAAAAATATAAAGTCCAGAAAAGTGTAGAAAGGGCAATCTATCACAAATTGCTGTAACAATTGAATATACATAAGCAAGAGAGGAAAAATAACTTTTAATGTATTGCTTGTACTTTATACAAAAATCAATTCAAAATGGATTATAGATCTAAATGTTAAATCAAAATCTATAAATCTTCTAAAAGAAAAGACAAGAGAAAATATGTTTTTCTTTGAGTTAGGCAAAAATTTTTTAGATATGAGACTAAGAGTGATTTCTAAAGTAAAATATTGATAAATTGGATTTCATAAAAATTAAATCCTCTATTCTTAATAAAACATTATGAAGAGAATGAGAAGATAAGCCAATAGACTAAGAGAAAATATTTGCAGTCATATATTTAATAAATCTAGAGTATATGAAAAACTCACAAATCACAATAAAAAGCAAATATCCTAATGAAAAATGGGTAAAAATTTATACAAACACTTCATGAAAAAATATACAATTGGCATACAAACACATGGAAAGATACTTAATTAATTAATTAGTGCTTAGAGCAATTCAGAGTCTTGAGGAGCTACCACTACATATATGTAGTTGGCTAGAGCATTGTCCATATGTGCCAAGGTTGTGGGCTTGATCTACTGTCAGGGCACATACATAAAGCAACCAATGAATGCATAAATAAGTGGAACAACAAGTCAATCCTGTCTAATAAAATAGTAATATGCTAATTGACCATAATCTGCTACAAACTACAAGCCACGCCCACCAGCCAATCAGGAGCAAGTATGCAATTAACCCAAATAAGATGGCTACAGCCACAGAGAGAGCAGGAGGCTTTAGTTGCCCCCTGTGATGGAGGAAGCCAAGCTTTCTGCCAAGTCTGGCCTGCCTTGGCATCCGCTCAAGGCTACAGAGTTTCAATTATAGAATATAAATAAGTCACAACAGAAATGGCTTCAGCCACGGAGTGAGAAGGAGGCTTGGCTCCACTCAAGGCCACAAAGTTTTAATTATATAAGATAAATCAATCCCAGATACCAGGGCCTGTGCTTGGGTCGCCAAGGGGCTTGGCCGGCCTGCAAATCACCACAGGCCCCTCACCCAGGCTGCCCCATGCCTGAAAGGAACCCCCCACCCTGACCTGGGACACCCTTCAGGGCAAGCCAGCTAGCCTCAATCTATGCACCAAACCTCTATCCTATCTAATCCTATCTAATAAAAGAGTAATATGCAAATTGACAGTCACTCCAACACAGAAGATGGCTGCCCCCATGTGGACATAAGATGACTACCACAAGATGGCCAGCAGGGGAGGGCAGCTGAGAAGAACCAGGCATGCAAGAGAGGGCAGTTGGGGGCAATCAAGCCTGCATGGGAGGGCAATTAGGGGTGACCAGGTTAGCAGAAGAGGGGAGTTGGGGACAACCAGGCCTGTAGAAAAGGTCAGTTGGGGGCAAACAGGCTGGCATGGGAGCAGTTAGGCATCAATCAGGCTGGCAGGGTAGTGGTTAGCGGGTGATCAGGCTGGCAGGCAGAAGCAGTTAGGGGAAATCAGGAAGGCAGGCAGGTGAGCAGTTGGAAGCCAGCAGTTCTGGATTGTGAGAGGGATGTCTGACTGCCCGTTTAGGCCCGATCCTATCTGGATTGGGCCTAAACTGGCAGTTGGAAATATCTCGAGGGGTCCCAGATTGGAGAGGGAGCAGGCTGGCAGAGGGACACCCCCCACCCCCATGCATGAATTTCATGCACCAGGCCTCTTGGGTGTGTGTGTGTGTTTATATATATATCCTATCTAATAAAAGAGTAAATTGACTGTACCTCCTCTATGTCCACCAGCCATGCCCACCAGCCACACCCACCAGCCAATCAGAGAAAGTATGCAAATTAACCCAACCAAGATGGCTATAGCCACAGAGACAGCAGTAGAGAGGCTTGGGTCGCCCCTGGCGATGGAGGTAGCCAAGCTTTCCACAAAGCCTGGCCTGCCGAGGCCTCCACTTAAGGCAACAAAGTTTCAATGGCTGTGAGAGCAGAAGGCTTGGCTCTGCTCCAGGCTACAAAGTTTCAATTATAGAAGATAAATAAATTCCAGATACCAGGGCATCCGCTTGGGTCATTGGGTGATGTGGCTGGCCTGCAAACCACCACAGGCCCCTCGCCCAGGCTGCCCCATGTTCCAAGGGAACACCCACCCTGATCCAGGACACCCTTCAGGGCAAACCAGCTGGCTCCCACTCATGCACCAGGCCTCTATCATATCTAATAAAAGAGTAATATGCAGATTGACCATCACTCCAACACACAAGATGACTGAACCCATGTGGTCACAAGATACTATCCCCATGTGGACACAAGATGGCCACCACAAGATGGGCAGCAGGGGAGGGCAGTTGGCAGGGATCAGGCCTGCAAGGGAGGGCAGTTGTAGGATCAAGCCTGAAGGGGAGAGAAATTGGGGGTGACCAGGCTTGCAGGGAAAGGCAGTTTGGGTGGGACACAGGCCTGCAGGGGAGGGCAGTTATTGGAAAACAGGCTGGCAGGGGAGGGCAGTTAGGTATCAATCAGGCTGGCAGGGGAGTGGTTATAGGGTGATCAGTCTAGCAGGCAGAAGTGGTTAGGGGCAACCAGGAAGGCAGGCAAGTGAGCAGTCCTGGATTATGAGAGGGATGTCTGACTGCCTGTTTAGGCCTGATCCTACCTGCATAGGCCCTAAACAGGCAGTCGGACATTCCCCAAGGGGTCCTCAATTGGAGAGGGAGCAGGCTGAAGGACCCTCCCCATTCCTCTCCCCCCCACTCCACTCCCTGTGCATGAATTTCATGCACCAGGCCTCTACACACACACACACACACACACACACACACAGAATTTGAAGGAACTGAAACTCACATAGACTGCTGATAGGAATGTATCACTTTGGAAAACTGACAGATTGTTGCAAAGTTAAAACATATCTACTATATAACCTAGACATTCTGCTCCTACTTCCTTACACAAGAGAAAAGAAAGTAAATCCTGGGACTGACCAGCAGCCCGTGAAGGATGGATGAACAGATTACTCTGACACAGTTTCACTTCAGGGGAGAGGGCTAAGGGTTGACCTGACTGATAGCTTAGGCTTTTATTGAAGTTTTATCTTTAGATACAATCAGTGGGGTAAGTAATTTTGGTGGGATATATGTTTACATTGTCCTCTAGTCAAGGGCATTCAGGGAGTAAGCCTAAGGATTCCAGTAAACCCCTGGGGGTCTGCAAAGACACAGACTTGTTTGGAAAGATCAAGGAATAATTAGTGGCGCCACCTTGGACACTCCCCTAAATCGGAATTAATATAAACAGGGCAGGCTTCCACATACTTCCCTTTTCTGGGAATATCCTCCTTACAACTTTCCAACCAAGTCTCTTGCGCTCCCCACAACAAGTATTCATAGAAAGACTTGTAGGTGAATGTTCATGGTAGCTTTTATTTGTCTAACCAAAGACTGGAAACAACCCAAATGTCCATCAGCTTATGAGTGAATAAACACATTATGGTGTATCCATACAATGGAATATTAGTGAGCAACAAAATTGAATGAAGTATTGTTACACACTACAACATCACTTCATCTCAAAATGATTATGCCGAGTGAAAGAATAAAAATATGTATATACTATATTATTTCATTTATGTAAAATTCTTTTAAAAATGCACACTAATCTATAATGACAGAACTACTAATCTGTAGATTAATAGTTGCTTATGGGCATGAGACTTGGGAGAATGAAATAAAGCAGAGTGATGTGTTGGTCAAATGACTTTCCCTTCCAAGCCAGCCCTTTGCTATCCCATCCCTGTGGCCTCTGCTCCAGTTCAGAGATGTCAAGGCTGGATTTTGTGACCAGTTTGAAGAATTGTTCTACTTCATATATTAATAGTATCTTCACGAGAAACACTGTTTTTAAGTGTGAGCTGAAATATCAATTTTAATGTCATGTTGCAGTCATCTATGCAATTAGAAATAAATGAAGACTACATATCTTTTTTAAAAAATATATTTTATTGATTTTTACAGAGAGGAAGGGAGAGGGATAGAAAGTTGGAAACATCGATGAAAGAGAAATATCAATCAGCTGCTTCCTGCATGTCCCGAACTGGGGATGTGCCAGCAACCAAGGTACATGCCTTTGATCAGAATAGAACCTGGGACTTCAGTCCGCAGGCTGACGCTCCATCCACTGAGCCAAACCGATTAGGGCAAGATTACAATCTTTTAAAAGACTTTAAAAGACAGAGAGTCATGAGAATCTACTCTCAGAGAACTAGTATGGAATGTAACTCAAATGTCAATCAAATGTGTTTAGAGGCTT
The DNA here is from genome assembly GCA_011751065.1 of Lasiurus cinereus. Lineage (NCBI taxonomy): Eukaryota > Metazoa > Chordata > Mammalia > Chiroptera > Vespertilionidae > Lasiurus > Lasiurus cinereus. Next base: position 33,309,917 of record JAAGEH010002534.1, read on the forward strand.
TATTTTTGTCTACTCTATTTCTATCTCCATATGCTATTTTGTGGGAATTATCTTGACCATCTCAAAATAACAAAATTAAAGGAATTCAACTTTAATTAAAATAATTAGTGAAAACCTTTTATTACAATACTTGGTGGTAGTTACACCCTAGTAATGCCTTTAGCTTAAGACCTACTGCACCCTTGGTATCTGTGTACTATCTAATTAGGACATCTACTTTTATATTCCTTAAATATGAGGTGACCAGAATTCCAGACAGTATTTATTTATATGGAGTTTGGACAAGAAGGTATAGGCCAGAATTATAAGTAACTCTGTAATTTTATTTGATCATCTTCCTGCCATAAACTATCCTTCCATGACACACCTGCCCATGGCCACCCAACCATTCTGGGGACAAGGAGTAAGTAGCAAAACTTATCTGGTCTGGGATTTACTTTTCCTCTCTCCTTTCTCTGATAACAAGTAGTGAAATGATGGAAAAGCAGGGAAAACATAATTTCTACTTTTGAAATGCCACTTTGATTTGGCTTTCAAATTTTAGGATATATTTTTAAAAAGAGTTTTTTGACTGATTGATGCTATATCTTCAGTAGCACGAGTAACACCTGGCATCTGAAGAGAAACCACTTTATTTTCTCATTTCTATAATCTGTTATTTTCTCCTCCAGTCCCACTTTTAGTGCTTAAAAATGCCACAAAATGTCATTTGCATCTTAAAGCTTTTTTTCTGTTTCTGTTTCCTCATGACATCTGTGAAATATCACTCTTTTAAAAAACTGGATATGTTGGCCCATCTCCTTGAGAAATGGGGGTATTATAATGGTTTTGTGATTCACCCCCAGGTTGCAATTTGAGATGCTGAGTTTAAATAAAAAATGTTATGATTGGACTTCAGTTACCTTAGAAAATTGCCCTTTCCCATATAGTATCAAAAAATAAGGAAGATCAGTCTAGGCTCTCTTGCTGCTTCTGTGATTAAACTTCAGGGGAAGTAATGATAAGAAACGCTGCTTACATTTGTGGATTTCACACCTACTCTTGGTTTGTTATGGTTACATTGAGATAAAAATTGTTTAAACCAGTGCAAAACCTATATTTTAAGAGTTTGGCATGGTTTATTTTATCGTTTAGGTCTGGCAATTTAAAAGCATGATTATAGTTAAAAGGATATGCTTGTAGCATAACTGAATAATTCCTTTCTAGAAGTATTTTTATAGACATTTAAACCTAATAATTCTGTCTGTAAGTTACAGGCTTAAGTTTTTATGTCATCATTAATTAAAATGTTTATATTTATACAGCTGGATTTGGTATGTCCTATGCTGAGTAATTTATATTAGTGCTGACACTCAGTCTAATGACACTAATTTAGAGAATTTTGAAGCTTGTATGAAATATCTCAAGATAACTGAATTGTATAACTGTAGTCATATAGAGCTAAATACATACTAGCTCTAGAGGTGATGGAGAAGCATTGTGGTTTTTAGAATTTTTTGAAATGTTATATACATCAAAAACATTTATTTCTGAAAAAAAATTATAGATAAAAGTATGATTGCAACACTTTACCAGAAACAATACAATTATGAATGCTTAGAATATCTTCATATGCTAGAATGTCTTGGCTAAGTTTGTAATAGAGTTTGTACTACATTATTTATTCATTTGCCAATTTATATATATATATATATATATATATATATATATCCTATCTAATAAAAGAGTAATACACAAATTGATCATACATCTGCTACATCCACAAGCCATGCCCACCAGCCACACCCACCAGCCAATCAGAGCAAGTATGCAAGTTAACCCAAGCAAGATGGCTACGTCCACAGAGAGAGCAGGAGGGAGGCTTGGGTTGCCCCTGGCAATGGAGGAAACCAAGCTTTCGGCAAACCCTGGCTGGCCCAGGCTTCCACTTAAGGCAACAAAGTTTCAATGGCTGTGAAAGCAAAAGGCTTGGCTCCGCTCCAGGCTATACAGTTTCAATTGTAGAAGATAAATAAATCCCAGATACCAGGGCCTTCACTTGGGTCACTGGGGGGTGTGGCTGGTGGGCGTGCAGTAGCTTGCAAACCACAGGCCCCTCGCCCAGGCCACCCCATGCCCCAAGGGAACACCCGCCTTGACCCAGGACACCCTTAAGGGCAAACCAGTGGCCCCTATCCATGCACCAGGCCTCTAAACTATCTAATAAAAGAGTAATATGCAGATTGACCATCATTCCAACACATAAGATGACTGCCCCCATGTGGTCAAAAGATCCTGTCCCCATGTGGATACAAGATGGCCACCACAAGATGGCCAGCAGGAGAGGGCAGTTGGCAGAGACCAGTTCTGCAAGGGAGGGCAGTTGTGGGTGACCAAGTCAGCAGAGGAGGGCAGTTAGGGGTGACTGGGCCTAAAGGGAAGGGCAGTAGGGGGGGACCTAAGTCTTCAGGGGAGGGCGGTTAGGGGTGACCAGGCCAACAGGGGAAGGCAGTTGGGGTGACCAGGCTCACTGGGGAGAGCAGTTAGGGGCAAATAGGCTGGCAGGGGAGCAGTTAGGCATCAATCAGGTTGGCAGGGGAGTGGTTAGGAGGTGATCAGGCTGGCAGGCTAAAGTGGTTAGGGGCAATCAGGAAGGCAGGCTGGTGAGCAGTCGGGAGCCATCATTCCTGGATTGTGAGAGGGATGTCCAACTGCCCATTTAGGCCCAATCCTACCTCAGCCTAAATGTAAACATAAGTTTCTGTTGCCTTGTGAGAAGGCACTAAACATCTCCCATGTAAGGGTGGACTACTTATAAAAATGCAAATTCTTTCTTTTTATTTTTAAATCTATAGAGGAAGTATCATTTTTTAACAATGTATGTAAAGTATTTCTGAAGAATAAAATATATTGAGGTTCATATTGCTTATCCACATTTGCCTTTTAAGTTTTTACTACAGAAATGTAATTATTATATTTTTAGTTATTTCTTCCATGCCTTTTACATGTACAGAATTTCACTAATGTGCATCTTATAACTATGTTTTCTCTGAAATGTGCATTTTAACTTTATTCAGTTTTATATGAGACTTCAGCAAACAGTGAAATCCTCAGTAGATATACTTATTTTTGTTATTGTCTCTTTTTTAAGAAAAAAGAAAAATACTGTTATAGGTAATTTAGAAATAACTGTGGTCCTGCCCTAGAAAACAAAAATAAAAATTATCATTCATGTTATATAATTTAAGAAAACACCAATAGAGGTGTATTATTGGATATTTCCATACATGGTAAGAGTTAGCAGGGATGCAATAGTGAAAACAAATGGTAGATTAGATATTGTCATATGCCTTTCTCCCCTACCATTAATAACTACTTTAGCACATTTCTTTGCAGTTCCTCAAAATTTAACTCTCATTTCCTTGATTTTAAGCATTCCATTCATGATCTCCAATATGTTCCATTCATTTTCTTTGGCCCCTTGAAGGCTTCCAATCCACTGATCTTGCTAGTATTTCTATTAAGCATTACTCCCCTTTTTTATTAACATATCTACTACTCAACATTAGATTTCATGATGCATTATTATAACCACTCCCTTGCAGTTCTCCGATTCCTTACCTTTCTGTTCTTCCATTATAACTCGCCTTGCAAAACCCAGCCCTGATTAAACCTAACTGTGTTCAACCTCTGTTCATGCTCTGAGCAGTTGTATGTTTCTGGAGCAAATCACACACTCCATTGATTGATTTTAGTTTAACTTCATTCTTATAAAACTCAGCCACTTAGAACTACTCAGAAATGTTCTTATGAGGCTCACACACATCAGCATGCATACACACAAGTACACACACATATGTAATTCATGTATGTACATGAAATAAAGAAAATGAGGAGACAGGGAAACTACTATTTTTCTTTTCTTATGTAGAACTGGATGTCTTGTGAGGAATACAGGAGTTTATCAACTTGGGCTGGCTGCACGATGATGACTTCAATTCTGTATATATTTCAAAGTAAATTGTGACATCCTAGAGATGTCAAGTAGGCACTTGTTATATAGATCTGAAATTAGAGATGAATTCTGGGTGAAAAATGTCAAATTAGAAAATACCAGTGAATCTAGGAAGAGAGCGTATAATGTTGAAAGAACAAGTTAGAACTAAGCCTAGTTAAATTTTAACATTTAAAGGCAACGAGAGTGGAGGATCCAGCAAAGGTGAGGCCATAATGTAAAGAAATAACCAGAATAGTTTGATGTCATAGAAAAAATAGTTTTGGAAAGGAAAGATAGTTGTAGAATGATGTGGAAATATAAAATAAAATAAAACTTTAAGATGAAATTTTGTCTTAATGACATTTAACAGGCGGATAGGTCATTGGTGACATGAGGTTGAGAGTGGTTTTGATGAGCTGTGGAAGCCAAATTAGAATGGGTATAAGAGTTGGAGGCTGCAGGACATTTTCTCAATAAATGATGCCATGAAGGGGGAACATGAGAGAAGATAGAATAATATGTAGAAAGGGAAGGGAGTTGAGATGAGATTTTTGTCTGTTTCCTATTTTACTCTAGGAGAGACTGAGCAATGAAATATATGCATAACTTAATTGATAGCATCAACCCATCTGAATTTCAATTTATTATGCCTTTCCTAGGTAAAAAAAAATGCTATGGGGATTATATTCCTCCTGAGTTTTGGCTCTTCTAACTACTGAGTCTCCCTGGAATATAAATTAATAAATTGGTGAAGAGGTTTATTAACATTTCCATGTTTAGTTAGTTTGGATCATGTTTTGATAAACTTTTGAGTACACTGACATAATGAAGTTTCTAGATCTTCAAAAACGATAAGATATAAACTGTGAAATGAAATGTCTGCATTTAGAATATTACTGGATCAAACTGGTATATCAGTTGATAAAAGGAATAAATGTAATAGTTACCTTTTGTTTAGTCCTTACTCTATGCTTCATATATAGAAGCTCAGGTCATTGTGCTTATATTTTACTTAATTAATTTATTTTTATTTTTATTTTTAAATATATTTTATTGATTTTTCATCAATAGGGAAAGGGATAGAAAGTTAGAAACATTGATGAGAGAGAGACATCCATCAGCCGCCTCCTGCACGCCCCCTACTGGGGATGTGCCCGCAAGCAGTGTACATGCCCTTGACCAGAATCGAACCTGGGACCTTTCAGTCAGCAGGCTGACGCTTTACCCACTGAGCCAAACCGGTTTTGGCTTAACTTATTTTTTAAAATATATTATTATTGATATCAGATAGAAAGGAAAAGGAATAGAGAGATAGAAACATCAATGATGAGAGAGAATCATTGATTGGCTGCCTCCTGCACTCTCTCTACTGGGGATCGAACCCACATGCCCTGATCGGGAATCGAGTGTCTTCCTGATTCATGGGTCAGTGCTCAGCCACTGAGCCACACTGGCTGGACTAAATTTTACTTTAGAAATATTAAAACATACATAAGAATAATAGTGTAAAGAAACTCCATAAAGCCCAGATGGATATTTGCCAATCTGGTTTTATCTGTGCTCTTTCTCCCCATATCCCCACTACATTAAAATTATTTAAAAATTTTCAAATGCATTTAATTCTCACATGAGGATATTTTTTTCCACTGCTTTTCAGAGAGAGAGATGAAGAGAGGGAGTGAAGGAGGGGGAAGAAATGAGAGAGAGAGAGAGAGAGAGAGAGAGAGAGAGAGAGAGAGAGAGAGATGAGAGAGACACATTGATTAGTTGCCTCCCACATGTGCCCGAACCAGAGGTCGGGAGCAAACCCACAATTCAAGTATGTGTTCTTGACCAGGAATTAAACCTGAAACCCTTAGTTGATTTAATTAATTGTTATAACAACCTCATGAGCTTAGTTAGCATTATGTCCATGTTACAGATGTGGAAACTGAGTTATAGAGAACACATGTGACTTGCCCAAGGCTGGTGAAGCTGGATTCTAACCCAGGTGTTCTGGTTCTAAAACTGGTACAATTTGGTAGGGAAAGCAACTCATAAATAGTTTGGAGATTAGGATGTGATACAAGGTTTTAGTCTCACTGATCCAGATCAAACATTCCTCAAGGAAAGCAAACATTTATGTGATAGCACCAGGTTCATTTATAGCAGTAGTCTATCTGAGTCTGTTTCTGCTATAATCTATGCGCCAATTCAGAATGAAAGTGGAGAAAATATGGAAGCTAATGACAGATTTTAGACTGCTTATTTAAGAAGCTGATAATCAGATGATGTGTATAATTGAACATGATAGTATACGTTGACAGGGTCAGGCTCTAAAACGCATGTTAGGGAAATAAACTAAAGCTTTTTAAAAATGCTAGCTAAACCTTGTTTTAACTATGCTGAATTTAAATGAGCTAGGTAGGCTTCATCTGGAGCATTTTCACTGGGTCATCATGCTGCTTTAATATCTTGGTCATTAATAAACATTGTTCTTTTATCTGGAGTAGAAAAAGTTATATTAGGAAGAAGACATTGTTCTTGATTTATTTTTTTGAGTTCCTCATAGATATTCAAATATCATGAGACAAATACTCAGATTAATAGCTTATGTAATTAGCAGTGATTTTCATGCCTGATCTAGGAATTAAAATGGCAGCTTTGTTACTTTATAATTCAAAGATAAATGGATAGGGACACAAACACATAGCTGTGATGCTGGAAGAAAGGGGAGAAAGAGAAAAGGGAGGAGGGAAAATTAAATGAATAGGTGGTAGAATAAATATTTTCTCCTTTGTTAACAATCATGGCACTGAGTTAGACACTGGGTATATGAAAATTATCACTTACTAATGAAATTATTCTTAGAGTGGTCAGTTGATGTTAGAACTTGTATCTTTTGATTTGAGATCCAGAATTGTGAATTGGCACCATTTTTATTTTGCCTTGAAGCTCCTTTTTTGTTTTTATTTTTAAGAAATTAAAGTAAAACTTTATATTTATGGAGAAATTTAAAAGAAACAAGATAAAGACAATTACCTACAAGGGAAATCCCATAAGACTGTCATCTGATGGCTCAGCAGAAATTTTTTGGGTCAGAAGGGATTGGTATATAATATTAAAAGTGATGAAGAACAAGGACTATAACCAAGACTGCTTTCTACCCCAAAAGACTATCATTTAAAATTGAAGAAGAAATAAAGAGCTTCCCAGATGAGAAAAAGCTAAAGGAGATCATCACCACCAAACCAATATTATAAGAAATGTTAAAGGGACTTATTTAAGAAGAAAATAGTGGGGAAAAGGACTATAAATACAGATATTAAAATGGCAATAACTATATATTTGTTAATACTCACTTTAAAATGAAAATAAATGAAATGCTCCAATAAAAATATATAGAGTAGCCACGGATGGTTTGCCTCAGTGGATAGGGTGTTGGCCTGCAGACTGAAGGGTCTTGAGTTCCATTCTGGTCATGGGCACATACCTGGGTTGTGGGCTCAGTCCCCAATGGGAGATGTGTGGGAGGCAGCCGATCAATGTTTCTCTCTCATCATTGATGTTTCTATCTATCTCTCCCTCTCCTTTCATCTCTAAGATCAATAAAAATATATTTAAAAATAAACAAATAAAAAATATAGAGTAGCCAAATAGATAAGAAAACAAGACACATATATATGCTGTTTACAAGGTGCTCTCTTCAGATTGAAGGACACTCACATGCTTAATGTAAAGGAATAGAAAAAAATATTTCACGAAAATGAAAATTAAAAAAACAACAACTGAGTAGCAATAATTATCTGACAAAATAGATTTTAAGACAAAGACTATAATAAGAGATGATGAAGGACATTACATAATGATCAAGGGACCAATTCTAGTAGAGGATATAACCCTTGTAAACATTCATTCACCCATCATAGGAGCACATAAATATATAAAGCAAATATTAATGGACATAAAGGGAGAGATCAGCAATGAGACATTCATAGTAGAAATTTTAACACCATATTGACATTAATGGATAGATATTTCAGACAGAAAATCAACAAGGAAAGAGTGACCTTAAATGACATATTAGCTTAGATATATTTAATTAATATCTTCACATTGTTTTACCCCAAAGAAGCAGAATATATATTCTTTTCAAGTGCACATAGAACATTTCCCAGGATAGACCACATGTTAAGATACAAAACAAGTCTCAATAAGTATAAGAAGATTGAAATTATATCAAGCATCTTCTCTGACCACAATGGTATAAAAGTAGAAATAGAAATCAATTACAAGAAAAAAACTAAAATAACACACAAACTCATGGACTCTAAATATCATGTTTTTAAACAATGAATTTGTTAACAATGAAATCAGGAAAAAAAATCAGAAGATACCTTGACACAAATGAAAATGAAAACAACCTCAAATCTATGGGACACAGTGAAAGCAGTCATAAAAGGCAAATTCATAGCAATACAGGCCTACCTCGAGAAACAAAAAAGATCTCAAATAAACAGTCTAACTGTACACCTAAAAGAACTGGAAAAAAAGAAACAACCAACAAAGCCCGAAGTGAACAGAAGGAATGAAACAATAGAGATTGAAATGGAATAAAACAAAATAGAGTCTAAAGAATAACAAAAGATTAATGAAACCATGAGTTAGTTCTTTGAAAATATCAAGAAGATTGATCTTTATCCAGACTCATTAATAAAAAAAAGAGATGCTGGAATGGTCTGTCTCAGTGGTTGAGCATCAATCCATGAATTGGGAGGTCATGGTTAGATTCCTGGTCAGCTTACATGCCCAAGTTGTAGCCGTGATCCCCAGTAGGGGGTGTGCAGGTGGCAGCCGATCAATGATCATCTCTCATCATTGATGTTTTTATCTCTCTCTTCCTCTCCCTTCTTCTCTGAAATCAATAATAATTAATAATAATATACATATTTTATCAAAAAAGAGAAAGGACCCAAATAAATAAAATCAGAAAAGAAAACAGAGAGGGGACAATCGACACCAGAGAACTACACAGAATTATTAGAAGCCTAGTAGCCCAGAGAGCAATATTGCATGCAGTAGGCTGCCTGCAGCTTCTGTGGGAGCCTCAGCGCATCTTCGGGAGCCATGGTGCTTGGTGCTTCCGAGAGAGCTGGCGGAAGGGAGCGCTCCACTTCTCCAGGAGGCAGGAGGGAGCTGCCGACACCGCTCGCAGAAGTGGGGGCGGGGTGAGGGGACCTAGAGGTGCTCCATGCGTGCACAGCCTGTTGAACTGTCGTTACTGTGACACCATAATGGACAATTTGCATATTATTTCTTTATATATATATAGATAATACAGTCTGGATGCAGTGATTCAGTGATTTTGCATCAAGCTATGAACCTGCCAGGGGTACAGGCTCGATTCCCAGTGGGGGGTGTGTAGGAGCCAGCCAATCAATGATTATCTCTTATCACTGATGTTTCTTTCTCCCCAACTCCCTTGCTCTCTGAAATAAATAAAAACATATTTTTTAAAAAAGAAATGTTATGAACAATTATATGGCAACAAATTGGACAACCTTGAAAAAAATAGAGAAATTCTTAGGAACATACAGTCTGAATAAAAAGAGAAATATAAACTTTAAATAGAATGATTACAACCAACAAAATCAAAGCAGTAATACAAAAAGATTTCCCAAAACAGAAGTCCTGGACCAGATAGGTTTTCAGGTGAATTTTACTAAATAATTCAAAGAGCTAACACCTATCCTCAAACTATACTAAAAGAGTTAAGAGGAAGGAAGATTCCCAAGCTCATTTTACAAAGCTAGTATTATTCTAATTTCAAAACCACATAAAGTCATTACAAAGAAAGAAAATTATAGGCCAATATCCCTGATGAACATAGATGCTAAAATCCTCAACAAACTATTAGCAAACTGGATCCAGCATACAATAAAAAAGATCCTACACCATAATCAAGTAGGACTTATTCTTGGGTTGCAAGGTTGGTTCAATATTCACAAATCAATTAACATAATATACCACATTAAAAAAAAGGAAGGATAAAAATCATATGATTATGTTAATAGATTCAGAAAAAGCATCTCAACAAAATCAACACTTATTTATGATAAAAACTGTCATTAAAGTAGGAATAGAAGAAACATACCTTAACATTATAAAGGCCATATTTACAAATCCACAGCTAACATCATACTAAATTGGGAAAAATCCACAAGTGTTTCTCTTAAGATCAGGCACAAGAAAGGGATGTCTACTTTCACCACTCTTCTTCAATATAGTATTGAAAGTCCTCAACACAGTGATCAGGCAAGAAGAAGAAATAAAATACATTAAGTTGGAAAGAAAGAAGTAAAACTGTCATTATTTGCAGAAGACATACTATATATAGAGAACCCTAAAGATCGCACCACCCAAAAAAACTATTAGAACTAATAAAGTAGCAAGATACGAAGTAAATATCCAGAAATCAGTTTTATTTTTATGCATCACTAATGAACTATTAGAAATAGAAACTAAGAAAACAATATTCATAATTGCATCAAAACATACCTAGGAATAAATTTAACCAAGAGATAAAAAAACTGTATTCCAAAAATTATGACATTGAAAAGAACTTGAAGAAGATACAAATAAGTGGAAGTATATGCCATGCTAATGAATAGAAGAATTATTGTTGCTAAAATGTTCATACTATCAAAGCAATCTATAGATTCAAAGCAACACCTATCATAATATACCAATGACATATTTCACAGAACTAGAACACATTATCTAAAGTTTTATATAGAATGACAAAAGACCTTGAATAGCCACAGCAATCTTGAGACAGAAGAGCAAATTGGGGGGTATCACATTACTTGATAACAAATTATACTACAAGTCTAGTATAGTAATCGAAACAACATGGTACTGGCATGAAAACAGACACATAGGTCAATGAACAGAACAGAGAGCCCAGAAATATGACAAAGAAGGCAAGAACAAACAATGAGATAAAGACAGTCCATTTAATAAATGGTGTTGGGAAAATTGAACAGATACTTGCAAAAAAAGTGAAATTAGACCACCAACTTACACCATACACAGAATATAGTCAAAATGGATAAAAGACTTAAATGTAAAACAGGAAACCATAACTTAAATGTAAGACATGAAATCATAAAACTCCTAGGAGAAAACAATGGCAGTAAACTCTTACATTTCTCTTAGCAGTATCTTTTCCAATATATCTCCTCAAGCAAGGGAAACAAACAAAAAATATTCAAGTGGGACTAAACTAAACTAAAAAGGTTTGCATAACAAAGGAAACAATCAACAAAACAAAAATAAATCTACTGAATAGGAGAACATATTTGCCAATGATAAATCCAATAAGGAGTTAATATCTAAAATTTATAAAGAATACAAAAACTTGACCTAGCAGGTTTAGCTCAGTGGATAGAGCGTCAGCCTGTGGACTGAAGTGTTCTGGGTTTGATTTCAGTCAAGAGCACATACCTCTCTAGGTTGCCAGCTTGATTCCCAATTACAGTCCGGGCACATGAGGGAGGCAACCAATCAATGTTTTTCTCTTTCATCAATGTTTCCCTCCATTCCTTTGCCTTCCACTCTCTAAAAATAAATGGGAAAATATCCTCAAGTGAGGATTGACCAAAAACCAACCAAACAAAAAACAAGACATAGAAACATTAAAAACAAACAAACAAACAAAAAAAACATCCAAACAATACAATTAAAGATGGGCAAAGGACCTAAATAGACAATTCTGCAAAGACGACATATAGAGGCTATAGTCATATTAAAAGATTCTCAATGTCACTAACAATCAGAAAAACACAAATTAAAACCACAATGAGATTCTACCTCACACTTGTCAGAAGGACTATCATCAATAAATCAACAAACAACAACAGTTGGCAAGGATGTGGAGAAAAGGGAATTTTTCATGCTCTGTTGCTGGAAATGCACATTAGTGCAGTCACTATGGAAAACAGTATGGAGTTTCTCCAAAAAATTAAAAATAGAACTGCCCTATAACACAGCAATTTGGCTTCTGGGTATATATCTGAATAAACCCAAGGCACTAATTTGAAAGAACATATGCACCTCTATATTCATTGTACAATAGCCAAGATATGGAAGCAACTTATGTGCCCATCAATAAATGAATGAATAGAAAAGTGGTGGTACTACATGGCTGGTGTGGTTCAGTGGTTGAGAGTTGACACATGCACCAGGAGGTAGCCGATTGGATTCTGGGTCAGGGTCTATGGCTGTCTTGCAGGCTCAATCCCCATGTGCAGGAAGCAGCAATCAATGTTGATGTTTCTCTCTCATCCATGTTTCTATCTCTCCCTTCCCCGTCCCCTCTCTCACAAATCAATAAAATCATATTAAACAATTTTTAAAAAGTGATTGTATATATACACATGAATATTAGTTGACCATAAAAAAAGAATAAAATATTATTTAGGACACAAGGATGAACCTAGATGGTATTATGTTGAGTGAAATGAATCAGAGGAAGACAAATATCGTCTGATTTCACTTATATTTGGAACAATCTAAGAAAGAAAGAAAGAAAGAAAAAACCCAAAACCCAAAACCCAAACAAACCAGAAATAGACTCATAGATACAGAGAACAGGCTGATGGCTGCTAGAGGGGCAGGGGTGCTAGGGGTCTTGGTGAAAAAGAGAAAGGGATTGAGAATATAGATTGGTAATTACAAAACAGTCCCAGGTATGTTAAAGTACAGCAGAGGGAATATAGTCAATATTATAATAATAACTATATATGGTGCCAGGGGGATCACTTTGTAAAGTATATTATTGTCTAACCATTATATTGTACATCTGAAACTAATACAAAGTAAAATTGAAGGTAAAATGTAATTGAAAAATAAAATTTAAAAAATAATAAAAAGGAACACAAAAATTTTACCTTATCTCTACAAATACCAACCTTTTTCCTTTAAAGAAAACAATAGCAAAACTGGCTGACATATATTAAAGTATATGTTAAATATATGCTCAGCTGGGATAGAATCATGTTGGGGATGAAAATGGCCCAGAGGTAGAGTAAATTTCTCATTATAAAACAAATTAAAAATACTTTATAAAGTAAATATCACTGTTGTGCATTAAATAAAAAGGTCTTTTTTGAGAAGCTTACTCTGTTCCTAAAAATCAGTCACATTGGGATTATCATAAGTTCCTTTTCTATTTATGTTTTTATTTTAATTCATGGTCTTTGAAATAAACTGTATCTTCCTTTGAAAAAATAAACAAAAATCTCTTTATGCCTGAGAACCCAAAGTCAGTTCTCTAGGCTGATGTTGAGAGTGTGCCAGTGCGAAGTTAGTTTGCTTTTGACTGATGAACTGTTTGGGAGGAACAAAGTAGTCTAAATTGCTTCCACATTTATTTTGTAAATTGCTGTGGAAGGTTGTATTTCTAGATGCTTGGCAATCTGCTGGATATCTAGTGTTCAGCAAGTGAACCTTTTTAGTTATTCATCAAAGCAGTCTCATACTCCCACTAACCTTGCAAATTCTCATTGAGGTTTAGATGGAAATAAACTTAACTCTCCCCAAGCTCACTTTCCCATTAAAGTTAAAAAGAAGAAGAAGAAGGAAAGAAGCCTCTGTCACAATGATTCATTCAGGGCAATCGCCCATAGCCCAGTTCATCTAAAGTTCATTAAGTTCCAATTCCCTCCAATGCCAAGTTCCAATAACATTGTAATCCAAGAAGTCCAGGAAACAATTTATCCCAATAGTTCATATGCTTGTAAATGCCTTACTAGGCTTGTGATGCACACAGTTGTGTCAGGCTCATTACTATATTTGACACATTTATACATTAACTTTGGGCAACAGGAATTTTATGCAGTAAGACTTGAATTCTGTGTTTGCTTCTTTTCAAGGTTTGAAATCATTGTTTTGAGAATGTTTTACTCTTTTCAAAAACTGACAGAATTCAGTTTGAAATATATAATTGTAAATTTTATTCCCTACCTTTTAATGCCTCTTAAAATTATTTTTGAGGGATATTATACTTCTTTATGTGGCTAGTGAGAATGTGAAGGAAATGTAAAATATTAACATTAATTTTACTATATTCAGACTTATTAAAGAACATGAGAATTAAGGACAGTAAACTTGACTCAGAGAGAAAAAAAGAATTATATTATTGGTGAGGGTTAATTAATATACTAGGCATTTTAATAATTACCATTAAAATATACAATTAACTTTATGTTTGGGTTAAATATCAAATTTGAAAGACAACTACTTGCTGGATTTGCATTCATTTCAAATATTGAAATTGTTTTGGTGATGTTGTCCTAAAGAATTCATTTTTATAAAAGATGAATTTCCCATAGTGGACGTTTACTTACTGGGATTATGACTGAATGAATCATTACAAATGTTGGTTGTATTCTGAGGGAGAAAGAGTGTTATTACAGACAATAGGAAGGAAAAATATAAATTGCCACTCTGACTTGACTATTGCTATAATAAAAAGAACAAAATATGCCTGGCCAGCTTGGCTCTGGTTGAGCGACTACCTATGAACCAGGAAGTTATGGTTTGATTCCTGGTCAGGACACATGCCGGAGTTGTGGGCTCAATCCCCAATGGGGACATGCAGGAGGCAACCAATCAATGATTCTCTCTCATCATTGATGTTTCTATCTCTTTCTCCCTCTCCTTTCCTCTCTGAAATAAATTCTATATTATAAAAGGCTAATATGCAAATTGTCCCTTTGACCAGGATTTCAACTGGGAGTTCGACAAGGAGGCTGGTCAAACACCCACGGTCCCTCCCCCTGGCCAGCCCTTTCCCCAATCAGCGCCCCCACCCTAGCAACTTCCCACATCCCCTCCCCCAGCCTGCCTGGCCAGATTGGCCCCAATTGGAGTGGACCCCACCCATGCACAAAATTCATGCACTAGGCCTCTAGAAAAGAAAAAATAAAAGAAAGATAAAGAAAGAAAAAAAGAAAGAAAAGAAGGAAGAAAGAAAGATGATGAAAAAGTATCATTGATCACTGCCTCCTGGAGGCTCCACACTGGGGATCCAGCCTGCAACCTGAGCATGTTCCCTTGACTGAAATCAAATCCGGGATCCTTTAATCAGGCCGATGCTCTATCCACTGAGCCAAACCAGCTAGGGCTCATCATTGATGTTTCTATCTCTCCCTCTCCTTTCCTCTCTGAAATCAATAAAAATATATTTTTTACAAAAGAACAAAATGTGTGATATTCATAAAATAAAGTTAATTAAATGTATATTAAGCAACAATTTTGATTAAAAGATGAATAAGTCATACCCTCTGTCTTTTGTCACCTCTCTTTTGGAACTATAGTTCTACATTTGTTTCTTCCTTTATTTTTATTTTTAACTTCAGCACACTTTATCTTGTTCAGTCCATGTAGGGCATCCAGTTACTCTTGTAAATATATCTGTTAAATTGTGCATAGAACTCATCTTTACCTATTTAACAATAAATATTTTGTTCAGTGGGTATTATGTTCCTGCCACTGTTCTAAGCATTGGGAATGTAATAGTGAACAAAATAGGAAAGGTCCCTGATCTCATAGGACTTAGAATTTAGTAGGAGGAACCAGACAATAAACCAACAATCATATATCAGTATATCAATAAACCAACATATCTCTATCTTAAATGGATATGAATAAATATATATTAGGAAAATAAAGTAGGGTAAGGACATTTAGGGGAGGGAAGGTTAATATTTTTGAGTGCTTAAGAGAGGAGACACTAATAAGGGATATTTTAATCAGAAATTTTTAGAATGTGAGAAAACAAACCATATGGTTATCTGGAGGAAGCATGTTCTAGGCAGATGAATATGCCCTGAGATGGAAGTGGGCTTGGTGTATTTGAAGATCATTGAGGAAGCCATTGTAGAGGAAGGACAGTAGGAGAGTAGGTCAAAGAGTAGCAAGTTGTCAGATTCTTATAAAGATTTTGGTATTAATAGTAAGAATGATGGGGAGCCTTTGAAGAATTTTGAGGAGAGTGACATGATTTGTCTTATATTTAACTGGAAGTCTGGTGCACAAAATTTATGCGTGGTGGGGGGGTCCCTTCAGCCCAGCCTGCACCCTCTCCAATCTGGGACATCCCTTTCACAATCTAGGACCAGTGGCTTCTAACTACTCACCTGCCTGCTTGCCTAATGACCCCTAAACTGCACACCCGCAGCCTGATCACCTCTAACAACCTCAGCCTACTGGCCTGATCACCCCCAACTCCCCCCCCCATTGGCCTGGTCACTACCCTCTCCCCCCAGCCTAGTCACCCCTTACTGCCCCAGCAGGCCTGGTCACCCCTTACTATCCCCTCTGTTGGACTGTATCCCCTCCTGGCCTGTTCATCCCTTACTGTCCTCCCCTGACAGCCTGGTTGCTCCCAACTGCCCCCCCAACCCCTCCCCCCCCCCCGCTTGCTGGCCTGATCGCCCTATACAGCCTGCTGTTCAGTTATTTGGTCGCCCCTCACTAACTCCCCTGCTCGCCTGGTCTCCCCATGCAGCGTGCTGTTTAGTCATTTGGTCATCCCTCACTAACCTTCCTGACAGCCTGCTGTTTGGTCATTACTATTACTTTGACAGCGTCTTGGACAATTTGCATATTTCTCTATTATTAGATAGACTAGAAGCCTGGTACATGAAATTCAGGGGTGAGGAGGGTGTCCCTCAGCCCAGCCTGCACCCTCTCTAATCTGGGGCTGCTCCAGGGATGTCTGACTGCCCAGTGGAATCGGGCCTAAACAGGCAGTCGGACATGCCTCTTACAATCCAGAACTGCTGACTCCCAACTGCTAGCCTGCCTGCCTTCCTGATTGCCCCTAACCACTTCTGCCTGCCACTGATTACCCCCTAACCACTCCCCTGCCAGCCTGATTGATGCCTAACTGCTCCCCTGCCAGCCTGTTTGCCCCTAACTGCCCTCCCCTATAGGCCTGGTCACACCTAACTGCCCTCTCCTGCAGGCCTGGGTCTCCTTCAACTGCCCTTCCCTGCAGTCTTGGTCACCCCCAACTTCCCTCCTTTGCCAGCCTGGTCACTCCTGATTGCCCTTCCTTGAAAGCTTGATTGCCCCTAACTGCCCTCCTTTGCAGGCCTGGTCCTTCTCAACTACCCTCTCCTGCTGGCCTGATAGCCCATAACTGCCCTCCCTTGCAGGCCTGGTTCCTCCCAACTGCCCTCCCCTAATGGCTATCTGGTGGGGGCCATCTTATATCCACATGGGGGCAGGATCTTTGACCACATGGGGGCAGGATCTTTGATCACATGGGGACAGCCATCTTGTGTGTTGGAGTGATGGTCAATCTACATATTATTATTTTATTAGATAGGATAGAGGCTTGGTGCATGGGTGGGGGCCAGCTGGTTTGCCCTGAAGGGTGTCTCGGATTAGGGGGGTTCCCTTGGAGCATGGGGCAGCCTGGATGAGGGGCCCTTGGTGGTTTGCAGGCTGGCCATGATCCCCAGCAACCCAAGTGGAGGCCCTGATATCTGGGATTTATTTATCTCCTACAATTGAAAAATTGTAGCCTTAAATGGAGGCCAAGACAGACCAGGGTTGCAGAAGCATGGCTTCCTCCATTGCTGGGGGCAACTCTAGCCTCCTGCTCTCTCCAGTGCCGTGGCTGCCACCATCTTTGTTGGGATTTATTTATTTTCTATAATTGAAATTTTGTAGCCTTGAGTGGAGACCTGGGCTAACCAGGGTGTGTGGAAAGCTTGGCTGGCCTGAGAGCCCACAGATGCCCTCCCTTGCAGGCCTGGTTCCTCCAGGGAAACCCAAGCATCCTCCTGCTCGCTCTGTGGCCACAGCCATCTTGGTTGGGGTTAATTTGCATATCCACTCTTGATTGACTAATGGGCATGGCTTGAGGGTATAGTGGAGTGGTGGTTAGTTTGCATATTACGCTTATTAAATAGTATAGGATTGTTCTTATTGCAGTATAGAAATAGAGTACAGTGGTACCTTGAGATACGAGTGGCCTAACATACGAGATTTTTGAGATACGAGCGGTTTTTGCTTTGAAATACGAGCAATATTTGAGATAGGAGTAATCGCAAGAATCGGCCGGCTGCATACAACCCACCAGTTTACCGCGACTCGAGCGTCTCATAGTTTCCCACACCTCAAGGTTACAGAACGAATTAAACTCGTATCTCAAGGTACTACTGTATAAGGGCAAATGAGAGTATGAGAGAAATCAGTTAAAAAGTTGCTGCAAGGATTCAATTGAGAGGCAATAGTGGAAGTGGAGGAGGTGATTGTGCTGGAGTTGCTAAAGGAGGGAGGAGTTCCAATGTATTTGAATGGCAGCAGAATCTGATGATGAATTGGATGTGGAGAGTGAGAAAAAGAGACTAACGTAAGACCTTATCTTCTCTGATTTGCAGAAGAAAAGTACACTTTATGTTATTTTCTTTCTGTCTTATTGGGATGGTGGTAAAATGGAGTAGGTGGGCATGGCAGGTGGGGCCTGTTGAGGAAAGTTCAAGTTGGGCTTTATTCAGCCTTTGCATGTGCTGTTCTTATGGTATATTCCTCAAGTGTCAGATGTTTTGCTTGCATTGGTTTTCTAGGATTGTCATAACAAAGGACCACAAACTAAATGCCTTAAAACAACAGAAATTCGTTTTGTTGACCAAAAATCTAAAATCAAGGTGTCAGAAGGGTCTTTCTTCCTCTAAAACTTTGGGTAGAATCCTTTCTTGACTCTTCCTAGCTCCTGGTGGTGGCCAGTAATTCTTGGTGTTTGTTGGCCTCCATTGTCACATGGCTATTTTCCTGTGTGTCTCTATCTTCTTACCTTCTGTCAAGGACACCAGTCACACTGAATTAGGATCTCATCCTACTCCAGTATAACCTCATCTTAACTAATTACCTCTGAAGTGGCATATATAAAATAAAGCCAAATTCTAAGTATCAGGGTTTAAGTCTTCAATATATCTCTTTTGGGGACACAATTCAAGCAGTCATGGAAAAGATGAATCATGGTAGTGTTTACTACAAACCTGAATATCCTATGGTGGTTATGATGGCTTTTTCTCCTGAGAGTTGTTTTTTTTGTTTGTTTGTTTTCATCTCTCTACCTAATAGGAACTTCCAGAATGACAATCATAATGAGTTTTTAGTATTCTTTTCTTTTAGAAGTTCCTTTTCTATGAACTGCCAGTGAGAATAGTGGTCACACAGTACCTACTTTTCTATCCTGCTCCCCTTGACCTACCTACTACTCCTTAAAACCTTTTGAGTTTAGAATATACCTACTTCTTTAGTAAATTGCAGCTACTTTTTATTAATTTCATTAGGTACCTGAGGAGGAAATCTATGGTCCAAGGTAACTCTACTATTATTACCTTAAAATTTAATTTCAAATATCCTATCTAATAAAAGAGTAATATGCAAATTGATCATCACTCCAACATATAAGATGGCTGCCCCCATGTGATCAAAGATGGCTGTCCCATGTGGACACAAGATGGCCACCAGAAGAAGGTCAGCAGGGGAAGGGGAGTTGGCAGGGGCCAGGCCTGCAAGGGAGAGGAGTTGGGGGTGATCAAGCCTGCAGGGGAAGGCAGTTAGGGGTTACACCCTACATGCAAACTGACAAGTTAGCCTATCATAGTTTCATGGATGCTGGTGGAATAAATAAGGATCTTGGATCAGAGATGAAGGACAATTTATAAATCACAGAAATAGCAGTAGTCAGATTATTAGCATTTTTCACCAGTTTCCCAAGTCCCAATTTCCACCGGGTGATGTGAAGAGAGTAAGAATATACCTGCAAACACAATTGATTGCATTATAGGAGAGGAACCCTGAGTTTAGGGCATCTGAATCTTTTATAATGGACAGTAAGCATGTTTGCCCTTTTCTCCAGAAGAAGTATTATCTTTATTATGTTATTGAGTAAACATGTTTGACCTTTGCTGTGGAGGGAGACACTATCTCTGTCTGCCAAGGTAGCAAACCTACTCTTTGCTTCTGAGGAAGAAAATATCTCTATCTTCCAAGGTTATTTTTTTAAATATACAAACATCCTTGAAAGGATATCACACTTGCAAGGCATTCAGAGGTGCAAGGGGCCTATAGATAATTATGCTCCAACAATTGTTATAAAGACATATTTTCTCAAAATAAGTGGTGATGTTATAGTTTCCAGAAAATGTGATAATTTACATAAAGTTTTATAATCACAATATATTTAAATGTTCACCCAAAATTTCTGCATAGAATAATAACTCTGTGCCATATGCTTCAGTGTGCAATTCATATATATTGTGCAGTAGGTATAATAGGGTCTTTGGTGATAGATAAGATTAATTTTTATTTATTTATTTATTTATTTATTTATTTATTTATTTATTTATTTGCTAATTGGGCTGTGTTTGTTATCCATGGGTGAATAAAAATTTCTTCAAGATTGTTTTCCCATTTAACCCAATTTAATCCTCAGAAAAACAGGTCAGATTGGAGAGGTTTAGTATTTTACCCAATACTAAACTACATAGTGCTAATAGAAGGTAATGAGGATTCAAATCAAGGCCTATCTGACTCCCAACCCTGAATTCTATGAAGTATCTGATATATTCAGGAGCAGGTATTTTACATTTAGTAGTCAGAAGTTTTGAGAAGTTGGTCAACAGATAACTAAAATGTATCCTAAACTACTCATTGGAAATAGACAAGTGACAGTTGTATTATAGGCAAAGAAATCAAAGCAGAGAACATTTCCAGAAACAGACATCTATCACTGATTTTATAAAAGTGGTTTTTAGAGAAAAATTTGATATAAAAAGAAATTGTCATCTATCCAGGCCTAGACATTATTTATTGACTGCTGAAATTGTCTGGCTGGAATAGCTAGTGAACATGAAGTCTGATTTAGATTATACGTTAGTTGATTCATATGTGTCACAATGTTGGGACAGGGGTTGGAAATATTTATTTTGCTAGTCAGAAACAGAAGAAAGTTTCATGTTTCATTGGCTGGGTGTGGGAGCCCTGAAGAGTGCACCAGGTATTTCAGCTGTTATACAAACGAGATTTACATCCCGCTTATATATTCTCCTCTGTACTTGGCTTTATTAGGTTTGTCTAATTTCTTTCACTTGGCATTTTACTTTGATTTTGTTATATATTTTCTGAGTGTTAATGAGATGCAAACACTGTAGAAATACCAGTTACATAGGGTCCCTTCTCAGTAAATTTACCATAGAAATGAAAACATCAAGTGATATTTTTCTGGGATGACAGGTAGATATTTCTGTTTTAAATTTATTTCCAATGATAGGTCAGTAGATTCTCAAGTTGTATACAATCCGCGCCAATCATCTGACATATTTATCTTGCTAACCTTTAATTTTTAATTTGGTTGACCATTGCTTTCACTATTGCTGAAATTTATGCTGTTCTGTTTTTCTTGCTTATTCCTATAATTGACTCTACTGCCCAGATGTTTGGATAGAGTGCTATTGCCTAATACTAATACTTAAGTTTAAGGAAAGGAACTTTGATCCCAAACTAAATGTTTATGTCTGGGAGATGCATTTGACTTGCTGTAATGTGAGTTTCCTTTGTCCTGGTTAATGCTGGAGTTATATTTTGAAGAATTGCATTTTAATCATGATGGCTACTTATTAAATTTCTAATTTTGGGCAAATCTTAACTTTTTGGGACTATTTTCTTATTTATAATGAGGACACATGAACATTTCTCAAACTGATATATGTATAAATAATATATGATATATGCATATAAAATGTATATGCATTTATTACTTATTAATTTTATTTATTTATTTTAACTTCTATATGTTATTTAAACAAACAAAATCATAGACACAGACAACAGATGGGTGATTATCAGAGGGAACGGATCTGTGGGGAGGATGAAGAGTGTAAAGTGGATCAATATATGGTAACAGAGGGAGACTAGACTTTGGGGAGTGAGCACACAATGCAATATACAGATGGTGTATTACAGAGTTGTACACCAGAAACTTACATAGTGTTACTATCTAATATTACCCCCCATAAACTTAGTAAATAAAAAATTTTATTAAGTATTTTATAAACTTCTATGTTCTAGTGTCTATTGATATATAATAAATCACTCCAAAACATAGTGGCTTGAAACAAAAACCATCTTTCCCCCTCCTTCTCCTTCCCTTTCTCCTCCTCCTCGCTCTACTCCTCTGTCCATCTGCAGTTTGGGCAGAGCTTGACCGGAGCAGTTCATCTCTGCTGGTTAGAGTTCCTCACAGCAAGATGTCTGGGTCCAAGAGACAGGAAGTGGGAGCTGCCATTTTCATAAAGAAATGAACACAGCGTTACTTTTCCTACATTCTAAATTTTCATAGAATCTCAATTCAAGGGAGTGACTATAGTCACCATCTTTCAATGAGAGGTGCATAAAAATAATTGTAGGCTGTGTTTTGATGCCATCACATCCCATACATGGTTCTTGCATTATTGGAAAATATATCATGCATCATTGTAAATAGCATTCCCAATGTTTCATTAATATCTATTTTTCACTTTTAAAATATGAATTGTCCCTTAATGTTATGCAGCTTCCCTCACCATTGTCACTGGTTATTTAATATTTAATATTTATGTAATTTCTAATGAAGCAAATGGACAGAGGGCTATAAAAAGAAGCAAAACACCAGCTATTTTTTGTTACTGATCCCTAAAAGTAAGACTCATAAAAATATGCAACAATACTTGAATTAAGAAAAATGAAACTGATTACTGAGGAATTCTTATTCGATGTGACATCAATATATCATCAAAAGGAAAGCCTACAGCAGAGCTAGTCATCAGTTTTAGTAAGTTATAATATAAATACTAGTATACTATATATGAGCACATTCTCACCATTTTAATCAATGTCACTGATCAGCGTCCTCACCATGAAAGGACAGGAGTCACAATCAGGTCAGGAAAACACTTCACATGATGGGGAGAGCTTTAATACAGTTAGCTCAGGTGGGGGTGGGTACCAGGGTTTTTAAGTAGCTCCAGAATAGTGTAATAGTGTGAAGCAACTGTGTAAACAGGATGGACACAAGTCCTTTAAAATATTTGCTGAAGCACAATTTCAGAAGTTTTAGCATAGTTTTAGAAGAGTTCAGAATAGTTTAGTTTGGAAGATACATAAACAATCAAAAATTAGATGAGTGTCTTTGTGTGGGAGAAAATAAAGGGATGATTAAATTCATATAAAATGCTAGCCAAAGCTAAATCCTAAAAACTCATTGAAAAATAGGGGCATCTGTTCTGGCCCATCTTCTTGCAGGAGTCTTGAGGAGGAAGAAAATGGCCAGGTGAGAATAGTTTGTGTCCTGGTCACCTTTTGTAAAGATTTTTCTAATTCCTCAATCTTTGACCCAGCTGTCTGCTCTCCTGACAGCCATCACCTGTGATGACACTTTTATGTCTGTTACAGTTTACTAGGCTATGTGTGCCTCTGTTTCACTTAATATACCACAATACCATAATTTATGGTATTTAACTGAATTAGAATCATTGAACAAATATGGAGCTTTGTATTTCTTAAAGCAGTACATTCCACTTCTGCACAGCTCTCCTCACTCTTCATTATTGGCATAAAACAACTTCCTTGTTCTCCCTGAACTAGAGAAATACACAGAGTGGCCAGATTATTATGATCTCTGACGCATAATAATCTGGTCACCCAGTGTATATCCTATATAATAAAAGGCTAATATGCAAATTGTCCCCTCTACCAAGAGTTTGATCAGCAGGCATGTCCCTTCCCCTGACCAGGCTGGCTGGCCCCCATCCATGCACGAATTCATGCACCAGGCCTCTAGCATGCATATGTGTGTGTGTGAGTGTGTGTGTGTGTGTGTGTGTACACACTGAGTGGCCAGGTTATTGTGCATTCAGAGATCATAATAATCTGTCCATTCAATGTAGTTGTCTGATGAAAGAGCCTTGTGAATCTAAACTGGCTTCCTTGACCATAGCCACATCTAATGAAGATTTAAGATTATATTCTCAACTACTTGCTTACCACGACATCCTGCACAATTATGTTAAGAGTGAATGCTTAATACTTTAATACTTTTACCACTAAGAAGTAAGATCAACCCATGCAAATTGGTTTATTTCTGCTATACTTACTTATATTTGCTTTTTTATTAGAAAATGAGACCAAATATGTATTTCTCATACTTCCTTTGTTTTCCTCTTCGCAGTCTCTCATTTCGGTTTTCTGTGATTACCTTCCAGAATTACCCCAGCTTGCAGATTCTTGTCTCAGGCTCTGTCTTTTGGAGGAACCTGGGCCAAGATACCAGAACAAAGGACAAAGACAGGAAGGCTCCAGTACTGTATCCTGGAACTCCAGAACCTTAGGTGTGCACTTGACTCTTCATCACTGCCTTTGGGATGCTGCTCTATTCTTATTTTGTTATGCAAGATATAATGTATGAAAAAACTGCTGCACAACACCCTTCCCAATCTCCATGGCAATGGTGTCATATAGGTATTTACAAGAAAACATAGAAAGCATATGAGGACATAATTTAAAAAGTGCCCAAATATCAATGACTTGTGCTCTATTAATACTTTTTTTTGTCCAATTCTAAATTCAAGTCCACAAGTCAACTCATAAACATGATGTAAACTTCACATGGACTTTACTTTCTATGCCTCCAGAACTGAAAAACTAAAATTAAAAAAAATTAATTAGAAACATTAATATTATGAGAAAAGAGGAAAAATAAGAAGCAAAGAATATACTATCTCAGGGATGTTTTTATTAAGGAGCACACTTAATGTTTGGATTCTGCATTTTAGCAGCTTAATTGAATTTATGTATGGGACAAATATGTTTTTCATGAAACATATTTAATGCATATGATAAATTTCTTTTTGAAATTCTGGAAAATTTAGCTGATTTACTAATCTTTTCAGTGTACTTGAATAACCCAGATGTTTTAGCATATATTTTTTAGTATAAACAAATTTATTGTGAGAGAATCCAAGATAGCAGCATAGGTAAACACCTACACTGCTGCCCCTCACAACAATTTCAAAACTACAACTAAAAGATAGAACGGAAATCATCCAGAACCACAGGAAAGCTGGCTAAGTGGAAATTCTACAGCTAGAAGGGAAGAGAGGGGCTCACAGAGACCCAGAGGAGCTTCAAAAAGCTGAGGTATGGAGACGTGCACATGGAGAGAGCTGGTGCCGGAGAACCTGGCTGGCTTTCTCTGGCAGGAGGGAGATGGAGACTCTCAAAGGCATTGAACCCCTTATCCTATGACACTAAACCCCAGGTCCAGCCGAAACTCATACGGGGGGAGTTTGGACTGTGAAAAGGGAGAAGTGCATGGGAATTTAGGGGAGTTGCAAAAGATCAGAAGTCTGGTGGCGAGCACGGCACTGCGCGCAGAGGACCAACTGCTGATTGTGCTGCTGGCTTTCACGAGTGGGCAGGAGACAGACCCTCCCAACTGCGCCACTTCTAACTCCACTAAACTCCATTCTCAGGCGAAACCTTGAGACTCATATGGTCCCGGAGCCCAGGGGAGGCGGAGGGGCAGCAGTCTAAAGGCACTGAGAGAGCGCACGCACAAAGGGACTGCTCCAGTGATTACCCAGTCACTCGAGACTTAGGGGCTGTGGAGGGCGGGGCTGACTGGAAGGCAAGGCGGTCCCTTAAGCCCTGAGACTCCACCCATTCCACGCTCAACAGAGAAGCTTCTGCAGTTTTGCAAGTCTGGTATCATAAGGCTGAATCCAACACAGAAGTTCTCCTGGCATAGTGAAAATGCTGAGACAATGGAAGAGATCACAAACAAAAGAAATGGAGGAAAACAAATGACTGGATATAGAGTTCAAAACCACGCTTAATAAGATTTTTCAAGAATATCCTAGAAAAGTTGGATAAAGTTAGCGAGACCCAAGAGGAGATGAAAAAGAACCAACTAGAAATGGAAAAGATCCAACTAGAGATGGAAAAGGACCAACTAGAAATTAAACATACACTGACTGAAATAAAAAATAGTATACAGAGACCTAACAGCAGACTAGAGGAAGGCAAGAATCAAGTAAAAAATTTGAAATATAAAGAAGCAGAAAACACTCAACTGTAAAAGCAAGAAGAGAAAAGAATCCAAAAATGTGAAGATAATATAAGGAGCCTCTGGGACAGCTTCAAGCGTATCAATATCAGAATTGTGGGGGTGCCAGAAGAAGAGAGAGAGCAAGATACTGAAAACCTATTTAAAAAATAATGACTGAAATCTCCCACATCTGGTGAAAGAAACAGACTTACAAGTCCAGGAAGCACACAGAACCCCATAAAAAAGGAATCTAAAGAGGACTACACCAAGACACATCATAATGAAAATACCAAGAGCAAAAGTCAAAGAGAGAATATTAAAAGCAGCAAGAGAAAAACAGTTCATTACCTACAAGGGAGCACCCATATGACTGTCAGCTGATTTCTCAACAGAAACAATGCAGGCCAGGCGGGAGTGGCAAGAAATATTCAACGTGATGAATAGCAAGAACCTACAACCAACAATACTCTATCCAGCAAAGCTATCATTCAGAATTGAAGGGCAGATAAAGAGCTTCACAGATAAGAAAAAGCTAAAGGAGTTCATCATTTCCAAACCAGTATTATATGAAATGCTGAAAGGTACTCTTTTAGAAGAGGAAGAAGAAAAAGGTAAAAGACAAAAAATTATGAACAACAAATATGTATCTATCAACAAGTGAATCTAAAAATTAAGGGAATTAAAAATTTGATCAACAGAATAAACTGGTGAATTTATAATAGAATCAGGAGCACAGGAAGGGAATAGACAGATAATTCTCAGGGGAAAAGGGTTGAGGGGTGTACAGGGAGAAACTGGACAAAAATCATACACCTATGGATGAAGTCAACTGGAGGGAGGTAAGGTTAGAGGGAAGGGTGGGAGCCAGTTGGAGCGGAGCTATGGAGGGAAAAAAAGAGAAACAAATGTAATAATCTGAATAATAAAGATTTAATTTAAAAAAAAGCACAAAAAAATCCCAACAAATTTATTGTGGGGATAGGAAAGTAACTTGCAGAACCTAATGATGGAAGTGCCATTGGGCCATGCAAAAGATTTAGAAAACCAAAATGGAATATTGTCCAGAGAAAAAGCAGCAATTCTTTCTATCACACATAAATATTCTTTTTATCTCCCTCTAGGTCCGCACAGTCTCCCATCTCTGTTTTTCCTTTGTATTATTAATTTAAAAATAAAAATGCCTTTGAATGCTTAAAGTTTCCTTGTGGGGCACAGCTATAAATTTAAAATAATTTTCCATTTTCTTAAGATTTTTGGTATGACTTTATTAAAAATTAACATTTATTCTTTATTTTGAGACAAGTTTAGACTTATAGAGGAGTTGTAGAAAAAGTACAGAGACATCTCAAATGCCCTTCACTCAACTTCTCTTTATGTCAAAATCTTACATAACCACAGAGAAATGACCATAACTTAAGAAATTTACCTAGATACAACACTGTAACTAAGTTGAATTTCTCCAGTTTTCTAGTAATTCCCACTTCTGTTCCCCAGATCCAATTCTGGTTTCTGAATCACATTTATTTTTAAAAAATATATATTTTATTGACTTTTTAAGAGGAAGGGAGAGAGATAGAGAGTTAGAAACATTGATGAGAGAGAAACATCAATCAGCTGCCTCCTGCACACCTCCTACTGGTGATATGCCTGCAACCTAGGTACATGATTGAGACTGGAATCAAACTTGGGACCCTTCAATCTGCAGGCTGGATGCGCCATCTATTGAGCAAAACTGGTTAGGGCTGAATCACATTTAATTGTTTTGCATCTTTGAGTTTCCTCCAATCTGTGCCAGTTCCTCAGTCTTTCCTCGTCTTCTTTTTTTGACTGACCATATTGTTGAGTGTCCTCCAATCTGGCTTTAGGTGGTGATTCCACATGATTATAATGAGACTATGCATGAGTGGGAAGGATACCTGAGAGCTAAGAAAACATACTACCAGGGCTCAATTATGCCAATATATATTCCTAGTGATGTTAACCTCAATCACTTGTTTAAGGTGGTGTTTGTCAGGATTTTCTACTATAAAAGAAACTATTTTTCCATCTGAAATTGTTAAGTATTTTGGGGGAGATCCTTTGTCTATGTAATTATCCTGTTTTTGCCCTCCAGTTGTATTCCTACACTCTTTGATATGCTACTGTTCTTTTTTCTTTAAGCACTTTACTTTCTGACACCATTAGATGTTCCTGGTTTATCTTGTGTTTTCTTGCCCTAACTTTGAAATCAACCTGTTCTCTAGGGAGCCTTTGCTCCTTTTATTTTTTTCACCTAATTTTTTTTCTTTATTGATTAAGGTATTACAAATGTATCCTTATTCCCCCAATATTCCCCTATCCTCCTAGTCCTGCCCTCACTCCACCCCTGTTGTTAGCGTCCATCACTTATGCTTATATGCATGCATACGATCTCTCCCCCTTACCTCCATCCTCCCCTATCTTCTCTCTGAGGTTTGAGCATCTGATCAATGCTTCTCTAGATCTGATTTTGTTCATCAGTTTAAGTTGTTCATTATATTCCACAAATGAATGAGATCATGTGCTATTTATCTTTCTCTGACTGACTTATTTCACTTAGCCTAATACTCTCTAGCTCCATCCATGCTGTTGCAAATGGTAGGAGTTCCTTCCTTTTTGCAGCAGCAGAGTATTCCATTATGAAGATGTGCCAAAGTTTTTTAATCAACTCATCTACTGATGGGCACTTAGGTTGATTCCAAATCTTAGCTATGGTGAATTGTGCTGCTATGAACACAGGGGTGCATATATCCTTTCTGATTGGTGTTTCTGTTTTCCTGGGATATATTCCTAGAAGTGGCATCACTGGGTCAAATGGGAGTTCCATTTTTGTTTTTTTGAGGAAACTCCATACTGTTCTCCACAGTGGCTGCACCAGTTTTCATTTCAGCAGTACATGAGGGTTCCTTTTTCTCCACATCCTCAACAGCACTTGTCCTTTGTTGATTGTTGATGAAAGCCATTCTGACAGGTGTGAGATGGTATTGTCATTTTGATTTGCATCTCTCAAATGATTAGTGACTTGGAGCATGTTTTCATATGTCTCTTGGCCTTCCTTATGCTTTCCTTTGAAAAGTATATATTTAGGACTGTTGCCCATTTTTTGATTGGGTTGTTTGTCTTCCTTTTGTTAAGTTGTACGAGTTCTCTGTAAATGTTAGGAAATTAAAACCTTATTGGAGATATCATTGGCAAATATGTTCTCCCAGGTAGTGGGTTTTCTTGTTGTATTTTTGTTGATGGTTTCTTTTGCTGTGCAAAGCTTTTTATTTTGATATGGTTCCATTTTTTTCTCTTTAGTTTCCATTGCCCTAGGAGTTATGTCAGTGAAGATATTGCTTCAGCATTTATCTGACATTTTTCTGCCTATGGATTCCTCTAATATTTTTATGGTTTCCTGTCTTACATTTAAGTTCTTTGTCAATTTAGATTTTATTTGTGTATATGGTGTAAGTTGGTGGTCTAGTTTCTTTTTTTTTTTCAAGTATCTGACCAAATTTGCCAGCACTATTTATTGAAGAGACTGTCTTGACTCAATTGTATGTTCTTGCCTCCTTTGTCAAATATTAATTGAACATAGTGGTTTGGCTCAATTTCTGGATTCTCTATTCTATTCCATTGGTTTATATGTATGCCAGTACCAGGCAATTTTGAGAATGGTGGCTTTGTAATACAGCTTAATATTTGGTATTGAGATCCCCTCTACTTATTCTTCTTTCTCAGGATCCCTGCAGCTATTTGTTTTTGTTTTTTAATTCTATATGAATTTTTGGAGAGTTCTTTCTAAATCTGTGAAATATGCTGTTGGTATTTTAATGGGAAGTGCATTGTGGATTGCTTTGGATAATATGAACATTTTAATGATGTTGATTCTACCAATCTATGAACACAGTATGTTCTTCCATCTGTTTAATGTTTTCCGCTACATCTTTTTTCAACTTCCTGTAGTTTTCTGAGTAGAGGTCTTTTACCTACTTAGTTAAGTTTATTCCTAGGTATCTTACTTTTTTTGTGTGTGTGCAATATTAAGTGGGATTGTTTTTTTAATCTCTGTTTTTGTATGTTCACTATTGGTATATAAAAATGCCACAGATTTCTTGGCATTAATTTTGTATCCTGCTACATTACCAAATTCATTTATTAAGTCTAATAATTTTTTTGATAAAGTCTTTAGAGCAGTGGTTCTCAACCTGTGGGTTGCAACCCCTTTGGGGGTCGAACGACCCTTTCACAGGGGTTGCCTAAGACCATCAGAAAATGCAGATATATACATCACGATGCATAACAGTAGCAAAATTTCATGGTTGGCGGTCACCACCACATGAGAAACTGTATGCAAGGGTCGTGGCCTTAGGAAGGTTGAGAACCACTGCTTTATAGAGTTTTCTATGTACAGTATCATGTCATTTGCAAATAACATAATTTCATGTCTTCTTTTCCAATTTGAATGCCTTTTATTTCTTCTTCTTGTCTGATCACTTTGGCTAGCACTTCCAATACTATGTTGAACAGAGTGGTGAAAGTGAGCATCCCTGTCTTGTTCCTGTCCTTAAGGGAAATGATTTAGTTTTTGCCCATTGAGTATGATGTTGGCTGTAGGTTTGTCATAATAAGGCTTTTATTATGTTGAGGTATGATCCCTCTATTCCCACTTTGCTGAGCATTTTTATCAGAAAAGAGTGTTGGACTTTGTCAAATGGCTTTTCTGCATCTATTGATATTATTATGTGATTTTTGTCTCTCATTTTGTTTATATGATGTATCACGTTTATTGATTTGTGCAATGGTGTCTCTGGTGTCTGGAAGTCTGCCACTGAGGAGGGGGAAAGTTGCACTTACTGCTGTGGGAGTGGTGCCCCTTTAGAGGTGGAGGTCTGTAGGTCTGCAGGTGAGGCAGCAGGATTTTGGCTGGAGTGGCTGCCAGATCGTGGGCAGTGTAGAAGGCCTGTCTGAGTGGTGGTGCTGATGAGTTCCTAGAGGATACCACTCACCCTTTCAAGATGACATGAGCTCCGTGCTTGATTCCCACAGTCCAGGGAGTCCCTGCAAGTGGTGGTAGGTTCTCCCTGTCCAAGAGAGCCTGGTCTGTCAGTTCCTGCTGCTCCTGTTGGATTTAACGGTCCCTCACTCACTCACACACATATCACACACATCCACACACTCTTCTTTCATCTCCTCACTCATATCCTCTCCCTCACCTTCATCCTGCCAGCCACCATCTTTTTTTTTTCTAGCCTACTCCTTTTATTAGGAACTAGAGGCCTAGTGCATGAAATCTGTATACAGGGTAAGGGGAGTCCCCTCAGCTCAGCCTGAACTCTCTTCAATCTGGGACCCCTTGGGGGATATCTGACTGCCTCTCGGAATCTGGGACTGTTGGCTCCTAACTGCTCACCTGCCTGCCTGCCTGATCACCCCTAACTCCTTCTTCCTGCCTGATCACCCTTAACCACCTCTGTCACACCTCACGTCCAGGACCCAGCATTCCTTTCTCTGGTTAGTTGCAGGCACTTGGGACCTGGGCTTCCCTTCTGCTGGCTGGTCACAGGCACCTGGAACCTGAGCCGGCTTCACCTGGGCTGGCTGCAGCTGCAGGGGATCATGAGTGGGCAGCTTCGCCTGGGCCACAGGCACTGGCACCTGGGACCATGGAGTGGACGGCTTGTCCCTGTCCTGGGCCACAGCCTGGCTGGCCCCCATTCCTCTCTCATGAGCTCATTTGTGCCTTTCTGGTCCCCATTCTTCTCTCCCAAGTGTTGAGTTTCTGAGCAATTTGGGCATGAGGGTGTGAAGGTGACAACTATGTGCATATTAGCTCTTTATTATATAGGTTGATATTAGGAAACTAAGATCTGAGTACTGGAGGTGTTCATTCTCACCAGGGTATCATTGTTTCTAATGCCTCTCAGTAAAGAGAACTCGGAACTATATGTATATATAGTAACGCATGTATACACGCATCTACATTTCTCTGCCTCCCTGTCTGTTTCATTTATTTTAAAATACCATTCTCTCTTTAACCCAATCCAGCACTTCAAGCTTTATTCTAAGGAAATTGTTATTTTTCCATTATGGTTGGAAAATAGAATCTGTAAATATTTATTCTTTGGAATTTATTGAGACTTCTTTATGTTGAGGCATAATAGTTAATTTTAGTAAATGGCCCACAGGTACTTGAAAAGAATGTGTGTTCTGTCTGTTAGATATAGAACTTTATAATTTTATAATTGATTTGAGAAAGAAAGAGAGAGAGAGATATCAACTTGTTGTTCCACTTATTTATGTAGAGAGATCAACTTGTTGTTCCACTTATTTATGTATTCATTGATTGATTCTTGTATGTGCCCTGACCAGGGATTGAACCTACAACTTTGGTGTATCTGGATGGTGCTCTAACCAACTGAGTTATCCTGCCAAGGCTTATAGAATTCTTTATATAGCTAATAGCTTTTAGTGTATAATTCAGACATATTACATCTCTGTTTTTTGTTTGTTTGTTTTTTTCTGTTTCATACTCAATTTCTGAGTAAAATATATTACAGTGGTTTTTAAAGTGTTGTCTCTGGACCAGCAGCATTAGCATCACTTGGGAACTTGTTAGAGATGCAAATTCTTGCTCCCACTCTTCCTCTCCTGCCCCCCTACTCCAGATAGGAATTTTATGCCTTTGTAGATGATCAGCTCTTTTCTCTCTGCAAGGAATTAGTAGTTCCTACTTTTTTGATGTTTATAAAATGTTCTATTATTTGTCTTCCTACTTTTCTTTTCTTTCTTATCTCATACTTAGCACTGTCTATGATGCCCTTTGATCTGAGGGCTTTCGTCCCTCTTTAATTCTGGAAAATTTATTTCTATTATTGTTTCAATACTTTACCCCTTCTCTTCTAGAAGTCATAATCTCTATCCTGTCACATATATTTCCAGATTCTTTAGCTTTGACAAAAATCTTTCTATCTTTTTAACATTTTCTGCTATTTTCTGAGAGTTTCTCAATTTAATTGTTCATCTCTCTAATGTGTTTTGAAAATAATATTCATCTTATTGCTTACCTCAAGTATCTTATTCATTATTTCAAATATTTTATTTTTTGTAATTAACATTGCACTTACTCCTACCTATGATTAGTTTTTCTCCCTTCAAATTGTGAATACCTTTTTGCTATTTCTCCCAAGGAGTTTTACTCTCATTTCTTAGTACTTCTCATTCAGTAATTCTGCAGTAGGTTTTATTGGTTTCAAATCATCCTGTTTCATTTGAGGTCACTTTACACTTTAGTTGTCTAGTTATTCTTGTCTGTGTGTTTTTCCGGGGTACCTTTGGCAACATGAACTTGGAAAGAGCCATAAATCCAGGTGTTAATCTCTATTATTCTGAAAGAGTGTTGGGAAAGTGGAGGGGACACACACCATATTAGACAATAGCAGTCATCATGGAACTCTACCTGGGATAACCATGCCCAGAACCACCTGTAGTCCTTGATGAAGAAACTTCACTGGGTGGATAGTGTCTCCCTAGGTTTATTCCTCCAGCCCTGGGAGCCTTGAACAGGAGTGGAGAGAAATGTAGTATGGTAGCTAGTCAGGCCATACCTGTGCTTCAACTCCTAGCAACTCTGAACTCTAACAGTTTTTTAAAAAAATATTTTTATTGTTGAGAGTATTACAGATGTCCCCCCCCCAACACACACTTTGCCCCACTCTACCTGGCTCCCATCCCACCCCAGGCCTTCACCTCACTGTTGTCCATGTCCATGGGCTATAGCAATTTTTGTTCTATTTAGATACTCTCTTCCCTAACCAGCAAAAGAGACCTGGGCTGTTGCTGCAAATTTCTGTAGTAGATACAATGGTTGTCCAGTGCAACATAAGAGAGAGGAAAGTATAACATTTAAAGAGTTTTCCTTCATGCCATCCAGCTTTTAAGTTCTTTAGGTAGGAGTTTCTCACACTTGCTTCCTTTATTTAATTTAATTTTTTCCTTAGTTCGGAATCCATGTTTGCTTTCTGATTCTATAATAGTATATTCTCTAGGGTTGACTTTTGGGAAAAGGTGTTAGCAGTTTTGTGCTACAGGCCTTCTTGGCAGGTCATTTAATTTGCACTGATCTATGACCATAGATGGTACCCTTGGATAATCTCCAGTCCTAATGGCTGCTGCTTGCATTGCCTGGAGCCATAGTTATTGCCAGTAAAAACCAAAGAACTAACAGAACCTGCCCACTTCAAATCCCCATTGACCCTGGATCTGCTCTGTACCAATGCTTCTTAGCATGCACACTTGGCCTATTCTCATTTTTCCCCTTCTCTATCAGTCTCAGTAAAAGATTTTTACTTTACAAAGAAGGATGAAATGTGAATTCCCTTGCTCAAATTCGTATTTATTTCATCATATTAATTTTTCCTTTTATCTAGACCTTCCATTCAGTTCTAGAGCTGAGTACTAACCACCCAGATTAAGGAAAATAGAACCATATACCATATATCATGTCTCCACTTATACCCTCTTCTTTTTCTTTCCAATAATATTTATTCATATTTTTGTATTATAATTCCATTATTTTCAATAGCCTTAAAACACACACACACACACACACACGCACACACACGTATATATGTTTTTAAAAAATGTATTTTATTGATTTTTTACAGAGAGGAAAGAAGAGGGAGAGAGAGTTAGAAACATCGATGAAAGAGAAACATAAATAGGCTGCCTTCTGAACACCTCCTATTAGGGATGTGCCTGCAACCAAGGTACATGCCCTTGACCGGAATCAAACCTGGGACTCTTGACTCTACAGACTGACACTCTATCCACTGAGCCAAACTGGTTAGGACATATATGGTTTTTATTAACCAATGTTATCCCAATAAATTCAATAAAAAATGGTGCTAAGAAAGTAGATTTATAAAAATTTATATTTATTGTTCAAAGTATTACTGATGTCTGCTTTGGTCCCTCCATGCTCCATTGACCTCATAGAGAGTAGATCTTGAATATCCTCATTACAAAAAGGAAATTGTAATTATGTGACATGATATGTTAGCTAAAGCTACAGTGGAAATAATTTTGCAATATATAAGTATATCGAATCAATATATTACACAATGTTATATGTGAATTATATCTCAATATAACTGAAGAAAAGGGTAATGTATTACAATGTAAAAATATATACATACCTTTAACAATAAAATAGGTAAATTTTGGATCTTGAACTATCAATAAATGGTATCCTACTCTGTATTTTTCTGTGATTTGTTTTTGCCATTGTTGAGAAATGTAATTAAGAAATTCTTCTGCCACCCAGAAAACTTTTTCACAAAGGTAGAAGAAAGAGAAAATATGAAATAATCCCTACTTGTTTTCCAAAACTGTTGAATCAATTTACCTCAGACTAAAGGTGTATTGTTTATTGTTCATTATATTTATCACTATGTGCTAAAGTCAGAGTTTTACATTTTTGTCCATTGGTATATGTAAAGCGTTCTCTCATAGTTTAATTTTTATATCCCTGGTTAAAAATAAGATTGCATGAAAGAAGATTTGGTACATATATACAGTGGAATACTACTCAGCCATAAGCAAAAATGAAATAATACTGCCATTTGTGACAACATGAATAGAACTTGAGAATATCATGCTAAGTGAAATAAGTCAGTCAGAAAAAGACAAGAAATATATGATTTCACTCATATATGGGATATAAAACTGAAAGCAAGAAATGAACAAACAAGAAAAGCAAAGAAATAAAAAGTCATAGACACAGACCACAATATGGTGATTACCAGAGGGGAAGAGGGTGAGAGGTTAGTATAAAGTAAAAGGGGTTAAATATATG
The DNA here is from genome assembly GCA_011751065.1 of Lasiurus cinereus. Classification (NCBI taxonomy): domain Eukaryota; kingdom Metazoa; phylum Chordata; class Mammalia; order Chiroptera; family Vespertilionidae; genus Lasiurus; species Lasiurus cinereus. The sequence continues at coordinate 33,345,899 of JAAGEH010002534.1, forward strand.
GTCACAGAAAAAGACCTGACTTTGGGTGATAGGCACACAATGCAATATACAGATAATGTATCAGAAAATTATTCACTTGAATCCTGTACAATTTCATTATTTAATATCACCCTGATAAATTTAATTTAAAAAAATGGGTGATGGCATTTGTAGATCATAGATTCAAAAAACTTCCATCCACTCCTGAGATAAAAAGATGTTGAAATTTTCTCATATCTTCTTTTAAACTAAACTAGAGTTGTGGTGCATTAATTTGTGCATGGGTGGGGTCCCTCAGCCTGGCGGGCGATTGGGGCTGATTGGGGCCACAGGAGGTTGGCCAGGGGGAGGGGCCATGGGAGGTTGGCTGGTCAGGGGGAGTGACTGTGGGATTTTGGCCAGCCAGCCATCTGTCCCTTGGTGGTTAGCATGCATCATAGTGACCAGCCATTCAGTCATTCGGTTGTTTGGTTGTTTAGGCTTTTATATTTATAGATTAGGATATTACTGAAAATAATACTCTATTTCTATAGCTCACCTCAATTAGTCGTAGGATTATTTCTTTAAAGATCCACAACACTTTTTGGAATTTCCACTGGGGAATTACCGTAGATTTGCATAGATAGCGCCCTCCTCATGGAATAAACCCAGAATGGGATAGAATGGTGTGGATGAATGTACATGTTTTTCTAAATAAGAGAACTCCATGGCTTATGGGGTATATATTATGTCAGTGTTGGGAAAATTTCCACTTATTTAGTAGGCATTTATATTTTCCCATTGGTTACCTTTTCCCCTTTGATTTGTAAGAATTGTTTATATATTTCTGATTTATGCCCAATGAATTAAAAAATTATATTCTATTTTTAATATTTGATTTTACATTTTCTTATAAAATCTATAATAATAAAAGCATAATATGCTAATTAGACCAGACAGCTGAACACTCTTCCGGATGTCATTCAGGATGTCCTTCCCGATGAAGCTGTGGTGGTGGGGCCAACATAGGCAGGTGAGCAGTTAGGGGTGATCAGGTAGGAAAGCGAATGGTTAGAGGAAACCAGGCAGGCAAGAAAGTGGTTAAGGGTGACAAGGCAGGTAGGCAGAGGTGGTTAGGGATATCAGGCAGGCAGGCAGGTGAGCCGTTAGGAGCCAGCTGTCCTGGATTGTGAGAGGGATGTCTGACTGCCAGTTTAGGCCTGATCCCCTGTGGGACTGGCAGTCAGACATCCCCCAAGGGGTCCCAGATTGGGAGAGGGTGTAGGCTGGGGCCCCCACCACTCGTGAATAAATTTCATGCACTGGGCCTTAGTCTTTTAATAAAAAGTTATCTTCGTTTTAATGGGTCAAATTTATTTCTTTTTATATCATGATTTATGGTTTTGTGTCTTGTTTAAGAAAGTCATCTTACTAAAGAGTCCTGAAGATATTCTTTTTCAACATTTAAATCTTTAATTTTCTAGACTTCATTTTTCTGTATGATATGAGTTGGAGTTCCCATTATTTATCTCAGCATCAGTAATTTTTAAAATACATTTTCCAGCATCAGTTGTTAAGTTTTAGTTCATACCTCCTAACTGGCAAAGCTGTCTCTGTTATGTATCATATTTCCATGTTTATGAGGGTCAGTTTTAGGATTTTCTACTTCAGAGGGTCCCTGTGTGCAACCACATGCTCATTGATGTGGACAGGAATACATTAAAAAATATTTTTTGTTTTCTATTTTATTTCATTTTGCTCTTTTGGAAAAATATTTTATTTATTTATTTATTTATTTTTTATTTATTTATTTATGTATTTTAGAGATAGAAAAGAAGGGAGAGGGATAGAGAGAAAGAGCAGTGAGAGAGAAACATCATCAATCAGCTGCTTCTTGCAGCTCCTCCTGGCTATTGAGTCCATAACCCAGTCATGTGCTCTGACCTGGAATAGGGAATTGGGAATTGAACTGGTGACCTCTTGGTTCCTGAGTCCACATTTAACTGCTGAGCCACACTGGTCCAGCTAATTTTGCTCTTGTTTCTCTTCTTTCATTATATGTTTTTTGTTTGGTTTTTTGGTGTGTTTTTTTTATGACTTTTAAAGATCTTTTCTGAAACTTTGGTTTTCTGCATTTTTAATATACCTGTTATGATTTTCTTTTTTAACAAATCTTGCTTGAGTGTTTCTATGTTTTATCATTTCTAGAAAGTTCTTAGACATTATTCTTCAGTTATTGTTGTTGTTTTTCTTTCTTCAATCTCTATATTCTTTCTATCTGGGACAGTGATTAGATATATGTAAAACTTCTCATTGTATTTTCTGAATCTCTTAAATTCTCTTGTTTATTTATAGTGCATATAGGTACTTTCTTCAAGTTTATTTTCTTGGTTTTATTTCATAAGCTGTTTCATTTTTCCCTTGAGTCTTGAATTTTTTTAAATTAAATCTTTATTATTCAGATTATTACATTTGTTTCTCTTTTTTCCCCTCCATAGCACCCCTCCACCCAGCTCCCACCCCTCCCCCTGTCCTTACCTCCCTCCCATTGATCTCATCCATAGGTGTATGATTTTTGTCCAGTCTCTCCCTGTACACCCCTCACCCCTTTCCCCCTGAGAATTATCAGTCCACTACCTTTCTGCTACCTTTCTGTGCTCCTGATTCTATTATATTCACCAGTTTATTCTGTTGATCAAATTTTTAATTCACTTAATTTTTAGCTTCACTTGTTGATAGATACGTATTTGTTGTTCATAATTTTTTGGCTTTTACCTTTTTCTTCTTCCTCTTCTAAAAGAGTACCTTTCAGCATTTCATATAGTACTGGTTTGGAGTTGATGAACTCCTTTAGCTTTTTCTTATCTGTGAAGCTCTTTATCTGCCCTTCAATTCTGAATGTTAGCTTTGCTGGATAGATTATTCTTGGTTGTAGGTTCTTGCTATTCATCACGTTGAATATTTCTTGCCACTCCCGTCTGGCCTGCATTGTTTCTGTTGAGAAATCAGCTGACAGTCGTATGGGTGCTCCCTTGTAGGTAATAAACTGTTTTTCTCTTGCTGCTTTTAATATTCTCTCTTTCTCTTTTGCTCTTGGCATTTTAATTATGATGTGTCTTGGTGTGGTCCTCTTTGGATTCCTTTTATATGGGGTTCTGTGTGCTTCCTGGACTTGCAAATCTATTTCTTTTACCAGATGTGGGAAGTTTTCAGTCATTATTTCTTTAAATAGGTTTTCAGTATCTTGCTCTCTCTGTTCTTCTGGCACCCCCACAATTCTGATGTTGGTACTCTTGAAGCTGTCCCAGAGGCTCCTTATATTATCTTCACATTTTTGTATTTTTTTCTCTTCTTGTGTTTCCAGTTGAGAGTCTTGAATTTCAAAAATTATATTTATCATTTTTAGACCTGTAACTTAGTTCTTTGTCAAATTGGCTTGGTCATTTTTAATATATTCTTGACCATTGACTATAGTTAAGTTCTCTATTTTTTTCTTTTTTACTAAATTGTAGTTGGCATATAATTTGATATTAGTTTCAGGTATATAGCACATTGATTCAACATTTAGATACTTAACAAAGTGACACCATAGTAAGTCTAGGAATTATATGTCACCATACATAGTTATTATAATAACTAGAGGCCCAGTGCACAAAATTCATGCATGAGGGAGGAGAGGTTTTCTCTCAGCCCATTATGCACCCTCTCCAATCTGGGATGCCTTGAGGGATGTCCAACTGCCCGTTTAGGCCAGATCCTAATGTGATTTGGCCTAAACGGGCAGTTAGACATTCCTCTCACAATCCAGGACTGCAGGCTCCAAACCACACACCTGCCTTTGCCTGATTGCCCCTAACTGTTTCTACATGCCAGCATGATCACCCATTAACCATGCCCCTGCCAGCCTGATTTACACCTAACTGCTCCCTGGCTGGCCCAATTGCCCCCAACTTCCCTCCCTTGCAGGCCTGGTCCCTCTGCCAGTCTGGTCACCCCTAACTGCCCATAAATGCCCTCCTTTGCAGGCCATCTTGTGGCGACCATCTTGTCTCAACATGGAGGCAGCCATCTCGTGTCTTGGAGTGATGGTCAATTTGCATATTACTCTTTTATCACATTAGAGATTTACTCCATTCTCTATGCTGTAGTTTATATTCCCATGACTTACTTTATAACTGAATTTTTTTACTTTTTAATACTTCCTTTTTCTTTTTCATCTATTCCCCAACACTCTCCCCTTGGCCCACCATCACTTAATTCTCTGTATCAATTAGTTTGTTTCTGGTTTTTTATTTGATCATTTGCTTTGCTTTTAGATTCCTCATGTAAGTGAAAACATATAGTATTTATATTTCTCTATCCAACTTAGTTTACTTAGCATTAATACTCTCTAGGTCCATCCATCTTATCACAAGTGACAAATTTTATTCTTTTTTTATGATGAGTAATATACTATTACTAGAAGCCCGATGCATGGAAATTTGTTCCTGAATGTGCCTTCCTTTCCCTGGCTGCCAGCATTGCTTTTGCTCTGGCTGGAGCCGCATTTTCACCTTCCTACACTGCTCAGAGGCCCAGAGCAGCTGGAGGTGGAACACCTTCATTGTCACCATGGCGATGATGCAAGCATCCTGCCCTGCCCCCAGCCTCTTGGCTGTCATGTATGCAAATTAACCTCCATATTTGTTGGGTTAATTTGCATATTCACTCCTGATTGGCTGTGGGCATTGTAAAGGTACAATTAGCATGTTTGTCGTTTATTAGGTAAGATATATTTACTACATCTTCTTTATCTAGTTGTCTGTCAATGGATTCTTGGATTGTTTTCATATCTTGGCTACTGTAAATAATGCTGTGGTAAATATAGGGGTGCATATATTTTTTTCAAATTGGTATTTTCATTTTCTTTCTTAAATATTTTCTTTTTGATGTATTCTGGTATTAAAATTCTTTTTTTTCTACTAACTTGCACTCAAGATGACTTATTTTCATATGTATTTGATAATGTGGACTAATATCTGACTACTAGAGACCTGGTGCACAGCATTCGTGCATGGGGGGGGGGTTCCCTCAGCCCGGCCTGTACCCTTTTGCAGTCTGAGAGCCCTTTACATCCTTAGTGTTCCCATTGAGATGGGCCACTGTGCTCACCAGCCGTCAGCCTGGCTTGTGGTTGAGTGGTGCTCCCCCTGTGGGAGTGCACTGACCACCAGGGGGCAGTTCATGCATTGAGTGTCTGCCCTCTGGTGATCAGTGTGTGTCATAGCAACTGGTGGTTTGGCTGTTGGATTTATTTCCATATCAATCTTTTATTATATAGGATGGGAAAATCCTGTGGGTTCCAAACAGAGGATGTTTTTCTCTAGAAGGTTTGTGATCATCCTGAGTCCACTTTAATTAATATTTTGCCTTCTACTTTCTAACTCATACATGTAATATAGAATGAAGCCCAAGACACATGTGGTAGCAGGTCTATGATTAAAATTTTTAATGAGAAACCATTTTTCTTCTTCCCTATTTCCCCCGTGGAACCAAGGTTGCAACAGATATCTTTTTTTCTTAGCACCCTTTGCTGCAGGACTGAGTTGCCTAGTCATCCTTTCATTCTGGTAGAGTTGTTTTTGTGTACGTGAGCTTATGTCTAGCAGTTTTTGTTGTGACAAAGACCCAGAGTCCCAACCTCATTTACCAGCATGGTCAGGCTTGTAACCACAAAACTCTAGACTACTGTTACTAGCATTTGTCCCAGAACATTTCCAGCTTCACCTTCTCTTTATCACTCTACTTTTAGCTCATCATCATCATCATCGTCATCATCATCATCAATTTCTTGCCTTTGGGACTTTCTCAAACTTCTTTTTAAATCATCAATGCATTTGAAAAATATTATTTTTGTAATTTATCCAAAATCAGTTTTTGTATGCAGTAGGTTGGAGTAGTCTGTTCGGAATATTAATTTCTAATTAATCAGAAACAAAAATCTCATCATCTTTTCAGAAGTATAAGGAACCAACATGTCAATTACTCTGATTTCCTAGGGAAGAAGGAAATAAAGGAAATAAATAATTGCTTTGCAATGTGGGAAGGTATATTGCAAATATCTCAAAATTTCAGGAGGCAATAGGGCTAGAGAGGACATTTTACTTTAATCTTACTTTCTGCAATGCCTGTGGCATAGAAAAGGCTGATTTATTAATTCCATTCTCTGTGTTACTGTGAAACTATTGCCCTAAATTACTTTTTTTTAAAGGCTATAGATTATAGTCAACTATTCAAGAACAAGACTAGATGTACAGAAAATCTTAATCATAGAATTTCTAATAAAATTTTCTTGACTAAGTCTCTATTCTAAGATCTTTCTTTCTGTCAATATCTACAACATGAATGTTATCTCAGAACTTATAAAAAATCAGTATCTGTAGAATGGCCTTACATTTAGAATGTTCTGATTTTATTTTAATATGAACCAACTAATACCACTCTAATAATTGAATTAAAGTATATCTACAAATTTTATTAAAAATGTAACATTAAAGAAAAATTAAAAATGTAGAATAATACTGGAAAATTTCAAAGCATTCCTGACTTATTTTTCTTTCCAATTTGTACTATAAACAGCTACCAGAATATTTTATAAAAGCATAAATGTCAATATTTGGCCCTTCCTTCACTCAAGAAAGTTTAAGTATTTGCTGTTTCTAATTCCTTATTAGACTTTTCTGTGTGATGCACAGTTTACAGATAAGCGTTATTTGTCCGAATCCCAACTTAGCCATTTACTTTCATACAATCAAGATTTATTGAAGTCTTCTCTTATTCTGTGCAAGGCAAAGTGAATGAAAGATGAATGAACTAAGCATGGTTCTTACCTTCTAGGAGACATTTAGTGCAATGGGTATAAGGATGAAGGACAAAAAACATTCTTAAAAAATCATATGGTATGGTAAGGGCTATAATATAAATTTATGCAAGTAATCCCTTAATTTCCTCAATTTTCATAGCATTTTATCTATATTTCATATGGCATTATTACTTTCGCCTTTTGGTACAGTCATTTACCTTTCCCATGACTTCAAAATATTTTAGGGGCAAGACATGTATATTATGTTTTGTGATATTTTTAAGACAATTTTTTAGAGCAGTTTTAAGATCACAGCAAAACTGATAAGAAGCTATAGGGACATCCTGCGCCCCCACACATGCACAGCCTCCCCTACAATCAACCTTCCCCACTAGTACATTTGTTATTATTGATCAGCCTCCCAACTCCATACTTTGCATTAGAGTTTGCTATTGGTATTATACTTCCTTTGAGTTTAAACAATGTATAATGACATATATCTACAATTATAGTATCATGTAGAATATTTTTCTTACCCTAAAAATCTTCTGTGCTCTGCATATTAATTTCTTCTTGTCCCCTATGATCTCTTTTTAAATTCCCTAACACATTTAACTGAGTGCCTTGCATAGAAAAATAGCAATAACAGAACAACAGTAACACCAATAATAATATAAATTATTTGAGTATTGTTAACTATCTGCTAGTTCCAATTCAAGGGATTTGAACATATGAATACATTTAATTCATGCAACTCTGTGAATTGGGTACTATAATTATACCTATTCAACTGATGAAGAGATCAAGGCACACATCAGTTAAATAACTTGCTCATACTTACATAGCTAATAATGCTGAGTCCAGAGATGGATACAGTAAGTAATCAGTAAATATACAGTATATTGAAAACAAAATAAATTAATACTAAGTATCTGTTTAAAGAAAAACTTAAACACAAATGTCTTGGAAATTCTACATCAAATACTAATGCATTATTCTTTGGGCTGTATAATTTGTGGAGACTATAAAACTATATGTACATTAGATGATTTATTCATGTCAGATGTGAAGTACCTTAGTTTCTTTGCCCTAAGACATGAAAAACTGACATATTTTACCTCTAGCAACTCTGTAGTTTTGTTGTCCTGTTTTTCAAGTTGGATTGTCCTCAAAGGACAGAAACTTCATTGACATGTTAGACATTTTTTGAGTTTTACATGGAAACTTCCCCAATGCTCTGAATATAAATAAGACTTACCTGCAATGCATAACAACTGACTATAACTGGCATATTAATGGAATATAGTACACTAAACTGAAAATCATTTGGAAATGTGGACCCTTTTTGCCTTTCTTATCTTTTACCTTCAGTCCCTCAGAAAACTTCTTGGAGTTAAAGGGAGCTTTGGTGATCATGAGGTCCAACCACCTCCTTTTACAAAGAAATAAGCTACAGTTCAGAGAAGCTCTGCCTCACCCAAGGCCACACCATAAATTTAGGAAGAACAGGCTTGTTTAGACATGAGGGTGACATTCATGGAACAACCAGAGTCATGATTAGAGGATAGTGTGAAACATTACCATGAAAAAAATTATATGCACCATTCTTTATATTCAAGCTATTTGCAGTTAGGAAAAGAAAATACAGGGATACAAGGTATTACATTATAAATCAGTCTAATAGAGTATGTACAGGTGATAGAGGGTAGATTATATGAAATCACAGAGGAATAGAGGTGCATTCCAACTGTTGTATTCAGGAACGGTGCTCATTTATCTGACATATTTTTATCTAACATGTACTCCAAGGGTTCTGTAGACAGACTCAGTATGGGTAGTTGGAGGGGCAAGCTGTGTGGGGCTGATGGGTGCCCTGGAATCTAGGGGTGCTCCCCAGAGTCCAACCAGCTCCCTGGATGTGCAGGTGCTGTGTCCAGCATGGGGAGTTGGGCTGAGGGCTGCAGCATTAGCATCTCCAGGTATCCTGCTGGCAGGTCCTGCATTCCTCTCCCCCACCACACACACTGATCTTGATACCATAGACAGTCATGGAGCCCCAGGGAGTCTCCCCCATTGACCAAGATGACACTAGGGGCAGTTCTTACACTGAGAGCGCCAAAAACTAGAAAGATGAATGGACAGGGCTCCACCTGCCAAAAGCTAGAAAGATAAATGGACAGGGCTCCACCTGCCAAAATCTAGAAAAATGAATGGGTAGGGTGAAAACCCCCCAAAAGCTAGCAAGACAGTTAGGATAGAAAAAAGTCCTCCCCTCCCTATCCTTATGATAATTGTGAGCTTCAGCAGGTAGGGGGGATGGTCTTTGATTCAGGAGTCCATCTGCCGGAGCCAGCCGGCACTGCAGTTAGAAGGTTACCTGAAAGGGGGGGTGAGGATTAAAGAACACAGACACCTTAGATACCGGGAGGGCGGACAGCTCAGGACTGTCGCACCGAGTTTATTCTCACAGTTCCTTTTATAAGCAGAAACAACTCATGCAAGCATACAAGGTCAAGGTTCAATCAGCATGTTCTTCCCGTATCAGCAGTGTCCTAAACACAGTCTAGACTACTCCCTCGGCCAGCTTCCTTATCCTTGTTTCTGTTATGGAGAACATCTGGCACTCAAGGACACATTGCTCTATTGATCCTGCCACAGTGTTACTTTCTCTTAGCTATATGAAGCAAAAACCCTAACAAAGCAGGGAGACATAAGGGGAAAAGCATATTGCTGGATAATGTACCTAATTGCCTTTCACGGTCCCCCACATTTCCCCCTTTCCTTTATAATAAAAGGACCAGGGTGGGCCTTAACTGGCTAGGGAAGTAGAGGTCTGATTCCTCCCGTGACTATCAGCCACCTTTTTGGCTCTTGGCATCTTTTGGGGAGGAGAGGCAGAGCCTATGTTTCTTCTTTATTTGATGCCAACCTCTGTGCTAATCAGACATAACTTCAGAGGAAGTCAGAGACGGTCAGTTACAGGACCTTCCCTCGCAGATGCTTCGCTCTGCACCTAGCCAGTACCCAGTCTTGCCATACGGCAAGATGCAGCACTCTGACTATTCGTCTGCTACCGTGAAGGCAATCAAGCTCAGTAGTATCCTATACAACATGCAGAGGTCCTGGCGGGCCTGTTCTGAGTTTGACCTCGTGGAGTCCTACTTGAAGCCGTGTCAAAGCGCTGACTCTTTTGCGCACCAGAAAAGGCAAGAGGCATATTATTACTACAATGGT
>JAAGEH010002534.1:33355941-33460762 GCA_011751065.1 Lasiurus cinereus
CATATTGCTGGATAATGTACCTAATTGCCTTTCACGGTCCCCCACATCCATCATTCTCTCAGGTTGAGGCACCTGAATTAACTGCTTTCCTTTTGCTCTAGAACCTGTCCCACAAGTTTGGCTTTAGTTGTACAGGCAACTGAACCTGTGTTTTGGTTGCACAAGTACCATTCCACATGCTGGAGAATCAGTGATGAATAAGCTGGACATGCTTTGTCCTCATAGTATCTATATCCTGATCAGATAGATTTTTGACAATGCAGAAATAAATGATCAATGACAATAAGGAACACAAGCAAAGGCATTTTATTCAGAGCTTGTTATAGCAAGGGAGTCAGCTACCATCATCACTTGTATTTGATCTATCAAAGACAGGTGGGGGAGTGGAAAGCTTTACAATAAAACAAAAGGAACATTTCAGGTATGTACTGATTGGAGACTGCTGACATAGGAAAACTATAGGCAGGCTAGTAAAAGTGGACACTTTATGTAATTGATTAGGGCAGTAGTTCTCAACCTTTTACATGCTGCGACCCTTTAATACAGTTCCTCCTGTTGTGGTGACCCCCAACCATAAAATTATTTTCGTTGCTACTCCCTAACTGTAATTTTGCTACTGTTAAGAATCATGATGTAAATATCTGTGTTTTCTGATGGTCTTAGGCAACCCCTTCGGGGGTCTCATTCGACCCCCAAAGGGGTCGAGACCCACAGGTTGAGAACCGCTGGATTAGGGGGTACCTATGTGGCTCTTTCCAGTTGGCCCTATACTGGAAGCAGGCTAAAAATTGGGGAAGCCATCAATTATTCAAATCCTGGCCATTTGGAGCCAATTTGTTACAGAAGTTATTGTTTGGTTTTCTGGAATGGTTGTTAGAGACAGTAGTCCAACTTCTTATAAGTTTGATTTGTAGATAATAAGTTGGCTTTCTGGGCTGTCGAGAGACTAGAAATACAAATAGACAGTAGTTCTGTTGTTTATATATAAGCTAGCTCCTATCTATTTGTATATCTAGTCTCTCAACAAGAAGTAAATACTCCAAATAATACAAATAAATGGTGTAAAGGTAAAACAACAACAACAACAAAACAAAACAAAATAAACAACAACAACAACAAAAACAGGGAAAGGAATAGTGTGTAATTTAAGAGGTGGAAAGGACCTTATTTTAGACAGGGTAATTAGAAATTCTCTGAGAAACAGTAACACTTGAGTAGAAACTTGATTTACATAAAGAAAAAAAACACACGTAAGAAGTTTGGGAAGTGGATGAGGGAGAAGAACCTGGTGGCAGACAAAGCAAGTGTGATGGCTCTGAGGTGGAAATGAGCTTGAAGTGCACAAGGGACCGCAGTAAGCTCACAGTTGGGAATGAGCATGGTGAATGTTGAGGATAGTGAGGATAGTTCAGAGAAAGTTGTGGGCTGGTACTGAGTTGTTGGTTTTTTTTGTTTGTTTGTTTGTTTGTTTTCCTCTAAATCCTATTCAGAACTCATCAAAAGTCACTGGCAGTGAGATGAGCTGATTGCCGAAGGTCATTTTGGCCATCACGTGGAGAACAGTAGGTATGCAGTCAAATGTGGAAGCAGAGAGAACCGTTAGTAAGTTAATTGTGAGTACAAGTTTGAGCAGAATATTTAAGACTGAGAGGAAAGCCAGAAGGGATATTTTAATGTGAAGGAATTCTGTCAGCGAATTAGAGACAGTAAAGAGATATTTATGACAGGGAATGGAGAAAAATTCAGATTGACTGAAGATATTGTGTTCCAGGCAAAGGGTAGCAGATAAATTAAGACTGTAATCAAAGGCAAGTACAGGTTTTGTTAATTAGGAAATAAGCATCTGTTGAATAATATCATTAAAACCTTAGTTTAGAATGCTTTATTTCTTTGTAGTTTGTACAGTGGGTGAGGGAGATGGAGTCTTTTAGCAGGAACACTGGTGCTGACTGAAGTTATCTCAATAATCTATGTATGAGACAATCCTGAAATATAAACAGAAGGAATCAGGGAAGCAATGGCTTCTGTTGTTGTTTCAAGAATTTCAAAGAATTAAAAAAAAAAATTTCACTGCACAGATGGATGCAACTTCATATGTTGCAAAGCACCATGGTAGCAGCAACACAGTTTTTAATTTCAGCCATTAGAGCCAGGCCATGTGCAGTTCCAAGCGATAGCAAACAATCATAAAGCAATGAGATTCTGAATAATGCAAGAGTCCTCCAGGCAACAGTAGGCCTCCTGGAAGATACAATGCCTCTGCCTAAAGCTAGAAAGGTCTACAAATCTTCCCCTCAGATAGAAAGTGTATGGTCGGAGGCAGGGTACAAAAGGTAGAGGTCAATTTCAAAGCACATTTTGTTTCAATCCTTTCTTTTTTCCTCTCTATGCATTTTAAAGCAGCGGAGTTAGAACTGCAGATAAAATTGCTAGTCTTATTCCTCCCAGGCAATATTAGAATTTTACTCTGACATAAAAGTCCTGGCAAGCATAATTTTTAAGCATATTCATGTCTTCGTATGTATTATACTTTTGCTAATATTTCAAATTATTCCCCTAGAAAATACTACTAGAAGAGAAATGAGTAGATCATTTCTAGTTACTTTTGTTCCTAATAGCTTGTGCGTTGTCCTTGGAAATGTTGGAAATTCAAGAGGTGGTGAGTCTTTTATTATTCTTTTAAAATGCAAATGTGAGAAATTCAACATAAATTATAGAAGCACATCAATGGCTGACACAGAAAGAAATAATAGTGATCACTTAAGTGACTATTGATTTGTACTTTGGTTTTCATACATTATCATCTTTAATACTCAAATATATATATATATCTCACCTGAAGATATGTTTATTGCTTTTGAGAGAGAGAGAGAGAGAGAGAAAACCATTGGTGTGAGAGAGAAACATCAATCGGTATGTGAAGCCTGGATGTACCCTGACTGGGGATTGAATCCACGATGCATGAGATGGCTTTCCAACCCACTGAGCCACCCAACTGAGGCTATGAGACAGATTTTTTTTAAAGCATAGACTTTTTAATTTATCAAAAATATATTTTATTGATTTTTTTTTTTTTTACAGAGAGGAAGGGAGAGGTCTAGAGAGTCAGGAACATTGATGAGAAACATTGATCAGATGCCTCCTGCACGCCCCCTGCTGGGGATGTGCCCACAATAAAGGTACATGCCCTTGACTGGAATTGAACCTGGGACCCTTCAGGCCACAAACTGATGCTCTAACCACTGAGCAAAACTGGTTAAGGTGAGACAGATATTTTTATTCCCACTTTGCAAGTGTGGAAACCAAAGCCGTGAGGGTTAGCCTAAGTTCTTCAAAGCTCTTTATTTGACTCCAGAGACTATACTCTTAATATGATCTCACAGGCAAAATTAAGTAATAATTTGAATGGGTACATGCAAGTCATTCTTGTTTAAGTGCTTCACTGTTGACACCATGAAGGAGCTAATCTCTTATCTTAAACACTCCTTCCTAGTCTGCTGAAACTATTTCCCTCATAATTCGTTTCCTAACTGTTCTCTCTGCTTCCATCTTTCCTGCATTAGCCCTGATAACTGTAACCACAGTGTAGTTAGGTTTTACTGCAGCATATTTAAAGTTTCATTACCTTTGTTTATAGATCATTCTCTGGTGAAAATTCAGTAGTTATGGAGTAATTATTTTATTACCATGATAAAATTATATGTAGAAAAGACCCTAAAGTAGTAACATTCTTCATTGTGAACTTTTCAAGACCTTCACCCCCAGACATTCTCCCATACCTCTTGTCAAACCTGAATTGTCCCCTCAGCAGCTGCTGAGCTGCCATCTTACTCTGCCCTGCCCTGCCCCATGGCTAACCAAACCTGCTTCCCAAAACCTTCTGAGAATGTGAACATAAAAAAATTCTCAAAATTATATTGGTTGGGACTTTTCCTTTTGTAAAATACTTTCTTTATAACCTTTAAGGACATATTTTTTCAACTCAACTGATCTGATTGACACTTGATATCACTCGTTTTAGCCACAGTTTGAGAAAACCATGTGATCTTACAAACTCATGCCTCAATAACAATATAAAACATAAGTAAAATCATTTACTAGGTAATTATTCAGTACCAGCCTCAGAGGAATTTCTTTTCACTATTGTCATTTATTTCTTACAGGAAATACATGAGATGTAATTAGGTACTGTTTTTTTTTTTTTAAATGAAACTAAAGCTTAGTTTAAGTAACTTCTCAATGTCACACACATAAATGTGACAGAGTTCAGTTTGTAATCTAGCGGTTCTTGACTCCAAAACTTGGATTCTTAACTAATCCAGAGCAGCCCTTAAAACTGACTAAACAAGGCAGCCTTAAAGCAAACTGAAGGCATAATTGAATTATGCTTAATTTTTTGTTGTGTAACCAGATCCTTAAAAGTATACTAAAATTTTCTTTCACTGACTCTTCTCATTCACAGAATACTATTCTTTTTTAAAAATATGTTTTTATTGACTTTAGAAAAAGAGGAAAGAAGAGGGAGAGAGAAACCTTAGTGTCTATCTCAGTGCACGGGAGGATGCTCAACCAATGAAGCCACACCTGCCAAGAGAATAATTTTCTTTTTGTAAAAGAATATTTGACTGTAACATCTTTTCACAAATAAAAGAGAAAGAAAGCACTTTACTGGGCTTAAAAGCCATTAATTTGTGCTTCAATTATACCTTTGGAGACCACAGAACAATGCTTAAACACATACTTTTGTAGTCTGAAAACATGAAATTATATTACTTATTTAAATTTTAAGAAAATGTTCAAGAGGAATCCAAGATGGCGGCATAGGTAAACACCTACAATGCTGTCTCGCACAACAATTTCAAAACTACAACTAAAAGACAGAACGGACATCATCCAGAACCACAGGAAAGCTGGCTGAGTAGAAGTTCTACAACGAGAGGGAAAGAGAGGGGCTCACGGAGACCCAGAAGAGCTGCAAAAAGCTGAGGTACGGAGACGGAGACGCGTGCAAGGAGAGAGCGGGTGCCTGAGTACCTGGCTGACTTTTTCTGGCGGGAGGGAAACGGAGACTCTCAAAGGCATTGAACCCCTTATCTTACGACACTAAACCCCAGATCCAGCTGAAACTCATACGGGGGGAGTGTGGACTGTGAAAAGGGAGAAGTGCACGGAAATTTAGGGAAGCCGCAAAAGATCAAAGGCCTGGTGGCGCGCAGGACAGATTGCTGATTGTGCCGCTGGCTTTCACGAGTGGGCGGGAGACAGACCCTCCCAACTGTGCCACTTCTAACTTCACTAAACCCCTGTTTCGGACGAAACCCTGGAGACCTAGACTCCTGTGGTCCTGGTGCGCAGGAGAGCCGAAAAGGCAGCGGTTAGAGGCACTGCAGGGGTGCGTGCACAAGGACCGCTCCAGCGATTACCCAGTCACGTGAGACTCAGAGGCTGTGGAGGGCGGGGCCGACTGGAAGGGAAGGCGGTCCCTTAAGCCCTGAGACTCCACCCATCCCAAGCTCAACAGAGGCTTCTGCGGCTTTGCAGTCTGGTATCATAAGGCTGAATTCAACACGAAAGTTTCCCCGGCATAGTGAAAATGCAGAGACAAGGGAAGGGATTACAAACAAAAGAAATGGAGGGAAAAAAAAGACTGGATACAGAGTTCAAAACCACGCTTATAAGGTTTTTCAAGAATATGCTAGAAAAGTTGGATAAATTTAGTGAGACCCAAGAGGACATGAAAAAGGACCAACTAGAGATGGAAAAGGTCCAACTAAAGATGAAAAAGGACCAACTAGAAATTAAACATACACTGACTGAAATAAAAACTATTATGCAGAGTCCTAACAGCAGACTAGAGAAAGGCAAGGATCAAGTCAAAAATTTGAAATATAAAGAAGCAGAAAACATTCAACTGGAAAAGCAAGAAGAGAAAAGAATCCAAAAATGTGAAGATAATGTAAGGAGCCTCTGGGACAGCTTCAAGCGCACCAACATCAGAATTGTGGGGGTGCCAGAAGAAGAGAGAGAGCAAGATACTGAAAACCAATTTAAAGAAATAATGACTGAAAACTTCCCACATCTGGTAAAAGAAATAGACTTACAAGTCCAGGAAGCACACAGAACCCCAAATAAAAGGAATCCAAAGAGGACCACACCAAGACACATCATAATTAAAATACCAAGAGCAAAAGACAAAGAGAGAATATTAAAAGCAGCAAGAGAAAAACAGTTCATTACCTACAAGGGAGCACCCATACGACTGTCAGCTGATTTCTCAACAGAAACGATGCAGGCCAGATGGGAGTGGCAAGAAATATTCAACGTGATGAACAGCAAGAACCTACAACCAAGAGTAATCTATCCAGCAAAGCTATCATTCAGAATTGAAGGGCAGATAAAGACCTTCACAGAGAAGAAAAAGCTAAAGGAGTTCATCAACTCCAAACTAGTATTATATGAAATGCTGAAAGGTACTCTTTTAGAAGAGGAAGAAGAAAAAGGTAAAAGACAAAAAATTATGAACAACAAATACATATCTATCAACAAGTGAATCTAAAAATTAAGTGAATTAAAAATTTGATCAACAGAATAAACTGGTGAATATAATAGAATCAGGAGCACAGAAAGGGAGTAGACTGATAATTCTCAGGAGGACAAAAATCATAAAGCATCAAACAGACTGTGAAATTACAGCAGAAAGATTAAAGTAAGTGAGGTAGATAAGTGATCAATCAAAGGACTTGTATGCATGCATATAAGCATAACCAATGATCACAGACACTGAGGGGTTGGGGTATGCCTGGGAGGGAGGGGGGGCAATGGGGAGATATGTATAAAAAATTAATAAAAATTAAAAAAAAAGAAAATGTTCAAGATTGCTTGACAATGAGTCTGTGTGACTTTTTTTTCTGGGCAATTTTTATTAAAATCATTTCATTGACATTTTTTGTAAATGTTATTATTAAAATATATATGAGCCACTTGTTTAGCCATTTTGTGCTTTTTTTTAAAAATATGTTTTTATTGATATCAGTGAGGAAAGGAGAGAGAGAGATAATTATTGATCAGCACCTCCTTCATGCCACCACTGGGGAGCCCCCAAGCTGGGCATGTGCTCCGACTGGGAATCTAACTGTGACCTCCCAGGTTCATAGGTTAATGCTGAACCACTTGGCTAGCGTTTTGTGATTTTACTGAGATTGAGCCAACTGACCAGCAAACACTTAGCAAGTATAGAACTGAACCTGTGGGTGGGTTCTTGCTGTCTTTCTAGTTTTTAAGATCTAAAGGGTAGCTTTAAGTAAATGCCTTGCTAGTTTCAAAAGATGATTAGATAACTTTGTGTCATGTGCCAATGATATTGTTAATTATATTATAGATTACACAATTTTCAACTGTCTATATCTTTGTTATCTCATTTTTAAAAAGTTCCTTATTGTTTAAAGTATTACATATAGTATTACATATGTCTCTTTCTTCCCCTATTGACTTCTCGCCGCCCCCCACCCCCACCCCTCAGCACATGCCCTCATCCCCTTAGTGTCTATGTCCACTGGCTATGCTTTTATGCATGCATAGAAGTCCTTTGGTTGGTCTCCTCTCTCCCTCTGAACTTTGACAGTCTGTTCAACCCTTCTCTGCCTCTGGATCTGTTTTTGTTCATCAGTGTATGTTGTTCATTATATTCCACAAATGAGTGAGATGATGTTATATTTATCTTTCTCTGACTGGCTTATTTCGCTTAGCATAATGCTCTCCAGGTCATCTCATTTTTTATTCAGTTTTTGTGCATGTGATATTGCCATCACCAAAGTCCAATGAAATGGCCACAGTCTTAATCATTTGCAGTGCCATCATTCTGAAGATGGGTTGGCATGAAAGCTAACCAAGGTTTTTAAAAGAAAAACCTCAAATTATGTTTATGAGATTCAATACCATTAATTCATGGTACTGAGTAGGTCAGTCAGGGTTCTAAAATATTTTTTGTTTGAATATTTCATAACTTTATGTTTTATTTTGTTGGATATTTGTATTATCTGCAGTTATTATTATGATGATTATTATTAATTTCCCTATTACTAACAAAGTTGTTTGTTTTAATATACCAATATCTGGATGCAGATATGAAAAAAATTTCAGTGGGTCATAAAATAATTGCTGATGATAAAGTATGCACATTTTTAACTATGTAGATACTACCAAATAACCTTCTAAAGCCGTGCTTCTCAACCTTTCTAATGCCGCGACCCTTTAATACAGTTCTTCATGTTGTGTGCATCCCTTCAGTATTGTATAAGGATCCCCATGATTTTATATTATTATCAAAACAATATTACTAGACTTCTTATTTGTTGCCCACTTAATGAATATAAAATATATTTATTTGGTATTAATTTACATTTTATAATTACTGATTGAGAACCTTTCACTGGCTTCTTATTTACTTTTCTGTGAAATTCCTATATTTGTTTTTGTTCATATTTCTATTGACTTGTATCTTTTCCTAATTGATTTATAGGCATTCTTTATATATTTTTGATACTTCTTTATTGATTAAAATTACAGTACAAGGGTTTGCCTTATGTAGATTTCTTTTAACTGGTTTTAGTAAGGTTTATAAATCTACAAATTGAGCCTTACTTTTTTTTGGTTGGATTTATTTTTGTAGTCCGAGGAAATGTAAATTATTAAACACATTCTGTTTGCTGGTAACAAACTAGCTTCTAATGTTAAAACACCAAAGTTCTTTAAAAAATACATAATACAAATGAAAAGTAGGAAGTGTGTATATGATAAAGAACTCTATTGAACTTAACAATTCAATTATACAATACTTCATAACTGCAAGTAATTTGTGTGTTTCTTTTCGTGTGTGTGTGTGTGTTTGTGTGTGTGTGTTTGTGTGTAAGAGAGTAGTTAGGAGAGAAGGAAGTTTTTATAATAGGATTAAAATATCTTGCTTTTATACTAATTAAAGTTGCAATCATAGTCTGTGCTTTAAACACTATCATTTCACCTTTATTAGGTCTGGTATCTATACTAATAAAAGGGTAATATGCCAATTAGAGCAGTTGTCTTCCAGACAAAGCCATGAGGCTCAGGCAAGCCATAAATGGCAGCTGCCACTGCCAGGGCCGGCCTGAGGCTCAAGCAATGAGGGCTGGGCCAAGGCTCAAGCAAGCCACAGTAGTTGTGAGGGCTGAAGTTCAGGCAGCCATGGTAGCCAGCAGTGGCAGCAGCAGGGACATGATGGGGGCATCACCTTCCCCTGATCAGCCTGGTTGCCTCCCGCAGAGGAAGGCCAGAGGCAGCACAGTAAGGGGGTGATGAGGGCAGTGCCTTCTCCTGATTGACAGGTCGCCTCTCACAGAGGAAAGACATCCCCTGAGGGCTCCTGGACTGTGAGAGGGGGCAGGCTGGTCTGAGGGACCTCCCCAGTGCACAAATTTTCATGCACTGGGCCTCTAGTCTATATATAAAAGCCTACTATGCAAATTGTCCCCAAGGGAGTTCAACTGGGAGACTGATCACTCACTATGATTGCACTGACCACTAGGGGGCAGCACGGAATGAAGAAAGGCCCCAGCTGGCAGCCAGAAGGCCCTAATCAGCCCTCATTGCTGGCCAGGCCTAGAGACCCTATCAGTGCGCAAATTTTGTGCACTGGACCTCTAGTGTTTATATAATTGGAATCATATGCTTGCCATGTATTATGTAAGTCTGGTTTCTGCTGATTAATATTATGTTGATGTGATTTACCCAAAGTTTTGTGACTGGCTATAGTCAATTCATTTTATATATTCTTTTATATGAATATATTATAATCTATCCTACTTTTGAGGGTATATGTGGGCTGTTTCCAGGATTTTGTTATCATGAGGAGTGCAATATGAACATTTTTGTCCATGTCTTTTGGTGCACGTATATATGAAATTCTGTTGGCTATATGCCTTGGAATCTAATTGCTGATTTTTAAGAAGTCTATATGCTGAGTTTTGGTGGATAGTGCCAAATAGTTTTTCATAGCGGCTTTATCAATTTACACTACCACATAATCAGCAAAATCTGGTGCTGTCAGCATTTTAAAATTTAGCCACTCTGGTGGATGGCTAGTGGTATTTCATTGTACAGTAGTTTTAATTTTAATATTCCTGGTCATTAATGGTGGTGTTTGTCACTAATTTGGATATGTACTTTTTGAAGTGTCTGTTGTGGTTTTACCCATTTTTAAATTGGGTAAAAATGGCTTTCTATCTGTACTTGAACCATTTGTCTTGTTGTAAAGATCTTCTCCCATGCTGTGACTTGGCTTTCATTTTTTTAGTGCTATATTTTGCTCTAAAGATGTTCTAAATTTTAATGTAGTTCAATTTAGAAACCTTTTCCTATTATAGTTAGTGTTCTTTTTGTCCTGTTTAAGAAATATTTTTAAGGTCATAAATTTATTCTCCTTTACTATTTTCTAAAATTTGTTTATGGTTTATATTTAGATCTGTAATCAACTTGAAACTCTTTTGTATGTTGAGTTTTATTTTTCTTTCCCAAATGGATATGCATTTATACCTGCACCATTTACTGAAAGGACCATTCTTTCCTCACTAATGCAAAACACTGTCTTTGTCATTTCTCAAGTGCTTGTAGGATTCTTTCTTCTATTACAATAATTTGGCTATTGCTTTAATAAAGTGTTTAGAATAAATTTATTTATTGCAATAGGAAAAGTATTGGATATTTTTTGATGATTGCATTTAATCTACAGATTAATTTAGGAAATTTGACATCTTTTAATATTGAGTCTCTATAATGTAAGTGTCCATCAATAGATGAATGGATAAAGAAGTAGTACATATTTACAGTGGAATATTACTTTCCATTAAAAAACAATGAAATCTTATCATTTGTGACAACATGAATTGACCTAGATCAGTGATTTTCAACCAGTGCTTCATGGGACACTGGTGTGTCACATGAAGTTTTAAAACATCCCTGACTATTTAGGGGCCCTGACTCTTTTCCTTTAATTTCCAACTGATAACAACAAATACAACAATAGCCATTTGGTATAAATGAATAAAAATTATACCTTTTTTTTATTAGATTGGAAAAAAAATTTTTTTGGTGTGCCACAGAATTTTAGTAATTAGTTTATGTGTGCCATAAGATTAAAAGAGGGTATTATGCTGTGAAATAAGTCATATAGAGAAAGATAAATACCACCATATTATTTCACTTATAGGTGAAGGATTAAATAAATGAACCAACAAAAAGGAAACAGACTTATAAATATAAAGAAAAAATTGATGGTTGCCAATGGAAGGAATGTTTAGGGGACTTAGTAAAAAAGATGAAGGGATTAAGTAGTACAAATTGGTAATTACAAAATGTCATGGGGATGAAAAATACATCATAGGAACATAATCAATAATATTGAAAAAACCCTGGAGAGTTCCTGGTGTGTACTAGACTCATCAGGAAGGCCACTTGGTAAATTATATGATTGTTAAACCACTATGCTATATACTTGAAGTTAAACATATACAATAAAAGGCTAATATGCAAATCGACCAAATGTTGGAATGACTAGTCACTATGATGTGCACTGATCACCATGGGGCATCTGCTCAACACAGGAGCTGTGCCCTGGTGGTCAGTGAACTCCCACAGGGGGAATGCCTCTCAGCCAAAAGCCAGGCTCATAGCTGGTGAGCACAGCTGTGGTGGCAGTAGCCTTTCCCACCTCTGTAGTAGTGCTAAGGAGCAGCGGGCCTAAGCCAGCAGGCAGACAACCCCCAAGGGGTCCTGGACTGTGAGAGGATGCAGGCTATGTCAGAGATGCCCCCCACTGCCCTCTGTGCATGAATGTTGTGCACCAGGCCTCTAGTATAAAATAATATTGAATGTCACTGTAATTGAAAAAAATAACTAGATAAAGTAAATATTGAGTCTTTCAGGCTATGAGCACAATTTTTTTTTTTCTGCTTTGGTCTTGTACAATTTCTCTCACTATTGTTTTATAGTTTTCTATGTAAATGTTATAATCTTTTGATAGATTTATTTATGAATTTCTAATTTTTGTTGCCATTTCAAATTATTCTGTTATTAAACCTATCATTTGAGTTATTTATTTTATATATTTTACTTTTCAATTTTAAGTGATAGAATGTCCCTTTGATTAATTCTTATAGATTTTGATTTTCTATTAAATGTCTTCTTTTATCTATTTGATCCATATATTATTTCTTTTATATTATAATTATTTTAATGTTTTTGCTAACTATACCAGTATATTTTATTATCTGTATGCTCATTTCTATTGTCTGTCCTTTCTTTTTTAAATTGGTAACATTTTCTTGCTTCTTCATAGTTGAAATAATTTTTTATTTCGTGTTAAGCATTTATATATGTTAGACATATAAGGAGTTATAGATATTTCTGTTGTTATAAACTTTACCAGAGAAGATTCTCTGTTTATCTGAGCAGACAGAGTGAGAGTCTTGTTATCTCAATCCAATTCAAAATTGAACTAGGTTGAAGCTGTGTTTTAGTTTTAGTTACACAGTCTGTCTCTGCCTCGTTTTTATTTCTAAGCTACATCTCTTCCAGACTCTGGCTTAGAGCCTGGCTGGCCTTATTTTTCTCAGGTGTGAGGCATTATAATAGTTAGTTCTATGCTTGAGAGCCAAATCTCTAGGCTCAGATCCTGCATATTTTCACATTTTTGGCAAATATTGAAGGAAAACTTGACAGGATGCTTGAACTAAGTTTTAGTTTCCTAAGTTTTGAGAAACAGACTTTCAGTCCCCCAGTAGAAAAATTTGGGCTATGTTTATAGCTCAGAATGCAGAAAATGTCTTATGAGTATATTGCTTTAGGTCCCTCATGCTATTAATTTGCCAGACTATTTTGACTATGATTACTCAAAGCTTTTCCAGTTTGCATTTCCCCTGTTAGAGGCCCTGTGCTTAGCAAACCTGAAGCTTGGACAAACTAAATCTTTAGTCCACAACTGAAATTACTTCATGTTTCATGGGAAAAATAAGGGGATGTTATTAGCTCCCCTGAGAAAATTTATCCTCTTACTTTTCAGAATTCTCCTTAGAATTTTATTTTGTCTAACACTTTGCTTCTATAGACTCCTAGTACCTTTAAACATATGACTTTAATAATTACTTTTTTCCTAATTGCTGCAGTAGCATTGGCCTGCTGTGGAATAGTTATAAACTCATTTGTTTGGATTAGTTATTTTTATTTGCCCTCTTTATTGCCTTTTTAATTATACTTTGTGACCATGGATATTATAGAATACTTTCTTATTCTTAGTGCCTGGACAATGAAAGGTATTTCTACTATCTAATTTTGCATAACAAACCATTACAAAACTCAATGCCCTAAACCAACAATTATTATTTCTTGTGTTTCTGTGGTGATTGGGCTGACTTGGAGAATTCTCACTTGGATTTTCTTATATGGTTCTAGTCATATGATGACTACAGAATTATTTTAAGTTTCAACTGGGCTGGGTGTTTTTTCCCCTTCCCTCCCCTCCCTCCCCCTCCTCTCTCTTTTTCTTTTGTTCATCCTTACCTGAGGGTATTTTTCCATTGAATTTTAGGGAGAGTGGAAGAGAGTAGGAAAGACAAAGAGGAAACACATTGATTGGTTGCCTCCTGCCTGAGCCCTGACAAAGGCCCAGGCTAGTTTGGAGCTTGCAACCAAATTACTTGCTTTTAATAGGACTCGAACCCAGGACCCTTTGGTCCACAGGTTGAGCTCGATCTACTGAGTCAAACCAGTTAGGGCTGGGTGTTCTTGATAGTTGAGTTATTAGGTTGGCAGTTGATATTGGTTATTGGTTGAGAGCTCAGCTGGGATTATTGATCAGTTAAGTACTTTCCTATGATCTAAAGTCATTCTGTAGTAAGCCATTTTTTAAAGATGCCCTTCTCAAGGAGTCATGTACCCCACTATTCACACATTGTGTATTCCCTTCCCTCAAGTCTGAACTGACACTGTGACTCAATTTTTACTAGTAGAATATGGCAAAAATAATGCCACTGACTACTGAGGCAGTGTCACAAGAAGTCTTACAACTGCCATGAGGATCTCTTGACATGTTTATCCATGAGGTAGTTCCTCATGGAATTCAGTGAACATGGAGTTCAGGCTCAAATCAGGTGCAAAAACACTCAGGTTGACAGTCCCTTCTCAGATGGTCTTGAACTCTAATTCAAGACTTGGCCTTATGAATCTTTATAAAGCCATGTTCAGCTACTCTCCCTCTTATCAAACTTATCTGGAATTAGAAAATATTCCCATGGGGGAAATAGTTTGAAATACTAGATTTCTCTCATTGCATATCTCTCTTTATCAAGTCTCAATTATTCAGCTTTTAAATTGCCTCATTAGCCACATGTTGCCATGTATAGATCTTTAAAAATATTTTTGCAACCTCTACTTTTTCTCTGCAGGGAAGTTTGGATTGCCACTACAGGAAGGAAAACTTTCATAACCTGGTATATTTTAAAAAACTTATAATATTGAACTTCTAATGAATCAAATTAGGATGTACCTAATTTTAATCATTAGCTATTCAGCAGAATGGACCTTTTATATTGAGAAGAGAGATAGGACTCTGAGGATGGGCATAAGAGAAAAATTGTGCTGGTTCCCTTTCTTGAATTTGTTCTCAAATATCCTTATCTTGTAGTTTGTACATTTTGATTTTGGGCTTATACTGGCAGGATCACATATTTTTAGTACCAAAATCATGTGAAAATATTTGTGTGAAAACCTGGAGGGAAAATGTCTATTCACACAACCACTTGTTTACTTATATAGGCTTTATATCCTTGAGGTTGTACCTTATATCTCATTGTACTTTAATACATTGCATTGGAATCATCTTCTTATGTTTTAAGTCTATGGTGCAAATAAAATTTCCTTAAGGACAATGACCATTTCTATTAATCTTCTATCCTCAGCACCTAAAGTCAGCACTCAATAGATGTATTTTGATCTGACTTGATGGAAGCACAAGTTGCGATTTTTGAGATCAGTCAGCTTTCTAAAGGATTTCTAACAATTTAGGTCCTGTAGCTTTTAGGAGTCAAGAGCTAAATATAAATAAAAGTGACTTTAGATATTTTGTGCTTATTAAGGACAAATCATCTAGAATTTTCTGGTATAAAACAGGGTTTAAATGATGACAATGGTCATCAAGTAAAAGGAGAAAGTTAACATTAAGTTGTCAGAAAAAAATATGTCATTGCGTTTCTACAAAAGTCCTCTTTTCTTTTGCTAGATCTCTTCTTCTCTAATTTTTTAAAATTACTAATTATTAGTAATAATTAGTAACATCCAAGAGGAAGGGATTATGCAAGGACATGAACAACAGGAGGCCACAACAAAGTCTTTTCACTGCATTTGGAAATGGGAGGATTGCCAAAAAGGGGGATAGATTTACAAAGGAGCAGAGGGAAACTTTTGGAGGTGATAAATATATTTATTATCTTTATTGTGATGATCATTTCATAAGTGTATACATATGTCAAATTACTTAGTAAAATATGTATATTTTATTGTATGTCAATTATCCTATCTAATAAAGAGGGAATATGCTAATTGACCATCATGCCTTTACAAAGATGATGGCACCCACAGCCAATAAAGAGGATATGTTAATTGACTCAAAGACAGCATAGCCACAAGATGGAGGTGCCCAGTCTCCTTAAGCCCTGCTGGGGGCGACAGCATGTAGCACATCTGGGCCCATCCTCAGGTGGGTTCAGACACTCACCTACCTCCTGAGTCCCCTGTCCCCTCAGCCCCCTAATCACCCAGGGCCGGCCCGAGACGCAGGTAAGCCTTGGATGGCCCAAGGAACAACCAAATGACTGAACAAGAAGGCTGCATGGGGCAGCCAGGATGCCAGGGGGGATAGTGAGAGGCAACCAAACAACTGAACGAGCAGGCTGTGTGGAGCAACCAGGCCAGCAGGGGGGTTAGTGAGGGATGACCAAACAACTGAAGAGCAGGCTGTGTGGGCTGACCAGGCTGGTGAGGGGAGGGCTGTGAGGGGCAACCAAGCTGGCAGGGTGGATAGTTGGGGGTAACCAGGCCAGCAAGGGGGAGCTGGGGCCTTTGGGGGCAACTAGGTCTGCAGAGGGGGCAGTTGGGGGCAACCAGGCTGGCAGTGGGGGTCTGTTAGGGGTGATCATGCTGGCAGGGGAGGGCAGTTAGTAGGGGGGCAGGGAAGTGAGTGATTAGGATCCAGCGATAGACCGGCAGTCAGATATCCCCCGATGGGTCTTGGATTTGAGAGGGTGCAGGCTGGGCTGAGGGAATCCCCCCACCCCCTACCCATGCACAAATTTTGTGCACTGAACCTCTAGTATCTAAATAAAGCTATTAAAACAAAGAATTACATTTACTTACATATGAAGAATAAAAAGATGAATGCCCCAGCCAGTTTGGCTCAGTGGATAAAGTGTTGGCCTTTTGACCAAAAGGTCCTGGGTTTGATTCTGGTCAAGGGCACGTACCTCGGTTGCAGGCTTCTCCCTGGCTCTGCGCCCTGGTCAGGGTATACAGGAGGCAACCAATAGAAGTGTTTACCTAACATCAATGTTTCTCTCTGTCTTTCTCTCTCTCTTCCACTCTCTCTAAAAATCAATGGAAAATATCATTGGCTGAGGATTTAAAAAAAGGTAAAGAAAACATTGACACTTTCTTAGCTGCTATGAATATAACCTTGACTGCTGTCTACATGAAATGTACTACTGATATTAATGCAGTTAGTTTTCTATAAAGAAATGTAAAGTATACAAAACATTATTGCTACTGATACCTATTCAAATGTTACAAAAATTATGAGTTCTTATAATTTCTGTCCTATAAGGAATAATGAACAGGCAATTTGTATAGAGTTGGCTGGCAAGTAAATTCCTGAAATAAAGTGAATAGATTAAAAAAATTAACCTATCACATTTGTGATGCTGGAGTTAGAGCTCTTACAGAATGTATATTATTATTATTATTATTATTATTATTATTATTATTATTATTACCAGAGGCCCAGTGAATGAAATTTGTGCATGGTGGAGGGCAGGAAGAGAGGGTGTGCTTCAGCCCAGCCTGCTCCCTCTCGAATCTGGGACCCCTTGAGGGATGTCCGACTGCCCAGGTGGAGGGCAGGAAGAGAGGGTATCCTTCAGCCCAGCCTGCTCCCTCTCAAATCTGGGACCCCTTGAGGGATGTCCGACTGCCCATTTAGGCCTGATCCTCAGGCCTAAATGGGCAGTCGGACATCCCTTTCACAATCTAAGACTGCTGACTCCCAACTGCTCACCTGCCTGCCTTCCTCATTGCCCCTAACCATTTCTGCCTGCCAGCCTGATCACGCCCTAACCACTCCCCTGCCAGGCTGATTGATGCCTAACTGTTCCTCTGTCAGCCTGTTTGCCCATAACTGCCCTCCCTACAGGCCTGATCACCCCTAACTGCCCTCCCCTGCAGGTCTGATCACCCTTAACTGCCCTCCCCTGAAGGCTTGATCACCCCAACTGCCCTCCCTTGCAAGCCTGGTTCCTCCCAAATACCCTCCCCTGCTGGCCATCTGGTGGTGGCCATCTTGTGTCCACATAGGGGCAGGATCTTTTGACCACCTGGGGCAGTCATCTTGTGTGTTGGAGTGATGGTCTACTTGGATATTACTCTTATTAGTTAGGATAGAGGTTTGGTGCATGGGTGGGGGCCAGCTGGTTTTCCCTGAATGGTGTCCCAGATCAGGGTATTTCCTTGGGGCATGGGGTGGCCTGGGAGAGGGGCCTGTGGTGGTTTGCAGGTCAGCCCCGGTGACCCAAGCAGAGGCCCTGATATCTGGGATTTATTGATTTCCTACAATTGAAACTTTGTAGCCTGGTGCAGAGCCAAGCCTTCTGCTCATTCTGTGGCGGCAGCCATTGAAACTTTGTTGCCTTAAGTGGAGGCCTGGACAGGCCAGGGTGTCCAGAAAGCTTGGCTTCCTCCATTGCCAGGGGCAACCCAAGCCTCTCTCCTGCTCTCTCTGTAGCCGTAGCCATCTTGGGTTAATTTATATACTTGCTTATGATTGGCTGGTGGGCATGGCTTGTGGGTATAGTGGAGGTATGGTCAATTTGCATATTATTCTTTTATTAGATAGGATTTTTAAATACACTTTTATTGATTTCAGAGAGGAAGGAACAGGGAGAGAGAGATAGAAACATCAATGATGAGAGAGAATTATTGAATGGCTGCCTCCTGCATGCCCTGCACTGGGGATGGAGCCTGCAACTTGGGCAGGTGCCCTTGACTGGAATTGAATCTGGTACCTTTCACTCCACAGGTCGATGCTCTATCCACCAAGCCAAACCAGCTAGGCCAAGAATGTATATTATTTTAATGTCAGAATGCACATTCTTTTTCATTTAATCGTGATAGCAAAATTATGAAAATTTGTTTTACAGCATGGCACACATGAGGTCGCTTGATAGAAATGAGGATATTAAAACTGATTATGTTGACTACTAATTTTGAAAGTGTATGGCAGATATCTTATTAAAAGAGCCCAAAATGAAAGGACATAGTAATGTTTTTATTTTTGGAAATACTCATAGGTTAAAATAATCCATGTTTATGAAAATAGAATCAAGAACATTTTATTCATGATAGAAAAAGGAGGTAGCAATCATTGTATACAATGCTGGTTTGGGAAAATAGAATAGGCATTCATTAATACTTAATTCTTAAAAAATTCCCATGAGGCATTTTTTAAAAGTCAAGAATATGGTGCTGATGTCACATAGAAATGTCCACAGTGAAACTGGGCTTCCAATGGTGGTCAGCCTCACCCCAGGTACACCATGATGGTTAGAAGCATAGATTGGGATCCACAGTGCCTAGGTTTAAATTCTGGTTGTATAAGCTGATACAAGTTATTTTATCTCTCTTTGCCTCTGTTTTCTCTACTATATCTATCAGAAATACCTGATAAGGAATGAATTAATTTCTACAAAGGACATAGAGCAGTGCTCGGTACACTGTAAACACTTGATTATTTCTTCTCATTATTGTTACATGCGCATGGTCATGTGTATTAATCAGGGTTTTCCAGAGAAATAGAATCAGCAATATTAATTGATTGATTTGCTGATTTATTGAATTATTGATTGGAAGTGACTCAGGATTTTGGAGACAATCTGCAGGATGAATCAGCAAGCTGGAAACTCAGGATATCTGATGTTTCAGTTTGAGTCCAAAGGCAGGACAAAGCTGATGTCCCATTTTGAAAGTAGGAAGAGTTTTTCTCTTACTAGGAATAGAGGCAGGACTCACTTTATTTTTGTTAAGTTCAGGCTTTCAATTAATTGAATGAGGGACGGTAATTTTCTTTTCTCAGCTTACTGATTTAAATGTTAATTTCATCCCCAAACACCCTCACAGATACACACAGATTACCAAATACTTGGGTCCCTATGGTCTAGTCAAGTTGACATGTTATATTAACCAACACAGTATGAACAACAGGCATCAGACATCACACCAACACTATGCATTCCTAGGCTCTGCATTTTTGTGTGATATTTTTTATGGAGATTTATTGATGTTTAAATATTTCAGTAAGATATTTTTTAGTTATGTTTATGCCTTTTTATTACTGAATACTTGATGGCTCCTTGTCTTGTCACAATCATTACCATTTCTCTCCTTTTCAGAATGAAGAACTTACACATAGTATTGACCATAATATGACAAGTTGGTTGGTAACTGTGGAAACAAATCAGAATACTCGTGAATGATGAAGTGACAAATCTTATGCTTTTCATTGATGAAAGATTCATTCATTTAAGAAAACTTAAATAATTCTAAAATGTGGGACTTGGTTGGATCTTAACTATCATTTCAACAACAAGTGAGATATTAAACAAAACTATAAGAATAAATTATGGTAATATTAATAATATCAGTAATAACATTTATTGAGTACCTACCATGTGTCAAACACTATAACAAACACAGCAGTTTCTTCTTTAATTCTCACACATACCATGTGTTTTGAACCACTACTTTATTAATTGTTTACAATCAGGGAGACTGATGGTCAGATAAGTTAAGAAAGCAATAGTCTTATAAGCACTCAAGGCTTATAAGACTTGAGTGGTTTGACTCCTGATACAATACTCTGTCCTTATGAAGAAAGAAGTGGTGCCTAAAGCATGGGCCCCCTTGAGAGTTGGGTTGCTCTCTGTAGGTCTTTTCTCCCAAATGACAGTCACTAGGGAGTGACATCTTGGCTCTAGTGCCTGTTTTTTTTTTCTTTTCTTTTTTTAAAATATATTTTATTGATTTTTTTACAGAGAAGAAGGAAGAGGGATAGAGAGCTAGAAACATCGATGAGAAAGAAACATCGATCAGTTGCCTCCTGCACACCTCTTACTGGGGATGTGCCCACAACCAAGGTACATGCCCTTGACTGGAATTGAACCTGGAACCCCTCAGTCTGCAAGCTGATGCTCTATCCACTGAGCCAAACCAGTTAGGGCTCTAGTGCCTGTTTTTACATTTCCCTCCCAATCACAGTGATTACTTTTTCCTCATGGCCATATAATAGTCACAATTAGCAGCTATTCTAAAATACATTCTATTAACAGGAAATTTGAATAACAAGGTTAACAGATCAGGAAATAATTTTTATTAAAAGATAGTTTATCACTCACAGTTCCAAAGAAGAGAGAGCATGCCATGCCATGTTGGGGAGTGGGGACACATGGGAAAACATTGGCCATGAGGTAGAGGGATGTGGGAAATTGTGGGCAAGAATTTATATTGTGGTGTCTGTAAAAAGGCAGAGTAAGCAGGCTTATGATTGACCAGCATGAATGGTTTCAGTGGGCTTGGGAACATAACGGGTGTCCCTAAAGTCTGGTACCTGGCTCTGGGATGATTAAGGCAGATGTATAGTGGTTTGGAATACGAGAAATCGAAAAGGAAGGTGGCTGGGTGATTGGTTTCTATATAAAAAGGACACCCCTTGGGAGGAGGACTTTTTCCAAGGAGAAGGGAGGCTGAGAGAGGCAGGGGGCCCAGAGAAGGAGACTCAGATATATTATCAGGTTGTGCAGACAATGCATGTCCAGCATATGAATGCAGAACAGATGTTAAAGCATCCAGTTTACAAATGCTAGAAGCATGGTTAATAGGAATAGTCCAACTCACTCGCTTCTATTAGAGAAAGAGAATTTCAGAAGGCTTAAGTTTTTCATTATTCCTGTAATTTACCTGTTTTGGCAGAATTGTATAGAAGTGTTCTTACTGTGCCCATTCATTCTCCGGTAGGCTATGGACTCCTGCCTGCGATGGTGAAGCCCTTTGTTTGAAGGGAGAAAGCTCTCTCAGTGAGAGTTATTAACATGGGCAGGCATCCTCCATTATAAGGTATAAATGGAAATACCACAGAGGAAGAATATTAAAGTCTCAGAAACCTTGAGGTTTGTGTGAAGGGACTATGATTGTGCCAATACACATCCCTATCAGTTATTCCTGAGGAATGACATGTGCCAGGGCCTGCAATGTGAATCTTTATCTCCATGTATGGAAACTAATCTCTCTTCTGAGTTCTTCCTGTCTTCTTTCTACCTCTTTCATTCTCATTCTCTACATTCATTAGGATGTTTGAACCCTAACCAATAGGGAAGGAAAGTAAGCTGAGTGAACAACTGGTTATAGGACATAAAACATCCTTTTAACAGAGAATGGATGAAAGAGAAAAATTCGAAGTATGTTCAGTTTAAAATGAGGCCCTGTTAGGTGTATAAGAAGTAGATAGGTTGAGCTGAATAGGATGATGTATGTATTTAGTGTGGCATGAGAATATAGTGAAAATTATTCTGCACATCTGTGCAGACCCAAATATTATAATATGTGAGCTATCAAAAGAACTTCTGGGAAAGTTATGGATCATTCCTTCTTCCCATTCTAGTGTTAAATGCATGAAAAGGTGCCATTTTTTTTCTTGCTGACTTTGAGAAATCAGATGGAGGTTTTCTTTGGTTGCTAAGGTTCTCGTGGGATGAGTTACATAGTGTGAACAACCCCTTCCAGATGGACTCTGTGGATAGCAATACTTCCCTGAAGTAATAATTGTTCTGAGCAGCCTTCTCAAATCCATAAAGAATTGATGAATTTATGTGAAGGGTTAATTAAAGAAAGACTTTTTTCTTTTTCTGAATCAACTTTACTCTCCTGACACTTTTTTTTAAAATATATTTTTTATTGATTTTTTACAGAGAGGAAGGGAGAGAGATAGAAAGTCAGAAACATTGATGAGAAAGAGACATTGATCAGCAGCCTCCTGCACGCCCCACAGTGGAGATGTGCCCACAAGCAAGGTACATGCCCCCGACCGGAATCGAACCCAGGACCTTTCAGTATGCAAGCCGATGCTCTATCCACTGAGCCAAACCGGTCTCAGATCTCCTGACACTTTGATATTCAGGGCATAGACATTTATTTTAAAGTGGAACAGTAACAGAAAAGTATGGGCTTGGTGACTGTCCATGGATATTTTTCTTTTTTTAAATTTTTTATTAATTTTTTATACATATCTCCCCATTGCCCCCCCTCCCTCTCAGGCATACCCCGACCCCCCAGTGTCTGTGATCATTGGTTATGCTTATATGCATGCATACAAGTCCTTTGATTGATCACTTATCTACCTCACCTAACTTTAATCTTTCTGCTGTAATTTCACAGTCTGTTTGATGCTTTATGATTTTTGTCCTCCTGAGAATTATCAGTCTACTCCCATTCTGTGCTCCTGATTCTATTATATTCACCAGTTTATTCTGTTGATCAAATTTTTAATTCACTTAATTTTTTAGATTCACTTGTTGATAGATATGTATTTGTTGTTCATAATTTTTTGTCTTTTACCTTTTTCTTCTTCCTCTTCTAAAAGAGTACCTTTCAGCATTTCATATAATACTGGTTTGGAGTTGATGAACTCCTTTAGCTTTTTCTTCTCTGTGAAGGTCTTTATCTGCCCCTCAATTCTGAATGATAGCTTTGCTGGATAGATTATTCTTGGTTGTAGGTTCTTGCTGTTCATCACGTTGAATATTTCTTGCCACTTCCATCTGGCCTGCATCGTTTCTGTTGAGGAATCAGCTGACAGTCATATGGGTGCTCCCTTGTAGGTAATGAACTGTTTTTCTCTTGCTGCTTTTAATATTCTCTCTTTGTCTTTTGCTCTTGGTATTTTAATTATGATGTGTCTTGGTGTGGTCCTCTTTGGATTCCTTTTATTTGGGGTTCTGTGTGCTTCCTGGACTTGTAAGTCTATTTCTTTTACCAGATGTGGGAAGTTTTCAGTCATTATTTCTTTAAATTGGTTTTCAGTATCTTGCTCTCTCTCTTCTTCTGGCACCCCCACAATTCTGATGTTGGTGCGCTTGAAGCTGTCCCAGAGGCTCCTTACATTATCTTCACATTTTTGGATTCTGTTCTCTTCTTGCTTTTCCAGTTGAATGTTTTCTGCTTCTTTATATTTCAAATTTTTGACTTGATCCTTGCCTTTCTCTAGTCTGCTGTTAGGACTCTGTATAATAGTTTTTATTTCAGTCAGTGTATGTTTAATTTCTAGTTGGTCTTTTTTTATCTTTAGTTGGACCTTTTCCATCTCCTCTTGGGTCTCACTAAATTTATCCATCTTTTGTAGCATATTCTTGAAAAACCTTATAAGCGTGGTTTATTTTCCTCCATTTCTTTTGTTTGTAATCCCTTCCCTTTTCTCGGCATTTTCACTATGCCGGGGGTAAACTTCTGTGTTAAATTCAGCTTTATGATACCAGACACAAAGCCGCACAAGCCTCTGTTGAGCTTGGGAGGGGTGGAGTCTCAGGGCTTAGGGGACCGACTTCCCTTCCAGTCGGTCCCGCCCTCCACGGCCCCTGAGTCTCACGTGACTGGGTAATTGCTGGAGCGGTCCTTGTGCGCGTACCCGCAGTGCCTCTAAATGCTGCCTTTCCAGCTCCCCTGCGCACCAGGACCACACGAGTCTAGGTCTCCAGGGTTTAGTCCGAAACAGGGGCTTAGTGGACTCAGAAGTGGCACAGTTGGGAGGGTCTGTCTCCCGCCCACTCGCAAAAGCCAGTGGCACAATCAGCAATCTGTCCTGCGCGCAGTGCCGTGCGCGCCACCAGGCCTTTGATCTTTTGCAGTTTCCCTAAATTTCCGTGCACTTCTCCCTTTTTACAGTCCAAACTCCCCCCGTATGAGTTTCGGCTGGATCTGGGGTTTAGTGTAGTAGGATAAGGAATTCAATGCCTTTGAGAGTCTCCATCTCCCTCCCCCCAGAGAAAGCCAGCCCGGTACTCCGGCACCTGCTCTCTCCTCGTGCGCGTCTCTGTACCTCAGCTTTTTGCAGCTCCTCTGGGTTTCCGTGAGCCCCTCTCTTTCCCTCTGGTTGTAGAACTTCCACTCAGCCAGCTTTCCTGTGGTTCTGGATGATGTCCGTTCTGTCTTTTAGTTGTAGTTTTGAAATTGTTGTGCGAGGCAGCAGTGTAGGTGTTTACCTATGCCGCCATCTTGGATTCCCCCCATGGATATTTTTCAAAGACTAAGTCCATTGGGCTTTGGGCAGTTCTTTCTCACACAGATTGGCTTTGGGTCTTAAATGAAATGGAAGCTAGAAATATACTAGAAAGTGAACATAACATGTGAGCACCGCTTCCACCCAGTGGTTGTAGGTTTGGTTGCCACACTGCATGTTTTCTTTAGTATTCCTTGCACACATGACTATGTTATATGTATACCATGAGGGTAGGAAAGTGCTAATCTAACTAACTGTGGTCTGGAAGGATAATGCTTTCTGTTTTTTATATTCATACCTTACCTTGCCTCTTTAATGCAATGACTGGACTTTTTCCTTATTATAAGTGTACTTTCAAAAACAAAGCACATGTATTACTCAAAAGGAAAACCAATAAGATTTGGGGTGTGTACAAGAACATGAATCAAAGGCCAAAAATGATTTTCCCTTCACTGTCAGACTCATCCTTGATTACTTTGTTAATGAGGGGTTCTCTACAACAAATAGATTGGAGTTATGGAGTTCTGTTTGATAGGTGAGCAGATGAATAAAAGAAAACACCTTTCCTTAGTTCTAATAAAAAATGCTCTCATTTAGATGAATGCATTTTATAGCACCAATCTCCGTTTTAGAGAGCTCTAGGCTGAAAACTAAGCATTCCTTCTGGGTCAAGATATCATCTAAGATACATAAATCAAGATCGCTTTGTGTTTTACTTTTATAATGGTGCTGAAAATACAACTTTTGGTAGCATTCTTTACTCCATAGTTTTGTATTTCAGTGATTGAAGTCACTAAATTCATAATCATGTAAGAAATGTGGGAATTATTTTTTATCTATGTCCCCTTTTCACCTCTCATACTAAATCAGTCAAGTCTTTAATTTTCTCCCTTTTATTTCTGCCTTAATTTATGATCCCATGAATTATTGCAACAACTCCTTTATTGGTTTCTCAAAATTCAAGTCTCCCTTCTCTCTGGTCCATCTGCCACATTGCTACCAGAATATCCTTCCCAAAAATGCAAATTTGCTTTTATTGATGAAGACCAAGTTTCTGTGAGTAAAGGGTTAACAAAACTCCTTTTTTTTTTTTTTTACATGAGACATTGATCTTGAATTAAGTGGTCCCCCGCAACTTCCCCAGAAAACCTGATAAAGGTGGGATGTCAGCTGTATTACTGGGCAATATTGCTAATGGTAAAGGGCTGCCATTGGTATATTACATCTCGCCTAGGTGAATTGTGTCAGAAACCACAGCTCTGGACTCCTTGAGTGGATCCCTGGAAGCTATTTCTAGAGGAGTGTTTTAAGAGATATTGATTTCTATGTGGGTCATGGGACTATTAAACTGATGTGGCTCCTATATCCATCAATAAGATCTCATTCTTTAGCATCTCAGTGTTGATTAGGGCGGGACCAAAGGAGACTAAATGCTGTACTCCATAAGGACTTGTTCTGAGGAAACATGCTTGACACTGCTCTACTGCCATGTCCATGTCCTTCTACTAGTAAGTCAATCTTATGCCAAATGTAAGCCTATTATAGTCCTGTGGGCTTAACTGTTTAGCTAAACTAAAAGATCAAAAAAGAGGGGGCATTGCAGTCATATATGAGTCCTGTTTCTGCTTCCCATGTTTATTTCCTGCCACTCTCAAACTCATGTCTTATATACTGTTTAATTTTAGTTCTCTGAATGTGATATACTCCCCTATGTTCAGATCTCTATGCTTCTTTTTCTTCTCTCCTTATTTCTTTTCCTTCACTTTCCCT
This sequence comes from Lasiurus cinereus, assembly GCA_011751065.1. NCBI lineage: Eukaryota > Metazoa > Chordata > Mammalia > Chiroptera > Vespertilionidae > Lasiurus > Lasiurus cinereus. Next base: position 33,382,319 of record JAAGEH010002534.1, read on the forward strand.
CTTTCCTATTTCCTCCCTTTGTCTCCAGAACATTATTATTCTGGTGAATTTTAGTACTTCAAGTTTCAACTAAGTAAGACTTCTGGAGTGCAATCTTTCACTGCCTTAGAGTAGGTCTTAAATGACCTATAGGGCAGATCTGGCTTACTACAGGCTTTCTATATGACCTGTTGTTATGGATGACTGTTCATTCTTTTTGAATGATTGAAAAAAAATTAAAGAAGAGTAATATTGAGGCATATAAATATTATATGACAATTATACTTCAGTGTTCATAATAAGTTTTATTTGAATGTAATTACACTATTTATTGTTTGCTTGTCTACAGTTGCTTTTGAACTACATTGGTAGAGTTGAGTTATTGTGACAGAGACTGTATGAATCTCAAAACCTAAAGTATTTACTGTCATAAATTTTTGCGGATAAAGTTTGCTAACCCCTAGTTTAGAGCAGCACTGTTCAATAGAAATTTCTGTGGTGATGGACATATTTAAATTTACACTCTTATGTATGGTAGCTACTAGCCTCATGTGGTTATTTACATTTAAATTAATACAAATTAAGTAAAATTAAAAATTCAGTTATTTCCTCACACTAGCCACATGTGTCTGGTGGCTACTATATTATATAGCACTGGTCTAGAAATGTGGCTTTGTTGTGTTGGCTAATTTCATAGCACCCTGGTTATAACTATCTTATTGCATTTAATACATTGTTTAATAACTTTTTTAAAAACTTTAAAAAAATATATTTTTACTGATTTCAGAGAGAAAGGGAGAGGGAGAGAGATATAAAAACATCAATGATGAGAGAGAGTCATTGTTTGGCTGCCTCCTGCATGCCCTCTCACAACACCAGGCATGTGACCTTGACTGAAATTGAACCCATGACCCTTTAGTCAGCAGGCCAATGCTCTATTCACTGAACCAAACCAGCTAGGGCTAAACCTTTTTTTCTGACTTAGTGAATTTTAGGGAGAAATCTATTTTAATTTGATTTGACCTTTGCTTGTGAGGGTCTATTGTAGCACATGTTAGGTGGCAAGACTTCAGTTAAAATTTGTATGCTTTCCTCCTGTTAATCCACCTTTGACATTTAATTTTCAGATCTAGTCAGGAACTCTAAGGGGGTTGAGGAAAACTTATTTTTCCCCTACATATCACTCTACCTTCTCCTTTATATTCAATCTACTACTCTTTCTGGAGATAAATATTATAAATCTTAATGTATATCCTTTTAGACTAGATATTATTTTTCAAGACATGAATCAGATTTAGTTTTTGATTAATGCACTCATTCTATAATAATTTTCCTGTGACTTTCTTTTATGACTCACTCATATCTCTGATATAATTACATTTTAGTACATGTTTAATTATCTGTTGGCACAGTAACGCTGTGTGATAAACTCCTCTACCCCCCAAAAAAACTTAATGACTTAAAATAAGTCATTTTTTACTTCTGATGAGTTCATAATTTAGTTTGATGATTTTTTTCAATCCAAGCTGATCTCATTTGGGTTTTATTATTTTTTTTCATACATTTGCTGACAAGTAGACTAGGAGCTGGTCCACAAGACCTGAACTGGAAAACTTGGCTTTTTTCCATGTTTCTCTCACATCTCTTAAGAGTTCATGCATGTCATAATCATGGAGGAAGGAATCCAAGAGTTGAGAAAAAGCATTCAAGAAGTGTGTCAAGAATATGTTTGCATCAAATTTGCTACTGTCCAATTGACGAAAGCATATCATGAGGTCAAGCCTAGGATCAGTGTGGGTATGTACTAATAAGAATGTCAGTACAGGGAGTTATGAGAAACTGAGGTCGTTAATGCAGCTTATCACAATATGAATGCAGCATGATTTTAATTCTGCAGAGCATTTTACAATATTGTTATACCAAAATTTATTAATATGACCTCCAGGAGGGACATTAAGGGAGCTTATAGTTTCTAGTTTTACAAACATTGCTGCAAGGAATATCTTTATGCACATTTAATTTTTAATAGAAATAAATTCCAAGAAATTCTAGAACTTTATTTTTTATTGAAAGGAAAATAAAGTATGTATTAAAAAATTTATTTTACATAGATGCAACAAGGATGCTTTCCTCAATGTACTGCTTTCTGCCTTTGAAAGCAATATTTTGTGCCCATAATTTGAGATTTCGACTTACTATTGAATCAGGAAAGAGCAAAGGATATGTTTCTCTCAAAAAATTTTTTTTTTTATCTCTTAGTGGTTTAAAATGGAAAAATGGGATCCAATAAGGAGAACTAGAAGTTAAGGAACTGACCAACCCATAATGTCAGGTGAAAGAAACTCTATGGTATCTTCATTCTTTCTTTATAGAGCAGTGGCTCTCAACCTTCCTAAGGCCGTGACCCTTGCATACAGTTCCTCATGTGGTGCTGACCCCCAACCATGACATTTTGCTACTGTTATGCATCGTGATGTAAATATCTGCATTTTCCGATGGTCTTAGGCGACCCCTGTGAAAGGGTCATTTAAAGTAAAAAAAAAAATAGTATATGTGATTATTTCATTCTGGTATCTACAAATAAAAAATAGAATCAATTAAAAGTGACACTGAGACTGATGTAATCATTAACAATTCTATGTAGCTTGTTCCGTTTTAACCCCATATATGGGTCAGTGACTAGCACATAATAGGTGTCTTAAAAACTTTTGTTGAGCCGAGACCGGTTTGGCTCAATGGATAGAGCGTTGGCTTGTGGACTGAAAGGTCCTGGGTTCGATTCCAGTCAAGGGCATGTACCTTGCTTGCGGGCACATCTCCACTGTGGGGCATGCAGGAGGCGGCTGATCGATGTCTCTCTCTCATCGATGATTCTGACTTTCTATCTCTCTCCCTTCCTCTCTGTAGAAAATCAATAAAAAAAAACATATTAAAAAAAAACACTTTTGTTGAATGTAAGTCAAATATTTGTTTACAACTCACCTATACTTCCTTTGTAAATGTGATTATGTGATAGCAGGAAATGGGGCAATATTTGAGATCTGGGAAATCTTGTTTTAGCTTCTTGGGACAGTTTTACATAACGGAAGGATTCTGTTTTGCTTCACTATTCATTCAGTGTCTAAGATGTTGGGAATAATAATTTTCTACATTATGTAGTTCCATTTAGTTTTAGATATAAGAGTGCTTAAGGTGCAGAATAAAGATCTAAATGGATTTCTAAAGATCCCAAGGCCTTGTTTGGGGTCAAGTAATTGAAGTCAATTTGTCTAAATATAATGAGAGCAGCCAAGGCCTAAACGTGGAGTTTAAAAGGAACAGATTTATGTAACTATGAGAAATATCAAAATATTTTATAAAGAAAGTATTTTGTTATTTTCTCGGATTATTTTTCCTAATAAGTCAAGGTGCAATTTATTTTACTTATAAATGAATATCCACTTTTGCTCTGTCTCCTCCTGTGTGATGCATGAGTTTAGTTCAGAGAGCAGGGGGAAAAATACTGTGCCTTTGATTTTCCTTAGAGGAGATGATTATATATAATCACCAAATTCAATTAAGTATATGGAAAACATTTTTTTGAAAGCTTCTCTTTATAAAAAGTATACTTTTATTGTCACCAACAAGAAAAAAAATGTAGTCTAAAGTAAGATAACATATTAGCAGTCATTTTTTGTCAGCTTGGAAAAATGAAAGCAGATTTTTTTCATTAACAATAAATTTGACCACTAGCACTATGTAAGTCAATCTCTGTATTTGTGTGTCCATGTAGAAAAATATCTTGAATACCTAGAAATGCTTTTGTCCTAAAAATTTAGAAGTCTCTAAGAAATAATGGCTTACCCACATTTAAATTCGGTTTTAGAAGAAAACATATAATAATATCACGTAATGTAATCTGTATTTCTCCAAGTCACAGCAGCGTACACGAAGCAGCATGAGGGTCCATACAGAATTACATTAAAAACAATCATCCTTTATTTGCTGACTCTTTACCCCACCTGCTCACACAGGTCCTGCCCCCATGACTTTAGCAAGCCCCCTGAGTGTCTGCAGGGAAAGGCTTTCCCCATCATATGCAGTGCTCATATTCTTCACTACCATCCCAGCTCTACCTTGGGCTGTCCACATGTTGCTCGGGGATGATCAACATGTCTCAACATGGCCACTGGCAAAACCTATGCTAAGGTGTGCTGCCTCTCTTCCCAGTGGTTGCCTTTGAAATACAGAAATGCCAAATTAGAGAAATCATTTTGCTAAATACTTCATTTTCTTGAATAAAATCAAATACAAATTGTGCAAGATCAACATTTTTGAAGAAAGAAATTCAGGCTGCCCTGCATTTAACCTAAAATTTTGGAGGATAAGTGAAGATGGCAGTGGTGGTGGTTGTAGTACAATACCGTCTGTTTATATGTTTATAATTATTATCATTCTTTTCCATTTGGGTGACATCATTACCTTTTTTTTGGAAATAAAAGGCTGGATAGTTTCTGTTTAGTGATAATTTTAGTTGCTTATGATAATGTCAGGATGAAATGTATAATTTATATAATTCTAACACAATAATATAATCATGCAGTGCAAATTTTACAATTTGTTAAAATTAAATACACATTATAGAATTAAGCTTTCATAACAACACTGTGAAAGTAGATAATGGATCGTGTTTCTAATTAAATTTTACAAATGAAGAAACCAAAGCTCTAGGAGGTTAAGTTGCCCAAAATGACATAGCTCTTAACTGGCAAAATCAAAACTCAAAGCCAGGTCATTAAATTGAAATGAATGCATGGTCTCCTTTACTGCAATGACTTAGAGAGTCTATTATTTTCTTATAATTTATTCAAATAGTCTTCTCTCTTTTTATGGTTAAATTTTTCACATATGTGTGATACAGATACAATGTGTTCCCTAAATTCATGTTATCATATTATATATATCCCCCTCCATTTTTTTGCTGAGCTTCTCTTTCCCCTCTTCTTCCCTTTCCCATCAAATAACCTTGACCTTCCATATCCACCATAAGTATCCAATGCTAACAACATGTTCTTCCTATTTTCTTTTTGCTTAAATATAAAATATACACACATATGGATATGAATACTAATTACATAATTGTCTATAGTTTTCTGTATTTTGTTTCCCTCACTTAACAATGCAAACCTCTCCAGACATAAAGTTCTCATTCATATTTTTTTATTTGCCAAATGTTATATTGTGATTGGGCATACTATAAATTGTTCAGTATCTGTTTCATGGTGGGCATTTTAGTTTATTTGTAAGTTTAGCCACTATCAGCAGTGTTACAATTAACTATTACCTATATGTCTTCATGTGGTTACTCTGTTGAAGGGATACAATGTTCTTAATTTTAATAGTGTTTTTTGTTTGTTTGTTTGTTTTTGTTAGGGCTAAGATTAGGGTTAGGCATAGAGTTAGGGTTAGGGTTAGTGTTAGGGTTAGGGCTAAGGTTAGGGCTAGGTTTAGGATTAGGGTTAGGGTTATGGCTAGGGCTAGGGCTAGGGCTAGGGTTAGGTTTTGTTTTCCAAAGGTTTTTAAACTAGGGTTGTAAGAAGCAAAAAGTAGGGGGAGAATCCAAGATGGCGGCATAGGTAAACACCTACACTGCTGCCTCGCACAACAATTTCAAAACTATAACTAAAAGACAGAATGAACATCATCCAGAACAACAGGAAAGCTGGCTGAGTGTAAGTTCTACAGCTAGAAGGAAAGAGAGGGGTTAACAGAACCCAGAGGAGCTGCAAAAAGCTGAGATATGGAGACACGCGTGCCAAGAGAGTGGGTGCCAGAGTTCCTGGCTGGCTTTCTCTGGCGGGAAGGAAACGGAGACTCCCAATGGCATTGAACCCCTTATCTTACGATACTAAACCGCAGATCCAGCCAAAACTCATACAGGGGGGAGTTTGGACTGTGAAAAGGGAGAGGTGCATGGAAATTTAGGGGAGCGGCAAAGGATCAGAGGTCTGCGCAGAGGACAGATTGCTGATTGGGCTGCTGGCTTTTGCGAATGGGTGGGAGACAGACCCTCCCAACTGTGCCACTTCTGACTCCACTAAGGCCCTGTTTCGGACTAAACCCTGGAGACCTAGACTCGTGTGGTCCTGGTGCGCAGGGGAGCTGGAAAGGCAGCAGTTAGAGGCACTGCGGGGGCTTGCGCACCCACAAGGACCGCTCCAGCGATTACCCAGTCACGTGAGACTCAGGGGCCGTGGAGGGTGGGGCAGACCGTAAGGCAAGGCGGTTCCTTAAGCCCTGAGACTCCACCCATCCCAAGCTCAACAGAGGCTTCTTTGGTTTTGCAAGTCTGCTATCATAAGGCTGAATTCAACACAGAAGTTTCCCCGGCATAGTGAAAATGCCAAGACAAGGGAAAGGATCACAAACAAAATAAATGGAGGGGGAAAAAAACGACTGGATATAGAGTTCAAAAACCACACTTATAAGGTTTTTCAAGAATATGCTAGAGAAGTTGGATAAAGTTAGCGAGAGCCAAGAGGAGATGAAAAAGAACCAACTAGAGATGCAAAAGATCTAACTAGAGATGGAAAAGGTCCAACCAGAGATGAAAAAGGACCAACTAGAAATTAAACATACACTGACTGAAATAATAAATATTATACAGAGTCCTAACAGCAGACTAGAGGAAGGGAAGAATCAAGTAAAAAAAATTGAAATATAAAGAAGCAAAAAACACTCAACTGGAAAAGCAAGAAGAGAAAATAATCCAAAAATGTGAAGATAATGTAAGGAGCCTCTGGGACAGCTTCAAGCGTACCAACATCAGAATTGTGGGGGTGCCAGAAGAGAGAGAGCAAGATACTGAAAACCTATTTAAAGAAATAATGACTGAAAACTTCCCTCATCTGGTGAAAGAAATAGACTTACAAGTCCAAGAAGCACACAGAACGCCATATAAAAGGAATCCAAAGAGGACCACACCAAGACACATCATAATTAAAATACCAAGAGCAAAAGACAAAGAGAGAATATTAAAAGCAGCAAGAAAAAAAGAGTTCATTACTTACAAGGGAGCACCCATATGACTGTCAGCTGATTTCTCAACAGAAAGGATGCAGGCCAGAGGGGAGTGGCAAGAAATATTCAATGTGATGAATAGCAAGAACCTACAACCAAGAATAATCTATCCAGCAAAGCTATCATTTAGAATTGAAGGGCAGATAAAGAGCCTCACAGAGAAGAAAAAGCTAAAGGAGTTCATCAACTCCAAACTAGTATTATATGAAATGCTGAAAGGTACTCTTTTAGAAGAGGAAGAAGAAAAAGGTAAAAGCCAAAAAATTATGAATAACAAATACATATCTATCAACAAGTAAATCTAAAAAGTAGGTGAATTAAAAATTTTATCAAAAAATAAACTGGTGAATATAAAAGAATCAGGAGCACAGAACAGGAGTGGACTTATAATTCTCAGGGGAAAGAGGGGAGGGGTGTACAGGGAGAGACTGGACAAAAATCATACACCTATGGATGAGATCAATGGGAGGGAGGGAAGAGTGGGAGCGGGGTAGAGGGGTGCTATGGAGGGGAAAAAAGAGAAACAAATGTAATAATCTGAATAATAAAGATTTAATTAAAAAAAAAAAGAAGAAGCAAAAAGTATATGAGAGTAGCCTTTCTTTTAGATCGTACCTAAAAGAGATGATAAGATCATTAAAAATTTTTGCCAATCTTATGGGAATAAGATGGCATCTCACAGTAACTTCAATTTGTATTTCCTGTACTGCTACTATACTATAGTTGAACATCTTTTAAAATATATTTATGACATTTGGGTGAGATCTTCTGTGAATTGCCTATCCATGTCCTTAGTGCATTTTCTTTTATATGGTTATTTATCTCTTCTTTGGCTATTTGTAAGAATTTATATTGTATTATATTATACTAGAGGCCTGGTGCATGAAATTCATGCACAGGGTGGCGGGAGGGGGGGTCCCTCAGCCCAGCCTGCACCTTCTCATAATCTGGGACTGATGGCTCCTAATGACTTACCAGCCTCCCTGCCTGATCGCCTCTAACCACTCTGCCTGCCTGCCTGCCTGATCGCCCCTTACCATCTGTGCCTTGGCTCCCGCTGCTGAGGCTTCATCAGGAAGGATGTCAGAATCATGTCTGGAAGGTTGTTCAGCTGTCCGGTCTAATTAGCATATGAAGCTTATATTATATTATACAGTGGTACCTCGAGATACGAGTGCCCTAACATATGAGATTTTTGAGATACGAGCGATTTTTGCTTTGAAATACGAGCAACATTTGAGATAGGAGTAATCGCGGGGATCAGCCGGATGCACATGACCCACCAGTTTACCGCGACTCGAGCGTCTCATAGTTTCCCATGCCTCAAGGTTACGGAACGAATTAAACTCATATCTCGTGGTACCACTGTATTATGTTATGTTATGTTATGTTATGTTATGTTATGTTATGTTATATATTATATTACTAGAGGCCTGCTACATGGAGTTATGCACTGATGGGCTTCCTCAGCCTGGCCTGTGGGGTTGGGCTAAAACTGTCTCTCTGACATTCCCCAAGGGGTCCCAGATTGTGAGAGGGCACAGGCCAGGCCAAGGCACCCCACCAGTGCATGATTCCATGCACCAGGCCTCTGGTATGCATATAAGATCTTTGGTTAATCTCTTCCCACCCTCCCCCTCTCCCTTTCTTCTGAGATTCATTAGTCTGTTCCATGTTTCCATGTATGTGGTTTCCACTCCTGCATTGAGTGTCTGCCCCTGGTTTTATATATATATAATATTTTAATTTTTTGTGGTTTGCATTATTATATTTTTAAAATCTCTTGCATACCTGTTAGATTATGTTACCTCCTATCACAAAATTTTAAAGTTTTTGTTTTAAATATATATTTTATTGACTTCAGAAAGGAAGAGAGAGATAGAAACATCAGTGATGAGAGAGAATCATTGATTGTCTCTTGCACATCCCACACTGGGGATCAAGCCTATAACCCAGGGATATGCTCTGACCAGGAATCAAACTGTGACCTTCTGGTTTCATAGGTCGACATTCAACCACTGAATAACATTTGCTGGGCACAAAATTTTTAAGTTTTATGGCTCAAATAGGTTTAACTTATGTTTTATAGCTATTGGGTTTTTATTCGTGATAAAATTTCTTATATATTGTGCAGAAATTTTGTTGTATGTTTTAAATTTAAATATTTTGTCGTTCTGAAATTTATTTATGTATATGCTGAAAGAGTGGGTCTTCTTTCATTTTCTTCCAGATGGGAAGCCAGTTGTTCCAGTAACATTTATTAAATAAGTCACAATTTTTCCACTGAATTAGAATTATTCTTTTAGCACAATAATTTCTCACATGCACTAGATCTATTACTGAATTATGTCTTTTTTCTTTAAAAAATTGTTTTTTAAATTCTCACCTGAGGATATGTTATTTTTGTTTTTAATTAAATTTATAGAGGGAGGAAGGGAAAGACACACAGAAACATTGATTGGGGCCTCCGTTATTTGCCCTGACCAGAATCAAATCTGTAACCTTTTGGTGTAATGAATGAAGCTGCAACCCAGCCAGGACTGGATTATGTTTTAAAATTCTCTACCAAAGACTGTGAAGGTTCCAAAATTTTACCCTCCTTCTAAGTTAACAAGTTAGCTGCCATAGTTTTATAGATGCTGGAAGAAAATACAAGTTTCCTGGATCAGAGGCAAAAGACAGTTTATTATTCATAACAATAGCAGTAGCAATAGTTTCTAAATTTTCTGATCCATGTTCTCTGAGCCCCAATTCCTACAAGGTAAGGCAACAAGGGCCAGGTAGCAGGGTTTTAGCTGCATTAATTGAATGTTGATGTGTTACGATTTTTTCACTCAGTTCAAAAACTTTTCTAATTTTTATTGTGATTTCTTTTGATTCATGTTTTTTAACATGTGCTATTTATTTTCAGATATTGGAGGTTTCTCGCATTTCTTTTGGTTGATTGCTAATTTTATTCTATTGTAGTCAGAGAACAAACTTTACATTATTTTTGAATATTTTTATAAAATAGTTATTATTTTTCGATTATAGTTGACATATAATATTATATAAATTCAAATATACATCCAGTGATTAGACATTTACAGATGTTCCTCTTCCACTCCTCCCCCCATAGTTCCCCTCCACCTGATTCCCGCCCCCCCCCATGCTCTTACCCCTGCCACTGTCCTCATCCATAGGTGTAAGATTTTTGTCCAATCTTTTCCTGCACCCCTCACTCCTCCTTCCCCCCGAGAATTGTTAGTCCATTCTCTTTCTATGTCCCTAATTCTATTATCTTCACCAGTTTATTCTGTTCATCAGATTTTTTTATTCACTTGATTTTTAGATTCTCTTATTGATAGGTATGTATTTATTATTACTTTGTTGTTCATAATTTTTTATCTTTACCTTTTTATTCTTCTTCCTCTTCTTAAAGAAAACCCTTTAGCATTTCATATAATCCTGGTTTGGTGGTGATGAACTCCTTTAGCTTTTTCTTATCTGTGAGACTCTTTATCTGCCTTTCAATTCTGAATGATAGCTTTGCTGGGTAGAACACACTTGGTTGTAGGTTCTTGCTATTCATCACGTTGAATATTTCCTGCCACTCCCTTCTGGCCTGCATAGTTTCTGTTGAGAAATCAGCTGACAGTCGTATGGGTACTCCCTTGTAAGTAACTAACTGTTTTTCTCTTGCTGCTTTCAAGATTCTCTCTTTGTCTTTTCCCTTGGCATTTTAATTATGATATGTCTTGGTGTGGTCCTCTTTGGATTCTTTTTGTTTGGTGTTCTGTGTGCTTCCTGGACTTGTAAGTCCATTTCTTTCACCAGGTAGGGAAAGTTTTCAGTTATTATTTCTTCAAATAGGTTTTCAGTATTTTTCTTTCTCTCTTCTTCTGGCACCTTCATAATTCTGATGTTGGTACATTGAAGTTGTCCCAGAGGCTCCTTACACTATCTTCACATTTTTGGACTCTTTTTTCTTTTTGTTTTTCTGTTAGGGTGTTTTTTCCTTCCTCATATTTCAGATCTTTGATTTGATTCTTAGGGACCTCTAATCTGCTTTTGGGTTTCTGTATATTATTCTTTATTTCAGACTGTGCATGCTTAATTTCTGACTGGTTCTATTTAAGATCTTTGAAGGTCTCACTAAGTTTCTCAGAGTTCTCAATAGATTTGTAGAAGATTCTTGAGTATCCTTATAAATGTGGTTTTGAACTCTATGTCCTCCATTTCTTTCATTCATGACATGTTTCTTGGTCTCTGCATTTTGGCTGCTTTCCAGTTTTGATGGAGTGGCTTTGTGTGCTAGTTGTCCTTAGGGCCCAGTAGCTCTGCCTCCTGGATCACCTGAGGTGGATACCCTTGGTGCAACTCTTTGTGGGCTGGGTCCACAGTCTTGTTGTAATTAAGCCTTGATTGCTATTGGTACACTGGGAGGAATTGGCCTCTAGGCCAATTGGCTGTGAGGACTCCCTGTGTCTATAATGGGAGAACTGCTGTGCTGGAGACACCCCTATGGGGCAGGACTTGCTTCAGTGGGGCTTTGGTGTTCACCGAGTCTGCCTCTTGAGTGTGTCACTTATGTATGTGGGGAGTTGAAATCTGTTGTCTTCTCACACTGACCTCTAGGTACACTGGTTCCTGGATCTCCAAGGAGGTGCAAGTCAGCTAGTATCTGAGGCCACCCAGCAGGAGCTACAGGGGGCACTGCAGATTTCTCCCTTTTCCTTGGAGTTTGGAAGATTTGGAGTTGATTTCTCCTCTTTGCTTAAAGTTTGGAAGTTTTGGAATTGTCTGACCCAGTTGCAATTTATTAGGTTAAGTTGCCAGAGGGCAGGCCATTCAATGCAAAAGTCGTAGCACAGCTGGGTGGGTTTGTAAATTGGGTGGGGTGAGATCTCAGGGAAGCACTAGGGTGTGGCAAACAGCAATGGCTGCCAGTCAGTCCTCTCTGCTGTGTCTGTTCAGTGTTCTGCATCCTGTGACCCAGCACGGTAAACAATTCCAGTGCACAACTCTCTGAGAGAGCCACCTTCCCTTTCTGACCCAATGGCAGACAGTCCAGTTTCTCCCTGTATAAGTCTGAGTCCCCACAATTTCACCAGAGACGGGAGTTCAGAGAGTCAGGAACTTGTAATTCCCTCCCAATTGAAAACAACAGCGGCACCAGCCCGATTTGCTGGCATCTCCGTACCTCTGCCATTCTGAGCCTCTGCACGCCCTACCAGGTCTAGATGCACTTTTTTTCTTTCCTTCTAGTTGTAGAACTTCCACTCTGCCAGCTTTCCCATAGTTCTGGGGGATAGTTGTTTTGTCTTTTATTTGTAGTTTTGGTGTGATTGCAAGAGACAGCACGTGCAGATGTATATCTTATGCCGCCATCTTGGTTCTTCTGCATTGCTTTTTTAAAAGTGTTTTCTTCTTAACTTTTGAAAGTTTTGCTGACTCTCTAGAACTTAACTTAGAATGATGGTGTTTATTCATAATTTTTCTAGAGTTTATAATTGCTATCTGTGGGGTAGTTATTCACTATGCCATTAATGGAAGAAAAATTTGTAGATACATAATACACTTAAGTGATCACAAATTATGAAATCTGCCTTAAGGTATCCTGGAAAAGAAAAGTCAAAAAGCGTTTTTTAAATCAGATTTAAAAAAGAATGAATAATCAATCAGGGAATAAATAATTTTTTATTTGTAACTCATCCAGTTTATACTGTGAAATAAATCAATTAAAGTTATTCTAGGCTGTTTACCTAATGCAATTTTTCTAAACACATAATAGCTACCATATATTTATAAGATGTCAGCAAAGGCTGATCAACTAATTCATAGAAAAACTGACCCTTGTGATTATTACTTGTTTATCAATGGCTAGATTTATACGTAATCTTAAAAATGCATCAATCAACAAAATCATGAATAATGAGTGTCAATGGCAGCATAGACTGTGGAGATTAAGGATTAAGTGTGTGGAAAATATTTTGTTTTGTTTTTGAAATAATTTCTTTGGAAAATGGTAATGAGTATGGGTAAAAGTAATTTAAAAAAAACCTGGTTAAAATGACTAGGTATTTCCTCTTTCATGTCATGAAGCCAATTAAAGTTTGGCAATCATGGATGACTGGAATGGGTTCAATATTTTGTTCTCTTTAAAACACATTTTCTTCTTTGTTTTTCTGCCAAAAAGTCTGCAATTTTTTTAATGAAATGAGTTTTATAAAATGTATTTGTTTAAAAATAAGCTAACCAGAGTTTGTAGTCATTATATACTTTTCCTTATATTGAAAATATGCTTTAGTAGGATGTTGAAGAGAAGGAAAATTTCAATGTTTTATGCAAGCGTGGTAATGAATTTGTATGGGAAATAGTCTATTATTCCCATACTTAATAAGAATTTTGCATTTTTGCTTCTAAATTGAGTCTTAAGGTGACTAGTTTTACATGTAAGAATAGATTGAGTAGATTAAACTGTGCCAAAATACCTTGGGCATAGAACTGCATCATACTCCTTTATACTCTAGTGTCTAGAGTAAGAAATATCTACTTTGCAAATAGTATTTTATACTATAAATACCTTTTTTAAAGCAATGAAGAATAATTTGTATTATCGGATTTGTGTCTTTTAAGTCACTTTATACATTATTTTAGTGGCATATAGTTTTAATACAAACACTTCAATCTTAAATAATTTTCCTCTTTTATTGTAAAGTATACAAACTTATTTGGTAAATCAAAACTTTACTCTTCAAGTGAAGTTTTCAATTTTGAAAACAATCTAAGCTCTCCTATTTTAAAAACTGTGTCTCATGTTTTCAAAATTTAAAATTTAAACAGTTAGGGAGACTATTGTTTAAAGGAAAAAATGTAATTAAGCTCTAAGATTCTTAAGGTGATGGGTATACTATTCTGATTGTTTCTAGCCTGTAGTTGAAAAATCAATAGATGTTACATTAAATAAATGAAGGGTGAATGCTAAGGTTATTAAATATATTTTTACAATAATAAAGGTGATCTTAAAATTTCTTAGCTAATAAAATGTCAATTTGAAAAAGTTATAGAATAATAGCAATTCATTATGTGTTTGTACACTCCATTAGAATTTTCAAATATAACATTAACTTTCAATGACCTACATAAAAACAGGGTGTGGCAAAAGTAGGTTTACAATTGTATGTGAAACAGTTTATTTTTGTACTAGAGGCCCAGTGCATGAAATTTGTGCACTGGGGTGGGGGTGTCCCTCAGCCCAGCCTGCACCCTCACCAATCTGGGACATCCCTCTCACAATCTGGGACTGCTGGCTCCAAACCACCTGCCTGCCTTGATTGGCCTTAACCACTCCCTTGCCAGTCTGATCAATGCCTAACTGCTTCCCTGCTGGCCCAGTTGCCCCCAACTGTTCTCCCTTACCATCCTGGTTGCCCCTAACTATCTTCCCCTGCAGGCCTGGTCCCCCAACTGCCTTCCCCTGCTGGCCTGGTTTCTCCTAACTGTCCTCCCTTGCTGTCCTGATCACCCACAACTGCCTTCCCCTGCTGGCCATCTTGTGGCTGCCATCATGTGACCACATGGAGGTGGCCATCTTGTGCAAGGGTATCATGGTCATTTTGCATAGTACCTCTTTATTATATAGGACTAGAGGCCTGGTGCATGAAATTTGTGCAGGGGGGGTAGTGTCCCTTAGCCCAGCCTGCACTCTCTTCAATCTGGTACTTCTCACAATCCAGGATCTCTAGCTCCTAACCACTCACCTGCCTGCCTACCTGATTGCCCCTAATTGCCTCTGCTGGCCTGATCACCACCTAACCACTCCCCTGTTGTTCTGATGGCCATCAAATGCCCTCCCCTGCTGGCATGATGGCTCCCAACTGCCCTCACCTGCTGGCCTCATCACCTCTAACAGCCTCTGCCTTGGCTCCCACCACTCTGGCTTTGTCTGGAGGGAAGCCAGACATCCAGAAGATGGTTGGTCACCCTGTCTAACTAGCATATTACCCTTTTATTAGTATAGATTATTATTAACTAACTAGAGGCTCAATGCACAAAATTCATGCAAAAGGCTCGGTCCTCACAGCCAAAATGCCCCAGCTTCATCTGGAAGATTGTCTGGAAGGTCGTCCAGACACTCATTCTACTGTTTGGCTGTCTGATCTAATTGGCATATTATGCTCTTATTATTATAGATTATTGTACTATTTTCCATGCACAACTATAAACCTACTTTTGACCCAGGCTGTATATTGATTTTCCCTCCTACTTTTTTTTTAATTAAACTTCACCCAAGGATACTATTGATACTATTTCCATTTATTTATTTATTTATTTATTTATTTATTTATTTATTTATTTATTTTTAGAGAAAGTGTAGAAGGGAGGGAGGGAAAGAGAGAGAGCGAGAAACATTGATGAAAGAGAGACACATTGATTGGTTGTTTCTTGCATGCACCTCTCCCAGGGCAAACTGGGGAATGAATCAACAATTGAGGTCTTTGCCTTGATTGGAATCAAAACTGCACCCCCTTTGTCTGTAGGCCAACACTTAAACCACTAAGCCATGCCAGCCAGGGCTTCCTCCTACTTTTATTTTAGAATTTTATTATATATATGTTAAATTTGCAATTTTCTTACTGTTCCTGGCAGCTATTATACAGTATGTTGAAGAGTTATGTGTTATAGTTATTCATATTGACTAGGATTTTGTTTGAAGGGGTGCTTGTCAGTCACCCAAGATTCATTTTAGGAAAAAAAACCCCAGTGCTCATAGTCTTTCCTTTCACCAAAAGATGCTGGACTGTTCTTTAGGACTATGAAGAGAAATTGTTTAGAATATAATATATATTGCAATTGCCCTTTATTCCCGACTTGACTCTTTTTTTGATCTTGCATTCTTCTATTCATATTTAAAATAATTCTGTAAAATAATGATGACAGGAATAACTGTAATTGTAATGCAGTTGTTATTTTTCTATGTTCTTTCACATACACCAACTACTCAGCTAAATGAAAATAAACTAGTGGCTCTATTTCATATTAGTATTTTCAGTTAGTAGTGTCTAGTCAGAGGGCAACACAACAACGCTGGATATTTTGAGTAGAGAGAAATTTAATGAAGAGGTCAATACAATGGTGTTGAAGGGGCTAGGAAAGGAAAGGTATGGTGTTATTATCCCTCTGTTGCAGCTCAATATCCCCACTTGGTAATGGTGTTCCTGAGAACTCCAAAGCTGCCAGGGTACAACCTTCCTCCTTATTTTGAATTTTGAGATAGATATTTTTCTTTTAAAACTTTAATATTAGATTACATAGATGAGTGAAAGTGAACTCTATTTAATAAGTTATGGTTATAAAACCTAGTTAATAAAAACAAATCCCTGAGTATCTGCTACTATAATATTATGATGCTTTTGAATTCTTAGAGGGAAGCTTGCTATCTTTATTCAGTGTTTTTTTGTTGAATTAAATTAAGACATCTATGTTTTGTGACTTCATAAAATGTTGAAAAGAAGGGAAAAACTAGATAACTAAATTTTACAAGAATTTTCACACAATAATCTTATAAAACTGATTAATATTTACATTTTTTACTTGCTTTTAAGAATTTTATGGAGAAACTGGGTGAGTGATAGAATTGGGATGTGCCTGCTAGTTAATACTAAAAAGTGTAAAATTATACTAGACATAATATAATGTCACATGTAATTTATATTTGCATTTTTATCAAATATTTGAATGTAAAATTATTAATAAAAGTCTAAGTTTCAGAGAGTTTTTGGTACTTATGGAGTAAAAATATTAAATATATCTTAAAATTATTTTTATATAATGAAAGATTTAAAGTACAGAAAAGTATACAGGATAAAATAATGAACATCATGTCCATACTTGTAAAATATTTAAAACATAAGAACAAAGCGAAACAATTGTACAAGTTTACTGTAAAATGACATTCCTTATTTTTATGAAATCTTTACAAATTTAAGTTGTGTCTTTAAAGCTAATTGTCTCCAGAAATTAAATATCCTATTTCTAAGAGAGATATTCTAAGGAATGGTAGAGTTTAGTAATTTTTAACATTTACATAGGTTTATTAAATATTGACTATTCAGTCTCTTTGACACTCAGTTTTATATTAAAAACTTCCATCCTATTTTTGAAAAATTATCTTCTCATATTTCTATAGTTTATAGTAGATGAGAAATTAAAAACTATGAAAATGATATGCCAAAATCAAAACATACAAGTACTTGTGCATATAATATTAATATAGAAGAATCAAATATGTTTTGAGTATTGTCAAGCACATTAATGTTTCACAGAATAATTAGTTGAAATAAAATTATGAATCTATTATTTAAATGAAGTATAGGATTATATGCAGAAAATATATCTTATTTCTCTTACTTTATTATTTCATTTGGTTTCAGATGAAGGATTTCAGATTGTATAATGAGGAAACCAGTTCTTATTTTCATCAAGATTGCACAAATTTAATGCATTTGCTTAAGGCTTCATTGTCCTTCTAAGTAATAATCTGCTATGTGTCTTACTTTTTTGTTTTTCAAATGTGGGCAAGAGCATTGTGAAGTTTATAATTTTGCTCTACTCAGTTTCCTGTAACAATATTAATTGAAATTATTATAGTTTTTTCTGATATTAAAAGTTATAATTTTCTACTATTTTAGCATGCTTTTTCAAAAATTTCAGTTCTTGAAATTATTATAGGTAGCACCCGAAGAAAGTTATAAAATATTTCTATTAAACTTACAAATTATTTATTCATAATCAAGAAATAACATAATAAATAATATATCTACTTCTAGGCCTCTAAAGGTTCTTTCCTGCAAGAAAATCAATTCAGAGTAAATCATTCAGTGCCTTTACTTTAAATGTCTTTGTATATATTGAGATAATAAAATGTCTCTATATTCTGCATCTACATGGAATTTACTCAAGTAAGAAAGGATTATTTAAAGCTAAAGTAGAATGATATTTTATTTATTCTGTTTCCAAATAGTCCTCCAGTGTATGTGTGTGCGCAGACACACACACACACACACACACACACACACACACACACACACACGCATCATTTGAGCAGTGTTGTCCGCTAGCCCATACTTGTACATAGAAAATGGAGAAATAATAGTGGTATCATGAAGAGGAAAAATAAAAGGGCCAGCTTTCTCAGACTTGCTCTTTCTGAAACTAAAAATAGCAGCAGAGTTTCAAGTAATTGTGAAAAGAAGTAGAATCGCAAATTATTTAAGATAAAGATTTAAAATTTATATTGATTATAAAGGACATAATTTGATTCTCCATGTTTAATAAAACTTCTCTGGATCTTCATGCCAGATACAAAATGGCTACAATGAAGGATTACTTGGAGATCAAATCTGTACATGTCATTCCTTTTTTAAAATTTAATGTTTAATTTATATTGTTATTGATTTCAGAGAGGAAAGGAGTGGGAGAGAGAAATAGAAACATCAACGATGAGAGAGAATCATTGACTGGCTGCCTCCTTCATGTGCCCTGACTGGGAATCGAACCTTGACTTCCTGGTTCATGAGCCACACCAACTGGGCCATAAATATTATTTCTTAATTGTTTGCTGCCACACTAGACACTCAAAAATGCAAAATAAGATGAATAATTTTATTTTGAGGATAGGAAATTATACTGAATTACAAAATAATGTGTATATAGGGAACATCAAGCAGGTATATTTAGGAATTGTAGTGTTTAGTTGAAGATAAGGCCTACTAGGCTTCACGGTAGATGGAGAATTCCAGAAGACACAGCTGAAAAGGCCTAGTAGGTGTGAAAATGAGGGATAGTTGTGTGTATCCAGGACTCGGGGGGGGGGGGGAAGGGCTTAATACTTTTGACCTAATTTAGCAAAAACTTCAGCTCCAGAGATAAAGAGTGAATGATAGGGCTGGGCTTGATTTATCCGCTGATAAAAGAGACTAGTTGTTCAGCAACTGACAGTGAAAAGTGATCTGATCTTGGTCTTGATAAGACAAGGAAAAACGCCGAATCTGCAGTGTGATCGGTGACATTTATAAAGATATGTTTATGCAATGATTAATCTGTTGATATCAATTAAATCGTGAAGAGAACATAAAAAAATAGCTTAAAACCTGCAAAGATAGATATTCCTGGTTTGTTGTTGGTGCTTTGACAGAAGAGGAAAATCCACAACTCTGACCCCTCCTGGAAGTTAGTGAAGACTTTCTCCTAAGTGCTGTTATGTTTCCCACCTTTTCCTCCTCCTGAGTCTTTTGCCTGAAGCCCAGATTTCGTTTCAGACAAGAGCAGAAATGCTTCTACATAGCATTGTCCTGGGATAAGTCTTTATTTGACTGTGAGGCAATGGATTTTGTTCATTCTATATCTTGTTTATTATTGACCCTTTTCTTTTGAAATCACAACTAATTATATTACTTTTTCCTTTTAACTAGGCCTGATGTAAAAAAGAAAAGTGGAAAGTTACAAGTCAGCAATCTTAATGTGGGGGTTAGGTAGGGGACAAATAATTTGAAGTTCAAAGGAAACTTTTCTTTCCTGATGTTCACATTTGTTAAATAGAGAACATATCTTAGAAAAGGCACTCTAAGACCACTGTGTTAACAGACTTTCAAAATGACTTGACATTTCAGTCATTCCATCAGAATATGATATGGCCTATTTAAAGATCAAATTGGGTTTTTTATCAGTCTTTGCACATGAATTACTGACACCTGGTATAGTGATTTTTCTGGTGTACCTGACTCCCTTTGGATAGCGATATAGCACCTCTTGCCATCTTTAAACATCAGCGGTACTTTTGTTTATATCTGATGTATTTTCATTATCTTCCCTATTTATTTTTTTCTTCAAGCTATCTATGTCTCATTATGTTGTTATTATTAAAGAAGGTAGAATGACTATGAATAGCCAAAACCCAAGAAAAATCCAGTACAAAATTTGTGTTTGGAAAATCATAATATTATAGCTTAATTTCTTTCTGAATTGGGATCTTGGTAGTATAGATTGTTTTCAGAATTCCCTAATATTATTGATTAAGATTACATGCTTTTGCATGTTTTTTCCACTTTTACACATTTGTAAGTGTTTACAATAACTGAATTTAGGTGGGTGTAGTTGATATACTAGTAAGAATAATTTTAAAGAGTTATATTATATCTAATGATTGGAATCAAATATTTTTGGGAATGTATACAAAATGATAAATTATTTTTAAGAGAATTTTTGGAGTTTTATATGCTTCTTATAGAAATTCAGAAGATTTTCCTTTTGGTGCTACAAGAAAATGTGATCAGAAAAATTATTATTTTAAAAATATATTTTTACTGATTTCAGAGAGGAAGGGAGAGGGATAGAGAGATAGAAACATCAATGATCAGAATCATTGATTGGCTGCCTCCTGTACGCCCCTACTGGGGAGATAGAGCCTCTGATCTCAGCATGTGCCCTTGGCTGGAATCAAACCTGAGACCTTTTAGTCCACAGGCCAACACCCTATCCACTGAGCCAAACCAGCTAGGGCAGAAAAATTATTATAAATAAATTTATTGTATATGCATGGAAGAAAGATAGGAAATATCCAACGAATAAAAATAAGTGATAGGGTCATTTCTTATACTAAAAAAAAAATAATTAAAAAAAATAAAGTAGGAAAGAAGGTGTGATATATATATATATATACAATAGAATACTACTCAGCCACAGGAAAAGATGAAATACTGCCATTGTGACAATGTGAATGGATCTTGAGAATACCACGCTAAGCAAAATATATCAGATGGAAAAAGGCAACAACTGTATGATTTCACTCATATGTGGGATATAAACAGAATGCAACAAATGAACAAACAAGACAAAATAAAACTCATATGCATGGACAACAGTTTGGTGGTTGCCAGAAGGGAAGGGAGATGGAGAGGAGATAGTAAAAGGTGAAGGAGATCAAATATATTTGACAGAATATTTGAATTTTGGTGGTAAACATATGCAATATATAGATTATGTATTATAGAATTGTATATTTGAAACCTATATGGTTTTATTAATCAATGTCACCCAATACATGTTTTAAAATAAAAAAAATAAGTTGATGTGTGCAACATTCAAATACTTTTGCTATTCAAAAGTTAATGACATGTTTAATCAACAAATACACTAAATAATAACATGGATATACATTAGTTTCAAAGTTGTAAGGTAGGAACAGAAATAAAAAACTAAAGGAAAGGCAAATGTACTCTCCTTATAACCCTTTTAACAGATAACAATAGCTTTAACTTATTTTTCTGTTCCTAAATCTCTTTGAAATGCTTTACACTCTTCATGGCCCTACATCTGAGTAAAACGTTCTTGGTCTTGGTCTCTTCCTCCCCACCAGTTCCCTAAATTCACATCATGAATCACTTTTACTTTCCTATATGAATCTTTTCTGTTTCAGCTTTTCATATTTCCTAGCACTACCTTGAAATAGTCCAAAATGTTTTCTCTGTCTTTGGCCTGCTACCAATATTACAAGTCTCCCCCTTCATCCTATCAACAAAACCTCAGGTAATTTACTGGAGAATTATCTTCCACCTGACTTTTAAAGTTGCCATTATCAACCAATTTATTAAATATTTATTAAGTTTAGAATGAAGTTTCAAGTTCTAGTCCCATAATCCCAGCTTCTAATTTCCCAATATACTAGTATACTGACCTCCAACAGACTTTTTATGAGGGCTGAAAACTAGTTAATTTTATTTCATTCTATTTAACAATTCTCATAATTAATGAAACTAAGCCCTAGACCTTTCTAACCTCTAGTAAAGACTCCAATTTCTCTTAGAAATGAATCACCTCTTTCAAGATTTTCCTTCCTTAAACCTTTGAACCAGTTACCCTTTGAGGAGGGATGGAGGCAAAGATTAAGAGATCATATCTAAAATTGAAAAAGAAGCAGCAATCTGCTCTGAGCTGCTCATGACTACTGAAATGAAAAATGATATGATCTTTCAGAATGATTCCTTTCCTTTAGGTATCACAAGAATAATTATTACAGGTGTGAGATGGACATTATTTGGCATACATTTAAACACATTCTCTAAGAAGTACAGTTTGATATAAAAATCTAAAACCGAATGTGATATTTAAATAATGATGAATTGAAATGTAATTAAAATAGTCTTAGGATTAGGCAATTGGATGAATCCTCAATTCTGGTGATATGATCACAGAGTAGCCACAGATATCTTCTGGTTTAGGAAACTTTGCTAAAACACCTTCAACTAACCTCATAGTAATTTACTACATTTCTACCTTACCTTAAGATATCTATGCTTAAGTTGTGAGATCCACTTCTTAGGATTTGAATCATTATTTCTCAGATTTTTGGATATTTTCTTTTCTCTCCTGAGATACCCCCTTTATAAAATATAAAATATTGAAATTGGTATTTTTGGTTTTGTTTTCTAGTTTTTGTCTGGTCTGTTTCTGGTTCAAGAATTACAACTTCATTTTTATAATCTAAACTGGGCAAGAATACTGGATCTTATTGAGAGTGTTTTTCTTTCATGGGATCTTTGTTTTTAAGCTAAAGATACTATGTCAGTAATTATATAGGATCTAGTTCAATTTGCAAAATTTTCCAGTAGTTATTTTACCTGACTCTAGTTTGTTTGTTTGTTTATTTAATTTTGTGTGTGGATGTCATTGTATGCAGTGGCTATTGTCCTGGAATTTGTCTGTCGAATGCCCAATGCTTTCAGGCTATTTCTGTTCCTCTCGTGCCTTTGCCCTTTTTTCCTTCCTTACTTCCACATCTGTGGAACATGTAACTTGTGTCAGGCTACATGCTCATATATGTAGAGACTCCCTGCTATCAAGACCTCATTACTTAATGAGAAAGATACAAAATTTAAAAGTAATGCAAATCAATGAATAGTAACAGACTATAATTAAGGAAAAACTGTTAAGTGTTTAGAAGATAAAGTATAGGTGGACTTTCTCTCACCATCTACACAGTGGTCATTTTAAGGTATTTAAAAACGTCAAGCTCTTATGGTTCTCTAAGTCTCCACACAGGCTGTTTGATCTATTTTCCTGCAGAACTGATTAAAATATTTGGCATCCAGAACATGGAGACATCTGGAACTGGTAAATTCCCACATTTGTAAGTTTTCATACTATCCTGATTCTCCTTCTTAGCATTTACCTAGATGGAATTAATAATTTACTGGCATAATTATGTTTAATGTCTCATTTTCCCACTGGCTTGTACTGTGTCCATCTTGTTCAATGCCTAGAAATAGAAGATGGTAGTTATTTGATAAATGTTTTTGTTAAAGCAGGGATACTGGACTATAGTGACTCTTTCTCCAAGATGTGTCATTGTGGTTGTTTCTCACTCTTTATATTTATATATCATTCTTCCTTTATATTATAGTCAGGTAATATGAGGTTTGACTCCAACTTTAAGAAGGGTATACTTACTGATTTATGCCCAATTATCAGAACTAGAAATAGTAAAGGTACAAGACAAAATTAAAATGCTATTAGTTTATCTTGTTAGCTAATTCTTGAAATGGGGAAGAGAAAAATAGAGAGAACTTCTACTGAAGGGATGAGATTTAATTGTATTTGAGTACAGATTCTCAGCCATTAACCCTGAAACTCTGGGGAATCAACTATGAGGGGGAGCCCCCTGAGTGCAGGCCAAGGATGACTGTATAGAGAACCAGGTCTTGGATCAGAGGACAACACTCTGGTGAGTAGTATACCCAGATGGCACTATATTACTTTGCCAAAACATTGTATTTAGATTCTTAAACTAAATTATTTTTTGCTCATTTATTAAATTATCTTGCATTCTTTCTCCTGGTAATGCAAAATATTTATTTTCACCAATGGGTTCAGTGAATAGAATTTTCAAGATCCTTATTGTTCCATTCCAGTCTTTCAGTGGTTAGCTTTCCTGATAAATGGATCCCTAGAGATTCTTAACTAATTTTGTGCTTCTTCCTTGAGAACTTTAAATTTTGTGTTTTATATTTACAGTGTGCTTATTGTGTACAAAGAAGTTCCAGACCTTGTTTTATGGTTTAGAAAATGTATTCCACTTCAGAAATGTATGCTATGGGTATGATATTAAATAAAATCTATTCACATGGAGAGGTTTGCTACAAAGGTTATTTGTAATTTTAAAATTTTATAAAGATTAATTAGGGACAAAAGGGAAATGGTTATTAAATTGTTAAATCAAGTTGATGGAATATTTGAAGGCACTGTATCAACCTAGTAATACACAATTGTATGTAAACTATTGTGTTCACTATGAAACTGTAAATATGGATGAGAATATTCAAAGGGAATAAAAAATGTACATAATATTAGACTGGTTGCACTAAGGATAATTATGGTATATTTTTAATCATTTAAATATTGAAATGGTTATACAGTTCAAACAAATGAAAGGTATGTTCTGTTGAGATATGGCCTTAATTCTCATGAGCTTTGCTTGTACTTTAATTGCAAGAATGTCGTACACTTGTGCATGGAAAGATAACTGATGGCCTAAGGACCCTTTCAGACCTCAGCATATGACTCTTTATCTGGCTATTCACCTGTATCCTTTATTATTCTATTCAGGCAGTCCTTGGGTTATATCGAATTTGATGTATGTCATTTCATTGTTACATCTCCATCTCCATTTATAGTATTTATTTTTTTAAAAAGTTCTGTCATTTCGACGTGTGTACATATGTACTTTATGTTTTTTAAATTATTTATTTACCCAAGTTAAGGTCAAGAGTTGTTATATTGCTTGCTGCCCTCAGCTGTCTGGCAGCAAGCAATCATTTAATGCATCCTTTTCAGGTTTGGGGAAATGCCTTTAGCCATTCCCATGTGACTCAGCCCTTGTTGAGTTCCCAGGTTCCATCAACCTTTTGATGAAACTCTTGCAATTATGACATGTTGGAATTGGCTTCCAGCATCTTCTCTCAAAACTTTAATAGTTATCTTTTAGTTATTCCTCTAGGCTATTTTTTTTTTTAAGATTTGGACAAAGCATGTTTTATTTTCCAACTCCATTTGAAACTACAACATGTAAATTATCATATTTGTTAATACATGGCATACTCTTATTTTAACCTTTTAGGTGTCATTTGTATTGTCTGTATTAAGAAGTCATTTCCTTCTGCAAATTAGACATTGGTTGAAATTTTTAGGCTTTCTTAAAGTGGCAGCTTCTGGGTGCATTTTATTGCAGTGATTTTCAACTTTTTTTAAATCTCATGGCACATATAAACTAATTACTGAAATTCTATGGCACAGCAAAAAACATATTTTTTGACAATCTGAGAAAAAAAGTAGGTATAATTGTGATTCATTTACACCAGTCAGCTATTGTGTTGGCTGTTGACTTTTTTAAAAAAAATTCTTTATTGTTTAAAGTACAGTGGTACCTCGAGATTCGAGTTTAATTCGCTCTGTAACCTTGCTTGTATATCAAGTTGCTCGTATCTCAAAGCAAATTTCCCCATTGAAATAAATTGAAATGCCATTAATCCCTTCCAGCCCCCAAAATGCCACCCCAGTTGTTCTTGTTACGTGTTTTTGAATAAGAAAAATGTATTTATAAATGACAAATATTGTATAAAAACGTAATAAAAGAGAATGTAAAGGAATAAACTGGTTTTATAAAGTGTATTTACCTACTCATTACACTCTTAATGCTACACTTTATCCCTAAACTGAATGTAACTTAACTAATCTTCACTGAACTTAATTGCTACTGGTCTTTGCATTTTTGGCCGATTTAAAAAAAAAAACGTGTCCAACGAGGTTTGCCTCTTCCTCCCTTTCAGAATGTTTCTGAAATGGGTGAGGCAAGTTTCATTGAACAGCTCCGATGCACGACCAGTAGCAACTTTTTCGGGGTGTTTCTTTTCCACGAAGTGTGACACCCTCTCCCACATTCCTAAGATCTCCTTTATCTCACTTGTAGAGATCTCCTCCACCTCTGGCTCCTCCTCGAAACCAGTTTCTTGGAGAACCTCCGCATGTTGCTGAGACTGCAACTCTTATAACTCCTCCATGGTGAGTTCCAGAGAGTGCTCCTCAACGAGCTCATTCACGTTTCTCTCATCCACCTCCAGGCCCATGGATTTTCCCAGAGACACTATCTCCTCCTCCACTGGCACCTCGGGTTTGAATCCTTGGAAGGTCCTTTCGGCTACGGCCTCAGGCCACAGCTTCTTCCATGTAGAGGTCAAAGTCCTCATTGTAACACCCAGCCAGGCCTGATCAATAATTCTGAGGCATATCACAATGTTAAAGTGGTTCTTCCAGAACTCTCGAAGGGTGAGGTTTGTGTTCTCCATCACCTCAAAGCAGCGCCGGAACAGGTGCTTGATGTACAGCTTTTTAAAATTAGAAATCACCTCCTGATCCATGGGCTGCAGGATAGGAGTGGTGTTGGGAGGTAGGTAGACAACCTTTATAAACTTGAACTCTTCGAGGAGTTCATCTTCGAGGTTCCGTGGGTGAGCAGGAGCATTGTCGAGGACGAGGAGGGCTTGCATGGTTAGGTTGTTTTCCTGTAGATATTTATTAACAGAAGGCCCGAAAACCAGGTTTACCCACTCCACAAAGAACTGCCTGGTGACCCATGCCTTCGGGTTTGCCCTCCACATAACTTGCAGTTTATCTTTTAAAATCTTATGTGACTTAAAGACTCTGGGGTTTTCCGAATGGTATATGAGCAGAGGCTTGATCTTGCAGTCGCCACTCGCATTGGCGCACAGTGCGAGAGTTAGCCTATCCTTCATGGGTTTGTGGCCTGGCATCGCTTTCTCCTCTGCCGTTATATAAGTCCTATTCGGCATCTTCTTCCAGAAAAGCCCTGTCTCATCACAGTTGAAGACTTGCTGGGGGATATATCCTTTGGCTTCTATCAATTCGGAAAAAGTTTTGAGGTAATCCTCAGCTGCCTTCACATCCGAATTTGCTGCCTCACCAGGCCTGATGATGGAGTGAATGCTGGACCTTTTCCTGAAGTTATCAAACCAGCCTCTACTGGCTTTAAATGAGTCTTTCAATGCTTCATCCGTGAAAGTGCATGGGGTCTGCTCCTGCAAATCACCGTAAATCGCTTGCGCCTTCTCGCATATGATGCCCTGTGTTAATGTATCTCCTTTTAGCTGCTTCTCTGTAACCCACACCATCAGTAGATTCTCCAGCTTTTCATGGAGAGAGCTACAGAGCTTAGAAATGATTGTAATGCCCTTAGCTGGCGTTATACCCTTTATCGACTCCTTCTGTTTAAGCACAGTGCATATCGTTGAAGTACTACGCCCGTATTGCCTGGCCAAGTCAGCCACTCTCACACCTTGCTCATATTTTTCTATGATTTCACGCTTTAATTCAATAGACATCATCCTCTTCTGAGCACTGACCTTTCCATTCGTTTTCTTCGGACCCATGGTTATAAAAAGAAATGTGATAAAGTATGTAAATGCACAAAAGATGCTTTGACAATGAGGTAAACAAGCACACTGACTGAGGGGTGGGAAACTGAGATGCTCGAGTTGCGGTAAACTGGTGGGTTGTGTGCAGCCGGCCGATCCTCGCGATTACTCGTATCTCAAATGTTGCTTGTATTTCAAAGCAAAAAAATCGCTTGCTCGAAGGTTCGTATCTCAAAAATCTCGTATGTTAGAGCACTCGTATCTTGAGGTACCACTGTATTACATAAGTCTTCTTTTCCCCTCCTTGACCTATCCCTGCGCCCCACAGAACATGCCCTCACCCTCCTCCCCAATGTCTGTGTCCATGGGTTATGCTTATATGCATGCATACAAGTCCTTTGGTTGATCTCTTAAACACCCCTCTGCCCCTGCCTTCCCTCTGAGGTTAGATGGTCTGTTTGGTGCTTCTATGTCTCTGGATCTATTTTTGTTCATCAGTTTATGTTGTTCATTATATTCCACAAATGAGTGAGATCATGTGATATTTATCTTTCTTCAACTGGCTTATTTCACGTAGCATAATGCTCTCCAGTTCCACCCATGCTGTTGCAAATGATAATAGTACTTTCTTTTTTACTGTGGTGTAGTAGTCCATTGTGTAAGTGTACCATAGTTTCTTGATCCACTCATCTGCTCATGGGTACTTAGGCTGTTTCCAAATCTTAGCTATTACAAATTGTGCTGCTATGAGCATAGAAGTGCATATGTCTTTTCTGACTGGTGTTTATGATTTCTTGGGCTATATTCCTAGAAATGGGATTACTGGACCAAATGGGAGTTCCATTTTTAATTTTTTGAAGAATCTCCATAGTATTTTCCACAGTGGCTGCACAGTTGTCTTTTCTTATTTTGTCAATCTAAAGGAAAAGAGGTCAGTGCCTCTGGCTACAGTCAGGTATTGCATGTCTTAAAAATTCTCATGGCACACCAGTGTGCCCACTGTAGCACACCAGATGGAAATCGCTGGCTTAAAGATTGGAAGCTGAGCTGAAATTGAAGGCTTCTTTGTGAAGAGTTTCTGCAGTGCCTTCTCTCTTGTAAATCCAGATTGAATACAGAATAAACATACCTGGAACTGAAAATCTGAGGCCAAGTTCTAAATGTAAAGTAGTTCCATCTTCTCCATAATAAAAATATTTGTTCTTAACTGTGTATTTTAGGAATTTGAAGAGTTACAAAACTATTAGAATCTTTAAACTGGGCTTTAAAATCCATGTTAATACCTACTATAACCATTTTCTAATTGTCTGTGCTAATTAGGTATACAGGGGGAAACAGGGAGAATATATCCAGTATCTTAATTTTCAGCTAAAAATATTTCCTAGAATTTACAATATTCTACGTGTTCTTTTTACCAAACTATTTGTAAAGGATTAAAATAGTTACTTTGTATATAGTTTAGCTTATTTTTGGAAACAAGACTCATAAGGATTGAAGAAAAGATTTTTTTGTTGTTGTTGAAATGGTATTAACAGAGTTTCTTGAATTTTCTTTATAGCTCCTGAGTATTTCTTAATAGCATTCTTTCATCCTTTCTCCCTCCCACTAACATGTTATTTTTTTAAAAAAAACCTGGTGTCATTTTACTTGCCTCTTGATGAAATGAAATTTCAATCACCAAGAAGCAGCAGCATATCAAAGTTCACATTTATGTTGCTTTATCTTTGTTCCTTGTGTCTGAATGTTGGCCTAATAATCCACAGCACTAACTGCAATCACAGGGAAGATCAAGACAGGGTTAAGGGTTGAGTTATGTTGTAAAAGATAAAAGAATCAAACACAACATTGATAGGAACTTTCATTTAAACTTATTAGTCATTAGGTAGTTCTAAGTTGTAGTTGACCAATTATTAAACTTGACCTTCTGTTTTTACATGTTTGGGGAAACTAATTCTTTTTTTTTGTTTTCTGTTGAAAATTCAATCTAGGAATTATTTAGGAAATTATTATTTTAGATTTCAATAGTGTAAGTGATGGAAGTCAAGTAAATATGAAGGACCTCAAAGCTTAAGGTATAGTATAATAAGACAGGAAATCAGAAGAGATCAGCCCATCCATTTTTTGAACTTCACCTCTGTCAATCTACCATCACATGTAGATACTGACACAGGTAGTGGTGCACTGGGACTGTCTCACAAGAGCTCCAGGATATGCATCTCTTTCCATCCACCTTCAGCGAGTTCAAATGGTAACTTGAAAGTAGCAATGGTGGAAAGATTCACAACTCAGAAATCAGTGATGCCACAAATCAGAATTGTTGTGTGTGGTTTTTCTTTTCTTGGAAATTCAATTATAAAACGTTTATCAGCACACCATTTATGTAACTTATTTTAGCATTTGTAAAAGTAGAAAATGTCCATCTTCCAGAGTAACTAGCTTTAGAAGGGAGTAAAACCCTTCTAAATAAATCATTAGATTAATTTCTTAGATGTTAATCTCATCCTTTATCCCTTTGGCATACACAATGTAAAAATCACAAATTGCCCTCAAGCTAATGAGTAATTAATTATTTAGTCATCTGTTATTAAAAATATATATATATATATATACTGGACAGACCCTACTCCAGAGTCTGAACTGAAGACCCAACTCCTCTATCTTGTTGACCATCACAGATTACCTCAATTTTATAGTCCAAGATGGCAACATCTACATGCATGAATTTGACATAACTCTTCATGTGCTGAGCCCTCTTCAATGCCTTTAATAAAGATTTATAATTATATCTTACTCATCTTTTTTTAAGATTTATTTACATGAATATTATAGTTTTCTTTTGATATTATAAATGGTGCCTTAAAAACCTTTCGCTGGTCTAGAAGGATGCAATTGATTTGGTTGATCTTATATCCAGTCATCTTGCTAATACTTTTTTAGATCTGATAATTTGTCACTGGATTATTTTAAATGTTTAAATAGACAACTATATCAAGCAAAATTAACAATAGTTGTATTTTCTCCTCTTTAAATTTTATACATTTAATTTATTTTTTTTTTACTTACCACATAGCCAAAACCTCCAGTAAATTGGTGAATATATATAATGGCTAGATTATAAATGGCTTTTTGCCAATTTTTAAAGAAATGCTAAAAATAATATTTCTTCACTTAAAATGATTTACTGTATCCATATAATAATTACTGTGTAGGTATTAGGGATGTTTGTTGTAATTTTATTGTTACTTTCCCTGAATTTTTTAAGAAAATTTATTTTTATTATTAAAAGTATTACAGATGTTCCCCTTCTTCTCTCTAGGCCTTCCCTGCACGATTGTCTGTCCACGGGCTATGCATATATCCACATAAGTTAATTGATTAATCTCTTCCCATCCCCATCATCCCTCTGAAATACATCAGTCTACTGCATGTTTCAATGTCTCTGGATCTTTTCTGTTCATCAGTTTATTTTGTTCATTGGATTCCACATATAAGTAAGATCATGTGATACTTGTCTTTACCCGACTGGCTGATTTCACTTAGCATAATACCTTCCAGGTCTCTCCATACTGTCTCAAAGGATAAGAGTTCCTTATTTTTTATAGCTACATAGTATTGCATTGTGTAAATTTCTTCAATAAATAGTGTTGGATAATTGGACAAGTACATGCAAAAAAATGAAACTAGACAACAAACTTACACTATACACAAGAATAAACTGGATAAAATACTTAAATGTAAGTCATGAAACCATAAAAGTCCCAGAAGAAAATATAGGCAGAAAAACATCAGACATCTCACATAGCAGAATTTGTATGGATACATCCCAGATTACAGGTAATATGGGCTGAAAGTTGCAAAGGGCTGCAAATTGAAATGGCCATTTTTCCTCAGAGGAGCTCTCACTGTGTTTTACTTTATTTTATAGTATTACAGTTAATTGCTTCAAATTAGTAATTTTTATGTTTTCACTATCGTTTATAGGAAATGTAATATATATAGTAGTATTTATAACTAGTATACTTAATGCTATATATTATATTTATAATTATTTTTGCCTGCTTATTATCCCTTCTTCCTTCTTCTGAAGCATAAACATGGAGGCACATTTTAAGTGGCCTATATAAGGGTGAAGTTTCACCTACCCCAGCCACAGACCTGAATAAATGGTCTTTTTTGCCATAGTAATTGCCAGTTGAATACAAAGCTATGTTAGATAAAACAGCAGAGAAAGGAACATTTACCTCCATTTGAGATCATAGATACTGAGACCTATATAAGCCTGGAGCACAAGGTGTCACCTTGGCTAAAATATGGAGAGAGTCTGCCTGATAATAAGCTACTTAAGAGGAAAGTAAAGCTGGAAATGATGAGTGCCTGCTCTGATAATCTTACCTAATAATAGACAAACATGTAAGTTGACTGTATCTCTGCTATGCCCACAAGCCAATCAGAGTGAGTATGCAAATTAATCCAACAAAAATGGTAGTTAATTTGCATACATAGGTGCCAGTGGCCTGGGTCCCGGGAACATCCTCAGCACCCAGGTCACTCCGAAGAAGGCCTTGTGTGGGCCCTGAGCAGCCTGCAATCAGAGCCAAGGGCAGGGGCAGAGCTGGAGGAACACTTTGGTTGCCTCTTGCATGAGCCCTGACCTGGGCCCCAGCCAGGGAGGAGCCTGCAACCTAGGGAGAATCAATTTGGCAAAGGTAAAAGTAAAATAAAATGCCTAAGGAAAGTTGTCATTTTTTCATGGTGAAAGGACTGAAGTCCGTGTTGATGAAAACACCATGGTGGCTACAATGACAGGCAGTGGCTGCAGCAGTGGGGTGATGAAGCTGGTGCCTTCCCCTGATCAGCCTGGTCACCTCCCTAAGCTGTCAGTATGTGAGAGTGGGAAGGCTGGGCTGAGGGACCCCTCACCCCTAGTGCCTGAATTTCATGCACCAGACCCCTAGTACTTAAATAATTACCTCCACATTTCAGTTACATGTGCAAAAAATTTCTACCCACATCTACCACTTTTACCTTTACCTTATAATCCACTCCTGATTATAATAAAAAAATTCTAAATATCAAATAGTTATAGTTTATACCCCAGAAGGCATGAACTGTGAAAACAGAAGCCATATCTACTTCTGCTCACCATTGTATCCATAGTACTTATCCTAGTGACACAAAGTAGGTAGCTCATTTGTGAGTGCACCAATGATTAGACTAAATGAGGATGCAAAAATTGTATTGATTTTGCTACATAGAATATAAGATGACATATTTTGTCACATCAATCCTAAGTTTGACAACTTAATCTTTTTATGCACAACCAAATAAAAATAAAGAATAGATTTTTATGAATATTTTTCTATCATTTTATTATTGTGATTCCTGTACTTTTTCTTTTACTTGAAGAGTGTAAACTCTATTACTAGTCTTGTTCTCTTCTACTTCAAACATTCATTCAGCAGACATGTACCCTATGTCCATCTGACTCCATGTTAGGTGCTCCAGGGCATTCAAATTGAAAAGTATAGTCACAACATTCTGAAATCATCTCTGTAATCTTCATCAGGACTTCCAAATGTCTTTTCTGCATCTCATAGAACCAAATGCATGTGAGGAAGAGAATTGTGGCTACCAGATGGCTTTCAGAATCTGTATAATAAAAGTCTAATGTGCAAATCAACTGAACAGCAGAATGACTGGTGGAATGGCAGGTTGCTATGACATGCACTGACCACAAGGGGGCAGATGCTCAACACAGGAGCTGTCCTCAGTCTGCAGGCCCCAGGCCAGACAAGGTTGGTGCCAGCTGGGGGCCTCCCAATTGCCCTGCCAGTCACCTCCTACAGAGGGAGGCAACCGGCAGCGGTGGTGGGGCAATTGGTGGGGGGTGGGACTGGCTGGTGAAGAAGGTGTAGCAGCTATGGAGGGTGGGGCCAGCGAGTGGGCAGCACTAGGTTGGCCAAGGCATGTGCCAGCGGGGGAACCCCCGATCACCCCGCCTGTTTTCCCACAGATTGGCCCTGATCACCAGCCAGAAGCAGAGGCCCTATTAGTACTCAAATTTTGTGCACTGGGCCTATAATCCTATATAATAAAGAGCTGTAGGTATATGACCTTGCTCCAGATAGTGCAAAAGTGCAAAAGTAAAGAGGAAACACAATAGTGAGGAAAAACTGGTAATGACCTGCTGATGTGGCTCAATGGCTGAGCATTGACCCATGAACCAGGAAGTCATAGTTTGATTCCTAGTCAGGGCACATACTTGGGTATGGGCATGATCTCCAGAAGTGGGTGTGCAAGAGGAGGCAAATGGATGATTCTCTCTCATCACTGATGTTTATAGCTCTCTCTCTCTTTCTCTGAAATCAATTTAAAAATAGATTTAAACAAACAACAGGAAAAAAAAACACACACTTCAAATGGTAATAATGTTGAAGGTAAAAAGAAAGACATGAAGACAGCTAGAGGCATGTAATTAAAACTGAAACACATGCTGAATTACCAGCAGTATCTTTAAAAATCACATTTTACAAACAACTAATCATTTCTAAAATATTAATCTATGAGCATCGTTTTTCATACAAATTGCCTATATTTGGCTATAGCTACAAGAGTCTGTGTTTATGCCAGAAATGTAAGAAAGCAATTTTCTTACACAACATTCTTGTTGTTGCCATTATTAATTTGGCTATTAATATTGGAGAAGTAAAATATAGCCCACAAAATATTGGACTTCAATGTCCTCATCTTTAAATGTAAAATGCAGAATTTCAAATATCCTGACTTATATTGATGTTGGGGAAATTAAATAAAATGACTCATTTGCAAGTACACTGTACACATGGTGGACTTGATGCATTTAAAGATTGAAAACTAAGAGGTCACTACATCAAGAGAAATATTTTCTATTGAAACAAAAATAGTGTAATAGTTCTGTGCACCAAACAAGACTTTTTCAGTTTATTATCAATCTCAAGAGCTGCTCTTCTCTTCTCCAAATTCTATAAACTCTATAAACTCCTCTTACTGGCACAAAAGACCAGAGAAATCACAGAGCAGAAATTCATTGTGAATGGAAATCGTTCCTAGGATAACAGGTACTTCTCAGGGACTTTAACCAAGGAGAAAGAATCATATTCACAAGTCATCAGAAAGAAAGAGGCATGTTCACCTGACTCAGCAACTTCTATAGTCCCCTTGCTCAGGTCAGTATTGTGTTCACTGCTAGGGTCACCCCACTATTCTGCTGTACATGCCCAGACATGTTAAACTAAAACTGAGTTTTCCTGTACATGTATTCAGCGTTGGCAAAAATAACGCAAAATATGGAAGAGGATCCAAAGATAATGGTACATGTCAGGACTACAGAAGTAAGATCAGAGCAGAGGAAATACTATGATACTCATTGGTAATGATACTCATATATTCATGTTTTAGCCCACACACACAATTCATATATTCGTGTTTTAGCTAGCTGATAATAAATAAGCCAATTAATAAGTGAAAATAAATAGAACTTATTGAATAGTCTCAGTCATTTAAATTAATTAAAGGATGCCTTTAAAATTTATCCATTAAAGAGCAACTATGTATTTTTTCTTAATTTGTTCTATATGTAGTGTTTAAATTTAGTGTGTGCTCATTAATGCTTCAGATGTCAGATCTGGATGGTGAGACTGGTCAGGAGGGTTTGGACAGCTTGGAGGGAGAAGGGAGGGGAAGAAAAGCTACCTAGGGGTATCAGGAAAGCAGCCTTTTAGCAACTAGTTTAGAATTATTTGAATATCCAAAAACTGGTCTGACTGAGCCAGTATGTACTCTACATGCATTCCCAGTGAACAACGGCAGTGAAGATTAAAGCTTGCAGAGCAGACAAACCAAATAAGCAGTATCCCTTACAGCATGGTGCCCCTGCATGGGCCCAGCAGATAAACAATAGAATACTCACCATAAATACCTATATACTCAACACAAACATGCATGTGTTGCCCGGGTGTTGTGGGGAGAAAAATAAAGAAAAAAATACTGTTAAACCACCAGATAAGAGCTTGTGCTTAGTTAGATCTTTTTCCAAAAGTTAATGATACCTAAGTATGGGTTTCCTCATGGCAATCTACTGTATCCCTCTACAAAATGGCAAAACAAACAAAAAGAGATCAGCATGTCTTGTGTTCCAACAGAAGCAGAACCCGAGGAAATATTCAAGTACCAATAGTTTGAGAGGCACAGGAAATTCCCATCAAGGGATAGGTATATGACAACAAAAGGAAACAAAGGAAAAGCAGCCAAAAACAGCTGTGCCAGTTACCAAGCCAGCTACCATTACAGGTAATAAATGATTTAGAACATACCCTCAGAGTTATCCTCCAGAAGCCAAGAGTCAGACACCATCCACCAGTGGTTGAGAGTTTCTGATGGTGGGAAGAGCATTAGTTAATTTCTTGGCATTTTCCAGGTTGCAGTATGAGATGCTTTGGGATGCTTCAGAGAAATGCCTCAAATGAGGAAGTGGTGCATTAGCTAATGTTGCCAAAACAAAATATTGTGGACTGGGTGGCTTAAGCATTGAAATTATTTTTTGTTTGTTGGTTGGTTTGTTTTTCATGGTTCTGGAAGCTAGTAGTCCAAGGTCAAGGTACCAGCTTGGTTGGTGATGACTCTCTTCTTGGCTTGTTGGATGGGCAACTTTTCTTGTGTCCTTACATTGCTGGGCAAGAGAGAAAGAAAGAGAGAGAAGAAGGGAGGGAGAGTTGTCTGGTGTCTCTTATAATGACACTAATCTCATCATAATGGCCTTCTGCTCTTGAATTTTCCTTAACCTAATTATGTACCTCTATAATGCATTATCTCCAAATACCACCACATAAGGCTTCAACATATGAATTTGGAGAGGAGATACTATTCAATCTATAGCATTAATAAACATGGGCAGGGCAAAATCTCCAAGCATATTTCCAAACCTAACTTGGTGATGTGAGAACTGGCTTTGACCTTGATCCAATAGCCTTCTGGTTTAACCATACACAGTCCTAAGATACCAAGCTTTGTATCAAAGCAGACTTGAAAATTTTCCCTCTCTAAAACAATTACATTACATTACTTTCTCAAGAATATTTTACATACAGTTATTCAGAAGTTGGATGAACTGAATTACAATGTCTCCAATTTCCTATGCTAATGTAAACTTCACAAGAATTAAGTGAATTCTTTAAAAATTTAGTGATGAAAAGTAAATCTTATCTTAAAGAATACTCCTTTTTTGTGATAAAACAAAGTAAAAATATTAATCAATATGGCTGGAAAATCATTTATTGTGATAGAGTCATCAAATGGATTTATAGATGAGAGCTAAATGAGCTAGAAATGAAGGAGTAATTCACTGGGTTGCTCTTCTCCCTTCCTCCCCCTATATGTTTTTATTGGTTTTTAAAGAGAGAAAGGAAAAGAGAAGGAGAAACATCGATGAGGGACAAACATCAATCAGCTGCCTCATGCGTACCCCCTACTGGGGATTAAGAGCATAACTCCACAACCCAGGCATGTGCCCTGACTGGGAATCAAACCAGTGACCTCTCTGGTCAACCAACTGAACCACACCAGCCAGGACAGGAACACTTCTTTTTGTATTATATTTTTTGAGTCTGATGGAATCTGAATTGACTACCTCTGCAATATCTTATGACATGGAAATGCTAACATGGAAGAAAAATGCTTAGAACTAAAATTCTTATTCTCCATGGTATTCATTTAACTCATTATATGTACCTCCCTCCTGGCATATGGATTTATTTACTAACCTAGCAGCTCTCTGAACTTTATACTTTTGAGATTTTTGTGGAGGCTTCTTCATGTAGGCATGATCAATTATTCATTCAATTTCCTACACCTCTCCCCTTTCTGGAAAAGAGGAGTGGGGATGAAAATCATTTACTGTGATAGAGTCACATATAGGGGGAGGAAGGCTAGGTCAAAAGACAGAGGAAGATAATTTGAAGCATGAAATTGATTATTGAAAATGTCCAGGTTCAAGAGTGAAAGCAATATTGAGACTACCTGGGCTTGGATGAAAAAGTGGAATGCGATGCATGCCAATGTTGGAAGTGCACCTGGACAACTGCAGCCCCAGGGAGCACTGCAGAAGCCAGGTGATGTGTGTACATGTCTCATAGGAGACACCCTGTGTGTACCTGAACCTCGAGTTGGGCCTGCAATTGAGAAGGGCAAGTTAATCCTAATTCCATTCTGGAAACAGAAGAGAAAAAGTGTCTGGTTGCCTGAGCCTTCTCAAATTTAGGACAAAGTAGTTGGCAAGCTGAGAGGTGTTCCTTAGAGTTATAGGATCTGTGGATTTAAAAGAGAACTATCTGCACAACTCACGCACATCTTAGATGTGAATTATCTCTTTACCAGGAGCGTATTTAACTGGTCCATTGAACAGTGTACTTTGAATGCAGGCATTAGTTGAGATTTTTCTGGTTTAAGTACCTTTAATGATACAGTAAGGTTTTTAATGTAAAATTATTAATAAAAAGGCATTAGTTGAGAAAAACTAAATTTGCACTAAGAGAATGAACATGAGCTGTTTCTTATTAGTTAAATTGAGCATAGACATACAGAGTACTAAATGCAAATAGGACTAAAGCATGGTCAGGGTAATCTCTCCATCCTCCGCCCTAGTTAAAGCACTAGTTAACTTTGCCTAGTAATGTCTCTTCTGTCGGGGAAATACTTTTCCTTTGATGAAACTAGATCTGGAGTGCTCAGAGTCACAGTAAAAATGCAATATTGTGCAGTAAGATCTTTGTCTCAGGCTTTAAAGCACAGCATTATTCTACTTCTACTAAAAACAACTACATCTCCAGTAGCATGACCTTTTCTATTCTGTTCTCAGTTACTATTATACAAATTTATGCACAATGGGTTGAATTTGTTAGCACATTATACACAAACTTCTATAAACGAATCCAGCTTCCTCTTCCAACTTCATTTGCAGTCAGTTATTCCATTCCATTGGTCGAAGGTTTTAGTCACCCTGAGTTACCTAGCATCACCCTTTGAAGTTCCATATTTACATATCTGCTCTTCTTAGCTTTGCATTTATTGTCATCCTGGTGAGTTTCTCTATATCTAGTCTCTGTTGTTTTAATTGTCACTAAATTCTGTACAAACTTTAGAACATCACACTACATGCTGTTGATAAAAATGCAGGACATTGAATTTTGGTCCTGAAAATTATTGTGCAAAAATAAATTTATTCCTGTCTTCTTTCTCCTTCCTAGTTCTCCTCCCTCTCTCTCCTTTCACCTGTACAGCCACCACCATATTTTCTTGACCATATTGCTATAGCCTCTAACACATCTTTATATTTATTCCATAGCATTTTGCACCTTATAACACACTATATAACTTTCATTTTATTAATCGTTTACTGTTCTCTCCTCAGGCTAGAATGTAAGCTTCTGAGGACTGATATTTGACTGTTTATCTCTAGCACCTGACATATAATAAATGCTTATAAATAAATGAATGCATTTGACCCTTAATGGAATGAGGGTCTCTCATGGGTTTTGCTTCTCCACATAGCCATGTGGGAAGGATTGCAACAAATCTTCACTCAGTGATGGTGCATTTTTTTGGCTCATCAACCTACCCTAGAACTTCTGAGTGTCCCAGTTGGCGACTCTGCTGTTTTTATTTCACTTTCATGTATAGGAGTCCTGGGTGTGGTCAGAGCCCCTTGCTGAAGGCCCAGCCTCCCTACATGTTCCCTACAACTCCGAAGTCTGGCTGTCTCCCTGGGGCACCAACCTGAAGGATATACTGGTCCCAACTCCTTCTGACAGGTGGATATCTGCCTTTTTTTCAAAGTAAAGCCAGTAGCACCTCTAGGTTTTTTTGGAATCTCTGAAAAAATATTTTCACCAATTTAAGATTAGGATTTACCATTAGGTAGTGGGGAAGATATGATTAATAAGTTAATATGTGCAAAATAATAGGACATCATGGCTACCACATGGTAGGGACTGGGTGAGTGCCTGGGTTCTTGTTTGCCTTCCTTCTTTATCCACTCTTTCTCTACATTATTTCCCCCAAAAAAGGAAGTGGGGAATTTGCAACATCCCAGAGGACTGGATAGGTGAAATTCTCCATTACTAGTGGTAATGGGGTTCTTGAGATATTTTCAGAAAAGGTATTTTCTAAGACTTGCCTGGGAGAATGAATGGTTTTTATTTGTGTGGAAATATATTCCTGTTTGCATAGTCCCATGTTTCTTAAATCATTCCTAGAAAATATGTAGCTGGGGGTTTAGTAGAGCTAAGAACAGGGCCAGTGTCCAGAGTTTCTATTCTAGGATGGAGCTGAGTCTGATGTAGCATTAGACTAATTATAGTCCGTTGTGTGGGTCCCACATGGCTGTGAGCTACATGGGTAAATGCAGGGGAGCGCACCGCCCCTCCTCCCCCAAACAGGAGTCCCAAAGGAGTAAGAGGGCCAAAAGTGCAAGTGCCAAAAGAGAGAACTTCCTTTGTTCAGAAGTTAAGATTTTGCACCCTTGCAGTGGCCATGCCTATTCTGGCCACTCACTGACTTGCTCCCATGTGTGACTGACAGAGAAGGATCATCCCAAATCTTGTAGATCTGGGGTGGGGAACTTTTTTCTGTCAAGGGCCATTTGGATATTTATAACACTATTTGCTGGCCATGTGAAATTATCAACTTAAACATTGGCCTATTATATTTGGTCAAACATTTAATTAACATCCCTAATGTCTTTTGGCAGGACCAGACCAGGCGATTTTGCAGGCCTTATACTGTATGATGCATGGGCCTGACATTTCCCACCTCATGCAAGCAAGGTCTTAGGGAAACAGACTTGGAGAATGTTAACTAGCTTCCTGACAAAGCTATATAAATGGCATGCCTATATTATCTACTCTTCCCTTTACTCCTTTCCAGTTATTAATAACTAGGGGCTTGATGCACAAAATTCATACCCTGGGGGTGGGAGCTATCTCAGCCTAATTTGCCCTCTCTCACATT
This sequence comes from Lasiurus cinereus, assembly GCA_011751065.1. Classification (NCBI taxonomy): domain Eukaryota; kingdom Metazoa; phylum Chordata; class Mammalia; order Chiroptera; family Vespertilionidae; genus Lasiurus; species Lasiurus cinereus. The sequence goes on from JAAGEH010002534.1 coordinate 33,422,863, forward strand.
CTGGGAGCCTTCAGGGGATGTCCTACTGATGGCTTAGGCCTGCTTCCTTCCCTCACCCGCCACCCCCCCCCTCCTGCCAGGAGCAGGCCTAAGCCGCAGTCTGGCCTCCCTTTGTGGGAAGCAATGTGGCTGATCAGTGGAAGGCACCAGCCCCATCACCCTGCTGCTGCAGCCACTACCAGTCACCACAGCCACCAAGGTGTTTCCATCAACATGGACTCCAGTCCCTTCACCATGAAAAAATGACAACTTTCTTTAGGCATTTTCAAGACATGTCTTTCATAGGATTTGACATTTCTTTCTTTATTATTTTTTTTTATCCTCACCTGAGGATATGTTTCCATTGACTTTTAGAGAATGTAGAAGAGAAAGGGAAAGACAGAGAGAAACATCTATATGAGAGGATCACTTTGATTGGTTTCCTCCTGCATGAGCCCTGACCTGGGCCCTGGCCAGAGAGGAACATCCAAACTAGGTACATGTCCTTGATCAGAAGTGAACGAGACCCTGCCTTTGGCAAGCCTGGGCATTATCCACTGAGCCAAACCTGCTAGGGCAGGATATGACATTTCTTAGCCCTCCAGCAGCGGACCTTTGTGTTTTTTCTCCAGAAGTGTGGTGGAAAAACTCTAGATCACCTTTTTGGATTCTTATTACCCAAGTTACTAAGAATATTAGCAGTGGCATACAGGGAACTTAGCCAATGAGCAGTCAGAAAAGGTATTTCCTCTGTAGTTCATACCGATTACCAATAGTCTCTGATTGCCGGCTCCACTCCTGCCCACGCTTGCCCAGGCTGAAAGCCACTGGCCACATTTTCAGCCTGGCTAACGGACCCCAAACTCCCCCCCATCACCGGTTCCACCCCTGCCCATGCCTGCCCAGGCCAAAAGCCTCTGGCTGACGCTTTTGGCCTGGGCAGTGGACCCCCAGCTCTCTCTGATCGCCGGCTCCACCCCTGACCATGCCTGCCCAAGCTGAAAGCCTCTTGGCCTGTGCAGGGGATCCCCAGCTCCCTCCTATCACCAGCTCCTCCTTGCCCAGGCTGAAAGCCTCTGGGCAGGGGACACCCAGCTCCCTCCAATTACCAGCTCTGCCCCTGCCCCCTCGGCTCTGATCGCAGGTTTGGCCCTGCCCTGAAGTGCCCTGGCTCAGGCCTTTCACAGGCTGCTCAGGGCCCACGTGGCGCCTACCTCAGAGTGACCTGGGTGCCTGGATGTTCCCAGGACGCAGGCACCAGTGCCTATAAATGCATATTAACTGCCATCTTTGATGGGTTAATTTGCATACTCTGATTGACTTGTGGACGTGGCTTGTGAGTGTAGCAGAGGTATGGTTAATTTGCATAGTATTCTTTTATTAGGTAGGACTAGAGGCCCATGCACAAAATTCATGCACAGGACGGGGGGTATCCTTCAGCCCAGCCTGCTCTCTCTCCAATCTGGGATTCCTTGAGGGATGTCCGACTGCTTATTTAGGCCCGATCTTGAATCAGGTCTAAACGGGCAGTCAGACATCCCTCTCACAATCCAGGACTGCTGGCTCCCAACTGCTCACTTGCCTGCCTTCCTGATTGCCCCTAACTGCTTCTGCCTGCCAGCCTAATCACTCACTAATCACTCCACTGCCAGCCTGATTGATGCCTAACTACTTCCCTGCCAGCCTGTTTGCTCCTAACTGCCCTACTCTGTGGGCCTGGTCACCCCCAACTGCCCTTCCCTGCAGGCCCAGTCACCCCCAACTTCCCTCCTCTGCTGGCCTGGTCATTGCCAATTGCTCTTCCCTGATGGCCATCTTATGGTGGCCATCTTGTGTCCACATGGGGGCAGGATCTTGTGACCACATGGGAGCAGTCATCTTGTGTGTTGGAATGATGGCCAATCTGCATATTACTCTTTTATTAGATAGGATAGAGGCCTGGTGCATGGGCAGGGGCCAGCTGGTTTGCCCTGTAGGGTGTCCTGGATCAAGGTGGATGTTTCCTTGGGGCATGGGGTGGCCTGGGCAAGGGGCCTATGATGGTTTGCTGGCCCTGGTATCTGGGATTTATTTATTTATTTTCTACAATTGAAACTTAGTAGCCTGGAGCAAAGCCAAGCCTTCTGCTCTGCACAGCCATTGAAACTTTGTTGCCTTAACCTCAGCTGGCCAGGCTTTGCTGAAAGCTTGGCTTCTTCCATCACCAGGGGCAACCCAGGCCTCTCTCCTGTGCTCTCTGTGTCCGTAGCCATCTGGGTTAATTTGCATACTCTCTCTGGCTGGTGGGAGTGGCTTATTTTTTTTTAACCTTTTTTTTAAATTAATTTTTTATACATATCTCCCCATTGCCCCCCCTCCCTCCCCGGCATACCCCGACCCCCCAGTGTCAATGTTCATTGGTTATGCTTATATGCATGCATACAAGTCCGTTGATTGATCTCTTATCTACCTCACCTAACTTTAATCTTCCTGCTGTAATTTCACAGTCTGATGCTTTACTACCTCTGTATCTATCCTTTTGTTCATCAGTTTATAATGTTCTTTATATGAGTGTAGTGCATATTATTCCTTTAGTAGATAGAATAACTAGAGTATTAACAGCATCAAAAGGTCCCAGAGATTAATATGGAATCACTTATGGTTTGGTTGTGAACTGTTTCACAATGTTACAATTTTTTTTTCTGAAATTTGGAGTGAAAAGGGACCATGTTTGATTTCTTAGATATTAGGATATGGGCTTTTCACATCACAAAATGGTTGTACAAATTAGGGAAATTATTATACACAAAATTCTTACATGCTATATAAGGAAGAAGCACTTTGAAATCAGAGACACAGGAATTAAAATAATGCTGGTCCTAGAGCCGCTGTAAAAACCTTTATTTTCTCTCAGTTCCTGATACCTCATCCTAAATTGTGCTGAAATATATGTGAGATGATATGTGTGAATTTATGCAGCATAAGCTTGGCCCTGGACTAGAAGGTGTGGTGTTCCCCTGGGCAGGATGGTTCCTGAGCTCTTGTCTGGTGGAGTTGAAGAATGAATTCAGGGACAAAAGACGGTATAGCAAAAGGTGGAAATTTATTGAGAAACAAGCACAGACTCCCACGTGAGGAGGGCAAAGAGTCCCACCGTGTCCCTTTTCCTTTGGTTTATAAAGGCTGCAAATCTTTGTGCCTTGATATCTCCTCTGATTGGTCACTGTCCCCTTAGATTGGTTACTGTAGCAACTCCTGAGCTCAAACCTCAGAAGTATGTGAGATTCCCTCCTTCTCATTTATTGTTTCCCTACTTTTTGTGGGCTTTCTTCTTTCCTCTCTGAGTGAGGAGCTTCCTTCCCTTTATTCTGTAAATGTATACCTTTTGGCAGCTCTGGGCTTCCTTACCTTATGGGAACTATCATCTGCTACTCCTATCTCCCTTATCTAATGGAAATGTACCATCTGCTACTCCTAGCTCCCTTATCTTATGGAAATGTACCTTCTGTTACTCCCAGCTCTCTTATCTTATGGAAATGTACCCTCTGTAGGTACATTTGCAGCTCTGTAGCCCTGTGTTTTTCCATGGACCCCTTAATTCCTAAAATTTTCTAAACCTGCCTATTTTACCCCTAAAAACTCCATTTAGCACTTAGTGGATTCATAGTGGGTTTTGGATCTTGGCAACTCCATTATCACAAATAAACTGAAGCTGGTTGAACTCTATTTAACATTAATCCAGTAACTGTCAGTGGAAAGAATTAAAAAGTTAGCTATGTGCAGGTCTTGCTTGGGTCCCTGAGCTACAGCTGTCATGGATAATTGCTTAACAGCTCAGTTAGCATGGTAGCAAGTTGTTGCTTTCAGACAACTTGAATATTGGGGAAGAGACTCAAATGATTTCAGAAACTGTACTTGAATTGCAATTGATTCTACAAGGTGTCTCAAACACTTTGATGACCTTGGGTTTAAACTGTTATTTTCCAAATTCTTTGACACAACCTGCTCTCTCTTTTGTAAAAAGTCGATATAGGATATAATGAATCATTTTGACTGTCAAAACACACAGCAGCAATGGTGTTACACTTGGCATCAGTCAGGAGACATGAAATCTTGAATGCTGGACGTAAATACAAAATTAGGTTTAAATTCAAAATGCACAGGACGTGATTGGCCATGCTTAAAAACTTAGCTGCTGCCAGCTGCCAGCAACTGAGATATAAATTTAACCATGGGGACCGAGTTTGAGGATTATAGGTGGAGTGGTTAAGATATGCATACAGAAAGGATACTAGCGATGGCTGTAAAATTAGCTTTGACTGTGATGTGGTTTGTTGGGGGTGAGGGGTAGGGCCATTCTTGAGCCTAGAGAAGGCCTTTGTGGATGAAAAGGGGGGTACATATTGAATCTGACAAGCTCAGGGGAGGGCAGCCTAGTGGCCTTACAAACCCAGAGACAAAGTATGAAATTAAAACTTTCTAACTAAAAGCAAGTCATGGTGAGTAGTCATGTCCTATGCTGGTATCTTCCCGGACAAAGATCAATTTTACTTTACCTGAGCCTTGTTAGGGTTTGGCCAGTGACAAGGGCTGTGAAAAGATCCATAACTAAAAGAAGAGAAGCAGAGAGGAAGTTTATTTTACTTTCCTCAAAAAGAAAGGGCCAGTGCATTGCTAATCAATACAAGGACAGGTAATAAATAGTAGCCTTCTCTTTGAAAGGGTAATGGCTGCTGTTGCTAAGTGACAGGAAGGGAAGGGGATATGGGGCTGAAATTGGGCAAATGTTGGGGGTGGGTGGGGGCTGTAGTTTGTTCTTCAGGAGACAGGGAACTTTCTACTAACTAGCGACTTCTTGGTGAGAATAACCTGAGTTGTAAAAATAGCAAGGGGAAGGGATATGCAAGGACAATGTCTGAGGTAATTCTTGAGAGTAACTCATCTTGTTTTGTAGTTAGAGTACAGGGGCTCTTTGAATCAGGGGAACAAATAATCTTGGGTTTAATTACCAGATGCTTCTCATAAATTGTGGAAGGTTACAGCATAGAAAAAGAAAATCCTCTTTTTTCCCTTGCTCTTACAAACCTGTTTATTGTCTTTTTGCATCTATGATAATGTTACAGAAGACCAAAGAAATACCAAGCATGCTTCTTAGAGAAAGAGAGGGACCCCATTTATTAATGCTAGTGGACTCTGGAAATAATTTCCAAGTCAGAGTGAAGAAACATGAAGAGAGCCTGTCTATATATATCTTGCTGGGATCTTTTATCTTGCAGATATTCCCCTGCCCCTTCTTGGTCCTGCAGGAAGTCCCCCAGGTGTGAGGCCACATCCAATGGTCTGTCCTGGCACCAGCATTATAACCTCCCCCCTCTCCCCTCCCCCTCAAGGCAGTTCCATGGCCTTTGCATTTATTTTTATTTTTTAAATTGAATAAATCTTTATTGTTCAGATTATTACAATTGTTTCTCTTTTTTCCCCATAGCACCCCTCCACCTGGTTTCCACCCCACCCTCTTCCCTTACCCCGCCCCCACTTTCCTCATCAATAGGTGTATGATTTTTGTCCAGTCTCTCCCTGCAGTCCCCTCACCTCTTTCCCCCTGAGAATTGTCAGTCCACTCCCTTTCTATGCTCCTGATTCTATTATATTCACCAGTTTATTCTGTTCTTCAGACTTTCTTATTCATTTAATTTTTAGATTCACTTGTTGATATGTATTTGTTGTTCATAATTTTTATCTTTATCTTTTTCTTCTTTCTCTTCTTAAAGAGTACCTTTCAGCATTTCATATAATACTGGTTTGGAGTTGAACTCCTTTAGCTTTTTCTTATCTGTGAAGCTCTTTATCTGCCCTTCAATTCTGAATGATAGCTTTGCTGGATAGAGTAATCTTGGTTGTAGGTTCTTGCTATTCATCATTTTGAATATTTCTTGCCACTCCCATCTGGCCTGCATAGTTTCTGTTGAGAAATCAGCTGACAATCATATGGGTGCTCCCTTGTAAGTAATTAACTGTTTTTCTCTTGTTGCTTTTAATATTCTCTCTCTGTCTTTTGCTCTTGACATTTTAATGATGATGTGTCTTGGTGTGGTCCTCTTTGGATTCCTTTTATTTGGGGTTCTGTGCACTTCCTGGACTTGTAAGTCTATTTCTTTCACAAGGTGGGGGAATTTTTCAGTCATTATTTCTTCAAATAGGTTTTCAGTATGCTCTCTCTCTTCTAGCACCCCCATAAATCTGATGTTGGTACGCTTGAAGTTGTCCCAGAGGCTCCTTACATTATCTTCACATTTTTGGATTCTTTTTTTTTTTTTTTTTTTTGCTTTTCTGATTGAATGGTTTTTGTTTCTTTGTATTTCAAATCGTTGACTTGATTCTTGCAATCCTCTAGTCTATTGTTAGATCTCTGTAATATTTTTTTTTTAATTTCAGTTAGTGTATGCTTTATTTCTAGTTCGTTCTTTTTCCTATCCTCAAGATCTTGCTAAATTTATCAGCCTTTTTTAGAAAATTTTTAAAAAAATCTTATAACCGTGGTTTTGAACTCTATATCCAGTCATTTGCTTTCCTCTATTTCTTTCATTTGTGACCTTTCTCTTTGTCTCCACATTTTGGCTGCTTCCCTGAGTTGATAGAGTGGCTTTGTGTGCTAGGTGTCCTATATGGCTCAGCTTCCTCAGTTACTTGAGGTGGACACTCTTGGTGCACCCCTTTGTGGGCTGTGTGCACAGTCTTATAGTTAAGCCTTGATTGTTATTGGTATCACTGGGAGGAATTGATCTCCAGCCAATTGGATGTGAGGATCAACTGTGTCTACGTTGAGAGAACTTCTGTGCTGGAGTCAATCTTATGAGACAAGATTTGCAAAATTGCAAAAGCCTCTGTGCTCAGCTTGGATGGGGTGGAATCTCACAGAGAAACAGACAGCATTGGTTTCCCATCAACCCTGCTCTTATAGGCCTCTATGTCTCAGTGTCCCATAGTAAACATTGCAAGCACCTCTAAGAGAAAGCCACCCTCAAGTTTTACTCAATGCTAGATAGTCCAGTTTCTCCCCGAATGATTCTGGGTCCTCAGAGTCTCACCAGGAACTGGAATTCAGTGCAGTTGGGAGCTTTTGTCTCCTTCCCTCTTGAGAAAGCCAGCTAGGTCCTCAGTTGCCTGACCTCTCCACACATGCACCTTGGTACCTGTGCCTTCTGCAGTTCCTGTGAGTCTCGGCATGCTTTTCTCTTTCCTGACAGTCCAGTTCCTTCCCACAGGAGACTGGGTCCCAAGAGTCTCACCCGGAACTGGAATTCAGTGCAGTTGGGAGCTTTTGTCTCCCTCCCAATTGAGAAAGCCAGCCACACTCAATTGCCAGTCTTCTCTGTGCATACATCTCAGTACCTCTGCCTCCTGCAGCTCCTCTGAGTCTCAGTGTGCTTTTCTCTTTCCTTCTAGTTGTAGAATTTCCACTCAGCCAGCCTTCCTATGGTTCTGGATGATGTCGTTTTGTCTTTTAGTTGTAGTTTTGAAATTGTTGTCTGAGGCAGCAGTTTAGGAGTTTACCTATGCTGCCATCTTGGTTTCTCTTCCATGGCCTCTGAATTTAGATAACAAGTTCTGCAAGACCAGTTTCCTCCTCAATAATATACCTTTGAGATGTCAGGGTAATTTCCTTTTCCAGACTTCTCAAGGCACAATTACTGCACCAGAGCAGAGACCACAAAACCCCTCATTGTTATTGTTATGAAGTTAATTTTTAATTGTTAACTACCCTGTACCCTCCAATGTAAAAGATGTATGATTCTATTAATTTTACTTTTCTTCCAAGTCCAGAGATTTCCCCACTTTGCTTTGTCCTGCCTCCCTAATCTATCACCATTGGATTTCAAGTAATCCCCCTTAAGTCTTCTCCTTTGATTCTGATGTATAAAATAAGTAGCCAAACTGCAATTTTCCAGAACATTTTCTCAATTTATTGAGATTTTGCTTCATGGCCATTGTCATCAGTTTGGCTCAAATAAACTCATAAACATTCTCTACAGATTCGGTTGTTTCTTATGTTGACAGCTTAATTCCTCCCCCTCTTCCCAGTGGCTGTTTTCATTATCTTTTATGTGTAATTATACTTATGAGGATAAACCTATGGTGACAGTTGCCTCAAACTTTTTATGATTATTCCCATAGATTTACTATTTTTAGTTTCTAAGTTATAAATGGAGATTGTAAAATAAGAATTTTTAGGGGTGAAAAAGGCAGGTTTAGGGGATATTTAAAATTAAGGGGTCCATGGAAAAACACAGGGCTACAGAGTTATAAAAGGTTACATTTCCATAAGATGGGAGCAGGGAGCCAGCAGAAGTTACATTTCCATAAGACAAGGAAGTTGGAAGAGGCAGCAGTTACTTTGCCATAAGACAAGGGAAAGGCAGAAGTTACATTTCCATAAGATAAAGGAACTGGGTGTAGCCAAAGGCCGATATTTACAAAATAAAGAAGGAAAGTCTCACAAGTCCCTTGTGAGGTTTGACCTTTGAATTCAGGAGTTGCTATAGTGACCAAATCAAAGGGGAGTAGTGATCCATCAGAGGGGATATCCAGGCACAAAGTCTGCAGCCTTTATAAAACCAGGAAACAGGAACTCAGTGGGAGTCTGTGCTGTGAGATTCTTTCCTCTTCCCTACATGGGAGTCCATACTTGTTCTTCAGTAAATTGCCACCTTTGCTATACCATCTTCTGTCCATGGTTTCATTCTTTAACTCTAATGGACAAAGAATCCCAGGGGAACACTGTGTGTTCCAGTCCAAGAATCCTGTATCAGTTATTCACTTAAAGTAGTTTTTTAGTCCTACCTTGATGAAACCAGGATTATAGAGTCAGAATTTGGGGAAATCTAATGGCTTTTTATATTGTTTGCTTCTGCTCATTAAAGTACAGGGCAGGGCCCAGCCACTGTGACTCAGTGGTTGAGTGTAGATCTATATGAACCAGAAGGTCACAGTTTGATTTCCAGTCAGGGCACATTCCCAGATTGCAAGGTATGCAGGAAGCATCCAATCAATGATTCTTTCTCATCATTGATGTTTCTATTTCTCCTTCTTCCTTCCTCTCTGAAATCAATAAAAATATACTTAAAAAATAAAGTACAGAGCAGTGATTCACCTGGAGGGGTTGCTGAACTAGATTACTGGGCCCGGTCTCCAGAGACCTTGTAGGGTTTAGGAATATGTATTCCTGCAATGTTTCCAGGTGAGACTAATGTTGCTAATATGAGGATAATACTTTGAGAACCACTGGTACATGGGAAGTGCTTCAGGTGGGATGCTTTATATTACAAATAATAGAACACCAGTCTAAAGTGGCTTAAAAAATAGAAATTGTTATTTTGCATAATAAGAAATCCAGAAATAGAATGTTCCAGAATTGGTTCAGTGGCACCAGGGCTATAAAGGGCCTAAGCTCTTTCCATCCTTCTGTGACATCTCAGTGTCAATTATGTCTTCCTGGTCTCACTGGGTGTCATATGTCACTGGATAGCTCCAAGCATTAGGTACAGATACAACAGCAGTGCGAAGCAGACAAATGGAGGGGATGAAAGGTATTTTTAGCATGTACTGTGGGAACACTCTTAGCCAGCATTCCCTAATCTCCTCATCCTACAGTCTTTCCCACTTCCACAAAAGGTAACTTCATCTTTGCAGTAGCCAGGACAATATCTGAGGTAATTCTTGATTTCAAAAATAATTCTTTAGCATCACTTGGTATGCTTTCACATTGAGACATCTGCTTTTTCTGTTCTCTTTCTTGATGGATTTCTAATTTTGTGCAGGCCTTCTTCAGTGTCTGTTTCCCAGGGAATTCTTTATCACTCTTTTTAAAATTGCATCACTGGCCCTTGTAACTCAGTTCCCCTCACTGTCTACTTTTCCTTCAGGGCACTATGATCACCTGTTATACTTTATCTTTTACTTATTTATTGCTTATTTCTTTACTATATTATTTATTTATTTTTATCTTTCTCCACTAGAATGTGACAGTAGTAATATTTGCTATTTTAATTGCTCTATCATCAGAACTTAGAAAAGCATCTGGCACATAGAAATCACTAAAAGGTATCTGTTGAATAAATGAATGAATTATGCAATCATTTAAAATTAGCATCATAATAAATATCACCCATACTTAAAGTAAAGACAATAGTAAAATGAACTTCTTGTACCACTCAGCTTTAACAATGATCATCTTTTTGGTATTCTTATTTCATGTAGCTTATCTAGCTTATCTATCTCTTCCTCAATAATTATTTTGTGGGCACTTAATTCTTTTCTTTTTTTTTCAAGTAAAATACATATATTGAAATGCATAAATCTTTATAATTTTTGACAAATGTTTATCACTAAGGAAACCTCACCTTTATCATGATATGAAACATTTTTATCTGGCAAAACTGTTCACTATGTTCCTTGTAAGGCAAACTACTCCTGCCACCAATACCAACCTCCCAACCCAGAGAAGCACCCTTAACTTAGTTTCACCTGTTCTAGCACTTCATATACAAATTAAACCACAATAGGGACTCTTCAATTTATTTGGCTCTTTTCACTCAGAGCAACATCTGTGAGATTTATTCATGTTTTTTTGCATTTATTAGTAACTAGTTCTTTATGCCAAGCAGTAGTCCATTTTATGAATGTATGATAATTTACCATTCCATTCTCCCAATGGTTGACATTTGCCATCATTTTATAGCTCAACACTTGCATGTTTCATGTGCAATTGAAAAGAATTTGTTTTTGGCTATTATTTAAATTCTTCTATAAGTCTTTTTCTTTGACATATGTTTTTATGTTTCTTAGATAAATAATTAGAAATGGAATTCTGAGATCAAAGTGCTGTGTGTGTTTAACTCTGTAACAGGTACCAAACATATCTACAAAGTACGTGTACTATTTTATATTTCCATCAGTTCTTCATGGTTTTAATTTGCATTTTCCTGATGGCAAATGATACTGTGCTTACTATGTATTCATTTGTCAGGTGCAAGGAAGGAAGAGAGAAGGAAGAGGAACAAGAGTGCAAGAACTCTTTGTATTGGGTTATATCTAGGAGTTTAAACAATTAAGCCTTCAGGATTTCACATATTTGCAGTGATTATCTGCAAAAGAAAAAGAAAATTGTCTTTTTCTCAGGATAGATTGACAGGCAAGAACCTTCCCTATCTCACCCCAACTTCCCTGCACAAGTATCCATTTCCCTTCCCCCAGTGATTTACAGAGAATGGAGTGGTGGTTCCCTGCAGAGTGTAAAGTTGCAACTTCCTGGTGAAGCTGCCCAGTTGATGATGCTGATAATGCCTGGCCTTCCCTCCCTTCTTTCCTATTATTAATATTAACTAGCTAGTTACAATGATAGCAATCTAAGAATAATTTTTGTATATGGCATGTAATATGGTTGAAGGTTATTTGCTTGTTTTTTTTCACTTGGATATTCCATTGTCCCAGCATTGTCTGTTGAAAGGATTCTCCTTTCCCTGCTGGATTGCTTTGAGAACTTTATCATATGTTAATTAACTACATACCAGAGGTCTCCTTCTGGACCATTTATTGTGTTTCAATACTCTATTTGCCTATTTCTATTCTAAGTAAAAATTCCTGACTTCTAGCTTTATAGTACATCTTTTAGACTAATGCCATATGATTTTCAACTTTTTTTTTTTCAACATTGTTTTGAGTGTTCCAGGTATTTCATATGAATTTTACAAATAGATGCCCAATTCCTATAAAAATAATTTGCTGGGATTATGATTGCTATTGCTTTCTGGCTCAAAATATGGTCTATTTAAGATAAAAGTTTGCATATATTTGAAAAGAAATATATTCTAAATTTAAGGATACAGTGTCTATATATATCAAAGATCAAATTGGTTGATAGTTTAGTGGTTCTTTCAATTACTGAGGAGGAATACAAAAATATTCAGCTTTGATGTTACATTTACATAATTTGCTTTTAATTTAGTTAGTTTTTACTCCATGTAATTTGAAGCTTTGTAGTTAGGTGCACACATTTTATGTGTTCATGACATATTAACTCTTTTTCATGAGAAAAAGTTCCTTTTTATTTTTCTCAATAATCTTATCTTAATGTCTATTTTTTGCAATGTTAATATAGCCAATGAAGCTTTTTTATGATTCATTATTCATGGTATATAGGTACTCCATGCTTTTTGAAAGTTTGCATTATGCTACCTTGCTTTCCTGAACACTTTACTACTTGTTTTTACTAACTGAAAGAAATCTGAAGAGGGCTTTCACTTTTATGAAAAGAGCCATTACTGTACTAATATAGGTCTTTCATAAATGTGAAATGGTATAACATTTGGGGAAGCAGGGGATATTTTTTGCTTTTCAACATTTTGGCTTATAAAAGGTTTCATAGAAATGCTTTACTTTTGGATAGTAGGAGGAATTTGTATCTTTTTTCATCATTTTTCATTTTAATTGTGTCTTTATCTTAGGCTGACAATCTTTGACTTCTTGGGGAAAGTTTAGCTCACTTAAAATTAATCTAATTGTTGATATGGTTATATTTTAATCTACCATTTTATTGTTTCGATTTGTCTCATCTTTTTTTTTTTGCTTCCTTTTTCTACTTCCTTTAGAGCAAACCAAAATTTCAAAGATATTTTATATTGATTCTTATATTAATATTTTAGTTCTTTTGCTGTGAAAACCTTTTAGTGGTAATCTATGAATTTTAATTTTTATCTATATACATAAAAGGCTAAGTGACTGACCATACGTCTATCCAACTGTCCGGACAACCAACTAGTGTAAAGGATTGACCAGAGTAAAGGATGGCATGCTTTATGCTATAGATGTGAAAGAGAGGAAAATGTAAGTGTGAAGTCACACTGATATTTGTTAGGTTACTATAGAAGCGTCACCTGTCTGTCAATGCATCGGATACTTTTGCTTATAATTTTCGGCAATCTGATCAAAGAATAATACTATGTGATAATAATATGCTCATCAATGGTGTGTTGTGACATTATCACATCTATATATATAAAAGGCTAACATGCTAAGTGTACAAACCATCCAACTGGTTGCTGTGATGTACACTAACTAGCAGAGGACACACCCTCAATTCAGGAGCTGCCATGATGCACACAGAGAAACGGAACCACAGACGTGGCATCCACAAAGCAACACTTGGATTCCCACAAGTGGGACACAGGCCCCGCCACCCCCAAATCACAGCTGAGATCCTATGAGGAAAAATTTGACTCACAGCCCAGTCCGGCAATAGTCTCTGTGGGTGCCATGTAATGATGTCACATAGCAATGTCTAGCTTTCTCTCCCTAGCAACTAGCCTCCTTGTTGTTTCTTTAGCCCAGGAACACGACTTGCTTTAAAGCCAGGTGGAAACATATCACACTTTAACCAAATGTCTCTGAAACATTTTCCCATGCCTCATTTCATTTGATCCTCACAGAAGTCCTGGAGTAGGTAGATAGGAGACTTGGTAGAGTCCTATTTTCTTTCCATTAGCTGGAAAATGGAGATTTAAAAAGCTTAGAAACTTGACCTAACTGCAAAGAACTAAGAAATGGTGGACCTTGAATATGACTTCAGGTTTTCTCACTGAGCAGAATATAGTGAAACACTGCTACAACTAAATAGTTTACTCTTTATTTTCCCTGTGTGATCTACAATAATAATCTGCTCTGTGTTGATATTTACTGCTGTGTTGCTGACAATTACCTGAAAGAGAGGTTGGGGTGCTTCACTGGGCCCAAAAAAGTTTAGCTAAATGAGAAAGCTGGTCTTAATAAGCAAGTTTATTCTATATTAGAGGCCTAGTGCATGAAATTTATGCACCGGGGTGGGGGGTGGTGTCTCTCAGCCAAGCCTGCACCCTCTCCAATCTGGGATCCCTCTCACAACACAGGACTGCTGGCTCCCAACTGCTTGCCTGCCTGCCTTCCTGTTGGCCCCTAACTGCTTCTGCCTGCCAGCCTGATTATCACCTAACCACTCCCCTGCCAGCCTGATTGATGCCAAACTGCTCCCCTGCTAGCCTGATATCCCCTAACTGCCTTCCCCTGCAGGCCTCGACCCCCCACCCCCCAAATGCCCTCTTCTGTTGGCTGGATCACCCAAAACTGCCCTCTCCTGTAGGCCTAATCTCTCACAACTGCCCTCCCCTGCTGGCCATCTTTTGGTGGCCATCTTGTGTCCACATAGGGGCAGCCATTATATGTGTTGGAGTGGTGGTCAATCTGTATATTACTCTTTTATTAGATAGGATAGAGGCCTGGTGGATGGATGTGGCCAGCTGGTTTGCTCTGAAGTGCATCCTGGATCAGAGTGGGGGTTCCCTTGGGCGAGGGGCCTGTGGTGGTTTGCAGGCTGGCCATGCCCCACAGTGAGCCAAGCGGAGACCGTGGTATCTGGGATTTATTTATCTTCTATAATTGAAACTTTGTAGCCTTGAGCAGAGGCCTGGGTCAGCCAGAGTGTGTAGGAAGCTTGGCTTCTTTCATTGCCAGAGAAACCCAAACCTCCTGCTCGCTTTGTGGCCACAGCCAACTTAGTTGGATTAATTTGCATACTTTCTCCTGATTGGCTGATGGGCGTGGCTTGTGGGTGTAGCAAAGGTATGTTCAATTTGCATATTACTGTTTTATTAGGTAGGATACTAGAGGCCTGGTGCACACAATTTGTGCATGTGGGGTTGTCCCTCTGCTTGGCCTGTACCCTCTCCAATCTGGGATCAATCAGGCCTAAACCAACAGTTGGACATCCCTCACAATCTGGGACTGCAGTCTCCTAACCACTCGCCTGCTTGCCTGCTTGATTGTACCTAACTGCTTCTGCCTGCCAGTCTGATCGCCCTCTAATTACACCCCTGCTGGCCTGATTGACACATAACTGCCCTCCCCTGCAAACCTGATAGCCCACAACTGCCCTCCCCTGCAGGCCTGCTCATTCCAACTGCCTTTCTCTGCCAGCCTAGTTACCTCCAACTCCCCTCACTTGCTGGCCTGTTCACCCCCAGCTGCCTTCCCCTGCCAGCCTGATGACCCACAATTGCTTTCCCCTACTGACCATCTTGTGGTGTCCATCTTGTGGTGGCCATCTTGTGATGACCATTTTGTAGCAAGATGAGGGCAGCCATTTTGTGGCAGCCAACTTGTGATGACATTGCAGTAGCCATCTTGTGATGATGCCACATGATCCCACCTAGGCTTTTATTATATCCTATTTAATAAAAGAGTAATATTCAAATTAACCGTACCTCAGCTACACTTACAAGCCATGCCCAACAACCACGCCCAATAGCCAATCAGAGTGAGTATGCAAATTAATCCAAACAAGATGACTACAGCCACAGAGAGAGCAGGAAGGAAGCTCAGGTTGCCCCTGGCAATGCAGGAAGCCAAGCTTTCCACAAACCCTGGCTGGCCCAGGCCTCTGCTTAAGACAACAAAGTTTCAATGGCTGCTGCCATGGAAGGAGGTTTGGGTTGCCTCTGGCGATGGAGGAAGTCAAGATTTCCACATACCCTGGCAAGTCCAAGCCTCCGCTTAAGGCAACAAAGTTTCAATGGCTCTGGGAACAAAAGGCTTGGTTCCACTTCAGGCTACAAAGTTTCAATTGTAGAAGATAAATAAATCCCAGATACCAGGGCCTCTGCTTGGGTCACCGGGAGTTGTGGCCAGCCTACCACAGGCTCCTTTCCCAGGCCACCCCACACCCCAAGGGAACACCCACTCTGATGCAGGACACCCTTCAGGGCAAACCAGCTGGCCCCTACCCGTGCAGCAGGCCTTTATTCTATCTATTCCTATCTAATAAAATAGTAATATGTAGATTGACCATCACTCCAACACACAAAATGATTGCTCCTATATGGTCAAAAGATCTTGCCCCCATGTGGACACAAGATGACCAGAAGAGAAGGGCAGTTGGCAGGGACCAAGCCTCCCCTGCAGGCCTGAAAGGGAGGGCAGTTGAAGGTGATGAAGCCTGCAGGGGAGGGCAGTTAGGGGTGACCAGGCCTGCAGGGGAGGGCAGTTAGGGGCAAAGAGGCTGTTAGGGGAGCAATTAGGCATCAATCAGGCTATCAGGGAGTGATTTGGGCCTAAACAGGCAGTCAGACATCACTCAAGGGGTCCTAGATTGGAGAGGGAGCAGGCTGGGCTAAAGGACATCCCTCCCTCCATGTATGAATTTCATGCACCAGGCTTCTAGTGGGATATAAAAGGCTATATTGACTCACCTAAGTGTGATACCTATAAAGTTCTCACTGGTGCCAATCACACATGCGTTTTTGGATCTGTCATTGTTGATCATGAATTTGGTTGACCTTCTATTATGGAAAAAGGACAAATAGCAATATTAAAATACTTCTTCCAATTAATTTTCCTTCAATGTGCACAAATTTGTGCACTGGGCCACTAGTTATTAAATAAACATCAAATTGTGACACTTAAAATAAAACAAATAAAAAGTGTATAGAATTAACAAATGAAAAGCATTTTAACAGCATGAAATATGGCCAAAAACATTTACAATTCAATCGAAACAGTTATTCTTTGATAATATTTCTAAATAAATTATATATCATTTATTTTAATTTTATATTTTATTTTCAAATATTTATAAATCTTTAAATTAAAAAAAAGAACATTTATTTATGTATGTGCAGTACATATAATGACACTGGCAATTTAAAAATAAATGTTTACTCCCACATGCACAATACATGTCGTGTGTTTCAATTTGTCATTGTCAATCATGAATTTGGTTGTTTTGGTTGACACTCAATGTGAACCAAGTCATGATTTATTCCTAGCTCTTCAATAGTGGACACATTTCTTCATTTTATCTTTTATTGTTCTTTTATTATTTTTTAATATTAATAATAGTAGCAGCCATAGTAATATTTTATGATAATTTTAATTTGATTTGAATATATGAATATGATTTAGATGTTATTGTTTATTAATCAATTTATATATTATTTTTACATACATTTTACTAATTTTTTTCATCTCTGACACTTCTATTATAAATGTGCATAATTATTTAGATGTTTTTTGTTTCACTTTCCTTTATTTTGATGAATAAAAAAACACACAAAAAAGTGGGTTTTTTTTGGTTCAAATAGTTGGTAAAGTCATCAAGTGCGATTCTCTAGTGTTCCCATATTGGCAAACCCCAGGCAATGTGTTTATCGATATATCAACATCAAAGTCAGCCCTGGCTGGTTTGGCTCAGTGGATAGAGCATTCGTCTGCACACTGAAGGTCCAAGGTTTGATTCCAGTCAAGGGCATGTACCTTGGTTGCGAGCACATCCCCAGTGGGGATGTGCAGGAGGCACCTGATCAATGTTTTAACTCTCTATCCCACTCACTTCTTTTTTGTAAAAAAAATCAATAAAAAAATATTTTAAAAAAATCATCAAAAGCATAGCAATTAGAGAAAGGGCAAATAGTGATATTAAAATATTATGTATTTTAATTTTATAATACTATTAGTGGCCCAGTGCACAAAATTTATGCAAGGGGTGGGAGTGTCTCTCAGCTTGGCTTGTACCCTCTCCATTGTGGGACCCCTCGGGGGTTGTCCAAAAGCCAGTTTAATCCCGATCCTACTGGATTGGGCTGAAACCGGCAGTAGGACATCCCTCTCAATATCTGGGATAGCTGGTGCCTAACTGCTCACCTGCCTGCCTGCCTGATCATCCCTAACCACTCTACATATTGGCCATATCGCCCCCAATTGCCCCTGCTGCTGGCCTGATCAACCCCAACTGCCCCTCCCTCACCGGCCTGCTTGCCCCAAATGTCCCCCTCTGTCAGCCTGCTCACCCCTAACTGCGATTGAGGTAAGAGAGATGGCCTGTCTGTCAGCAACTACACCCCCAGAAAAGTAAGGTAGCCAAGCGCTGGCAGTGAAGTGGTTGAGCAGAGTAAAAATGCCTTGGGTTTCCCCTTGGAAAAGTCATACTTGAAGGGCATTTTTAGGTCCATGGTGGGCAAGGGAAGATGGTCTGACCTCATAGGGGTGTCATGAAGATGAGAAACAAGTGTGAGGTTAGCCTGATCCCTAGTCTCATCAAACTGGCCAATCAGTGCTGAGATGGAGCTGCCCGGCCCATTCTCATTCGTTAATGTGACATAGTCAATAAGATGACTGGCAGGCCTTGCTCTTCACCCTGCGTTCTGCAGACCTGCTCTGCCCTTCTCTCTACATGCCTGCTCATTGCCTGTACCATCAATGGCTTGCCTCACTGCACAGCAGTCCCCTCCCTCCCCCATATGCATGCAGCATCCTCTTGAGCTGGTCGTGACTGTTACAACATCCTGGACAAGTTTGCATACTACCTCTTTATATAAATAGATATTTTATATACTATTTTGATATGTAATTTTTTGCAGTAACATAATTACTGCATGAATCTTTCTTCTAATTAATTTCCTTTCAATGTGCATAATTCCATGCACCAGGCCACTAGTCTTTAAGGAAAGTTTATTTAGAGTTAATATTGTACTAATTCATTGAGAAATAGGAATCTTTCACTGGCTTAATACTGTTTGTTCCTTTCTCTTCCTTGTGACATTGTAGGATAATTACAACTACATACATTAGAACTTCTATATTATAATTTTTGTTTTAAAGTATTATGACAAAGAAATTAAGATACTTTGTGATGGATTATGTTTTATATTTTTGTGATGAATTAAGCATGGTCACAAATACTTATTTTTTGCTACTACTTCTATTGAAATGTGGAGTCTAATTTCCAACCTGTATGACTTGTGGATAATATTAATGCTTGATCAATAACACACAGGAAAGTAGTATTTTCCATCTTCCAGTGCTAGCAAGTAAAAAGCCCTGCAGTTTCCACTTGAGTTTCTTGGAACATTCCTTCTTATAACTCACCCACCATGCTGTGATAAGCCCAAGCCATGTGGAGAAGTGTTAAGATCCTAACCAGCAGCAACAGCAACTGCCAGCCATACACAGGCATCATAACAATCTTGCTACTTGTATCTTTAACTGACTCTGGCCTCCCTGTCATCTGACTGCAGCCACATACCTGAAAGATACCAAGTAAGTATTGCTCACATGATCCAAGTTAAGCTACAGGACATTGGGAGAGAATAATACATTTTTATACTAGGCTACTAAGATTCAGAGTGGTTTGTTATAGATAATGCACTAATATTCTATCCCTTTTTCACCAATTATCACCTGATGTATTTGACTTCAGCGTGAGGTACTTTTATTAGAGTTTCTTATGATGAAGCTTTGTTAGTGCTGAATTTTTACATTTTATTAATATTCTGAAATGTATATTTCACCTCTAATCTTGAGGGGTAGATTTACTGGATATAGAATGCTGAGTTGATGCTTCTTTTTTTCTGTCAGCACTTAATATTATTCCATTGTGTTTTAGACTCTGTTGTTAATAATGAGTAATTAACAATAACTTTTATTTTTAATTTTTTAAATTTTAATTAAATCTTTATTATTTAGATTATTATGTTTGTTTCTCTTTTTTCCCCCTATATAGTTCCCCTCCACCTGGCTCCCACCCCTCCTTCTACCCTTACCTCCCCACCATTGACCTCATCCATAGATGTATGATTTTTGTCCAGTCTCTCCATGCACCCATCTCATACCTTCCTCAGAGAATTATCAGTTCACTCCGTTTCTGTGATCCTGATTCTATTATATCCACCAGTTTATTCTGTTCTTCAGACTTTCTTATTCATTTAATTTTTAGATTCACTTGTTTATAGATATGTATTTGTTGTTCATAATTTTTTATCTTTTACCTTTTTCTTCTTCCTCTTCTTAAAGAGTACCTTTCAGCATTTCATATAATTCTGTTTTGGAGTTGATGAACTCCTTTAGCTTTTTCTTATCTGTGAAGCTCTTTATCTGCCCTTCATTTCTGAATGATAGCTTTGCTGGATAGAGTATTCTTGGTTGTAGGTTCTTGCTATTCATCACGTTGAATATTTCTTGCCACACCCGTCTGGCCTACATCGTTTCTGTTGAGAAATCAGCTGACAATCATATGGGTGCTCCCTTGTAGGTAATTAACTGTTTTTCTCTTGCTACTTTTAATATTCTCTCTGTCTTTTGCTCTTGGCATTTTAATGATGATGTGTCTTGGTGTGGTCCTTTTTGGATTCCTTTTATTTGGGGTTCTGTGCACTTCCTGGACTTGTAACTCTATTTCTTTCACAAGGTGGGGGAATTTTTCAGTCATTATTTCTTCAAATAGGTTTTCAGTATCTTGCTCTCTCTCTTCTTGTGGCACTCCCACAATTCTGATGTTGGGACGCTTGAAGCTGTCCCAGAGGCTCCTTACATTATCTTCACACTTTTGGATTCTTTTTTCTTCTTGCTTTTCCAGTTGAGTGTTCTCTGATTCTTTATATTTCAAATTTTTGACTTGATTCTTCTGTTCCTCTAGTCTGGTGTTAGGTCTCTGTATAATATTTTTTATTTCAGTAAGTGTATGTTTAATTTTAATTGGTCCTTTTTCATCTCTAGTTGGCCTTTTTCATCTCTAGTTGTTCCTTTTTCATCTCTAGTTGGTCCTTTTTCATCTCCTCTTGGGTCTCACTAAATTTATCCATCTTTTCTAGGATATTCTTGAAAATCCTTATAAGCATGGTTTTGAACTCTATATCCAGTCATTTTCCTCCATTTCTTTTGTTTGTGATTTCTTCCTTTGTCTCTGCATTTTCACTATGCCAAGAGAACTTCTGTATTGGATTCAGCCTTATGATATAAGACTTGCAAAATTGCAAAAGCCTCTCTGTTGTGCTTGGGATGGTGGAGTCTTGGGATTTAACAGACTGCCTTGCTTTTCAGTTGGCCCCACCCTCCACAGCCCCTGGGTCTCACGTGACTCTGGGTAATCCCTGGAGGGGTCCCTGTGCATGCGTGCAGTGCCTCTAGACTGCTGCCTTTCTAGCTCCCCTGCACTCCGGGACCATATGAGTCTGGGTCCCCAAGGTTTCGCCTGAAACTGGGGTTTAGTGGAGTTAGAAGTGGCGCAGTTTGGAGGCTCTGTCTCCCGCCCACTTGTGAAAATCAGTGGCACAATCAGCAGTTGGTCTTCTGTGCGTAGTTCTGTGCACGCCACCAGACTTCTGCCCTTTCGCAGCTTCCCTATATTTCCGTGTACTTCTCCCTTTTCACAGTCCAAACTCTCCCCATATGAGTTTTGGCTCAACCTGGGGTTCAGTGCCATAGGATAAAGGGTTCAATGCAGTTGGGAGTCTCAGCCTCTCTCTCGCCAGAGAAAGCCAACACCCACTCTCCCATACCTCAGCTTTTTGCAGCTCCTCTGGGTATCTGTGAGCTCCTCTCTTTCCTTTTAGTTGTAGAATTTCCACTCAGCCAGCTTTCCTGTGGTTCTGAATGCTGTCTGTCTGTCTTTTACTTGTAGTTTTGAAATTGTTGTACAAGGCAGCAGTGTAGGTGTTTACCTATGCTGCCATCTTAGATTCCTCCTGCTCTCTACCCAACAATAACTTTTAATTAATTTTTCTTATGCTGCTTCAAGAATTTCTCTTTTCTTTTGATTTTAGCTATCTGATTGTGCTTTCTTTGTGTTTATCCTGCTCGGAACATGATGCACTTCTTAAATGTATAAGTTTACATCTCTTATCAACTTTGAGGAGTTGCTGGTCATTATTTTTCAGTTTTGGCAATTTCTATTGACATATCCTCAGGTTGAGATTCTATCTATAGACATCATCAGCCTACTAATGAGCCTATTAAAGATATTTTAAAATTCCTGTTACAGTGTTGTTTTTTATCTCTAGCATTTTTTAATTCTTAGAATCTCCATCTCTCTACTTACATTTTCCATCTGTGTTTGCACATTGTTTACTTTTTTATTAGAATCCTTAGGACATTAATCATAATTGTTTTAAATGCATAGTCTGATAACCCTAACATTCCTGTCATATCTGATTCTGATGATTGTTCAATCTCTTCAATCTGGGTGATATTTTTGTTTGTTTTGTTTTTACTTTTATTTTTTTGTTTTTTGCCTTTTTAATTTTTCCCTGGTAGCCAGATATGATGTAGAGGGTAAAAGGAACTTCACCAATTAAACTATTAGTAATGTGTTTGCTAAAGAAGTGGGTGAGGGTGGGGAAGCATCCTATAGTCCTGTAATTAGGTCTCAGTCTTTTAGTGAGCCTGTACCCTGAGTTCTGAACTTTAGTTCAGATGAAAAAGGCCAACTAGAAATGAAGCTGTTGATACAGTGTTTCTCTATCTATCTATCTATCTATCTATCTATCTATCATCTATCTATCATCTATCTATATCTGTCATCTACCTACCTACCTACCTACCTACCTACCTACCAATCTATCTATCATCTATCACCTATTATTTTTCACTGAGATGGTACAAGATGGCTAGAGGGGACTAGACTTGGGTATTTCCTTTCCCCAGGTTATTTCAGCTCTGATAAAACCACAATAAATTAGGCTCTGATAAAATAGTTTCTTTTAAGGGCTTTCCCTTAAAAGGTTACTATCCCTATCCCTACCAAAAGTCCAAGGGAATTTTTCTCTCATCTTCACTGTGAAAACCAGGTAGAGCTTCTGGAGGTAAAACTCACAGAAGTATGACTACTCCCCTAATGTCTGGGACTCCTTAAGAGTTTTTAACTCTTAGACTTGTCCACACTGAGCCTCCAACCATTTCAGAATGACTGAGGGAGGTAACCAAAACTAGATTGATAGTTTTGATAGAAAATTGCCAGTGTTTGATTGAAAATCAAATCCTTGAAATGTGAACGTCCTTGAAATGTTAAATAACAAGGGATTGGATCTGATTTTCAATTTTAAAAGAGTTTTCTGACCAATTTGTGAAGATAAGAATGTGGTGTGGTGGATAGGATAAACAAAGAAGTCAGGGAATCAGCAAGGAGTCTGTTTCAGCTTTCTGAATGAGTGTTGATATGAACTGAGAATTGTTATGCAGATAGTTTGTATCTTGGAGGCAGTCAATATCTCCAAAAGCAGAAAGGACAAATTCTAGGTATTCAGTGGGCTCTGAGGACAATAAATCATTTATTCTCCAGTTTTAATTCCTGGAATGAATATTGCATGCCAGAAAGCAATGCATTTATAGTTAGCTTCATTTTTATCAACTTTATAGTACATCACAAGAAATTATTTGTCACTTCCTAAAATTATATCCTATCTCCCAATTCAGTACTTTTATGCATGACATTTCTTTCTTTTTGAAATATATTCCTTAGACATTTAAACATTTGTCTTTTAGATCTTATTCAAATGTTACTGAAGATTTTTTTTTTCACCTCGGATATAATTTTATTATATTGTTTGAGGGGTAGGGTATATGCTAGTTTATACTGTAATTATTCTTTTGTAATGTCAAGAACTAGTCTGACATTACACAATGTACCCTGGGTTCTGAACTTTATAAGTGTTTCTATTTCCTCAGGTTATTTCAGCTCTGATAAAACCACAATAAATTAGGCTCTGATAAAATAGTTTCTCTTAAGTAAGGGCTTTCCCCTCTTAAATGGTTACTATCCCCACCCCTACCAAAAGTCCAAGGGGATTTTTCTCTCATCTTCACTCTGAAAACCTGGTATATAGCCTACCCCTCAAACAATATAATAAAATTATATCCGAGGTGAAAAAAAATCTTCAGTAACATTTGAATAAGATCTAAAAGACAAATGTCAGACTAGAATTCTTTATTGTTTAAAGTATTACATATAGTATTACACATGTCTTCTTTTTCTCCCATTGACCTCTCCCTGGCCACCTCCAAACCCCATCTTTACCATCTAATTGCATGGTAAATTAACAATTCACAATTTCATGGGTGCTGGGAGAAGACATGAGACTTGTGAACCAGAGACAAGGGACTTTTGATACTTATGCCATAACAGGTAGCATGAGCTTTCTCTTGTTAATTCTTATTGCTCCCTGAGTCCCATGGGATTAACACATGAAGCCCTAGGAGGATTCTGTCTAGTCAGGAGCTTTGTGTCACACTTGAGAAATGAATGAAAAACTTAGGAAATCTGAAGATTATAATGGGCTACAATTAAGTCTTCTAGATTTTTGTGCTAGAGGGAGACATTATATATTTTTTTATACCAGATAATCAGCAAATTTGCTCTCTATTCTCTCTGTCTTTCAAGACTGTTCATTCTATTAACATCCTTCAAAAGATAGTCTGGAATATAACAGTAGTTACTACTTCTGCTCATAAGATGAGCAAAATGATGGGAGATCAATTGGTAAGTCTCTTAGTGTCATTAGTGCAAGGATCCAGTTCCATTGTGTTATTACAGTCTGAATGTTTGGGTCCCCCCTAAAATTCATATGTGGAAATCCTATTTTCCAAAGTGACTATTAGGAGGTGGGCTGTTTGGAAGATAATTAGACATGAAGGTGGAGCCCTTGTAAATGGGTTTAGTGGCCTTATAAAAAGAGACACCATAGAACTTGCTTCCTCTCTCTGCTCTCTGCCATTGAAGATACAGCAAGAAGATTGCCATCTGCAAACCAGAGAGTGGGCCTTCATCAAGAAATTGACCATGCTAGCACCCTCATTTCTGATTCCAAACTGTGAGAAATAAATGTTTTTGTTTAAGCCACCCGGCTTATATTTTTGTTCTATTAGCCAAACTTATTAAGGCATATGTTTATGTCACCTTTATTCCTAAGTACTGGGGTAGGAATATAGACTTCTACAACTAAGGACTCAAGAAAATATATATTGAGTAAATGAAATGCCTGATTATATTACCTCTTTCTGCAGATTGCATCTACTCAAATCCTACTATATGTATAATAGCAATTTAGTATATTTATTTTATTTTTAAGAATTCTTTATTGTTTAAAGTATTACATATAGTATTACACATGTCTTCTTTTTCTCCCATTGACCTCTCCCTGGCCACCTCCATCCCCCAGCACATGCCCTCACTACTTTCAATGTCTGTGTCCATTGATTATGCTTATATGTCTGCATACAAGTCCTTTGATTGTTCTCTTATCACTCATTCCCCCTCCCCTGCTCCCCTGTCTTTCATCTGAAGTTTGAAAGCCTGTTTGATACTTCTCTGTCTCTGGATCTATTTTTATTCATCAGTTATGTTGTTCATTATATTCCACAAATGAGTGAGATCATGTTATATTTATCTTTCTCTGACTGGCTTATTTTGCTTAGTATAATGCTATACATGCTGTTATGAAAGGTAAGAGTTCTTTCTTTTTTACAGCAGTATAGTATTCCATTGTTTAGACATACTGCCATTTTTTTAATCCACTCATCTGCTGATGGGCACTTAGGCTGTTTCCAAATCTTAGCTATTATAAATGGTGCTATGAACATAAGGGTGTGTATATCCTTTCTGATTGGTGTTTCTGTTTTCTTGGGATATATTCCTAGAAGTGGGATCACTGGGTCAAATGGAAGTTCCATTTTTAAATTTTTGAAGAGTCTCTATACTGTTTTCCACAGTGACTATATCAGTCTGCATTCTCACCAGCAGTGCACAGGGTTCCTTTTTTCTCCACATCCTCACTAGCAATTGTCATTTGTTGATTTGTTGATGATAGTCAAACAGATGTGTAATGGTATCTTGTTTTGATTTGCATCTCTAAGATGACTAGTGACTTAGAGCATGTTTTCATATGTCTGTTGGCCTTCTGTATATCCTCTTTCGAAAGTGTTTATTTAAGTCCTTTGCCCATTTTTGATTGGATTCTTTATCCTATTTTTGTCAAGATGTATGAGTTCCCTATAATTTTTAGAGATTTGTCCCTTAAGAGATATAACCTTGGCAAATATATTCTCCCATGCAGTAGGCTCTCTTATTGTTTTGTTGATGGTTTCTTTTGCTGTGCAGTAGCTTTTTCTTTTGATGTAGTCCTATTTGTTTACTTTCTCCTTAGTTTCCACTGCCCTAGGAGCTGTATCAGTAAAGATGTTGCTATGACATAGGTCTGATATTTTGCTGCCTATGAATTCTTCTAATATTTTTATGGTTTTCTGTTTTATGCTTAAGTTTTTTTTATCTCTTTTGAGTTTATTTTTGTGTATGGTATAAGTGGTGGTCTAGTTTCATTTTTTTTTGCATGAATCTGTCCAATTCTCTTAACACCATTTATTGAAGAGACTGTCTTGTCTCAATTGTATGCTCTTGCCTCCTTTGTCAAATATTCGTTGAGCATAATGGTGTGGGTTGATTTCTGGGTTCTCTGTTCTGTTCCATTGGTCTATATTTCTATTCTTGTGCCAGTACCAGGCAGTTTTGAGAACAGTGGCTGTGTAATATAGCTTGATATCTAGTATTGTGATGCCTCCGACATTGTTCTTCTTTCTCAAGATTTCTGCAGCTATTTTGGGTCTTTTTTTATTCCAGATGAATTTTTGGAGAATTTGTTCTAGATCTCTGAAGCATGCCGTTGGTATTTTAATAGGGATTGCATTGAATCTATAAATTGCTTTGGGTAATATAGACATTTTAACGATTTTTCTACCAATCCATGAACGTGGTATATTCTTCCATTTGTTTATGTCTTCATCTCTCTCTCTCTCTCTCTTTTTTAATGTCCTCTAGTTTTCTGAGTACAGGTCTTTTACCTCCTTAGTGAAGTTTATTCCTAGATATCTTAATATTTTTGTTGCAGTGGTAAATGGGATTTTTTTTGTCTGTTTGTTTCTCTTTTAGTTAGTTCATTATTGGTGTATAAAAAAGCCATAGATTTCTGAGAGTTAATTTTGTATCCTGCTACATTGCCAAATTAATTTATTAAATCTAGTAGGTTTTTTTTTGTTTGTTTTTTGTTTTAGATCTGAACCCATTATTTATTTATTTTTCCAATTACAGTTTACATTCAATATTTTTTTATATTAGTTTCAGGTATAAATCATAGTGGTTAGACAATCACATCTTTACAAAGTGACCCCCCCCCCTGATATTTTTTGGTAGATTCTTCAGAGTTTTCTATGTACAATATCATGTTACTTGCAAATAATACTAGTTTTACTTCTTTTTCCCTATGTGGATGCCTTTTATTTCATCTTCTTGTCTGATCACTATGGCTAGCACTTCCAATAGTATGTCGAACAGGAGTGGTGAGAGTGGACATCCCTGTCTTCTTCTTGTTCATAGGGGAAATGATTTTATTTTTGCCCAGTGAGTATGATGTTGGTTGTGGGTTTGTCATATAAGGCTTTTATTATATCAAGGTAGGATCCTTCTATTCCCATGTTGCTGAGTCTTTTTGTCAAGAAAGCTGCTGGATTTTGATAAATGCTTTTTGATATGATTATGTGACTTTCATCTATCAATTTGTTTATGTGATGAATCATGTTTATTGATTTGGGATATTGTATCATCCTTGTATCCCTGGAATAAATTCTACTTGATCATGGTGTATAATCTTTATAAAGTAATGCTGGATATTATTTTCTAGGATTTTGTTGAGGATTTCAACATCCCTGTTAATCCGAGATATTGGATGTAATTCTCTTTCTTTGTAGTGTATTTATCTGGCTTTGGAATTAAGGTAATGCTAGCTTCATAGTGTTTCTTCCTCTCGAATTTTTTGGAATAGTTTGAGGAGGAGAGATTTTAGTTTTTCTTTGAATGGTTTGTAAAAGTCTCCTGTGAAGCCATCTGACTCAGGGCTCTTGTTTGCTGGAAGTTTTTTGATGAGTGCTTCATTTTCCTCCATAGTTATTGGAGTATATTTATTTTTAAAAACTAATTAAAATTTTGTTTTGTTTAAAGCTATAATGTTGTTAGTTTGATTCCTTTTGAGACCTCTATATTTGGGAAAATTAATTTGGCAGATATTTATTAAAATGTTGCAGATTTAAAGGCATGAGATATATTATATTGGAGGTTTACCATAATCAGAAGTGAGGGAATTTTGGAAATGGCAGTTCAGTGAATGTTTCCTGGCTAAATGTTAACATGTCAGACCAAGGAAGAGAATTCTTTAGCCAGACAACAAATTGGTACAATGGTTCCAAAAGGGAAATCTCAAATTCTCAGATACTCAGTCACAGCAGCCAAGGAAGCTATCTATGATGCTTCGTCCTGCAGAATTTCTAAGGGGAGTGCCATTGGTGTTTTCTTCAGGGTAATGCTTCATGGTGAGAGATTGCCCATCACTTCAGGACATCAAGCATCCCTCATTCTTAGGTTTTATGTGCCAGCAAAACGCTCCATGTACTATTCGATGTATATACTTGTCAAAAAATACCCCACAGCCCAAACAAAATAAAACAAAACAATATGCCCTACAGAAATGGTATTGTCCCTTGTCAAAAACCACTGGATGAGATATAAAAGTCTCACACATTCATGTGTATAAAGATCAAGATAAATCCCAATGTTCTATGGGGATAGCACCTAAAATTGTGGACACTAGCTTCCTGGAGAGAATGTCTCTTTGAGGTGAACTCCACAGATACTGTTAAGATTCTATGTAGATGCCATCTTTCCCACAAACCATTGAATTATTTATTTTTTATTTATACTTTCTTAATCCAGTAACTTCTCTTTGTTTAAAATGTTTATTGAGCTGCCACTGTGTGCCTGATACTGTTTTGGATGTTGGGATAAATCTTTGGTTAAGAAAATGCTTCTGGTTTCATAAAGTTTACATTCTATTAGGAGGAGGTAGGTAATAAAGGTATTCAGTTAAAATGGGCAGTTTCATATGGTACCAAGTCCTTAAAAAATATGGGGCTGAGATAGTGCTATGAGGAGTAAGGAGAGCTTTCTTTGATTCAGGCAGTTCCAGAATTTGGCAGAGGAGAGGGCAATAAACGGAGATCTCAAAGATAATGGAGGATGGGCCTGGGAAGAGATGTTGGGAGTATGTTTCAAAGGGAGGCATGAGCAAAAATGCTGAAGAGAAAAATTAGTGCATGTGATTTATATTATCTCGTCCTTGGCTATTGTCTCATGACACCTTTCATTATCATAATAGTAATGGTTATCATTTCCCCTATCTTTTACAGGGCTTCACATTCCTTAGCTCATTTAATCTTCATAACAGCTCTATGAGGCATACTCTATGTGTTCACTAATTTAGAGATGTGACAACTTTAGCTTGGAGAGATTCAGTCACTTAAAGAATTTGGATTTATGTTATCTAGTTCTGCCTGTTTCTGACTTATTACTTCGTTTTATTTCTATATTGCCTTGTTAGGTAGGTTTTAAATTTTATTTAAAAAAATGGTGCATTAGTAAGCTTGGGCTACCATAATAGAGTACCATAGACTGAGCAGATTAAACGACAGGATCTTAAGGCTAGAAGTCCAAGCTCAAGGTGATAGGTGATTTGGTGCCTGGTGAGAACATTTTTCTGAGCTGGCTGCCATTTCACTGTGTTCTCACATGGTGGGGAGACACAGAGAGAGTCCTCTGGATTCTTTCTCTTCTTATAAAGATACTAGAGGCCTGATGCATGAAACTCATGCAAGCGGCTCAGCCCCCGTAACCCCAGCTTCATTAGGAAGGTCATCCAAAAGGTCGGTCAGCTGTCTGGTCTAATTAGCATATTATGCTATTATTATTATACATTATTATAAATTAATCCCAATGTGGGACCTTACCCTTATAATTTCCTCTAGACCTAATTAGGTTGGGGCTTCACCATTTGAATTTTGTTAAGGACACATTCACTTGGAATCTATGCATTGTATATAATGGGCATCCTCTAAAATACTTATTAACACAGACTAAAGCCATATTACTAGAATGAAAGCTAACCTATTTTGCCTAGTTAATTTTAATTTGTTTTATAGGTTTCAGTTTAGTTGCTACCTTTCCCAGAGGTCCTGGTAAGCTACTTCTCCCAAATGCTTTCCTAGCATCCTACTTACCCATTAATGATTTATTATCTGTTCTCCCTGACTTTGTAAGATCCTTGAAAACCATCACCATTGTATTTCTAGTGTGGTGGTGCTACATCTTATAAACAGCAGCTCAATAATTGCTCAATTAAGTTGATCTATGATCCTTGGCACTTTAAAAACTTGCCATGTCTTAGTTTCCTTATCTGTATAGGGTACATGATCTATTTAATTAAGAGAATCTTATAAACTGAAGGGTATGAAACCATTGTTTCTTTTTTCCTCCTTACCTCATCATCCACCATTTATTTATTCTCTTTTAAAGTTCTTCACTTTCAACACACCTTATGATTTAGCTATCTGTAAAGGTTAAGCAAATTGTGGTAGGCGATTTCAAAATTGATCTATATTTCTAGAATGGTAGCTAAAGTTCTTTAAATGCCAAGGCTAAAACATCAGTATGATTGTTTTGTCTGAAGATGACCTTTACCACACTGATGATATAGGCAATAGATTTTTCTGGTTCTCCTGTGAAAGGTTCATGGTAGCACAGCATAAAGTTTTTGATATGCCTAAGTTAAATTAGTGATAGGTTAAAAATACAGTTAGAATAACAATTTTCCATTAGAAAGTGAGGTTACAGTAAGCATTCTTATCAGGATAGTAGGATAAAATATTTGAAATGATGTCTATCCTGGAAAATCTAAGGAGGTATGAGCATGGGTCTAGATAATGTCAAGGTACATCATTATTTCCATTCACAAGGTATATTTCACCAAGTTCCTTGAAGATAATGAAGTTTATCTATAAATATATTTACAAATAATATAGATCTAAATATATTTTACTGGGCATGATAAGACATATAATTAATTTTAAATTAATTTTATTTGTATTAATGTAACATATGCACTTAATATTAAAATGCCAAGTTCACCCTAAATAGCAGGCATGTGCCACCCTAACCCTTCTCAGCCTTTCACCTTTCTACAAAGGCTATAACTTTCTACAAAGTATCTCGCTGTTTCTTCCAACATTTACATCCATATTGTTAAACAACATGCAAAAGCTGTTATGATGATTGATAATGTGCCTCTCTTCGGCCACTTCACTCACCTGCCACTACCTCCATCATCTTGGTATAATCATATTACAGTTTTTACTTATACCAATAATCAGTGCTCACAGTCTTATTATTATGTGAATACTGTCAATGATTTTCTTTCTGGCATAACTCCTTCTCCTTGACCCCCGCCAACCCCCCCACCTTTTATTTTTTCTGAATTAACAGCAGCCTCATTATTTTCCCCATTTGCTTGTTTTTTTTCTTTACCCACTTCAATTTTCCACCAAATACTCACTAGAACAGTGGTCGGCAAACTGTGGCTCGCAAGCCATATGTGGCTCTTTGGCCCTTTGAGTGTGGCTCTTCCACAAAATACCACAGCCTGGGCTAGTCTATTTTAAAGAAGTGGTATTAGAAGAAGTTTAAGTTTAAAAACTTTGGCTCTCAAAAGAAATTTCAATCGTACTGTTGATATTTGTCTCTGTAGACTAATGAGTTTGCCGACCACTGCATTAGACCAACAATTTTCCAAATATTGAACACTTCATTTTGTTTCCCCTAGAAACCTGCTCCTGCCCAGACTGTCTGCTGTCTAGTGAGCAGCACAGCCCCCATCCTGGGAGTTCACACAAACTGGTCCCATGTCTACCCTCTCTTGGTTTTTTACCTTGTTATTCTGACACATTTTATTTGGGTTTCCTAAGGAAAAGAACATTGATGATATATGTTCAGTACTTACAAGTATTGAACTATTTCTTTTTTGTAAACTTAGATTGATTCACAGTTCTACTGGGTTTACAATTCTAGGTCAAAAGTAATTTTCCCTCAACATTTTGACCTAGTTGATTCATTGCTTTCACATTCTCATTGTAGTTAATTGAGAAGTTCAGTGCCTTTTCAATATTTTGTATGTAATACGTTATTCTTACTTAGACATATATAATCAAATATAGTTTTATATGTACTATGTACATATATATTTAGACTTTATTTTGGAATCATAAAATTACAAAAATGTTGCAAAAATAATACAAATAATTCATATATATATATATATATATATATATATATATATATATATATATAAATTTGTGTATGGGGGTGAGTGTCCTTTAGCCCAACTGCACCCTCTCCAATCTGGGACCCCTCAAGGGATGTCTGATTGCCCATTGGGCATCCCTCTCACAATCCAGGACTGCTGGCTCCTAACTGCTTGCCTGACTGCCTGCCTGATTGCCCCTAACTGCTTCTGCCTACCAACCTGATCACCCCCTAACCACTCTCCTGCCAACCTGATAGCCCCTAACTGCCCTCCCCTACTGCCTCAATTGCCCCTAACTGTCCTCCTCTGCTACCCTGGTCACCCTTAACTGCCCTCTCCTGCAAGCCTGATTGCCCACAACTGCTGGCCATCTTATGGTGGCCATCTTGTCTCCATATGGGGCAGCCATCTTTGTGTGTTGGAGTGATGGTCAATTTGCATATCCTTATTATATAGAATATATGTATATATATATATCCTTCATCCAGATTCCCTGGTTTCTTAAATTATTTTCTTGATAATTTACACTCTTTGTATTCTCTGCTCTTCTTTTTTGGAATACTTTTTAGGGAGATGTTGGATATTGTGGATCAGTGCTCAAATTTTCTTTTATCTTTCTGTTTTGGGCTTTGATCTACTTTCTGGTGGATTTTCTTTATTCTGGCTGGCACCTTCTGTTCAGCTAATCCACATGGGTGGCAGGAGTGGGGAACCTGGTGATTGGTCTCCAGGGCTTGGCCTCCTGGATCACACAGCAGTGTGGAGAAGGAAGGAGGGCAATCTAGAGAGACAGATGGACAATATCGAGCACTTTGCTATGCAGGCTTTTAAAAAATGACACAATTAAAAGCTATTTGGAGAGTCTAGGATTGTTTTTTGCTGCAAAAAGCTTTCTTGTTTCCATTTGGTCCAATGAATGGGAGAGGGCTCTAGAGTTATTAAAATGATTTCAGGAAGAGGCTCAGACAAAAGCCAGATAACAGAGGAATGAATACAGAGTGCCTCTCAAGGCATCTGAGTTCCAAAAGCTCCTAGTCATGCTTGAAGGTGAGCCTTTTACAGAGATACTTGCCCTGCCCAGCCTGGGAGCTGGCCAACCTGTGGAGGTTAGTCAAGTGACACTCATTTTTTTTATGAGTTTCACCTCTTCATCTAGGAAGCGGTTCTCCAGAAAGTCACAGAGCATGCCAGATCCAAAAGGGCCTGTTCAGGTTCCTCTCCAAGGCCATGGTGAGTTTTGCCCCATTCATCTTCAGGAGGCTTCAGCATGTCCTGGAAGAAGGCACTGCTGCAGTACTGGTTTTGTATCTTTAAGAGATGCTCAGCACTCTTGCACTTCTCTGACAACTCATAGAAGTGGCCCATGCCCTCCAGAGCCACATTATTGCAGGGGAAACAGAAGCCCAGAGGGAAGGAGATGTAGGAGGCTCACCAATGCAGGTTGACCAGGTGGTTGACAACAGCCTCCATCTCAGTGGAATTGTTCTGATGAATTTGGGATCTTATGGTTGTTCAGCAATAAGGAATTAAGGTCAAAAACAGTGTTGGCTGGCCTTGTAGGCTAAAAATGGCTGAGGTGGTTCTGAAGATGGTTACAGGAAAAAAGGTTGGAGGGTGGTAGGAGTCTGAGTCTGTTCGGTCTAAACACTGTTGAAGCCACAGACAGATCTGAGGGATTGCCGAGAGCACTGCCAGGGTCTAGGATTATGTAGAGGCCAATCTTTGCTCTTCTGTATAATGCCAAAGGGAGGAGAAAGGGTTAGAATTAAGAACAGGGACTTAGGTGTGCTGGACTAGAGAGATATGAAAGTCTATGATTTGTAAGCTGGATTTTAATGAAGTCCTATTTTGTATTCCTGCAACTTAACGCTATTTTCCAGGGTGTCAGTGCCTCGAAGGGCTGAAATTCTCAGGATTTCTGTGAAACACTAACTTGTATTCTCCTCTTTGCTAAGTCATTTACAATCTCTCCATCTACTCTCTCTTTTTCAAAATGTTGTTAAAACCTCATTTCTGCTATGACCATCTTTCCTAATTTCTTTGTACTTTTGCATTTGTATCTTTTGGTCTTTTATCTTTATTAGTAAGCTTAGGAATAAAAGTGACTATTTGCTATGTTTCACTAAAAATTCTTACTTATTTTTATTAATTGACTCAATGAATTTCACAAATGAATTTAGAGAGAATTGAGTAAGTTAAGAAGCAGTAAATAATAATAATTTCATCTACTAAATATGTCTGTAAGTCCAGAAATTCATTAATCTGAACACTATATGTCCAATGAAATATACAGTTTTATATTTAGCATATGGGGGACTTTTATTATTATTACCAGAGGCCCAGTGCACAAAATTCATGTATGGGGGAGAGGGAGGAGTTTCCCTCAGCCCGGCCTGTACCCTTTCGCAATCTGCTAGTTTAGGCCCGATCCAGTCAGACATCCCTCTTGCAATCTGAGACTGCTGGCTCCTAACTGCTCACCTGCCTGCCTAATCACCCCTAACCACTCACCTGCCTGCCTGGTCACCCCTAACTGCCTCTGCCTGCCTGCCTGATGACCCCTAACCACTAACCTGCCTTCCTGATGACTCTTAACCACCTCTGCCTATCTGCCTGATCACCCCTAACCACTCTGCCTGCCTGATGACCCCTAACCACTAACCTGCCTTCCTAATGACTCTTAACCACCTCTGCCTGTCTTCCTGATCACCCCTAACCACTCTGCCTGCCTGCCTGATGACCCCTAACCACTCCCTGGGGGGCGGAGCTAGTCGGGGCAAGGGGCCAAGATGTTCTGGTCTCTGGTAGTTTTGGTCATTCCACTGTTTCAGTTGCTGGGCTTTTATTATATAAGGAAGTATTATAGTCATTTTTTTTTGTCATTAAAAACAAGGCGAAACAATGTGGAATATTACTGTTTTTAATATGGAGTTATACACCTGGCAGGGATCAATAGATATTCATAATTCCTCACTCTGCCCATTCTCTGGCAAAAGTGCTTATACTCTGAAATTGCAAAGTATGAGGGAGAAAGAAGGAAAAAAACCAAAAACCTGAATTATCCACCCTTAACTGATTGATAGATAGCTGTAGCAGACATTACCAAAAGAAATCTTCCCAAGGTCCATTTTAATCAAACATATTTATAACTCAGTCCTTTACATTTGTAATTTAACAATTGAATTACTTCCACTTAACTGGCAGCAGATGGTGTGTGATTATTGTTTTCCTGATAAAAAAGAGCCTGTCAATACTTGTTAAATGTGGATTAAGCCCAGGGTTACTGCAACTGCCTGCATTTTCATTAATATAGTTTATTCAGTTTGAATTTAGCAATTAAAATGCGTAGAAATCTCATAAATTGCCTATGCATTATTCATCTTGCCACCTCAATTTTCAAAAAAGTAGTTTGGTAGTGAGTTCTTCTGGAAATATAACATGTTTTTGCTATTTTAAGTTAGAAAATAGGATTGTCCCTGTGTAAACATCAGCAGAAGTTTGCATATTTTAAAACTGATTATGTGTGTGAAATGCTATCCTCAAGCTCAGGGAGACTTCACAACCTGCGCATCTGCCTGCCGTTCTCTCAGGCTAAAAGAAATGTGGTTCATGGGGCCAGCAAACACCGGCTTTCTTACAGTCCAAATAGCAGACTGAATTTAAGTGATATTTTTCCTTTTCAGAAACTAACCACATGATTATCCAGCAGGTATATAGACCTGTTCACAAGAGTTTGGGTTCCTTTCTAATCGGCGGCTTTGGTTGAAACTGGAGTAATTGCAATATCCACTGAAAGTTTTTAGCATGGAACTTCCTGTGTTTGATTTAGTGGCACTCGTTGCAATATGTGGCTCAGGAAAAACAAAGTCAGCCATTCTGTCTTGGACTTGGGGTGGTGTGTGTGTGTGTGTGTGTGTGTGTGTGTGTGTGTGTGTGTGGTGAGAGTGGACTTTTCAAGGGATTTTTGATCATTGTTGTTTCCAGGGTTTTGCCTTGCTTGCAATCATCTCTGTGATATTTTTCAGGGAAATCTGTGTTTCAGGCTTCTGCCTAGGGGTGGTCTTTGCTGAAGTTCCCTTTTCCTCCTTCAGGGCTCAATTGATCAATCTACTCAGTGAATCCATCACTTCCCTTTCAGCTTCTGAGAGCTCATCATTCATTTGTCTCCAGAGGGATTTAGATGCCTCTTTCTTCTTTTTAGAAAAATATGTTTGCCAGTGATGTTTTTAAAAGAAAGATTTTAGGACATTGTGTGCATATGAATATCATGAAGTTCTAGAATAAAATACAGATAGTGATAGAAAAGGTAAGAAAAGATAAGAAAGGTTACAAAAGCAGATATATTTTGTTATTTAAAGAAACTTGCCAATAAAGTACCATGATAATCCCAGTCTATTAGGTCTTGGGTCGCTCATCTAAAGTTGGTCTGACACAAATTAGAAGAAATATAGGTCAAACTGTATATGGTTATTATATAAAACCAGCAATTTTATTATATATCAAAAATTTTATGTGATGTAATGTGATATTTGAAAAAAATAGTTACAATTCACAGGACTTAGTAGTATTGTATTATTAGATGGTGAGGGAGGAAGGAGTTAAATAACTTTGATAAGTGTTTATCTTTGGTGTTTATATTTAATTTAAATTCATTAGTAACAATATAGATAATAGCTATAACATAAAAATAATTGTTTCAGACAAAATTCTATTTTATATATTATATATATTCATATACTGGTCATCTAATTCTCTATTCTATGAGGACAGTATTTTTATTATTATGATTTTTTAAAAATATATTTTATTAAATTTTTACAAAGAGGAAGGGAGAGGGATAGAGAGTTAGAAACATTGATGAGAGAGACATCGACAGCTGCCTCTTGCACGCCCCCTGCTGGGAATGTGTCCGCAACCAAGATACATGCCCTTGACCGGAATTGAAGCTGGGACCTTTCAGTCGGAAGACCTACGCTCTATCCACTGAGCCAAACCGGTTTCCGCTATTATTATGAATTTTATGGAGCAGAAAAGGGAGGAGCAGAGAGGTTAACTAACTTGCACAGAGCACATAGGTAAGGGGTGGTGAAGGCTGTTCTCATTCAGGCTTCCTGGCTCCAATGTCTGTGCCATTGGCATCAAGTCATTCCCCCCGGGGGCTGTGAATGTGTCCATGTGATGCAGTTGTCCCTAGTGTACTTCCTAGCTCATTGATGTCTCCTGTAGAGCTATTCTGGTATGTTTCCTCTCCCCTTGAGCCTCCAGTGCATACTATCTATCCTAAACTCATTTTCAGCTCATGACTGTTTTACATCTCTAAGAAAATCAGAGAAATCTAAACAGCACTTTATTACACTCCCCTACTGTGAACACCCACCTTTGCAATTCTGTGATTACTTATACTCAGCCTCATCTCCAGTGAAAAGGGATGAATTGCCCTGCAACTCCTTCCCCGGGGCATTACAGTACATCTTCTGCACCCACTCAAGGCTAATCCTGCAGCAATTTCTTGTTTATTATTCATCTTTGCCTTTCTTCTGGGTTATTGTCGTGAACTTACAAACATGTCATCATTTTCTTTCTTCTTAAAAAAAGAAGTTTCTTTGAACCCTCATCTAGGTTCAGCTTCTCTCCCACTCCTCCCACCCAGCCCCCCATGGTGATAAAACTCTTGAAAAAGCTTACTTATAATCACTTTCCCAAATTCCCCTCTTTCCATTTGATCTTGAACTCCCCTTTAGTTTCTCTTTCTTTTTCTTTTCTTCCTTCCTCCCTCCCTCTTTTCTTCCCTCCCTCCCTCCCTCTCTTCTTCCCTTCCTCTCTCCCTCCCTTCTCCCTCCCTCCTTCCCTCCCTTCCTCCATCCCTTCTTTCCTTCCTTCCTTCCTTCCTTCCTTCCTTCCTTCCTTCCTTCCTTCCT
>JAAGEH010002534.1:33460772-33578479 GCA_011751065.1 Lasiurus cinereus
CCTTCCTTCCTTCCTTCCTTCCTTCCTTCCTTCCTTCCTTCCTTCCTCCTATTAAAGTACAGGGTGGGGCAAAAGTAAGTTTACAGTTCTTCATATGGGAAATAATTAAATAATTAATTTTGAAACACAAAAATAAATTGTAAAACTTACAACCATAAACCTACTTTTGCCCCTACCCTATATAGAGGACATACAATCACTTTAATTTTAAGTTTTTCCAATTACAGTTAACATGCATTATAATATTAGTTTCAGATGTACAGCATATGATTTCACTTATATGTGGAATCTAAAAGACAAAAATTAATGAACAAACAAAACCGAAAGAAACAGATGAAGAAAACAGAATTTTGGTTATTAGATGGGTGGGGTGTTGGGAGGCTGGGTGAAAAGTTGAAAGGATTAAGAAGTACAAATTGGTAGTTACAAAATAGTCATGGGGATGTAAAGTATAGCATAGAAAACACAAACAGTTTGTTTAAGTTAGTTTTTGTAACTTCACATTGTTTCAGCTTTTATCCTACCTCCTTATGCCTCATTTTTCTGACTTCTAGATATTGGAATGACCAGGAGTCAGAGTTTCTCTTTCTCCTCTCTGCCTTCATGCTCTCGATCCTGCATCATGGCTTTGAATACTGTCTGTATCAGCTCTTTTTGGGTACATTTCAGATCCTCTTAGACTCTCTTTGGTTCCAGCTCTGCATTGCCTTCAATTGCACCTCTTTTTTTGCCTCCTGCCTGCCATAGACTAAATGTTTGTGTCCCCTTAAAATGCATATGTTGAAACATAATCCCCAAGATGATGGTATTTGGAGGTGGGGCCTTTGGGAGGTGATAAGGTCATGATAAATGAAACTCTCATGCTCTTGGAAAAGAGACCTCCGAGAGCTTTCTGATTCCTTCTCCCATGAGAGGGAACAGAGAGAAGGTGCCATCTATGAACCAATCTGTGGTGCTTTCCTCTTGAATGCCCAGTCTCCAGAATGGTGAGGCATCAATGTTTGATGTTTACAAACCACTCAGTCCATGGTATCCTGTTAGATCAGCCCAAATGGACTAAGAGGCCGCTAGAGGCTTCTCCATTAATGTCACCTGGAGAGCTACCTGCTTGTGCCACCCAGCAGGGGGTTAACACCACCCAAAGGTGAGATGCAGTGGATAAATTCTTCTTTTTCACTTTTGGCTGTCTTATCATAGTCAAGTTTGCTATCCCACTCCCTGTTGCTTTAGATTTCTTTGCTTCTTCACAATTCTTCTAAGAATAAGAGCAAGTAAAAAATACCATTCACATATTCTGTAAAATACTTTAAACATAGCATTAAAAATAATGTGTACCTTTTTATTAGATTACAGAATTGTCCACAACAATTGTATTCCACAATATTATTTTGGGTTGGATATTCTGTGTCTATCTACTGTGTTAAATTATACTTACTGTATACCTTTGGATTATTTCATAAGCAATTTTTCTGTATCTAAGATATACCAGAAATAATAAATAATGTTTTTTCTTTCCTAATTTACTTTCTAGTTTCTACTTAAAAATTATAGATATCCTGCCTTCATATAGGTGGTATTCTAACTTCTTATTGGTGATTTGATCTTATCTTAGTGAATCTTTATGGCTTTTCTCCCAATCTTTTTATTAATCATCTGCCTTAAACTTATCTTTCAGTGTCTTCAGCAAGTGTGTTTCATTCACACTTTTGTACTTCTAACCCATACCATCCACATTTTATATTCTCTGACTTTGGATTTTATTCAGCTATAATTAAAAGAACTCAGAACACATCTGGGCCTTTAAAAGGCTGAAGCACAAGTAGCTCAAGAGAAAATAGAATGGTGAAGAGAGAGAGAAATACCAGACAAGTCTTTGTTACCATTGAAAAGCAAATAAAGAAAAAATATTCTTTATTACTTACTTGGATATCTTTCTGTTCTCTTTTAAGCTTTGAAACTCCACTTTATTGGGTTTTATAATAATAACAAGCAGCTTGTCCTATGGCTTCCTCTCTTGCCAAAAAACAAAGGGGAAAGGACAAAAGCAAATGTCAAGGAACTGTGCATCACCAAAATTTAATCACAACACTTGGCATTTTCCATGTCTGATTTATTTGTCTGGCTGTATCTATAAGCCTACTACTTTGTCATTTGTTAGATAACAAAAACAGCATAATCCAAGTTTCACTTTTTTTCCTAAACAGAAACACATAAGGATACACAATTGTTTTCTTTATTTATAATCATGTATTTCCTGCACTTATCATCTTAACATCAGATGTCTATCATCACTGTCATGTTGCTGAGTTACTCATGTCTTATTACTTTAATTTTCCTAATATATGTGTTGATTTCTAATTTCTCTCTGCAATCATTTTATTTGGTATCACTCTTCTCTATCTGCCTTTGTAAAAAGCTGGCCCCAAAGACATTACAATGAAACTTTTTGATGAGACAAAGCTGAATGTGTTGCTTTAACAGGCAGAGAGAACTTTACAAAGGTTGGCAGTGTCTCAGAGATTTGGACATCTGGCTTTATGCAGTTCTTTCAATGTAAAGACTGGATTAGAATTAGGTAAGAATCAAAATTGTTGGAAAGAGCTGCTGACGATTTTGGGGCAGAGATTCAAGGAGTCTAAGACAGTTCTGAAGAGAAAGAGATTCTAATGAAGATAGTAAAAAGCAGCAGAGCCACATTAATGAAGACAGTAAGATATGGTTTTGATTTCAACATTCAGGCTGAGTGTTAGGATTGACACTTTGGTTCTCACCTTCTACCTATGTGTATCCTTGAAGAACTAAAATGCCTGAAAATAAGCATGCTTCCTCTGACAACCTCATCATGAACAGAGAGATGATTATTTTCTACCCTGTGATGAGTATTTCCTAGTATGAAGTTTGAACACACTGGTCTCTTTGGTCAATTTTTTATGTAGCCAAGTTTTATCTAATGTCTGGAACAATTTTACCCCTTCATCTGTTGCTGTTTTACAATGCCACTTGTGGCTGCTATCCAAAAGTTGTGCACTCACTCCCCTTTAAGTAGTGTTCCAGCCTACTTAAAATTTAGGGGATGTGGCATACCAATAAAATGAACAATCCATCTCTTGTGCCATCATTGTTAAGAAAAAACATTTTTGCCTATGTTAGGGTGAGAGCTACTTCTTCATGACTTGTACCTAATGGTTCTATCTATACCTCTTGAGGCCATGGAGAACAAGGCTTACCAATGCCATATAAGTGATCTTCAAACACTGAAGACAATTTTTCCTTATTTCTTTTTCCTGCTAGACTTCTTAGGACAAATATTTGGGTCCCTTTATAATCCTGATTGTCTTCTTGTTCTCCTTTCGAAATGCTTTAGATTGTAAATATTTCTTTCCCAGTGGGACACTCCAACCTGAAAATAATTTTTAAGAGACCATCTGATACTAAATCAGGAGCAGAACTATAACTTTTGGTCCTGGATACCATTCATGAAATAAGAGGTTAAAGTATCCTTTCTGAATGCCATATCACACATTAAATTGCATAAAAGTATATATCAAAAAGGATCTCAGCCCAGCTGATATGGCTCAGTGGTTGAGCATTGACCTATTCCCAGTCAATGCATATGTCCAGGTTGCAGATTGAATTCCCAGTAGGGGGCATGCAGAAAGCAGCCAATCAATGTTTCTTTCTCATAGATTTTCCTATCTCTCCCTTTCCCTCTCTCTAAAATCATAAAAACATATTTTGGCCAATGTGGTTCCATGGTTATAATGTTGGCTTGTGCACTGCAGGGTCATGGGTTCGATTCCTGATCAAGGGCACTGTACCTGAGTTGTAGGTTTGATCCCAAGGTTTGGGTTGGGGCCCATGTGGGAGGCAACCAATTG
Source organism: Lasiurus cinereus (assembly GCA_011751065.1). NCBI lineage: Eukaryota > Metazoa > Chordata > Mammalia > Chiroptera > Vespertilionidae > Lasiurus > Lasiurus cinereus. Next base: position 33,464,651 of record JAAGEH010002534.1, read on the forward strand.
ATGTCTCTCTCTCTCTCTCTCTCTCTCTCTCTCTCTCTCTCTCTCTCTCTCTCCTCTCTTTCTCTTTTCCCTTTCCCTTTCCCTTCCTTCCCTTTCAATCTTTCTAAAAAACAATGGAAAAAAATAACAGTGGGTGAAAAGTTCAGTTTTTCTGAGCATTGTGGTGTCCACATCTGATCCATGTGCTGATAGGGTAGTGTAGTTAAGTGATTAGACACCTGGTCTTAGGAATAAATTGCATAGAGGAATAATTACCTCTCTGACTCAGTTTTAAAATGGAAAATAGGATTAGAAAACTATGTATTTCATTTAATATTGTGAGAATCCATGTGAGTAAATGTCACTTCCTAAGAACAGTGCCTGACATACTGTAGAGGGTGGATAAATACTAATAACATTTACTGTATTTTAAGTAGTTCTATTTTTCAAAATGAAAATAGCATATTATTATAAAACTGGTACATGTACATTACTTTAAAATTATTCTATAAATAAAAATTATAAAGAAAAATATAATTTCATAATCTAGAGATTACCACTATCAGAATTTTACTCATTATCTTCTACATGTTTCTGTGTGTATATATATACATTTGCAAAATTTTATTAAATGAAATTCTACACATGTGGTCTTGTATACTATTTATTATCTAATAATCTTTTCATGTCAGTTTTTATAGTTCTATCTCAGGTGTCAGAAAAAAGTTTTGGAATAGATGAGATAGTAAGTATTTTATGTAGCCTTGTGAATAACATGAAATCTCTGGTATATAATATTCTTTGCTTTCTTTTGTCTTTGTTGTTTGTTTTTTCTTCTTTTTTTTCTCTCTATCTCTTTCTTTCTTTTTATTATGTTGTTTGTTGTATAGCACTTTAAATATATACAAATAATTTCTTAGCTCACAGGTTGTACAAAAGCAGGCCATGGCCAAATTTCGTCTACAGTCTAGAGCTTGTCAACCCTTGATCTATGCAATGATTTTTTAATAAATAAATTGTACAAAGGACCATATTTATCAAACTTTTCTACTACTTACACTTTTCCCTATTTTAAGAAACTGGGAGGCATTTTGTACAAAATTTTATTTAAAAATTTTGGAACAATTTTGCTCTTTTCTAAATGAAAATTTTTTTTATGAAAAATATTTTTTAATTTAATAAATCTTTATTGTTCAAATTACAATTGTTCCTCTTTTTTTCCCATAGCTCTCCTCCACCCAGTTAAGCATTAGTCATTAAGTTAGAAATCTGGTTCTGTCATATAAATTGTTGGCTTCTGATTATTGGAGAATGTCTTCTCACTCCACTCTTTGCCCTTATCACCTCCCATTGTCCTCATCCATAGGTGTATGATTTTTGTCCAGTCTCTTCCCGTACCCCCCACATCCCTTTCCCCCTGAGAATTGTCAGTCCACTCTCTTTCTATGCTCTTTATTCTATTATATTTACCAGTTTATTCTGTTCATCAGATTTTTTATTCATTTGATTTTTTGATTCACTTGTTGATAGATATATATTTGTTGTTCATAATTTTTATCTTTACCTTTTTCTTCTTCTTCCTCTTCTTAAAGAGTACCTATAATACTGGTTTGGTGGTGGTGAACTCCTTTAGCTTTTTCTTATCTGTAAAGCTCTTTATCTGACCTTCAATTCTGAATGATAGCTTTGCTGAGTAGAGTAATCTTGGTTGTAGGTTCTTGCTATTTATTTATCACTTTTAATATTTCTTGCCACTCCCATCTGACCTGCATAGTTTCTGTGGAGAAATCCACTAACAGTCATATGGGTGCTCTCTTGGAGATAATTGGTTTTCTCTTGCTGCTTTTAATATTCTCTCTTTGTCTTTTGCTCTTGGCATTTTAATTATGATGTGTCTTGGTGTGGTCTCTTTGGATTCCTTTTGTTTTGTATTTTCTGCACTTCCTGGACTTGTAAGTCTATTTCTTTCACCAAGTGGGGGAAGCCTTCAGTCATTATTTCTTAAAATAGGTTTTCAGTATGCTCTCTCTCTTCTTCTGGCACCACCATAATTCTGATGTTGGTACACTTGAAGTTGTCCCAGAGGTTCCTTACACTACGTTCCTATTTTTGGATTCCTTTTTCTTTTTACCTTTCCAGTTGGGTGTTTTTTGCTTCTTTGTATTTCAAATCTTTGACTTGATTCTTCCAATTCTCTAGTCTGTTGTTAGATTTCTGTATAATATTTTTTATTTCAGTCAGTGTATGCTGAATTTCTAGTTGGTTCTTTTCATATCCTCAAGGGTCTCGCTAAATTTATTGGCCTTTTCTGGAAAATTCTTGGAAAACCTTATAACTGTAGTTTTGAACTCTATATCCAGTCATTTGCTTTCCTCCATTTCTTTCATTTGTGATCTGTTTCTTTGTCTTCACATTTTGGCTGCTTCCCTGAGTTGACAGAGTGGCTTTGTGGCCCAGTGGGTCAGCCTCCCCAGTTGCTTGAGGTGGACACTCTTGGTGCACCCCTTTGTGGGCTGTGTGTATAGTCTTGTTGTAGTTAAGCCTTGATTGTTGTTGGTATCATTGGGAGGAATTGCCCTCTAGTTAAATGGATGTGAGGATCAGCTGTGTCTATGCTGGGAGAACTTCTGTGTTGGAGACACCCTTATGAGACAAGACTTGCAAAATTACAAAAGCCTCTGTGCTCGGCTTGGATAGGGCGGAGTCTCATGGAGGAATAGACAGCATTGGTTTTCCATCAGCCCTGCCCTAATAGGCCTCTCTGTCTCAGTGTCCCATGGTAATTGCTGCAAGCACCTCTGAGAGAAAGCTGCCCTCAAGTTTTGCCCACTGGCAGATAGTCCAGTTTCTCCCTGAATGATTCTGGGTCCCCAGAGTCTCACCCGGAACTGGAGTTCACTGCAGTCAGAAGCTTTTGTCTCCCTCCCTCTTGAGAAAGCCAACCACATACTCAGTTGCTTGCCCTCTCCACGCACGTGCCTCGGTACCTGTGCCTTCTGCAGTTCTTGTGAGTCTTAATGTGTTTTTCTCTTTCCTGAGAGTCCAGTTTCACCTCGTATGAGTTTGGGTCCCCAGAATTCAGAACAGTTGGGAGCCTTTTTCTCCCTCCCGCTTGGGAAAGCTAGCTGCAAACTCAGTTGCCAGTCCTCTCCGTGCATACATCTCAGTACCTCTGCCTCCTGCAGCTCCTCTGAGTCTCAGTGTGCTTTTCTCTTTCCTTCTAGTTGTAGAATTTCCAGTCAGCCAGCCTTCCTGTGGTTCTGGATGATGTCCGTTTTGTCTTTTAGTTATAGTTTTGAAATTGTCGTTTGAGGCAGCAGTTTAGATGTTAACTATGCCGCCATTTTGGTTTCTTTCCTGATGAAAAATATCCTCAATGAAAATTTTAGAACTGGAATTCCTGGTTCTATTTTTGGATACATATTGAAAATGTTATTTTTTTAAGTTAAGCATAAGTCATTAAGTTAGAAATCTGATTCTGTCATATAGATTGTTGGCTTCTGATTATTGGAGAATGTCTTCAGAACTCACACATCTAAGTCATTGCTAAGGTCAAAGCAGAATAGCATGTTTACCTACCTTTACTTTGGCATCATTTATTTTGAAATTGTTTGTAACTTTTTCATAATAAGAACTGAATCCTACATAACTGTAATTATATCAAACACACATTTTTCTTAGCTAAATCATAATAATATCATCTATATATATAAAAGCCTAAGCAACCAAACTACCTAGTGACCAAACAACTGGTCGACTTGTTGGCTGGTTGTTATGACATGCACTGCCCGCCAGAGAGCAGATGCTCAATTCAGGAGCTTCCCCCTGGTGGTCAGTGCATTCTCGCAGGCAACCTCTTGTGGTCAGCATACCTCCTGCAGTATCTTCCCACAGCCCAACAGCCAATCTCCCATGGTCCCTCCCCACAGCTAGCTGCCCCCCCACCCCATCAGCCCACACCACTTTCCAGGCCAAGGGACACCACCAGTGCACAAGCTTCTAGTACATTATAAGAAGCCTAGCTGCCTGGTACACAAAATTCATGCATGGGAATGTGTATACCTCAGTCCATCCTGCACTCTCTTCAATCTGGGACCCCTTGAGGGATTTCCAACTGCCTGTTTAGGCCCAATCCTGGTAAGATTGGGCCTAAACAGGCAGTCTGTATCCCTCTCACAATCCAGGACTTCTGACTTCCAAATGCTCACCTGCCTGCCTTCCTGATTGCCCCTAACCACTTCTGCCTGCCAACCTGGTCACCCCCTAATTGCCCTCCCCTGCTGGCCTGATCCCTCCAACTGCCCTCCCCCCTGCAGGCCTGGTTCCCCCCAACTGCCCTTCCCTGAAGGCCTGGTTGCCCCCAACTTTCTTTCTCTGCCAGCCTGGTCACCCCTATCTGCCCTCACTTCAGGCTTGATTGCCCCCAAATACCCTCCCTTGCAGGCCTGTTCCCTCCCATGTCCTCCCCTGATGGCCATCTTGTGGTGGCCCTCTTGTGTCCACATGGGGGCAGGATCTTTGACCACATGGGGGAAGCCATCTTGTGTGTTGGAGTGATGGTCAATTTACATATTACTCTATTATTAGATTATACTAGCAGATGCCCTAGCTGGTTTGGTTCAGTGGATAGAGTGTCAACTTGTGGACTGAAGATCCCAGGTTTGTTTCTGGTCAAGGGCACATGTCAGGTTGCAGCCTTGGTCCCCAGTGAGAGGTCTGCAGGGTGCAATTGATCGATGGTTCCATCTCATAATTGATATTTCTATCTCTCCCTCTCCCTTCCTATCTGAAATTAATAAAAATATATCTTAAAAAAATTGTTTTTTAAAAAATATTAGCAGAAATTAAGATTATTTTCTTTCTTAATAGCTCATACACTTTCTTTGAATTATTCCAAAATATTTTTCTGGGTTGGTATTAAATTCTAGCCTGCAATTTGTGGAGTCCATTGTTTATTGGTCATGAGTACTTTTCTGTGGGGTTCTTCTATCACAAGCATGACAAACTCAAAGGCTAACACAGACCAAATAAATAAGGTTAAAGTTTATGTGGGCCACAAAAAAACCCACAAAAGCTTCAATTTTCTTTTTTTTAATATATGTTATTGATTTTTTACAGAGATGAAGGGAGAGGGATAGAGATTTAGAAACATCCATGAGAGAGAAACATTAATCAGCTGACTCCTACATACCTCCTACTGGGGATGTGCTCACAACCAAGGTACATGCCCTTGATTGGAATCGCACCTGGGACCCTTCAGTCTGTAGGCCGATGCTATATCTATTGAGCCAAACCGGTTAGGGCAAAAGCTTAAATTTTTATAGAAATGTAGGTTTATTTCAATAGAGACATGCTGAATACAAAAGTCTGAAATAAAATAATAGACCATAAAAAAATAGAACAATTTAATAAAAATTATTTTTTTCTTGAACATTAACTTACCAGACACTGAATAACTGTACAAATTAATAAGCATAATGCAAATAAACCTATTTTTCTTGTTCTCTGAAAGCGAAATATTTCCTATTGCTCATACCAAACAAGTTACTCCAAGACTAATGACATGTCAATCGGCTGCTACAGTATTCACTACTAGTATTAGTGGAAAGAAATGGCATTCCTGCACATAAGGTGTGTAAAAAAAATGAATGCAACACGATTATAATAATCAGTCATTAGCGAACATTGTAGTTTGCTATTAATTATTATGTATAACAGGATATTGCAAAAATTAAGTTACAACATTTTTATTAAAATGTTTCTTATATGCTGTTATATTGGCTGGGCCACAAAAATATTTGTTTTGGGTCACAGGCAACCTGCGGGCCATGAGTTTGACATGCTTGCTCTATCATGAAGTGATATATGGATGAAGGGATCTCATCATTCTTGTCTTCAATTCTAGTGGGGAGCAGGCAAGGGACATTAGACTGCTCTGAAAATTAGCACAGAATCCCTACCAGCCAAAGCTTCTTTGTGTAGTAACCATGTTCTCGAATCTACTAACTTTAGGAGTCTGCAAGATGACTAAGTAAAATGTTTTCCATGAGTTGTCTCAATACCCTGGGAGATCCAAACTGAATTAGAGGCACTAATTATGTTACTTGTATCTATCCAGTGGGTGCAGATCTCACCTTATGAATGGAAGTCCTAGACATATAGATTGAACAGAAAACTAAAAATAAAGACTGATCTATTTTAATGAAATAAGCTCATGGTGATAGGGTTTCTGGATTCTAAGACCAGAGTATGGATTTTCTGTTTAAGAGTTAAATAAATGGGAAGGATAAAGAAAATGAGAACATTTTGCTATTAAAACTGTTCAAAAGTCATGTTTCAAGAAGATTTTGAAAACATCATTATTTTAAGAAACTCTAGGATTCTTTTCATGTGATTTGGTGCATTCCTGGTTTCAATAGCTGGCTCTGTTTTGTGTACAGAGTGCCACTTATGTCACCCAGGGAAGCTAAATCTTTCAAAGGTTTTTGAATTTAAAAGTAGTGCTGTGGGCATGTTGTTATAACTGAATGTATCAGCTTTTATACCAAGGAGACAAGTGAGTCCTGGACTTCAAAATGGATTAGATAGGAGTCTTGATGGGGATGAAATCAAACTTCCTGTGATCTATTTTGGTCTTTGAGATTATATTTCATCCTTTGAGCTCTCAGTACTAACTCAGACTTTCCTTGTTGCAATGACTGACATGTATATTGTGCTTTTAAACTCCATAATATAGTGCAAAATGTAGCTTTCGTCTTAACTTTAAAATAAATGTATTAATATTTGGTAAATTTAAAAACCACACATGTTATGTGAAAATTATCCACAATGTATAATTTGGAGAAAATTTTCAAATAAATGAGTCTCTGATCTGTCTCCGCAATACCACCTACAGTGGTGCAGAGGTTTATATGGTCATTGATATTCTTCTAAAATGTATTATTTGTATCTTCAATGGAGTTCCAGATAAATTTTGACTATAGATCAAATCCATTAAAATACATTCTTTACAGAGTAAACTGGTATGCAGTTCTAGAGTATTTACTATTATTTCTATGAAGTTGAGACAGTGCTATAATTAGTTTTGCATACTCAATACCAACCTGGGCGCTGGACAAATGGTAGGTGTGTACTAATCATTGAGTGGAACAATGGGGCCCTACTGGTACAGTATATGTGGTTCAAGTGCAAATTGAAATAACTGAGAGAAGACTAGAGTGAGATTCTTTTAAATTGTATAGAATATCTTTGTGAAGATTCTGTAAATTTATGAGACTTTTATGTTAAATAAGATTTCTTTCCCAAATGGAGTTTGAGTATTGCCAAGTTTAAGGAATTTATACATCCACCAGCTTTCTTTGGTGTATATTTTACCTGGTAATGTCTATCACACTGAAACAGTATTCTTTTCCTAAATATCATTCACAATCAGAGAGAGAAAGAAATGAAATAAAGTCTGTTGAAATAACATTGCGATGGCTACATTATCCAATTTTCCCACCTTACAGAATCCTAGCCCTTATGTCCATGTCTTGATCCAATTGTGGGAAATATTGAGAGTCTTCTATCCAAGTTTGCTTGCTGCTTCAGCGTGAGATCCCAAGGTTACCCCTGGAAAGCAAGTACTCTAGTTTCTTCTCTTTCAAGACACATCTGTTCGTTGTTCATCCTAAGCTATGTGCTGACCACCTGCTTACAATGAAACCAAATGTTACATGAATCATGCTCCAAATGTAGGAAGGGACCCTATTTCATTTATTTTGCATTTATTATATTTTCTTACGTTCTCTACCACCTTACTCTATCAGAGTCACTTTTACTTCTGAAATGATAAAAGTAGAATATTTTATTCAGTTATGAGACTATATTTCTTATGAATTTTCAGCAAGACCATGAGAATACTATTGACATTCTCATTATATCTTGTCTTACAAAAAGCTTTCTTTTAAGTAGCATTGTATTAAAAACAATGAAATAAATCTCTGGTTATAATTTTTAGAAAATATTATAAAACACTATTATTTATAATGGAGGGGGAAAAAAGAGAAACAAATGTAATAATCTGAATAATAAAGATTTAATTTAAAAAATATGAAAAAAATAAAAATAAATAAAATAAGCTTTTCATAAGCTAATTCAATAGAGAGTAACTGGGATATATTTATTTATTAATATGATCCCCCCCCTTAAATTTGAAATCAATATTTTATCTTATTTCTTAAATTTAAAATCCATATTAAATATAATAAAAGAAAAAAAAACACCTAACTATTAGCATGAAAAGGAGAGCTGGACAATTTCATTTCATAAACATGGATCAATCAACATAGAGGAAAAGTGAGCGAAGAGATGAATGCAAAACCTAAAGTTCCAGAGATCTGGAAAGGGGTGGAGAGGCCATGATAGGAGTTATCTTCTAGACACAGTTGAACAAGATGAGGAAGCAAAATCTATGAGTAAGGAGCTGAAGCTCCCAGTAGAAAGAGGGGAAAGAGGCAACACTCCAGCATGATAAAACTTCACATGTCCAGAGTATCTGAGTAAGAAAGAGAGAGAGAGGAAGAAGAATCCAAGATGGCGGCATAGGTAAACACCTACACTGCTGCCTCGCACAACAATTTCAAAACTACAACTAAAAGACAAAACGGACATCATCCAGAACCATAGGAAAGCTGGCTGAGTGGAAGTTCTACAACTAGAGGGAAAGAGAGGGGCTCACGGAGACCCAGAGGAGCTGCAAAAAGCTGAGGTACGGAGATGTGCACGCGGAGAAAGCGGGTGCCGGAGTACCTGGCTGGCTTTCTCTGGCGGGAGGGAAACGGAGACTCCCAACGGCATTGAACCCCTTCTCTTACGACACTAAACACCAGATCCAGCCGAAACTCATACAAGGTGAGTTTGGACTGTGAAAAGGGAGAAGTGCCGGAAATTTAGGGGAGTCGCAAAAGATCAGAGGGCTGGTGGCGGTGCGCACGGCACTACGTGGAGGACAGACTGCTGATTGTGCTGCTGGCTTTTGGGAGTGGGCAGGAGACAGACCCTCCCAACTGCGCCACTTCTGACTCCACTAAGCCCCTGTTTTGGGTGAAACACTGGAGACTTAGACTCGTGTGGTCCTGGTGCACAGGGGAGGTGGAAAGGCAGTGGTTAGAGGCACTGCGGGTGTGCGCACAAGGACCGGGTGCATGCATAAGGACCACTCCAGCCATTACCCAGTCACGTGAGACTCAGGGGCCATGGAGGGCGGGGTCTACTGGAAGTCAAGGCGGTCCCGTAAGTCCTGAGACTCCACCCCTCCCAAGCTCAACAGAGGCTTCTGCGGCTTTGCATCTGGTATAAAGCTGAATTCAACACAGAAGTTTTCCCCCCGGCATAGTGAAAATGCCGAGACAAGGGAAGGGATCACAAACAAAAGAATTGGAGGGGAAAAAAAATGACTGGATATAGAGTTCAAAACCACGCTTATAAGGTTTTTCAAGAATATGCTAGAAAAGATGGATAAATTTATCAAGTCCCAAGAGGAGATGAAAAAGGACCAACTAGAGATACAAAAGAGCCAACTAGAGATGGTAAAGATCCAACTAAAGATGAAAAAGGACCAACTAGAAATTAAACATTCACTGACTGAAATAAAAAATATTATACAGAGTCCTAACAGCAGACTAGAGAAAGGCAAGAATCAAGTCAAAAATTTGAAATATAAAGAAGCAGAAAACACTCAACTGGAAAAGCAAGAAGAGAAAAGAATCCAAAAATGTGAAGATAATGTAAGGAGACTCTGGGACAGCTTCAAACATGCCAACATCAGAAGTGTGGGAGTGCCAGAAGAGAGAGAGCAAGATACTGAAAACCTATTTAAAGAAATAATGGCTGAAAACTTCCCACGTCTGGTGAAAGAAATAGACTTACACGTCCAGAAAGCACACAGAACCCCATATAAAAGGAATCCAAAGAAGACCACACCAAGACACATCATAATTAAAATACCAAGAGCAAAAGACAAAGAGAGAATATTAAAAGCAGCAAGAGAAAAACAGTTCATTACCTACAAGGGAGCACCCATATGACTGTCAGCTGATTTCTCAACAGAAACAATGCAGGCCAGGCGGGAGTGGCAAGAAATATTCAACGTGATGAATAGCAAGAACCTACAACCAAGAATAATCTATCCAGCAAAGTTATCATTCAGAATTGAAGGGCAGATAAAGAGCTTCACAGATAAGAAAAAGCTAAAGGAGTTCATCAACTCCAAACCAGTTTTATATGAAATGCTGAAAGGTACTCTTTAAGAAGAGGAGGAAGAAAAAGATTAAAGTCAAAAAATTATGAACAACAAATATGTATCTATCAACAAGTGAATCTAAAAATTAAGTGAATTAAAAATTTGATCAACAGAATAAACTGGTGAATATACTAGAATCAGGAGCACTGAAAGGGAGTGGACTGATAATTCTCAGGGGGAAAGGGGTGAGGGGTATACAGGGAGAGACTGGACAAAAATCATACACCTATGGATGAGGTCAACGGGAGGGAGGGAAGGGTGCGAGCTGGGTGCTATGGAGGGGAAAAAAGAAAAACAAATGTAATAATCTGAATAATAAAGATTTAATTTAAAAGAGAGAGAGAGAGAGAGAGAGAGAGAGAGAGAGAAGGCATTCATCTCCAGAGCCTCTAGGTTCTTGAATTTCTCACCCACCTCCTCCAGTACCAACCACACTGCCCTCTATCTTCTGTGTCCTGCCACAGCCCTGATGATTGCTCTGCTTCCATCCCTGTTCTTCTCCAATCCATTCCCCAAAGAGGAGTCAAAGTGACCTTTTAAAATGTAGATCAGATGATGGACTGCTTCTGAAAAAAAAAAAATCCACCAATGGCTTTTCTTTACTGATATACTAAAGGCAAAACTCCACATGTACTTAGGATTCTTCCCACCTCTTTGACCTCCTCTCTAACCTTCTTTCCCTCCTCCATGTGCTCAGCTGCACTGACAAGCTCCTTGTCCCTCAAACATGTCACACTTTTCCTTCTTGTCTATGTCTTAGGGAACTCTCATATGTCCCCACATCAGGGCTTTGGCACTCACTATTCTATTTGCTTGCAATGTACTTCTTCCAGATCTTCCCATGAGTAATTTGCTATTTAAGACTCAGCTTAAATGGCACCTTTTCAAAAAAATCACCTCACCACCTACTTTGTATAACCATTTCTTGTTTTATTTTTTCCATAACTTAAGAGTATTTGAAGTTTTCCTGCCCTTCCTGCCTGCTTCCCTTTCTTGGTGCTTTAACTCCCCATCTTCCTCTCTTTTTGCTTCCTTTATTCTATTCTCTCTTCTCCTTGCCCTCTGTTTTCGCTTCTTATTATATTATTAATTATTTAATTTTCATTAGATGATTCCTCTATCCTATCTAATAAAGAGGGAGTATGCTAATTGACCCTCATACCATTGCAGAGACGTCAGCGTCCACAGGCAATAAGAAGGGAATATGCTAATTGACTATCATGCCCTCAAAGATGGCGGCACCCAATCCCCTCAGCCCCACTGGGGCAGCAGGCATGCAGCAATGCTGGGCCCACCCACCAATGGACCTAGCTGTTCCCGGCACCTGCCTCCAGAGTCCCCCACTCCCCTTAGCCACCCCTCTCCAGATGCCCAGGGCTAGCTCAAGGCACAGGCAAGCCTCAGATGGCAGCTGCCCAGCTGCTCAGAGCTGGCTTGAGGTGCAGGCAAGCCTCAGAGGGCAGCTGCCCAGCCATCCAGGGGTGCCTGAGGCTCGGGTAACCAGGGCCAGCAGAGGCTTTCAGCAGTGGCATCAGCAGAGGTGTGATGGGGTATTGCCTTCCCCTGATCGCCAGGTTGCCCCCCACCCTTTAGGATTCTCAGACTGTGAGATGGGGACAGGCCGGGCAGAGGGATCCCCCACCAGTGCATGAATTTTCATGCACCAGGCCTATAGTTATAACATAAACACACAGAAACATGAAATTTATCTGAGAACATTATGTCCTTAATACTTTGAAAACAGCTTGGCAATTGATTGAAAACTGATTGATTGCGTAACTGTGATCTTAATGCATATTTCCAACAAATCTCACTCATCCATCTGAGGGTAATTTGAATAAAGTTGTTAGGAGTAACCAAAAGAAATGAGACTAAAATAACTCTTGTGCTATGGATAGTGATATTGTGAAGCAGTTCTTGTCTAGGAGGCAGCATTAGCAAAGTCTGGTTTTATGAGTAATCCCTCTTATGGGAAGTTATTTCCCACAAAGAGACAGAAATCCTGAATCTTTTCATTATTGTTTGATTCAACACATGATATGGGGATGGGGGGACAAGAAGAGATAAACCAAAGCATTTATATACATACGTATATGCATAACCCATGGACATGGGCAATAGGGTGGTGTGTAGAGGCTGGGAGGTGGAGGGTGAAGGAGAGGAAAAAGGGAGACATCTGTAATCCTATCAAAAATAAAAATGCATATTTAAAAATAAATATATTATTTTATTTTTAAACTCCACTAAATAATGCAAAATATTTGCAGTTATTTTCCCCCCATGTGAATTAATCAGAGGGTGAATCCCCAAGTGTTTAGGAGATATAAGAAAGATATTTTGTTGGTGAAGGAATTTAGGTAACTGAGTATTGAGAGGGTGGAAGGTGAGGTGGAGTGCTGCAATGATTTAAGATTATGTAATTAGGAGACAGAGTGGAGGAGGGAAAAGAGGGAGAGACAGGCTTTCAAATTCTGAACAGAGCTGACTTTATACTGGTTCTGCCTCTGAGTAGTGTTAGAGATAGAAGATGTGGGGCAGGACTTTCAGGGAGAGAGGGAGATTAGGGACCACAGAAATTTAGAGACTGCGTTGGTATTCTTCCTTCTTTTCTTTTTATTCACAGGTTGACATAAATTTTTAAACACATAGTTTTTTCTTAGGCCTCAGCCTTGTGGTGTGCACCCCCCAATGAGACCTGATGGAAGCTTCTGGCTTTTCTGGGGAGGAACTCAGACAACTTGCGTTATACAAGCTGTCTCTTTTATTGGAGAGGAGAGAGTAAAAAACGAGAAGTGCCCTAAGTGTGATGTGGAGGGGAAAAGTTTAACCGTGTGCTCATAGATATCTTGGAAAGAGAAACTCCAAAAATTGTTGGAAATCTGACTTCTCTTATACTCTCTTCACTTGTGCAGTTAGTTCTCTGTGGAGTGGTATTTATGTTATGGCAGGAACCCATAATAACAAGCACCCACTCCATTGAGGAGGAAAGCAATTGAGCCCACAGTTGGGAGATCATACAATTTTGATTACTCCAGAGCCTCTGGATGTCTCTTTTTCAAGTAGGACTGTGATCATCATGTTATATGCCAAGTCTTGGGGGAACAGAATTGCCAACAAAACATTTTCAAGTCTTAAAGGCAAAAATTATATGTTTTCCTGTTGGTTTTATTAGATTGGTTATAACATCTAAACAGTTCAGAATGGTTTCTGGAAAATTCTCTGTGTTATAGTCCTAGATCTTGCTATCCAATTCTTTTTCCCTCTTCTCTCTAAGGTGTTAAAAGACACTTCCTCCTTCTCCAGCTCCCAGACTTTTATTCATCATGAGGGGTCCCCCAAGATCAATCTCTTGTCCTCTGTTTTGCATCTGCTCTGAAGGGACCTGAGTCACATTCAGGCGATAGTGAGACTGGTCTGGAAAGGAGGTGGTAGGATGAGGTTTGGGGCTGGTACAAGTACCACCTTGCATGGTGCATGAGGCAAAATAATCCCTGGTACAAGGTGACAGTGCAGTTGCTAAATATTTCCCCAGCTGCTAAATATTTATTGACCTGGGACATAAATGTCCTCAGGGATGGGGGTATATGGAAGGCAGGGAAAAACAGTGCTTTTCAAGATAACAGAGTGGGCTGCTTACTGCTAAGTGATACTAATCCCTACAGAGGGGTGATGAGGAACTGTGGTTCCTTAGCAAAAGTTCAAGGCTGATTGAGAGTCAGCATGGAAGAATGTGCATGGCATGCTGGGGCAGGAGACTGGTGCCTATATTATAGCTGCAGAGCTCAGAGACATTTAAAGGTTCAGGTAAAGCATGCCTGCTATTCCAAAGTCAGGGGCCTAGCTGGGAAAACCGTACACCTTGAAACATGGAATAAAAACGTCCGCATGGAGGCCCTTGAGGATTCTTTCTGGGCAGAAGATCCCAAAGCATTAAAGCTTGTAGATGGTGTGGTATCTTCAAGAGGACTTTCTGTATTGCTCATCTCCACACATGGGTGTGTGTGTGTGGGGGAGGTGGATTCTGGTTGTGGGTGTGAGTGGGCTGGGGTCTGCCATGAGGTGCATTTGGCAGGTGCACTAGTGCCCCTACACTAACGGGATGTTCCCTCCCTAAGTTGGCAGTGCTATGGTGTTGATAAAAGTGCAGCCAGCTGCTAGAATTCATGTAAATGGCAGAACACATCGGGTAGCTATACTTTAAATACATCTAATGCTCTTTTATCCCCAAGTTTCTGAGTTGATGCATCCTTTCTCCCAGAGTGGGGAGGACAACCAGAGCAAAGTGGGGGGCAGATGTGTTAAAACCCTTACCAGTGTGGAAAGAAACAAGTTCACCAAAATGAGAATAAATAGAGGCTATTTACTCAAGAGTTTTCTATAACAAGAGACCATTTCTGGCACTTTTAGAGAGACTCAAAGTCTAGCAGAGAAGTAGGGAAAAGGGAAGAGCTTCAGGTAAACCCTCATTGGACATTGTTGGCATGGCAAAGCTGGAGTTGGTATAGCTAACTAAAAGTGAGGCATGTTATGTGACTAGTTTGGGAGTATATTTGACTTTTTCTGGTTGACCCTGAGCAGGAGAAAAAAAAAAGAAGAAAAGAAAGAAAGAAAAATACAGTATAGGAGAGAAGCTGGTGATCACTGAGCAAGTCTCTGGAAGAGACTGAGAGATTGTACAGAATTGGAATAGTTTTTTCTTCAAATATTTGGTTATGGGTCACCATTGTTATAATCAGGATTTGGTGCTTTCTTTTTAAAAGGCTATTAATTATCAATTTATTTTCCGTAGTAGATACCAGCCTGACTTGAGCCAATCTTCATGTCTGGAACCCATTGATTGAAAGGTGGCCAGGTAAATAGGGAGAACAATTATGCAACACCATGAAAAATATAGACTATAATTATTCTTTAACTCCTTTCCCAGCATTCCTATGAACATTTACTTAGGTATCTGCTATGCTGGGTGTGTTAATCCAGGTCCTTTGAGCAGTAAACACAAAGACAGAATATTGATTTTGGAATCAGTGAACTGTCCCTAGAAATGCTCCTAATGTTTACTCTTCAGCCCTTGCACAGTATTTTGAAACTAGCTGAAAGTTGACAATAAGAGGGATACATTTTGTTTGTTGTGTGTTACTGATCCTTAATTGACTTGTTCACAATGATGTTTGCTAACTATAGCTTCTCAAAGACATTGGTATCTAGGGTGGATTTGGACTTGATTGGGTTTCAAAGCTGTGAAGATCCTGTTAGCATGATAAGTTTGGCACTGTATTCATCTGTGCTCGTATGGACTAAGGGTATATTGAAGGTGAGGGAGTGGCAGACCAAGTTACTGCCATTGAAATCATGATGGTTGAGAATGAGGAATACTACAAGGATTATACCATTGGCTGGGTGCAATCCTTAAAAGAAAGAAAATGACAGACTTGGGCTATTAAATCTTTGGCAATGACATGGTCAAACAACCAGGAAATTTATGCTTCCTTAAATTAACCTGGATATACTTATAGACTGAGTCTGTTTTTGTAATTTGTTGATTTTAAAATGTAAATGCAGGGACATTGATTATGAAAGTGTGAGAACTAGGGAGGATTTGGATGACTGCAAGTAACTTGAATGCCTTACTTCCCTTTTTCCCCTGCCCCTCCCACCCCTAGATAAAAGAGGTAGCCCTTGCTCCAACTCATAAGCCTGGTCCTACCTTGCCTGAAGATATTCAGTCACCTCATTTGGAGGCCTTGCCTCCCATGAGCATGTGGTTTTCCTCATGTCTCATCCCTACCATGCCCACTATTTCCAGAATCATGTGCAGACCTGTGAAGAGTAGACTCCCCACCAAAAGAATGTTAACCTTATGTTCAATCATATCAATAGAAAATAGGAGATCTCTATGGGGATAAAGAAGTTGATTTAGGTAAAGAGAAACAATTTTGAGTTGGGCTAAAGATTTCTTTATTTTTAAACATCTAGAATAGGTTCTAGCTGATTTCTCAGATCAGCTGCTTGAGACTACATCTTTAAGGAGGCTATGTTCAGTGATTTTTGGTGTGCATTGTTTATTCATCCCCTGTTCTATATGAACTGAGGCCTACAAGACTCTGCATAATAAAGCATTTAGAAGTACTTTGGTGAAAAGATTAGCAATATTCTTACACAATATTGCAGTGGTTCCCCTTTTCAGATTTCATATGAAGTGGAGATGATGGTATCTCAAAACAATGCTGGATAGTAATAAAACTAAGTTATCAGCTGCTAGATTCGCATGACTACCATAATACTCCCATTATAATTGGCAAAGCCAGGCACACCAGGGATTGTTGGTGATGGGTAATGGAGTTAGCTATCCATAGGAATAAAAGAGGTGGGCCACTTATTAAAATCCTACGTGGTTTCACACACACACACACACACACACACACACACACACACACTCACATATACTCTTCTGGGTCTTGTGCCTGTACTATTTAATAGTAATGGTGTACTGGAAAATAAGAAATAGATTCTGGTTCCAAGCTTACATTAATTCCTGGATATCTAGAAAATCACCATGGTCCTATCATGTGGAAGTATCAGATGGAGGAAAGGACAGATGAAGGTTAGATGATAAATGGAATTTATGTACAACTCCACCTGTCAGCGGCTTGCAGGTTTGTAAAACATGCTATGGGTGTTTTCTCAGTGGCTAAATGACACAGGGCACACTTAATTCCAGCAACAAGTGTGACAACACAGTTGAAATGGTGCCTACCAGCAGAGCTCCTAAGGTGCTGAGAGCTTTATTAAATTGGAGCTCAGTTAAGTAGGCACACTGCCTGGCACATACCAAAATTTCAGACTCCCAGAGGAAAGCAAGTGCCAGATAAACTATACCTTTCTTTGTCCAAACAGCTCAGGCACAGTGGGCCACTCTTAAAATTTAGACTGTTGGAAACCATCCCAAAATGGAAGTTCCCAGACATTAACCCAGGGCCAGCATTGTAAGCCTGCCTTCTAAGGATAGCATCAGTCCAGCTATGCCATTTCTTTCTGCAGAGATAGGAACACACAAAAGGCGCTGCATATCAGGGGCATTGAAGAGATTGGTGCTACCACTAGCACTAACTCCTGGCAACCCCTATTTGTCTGACTTACCCTATGTCCAATGCAGAGGGTGGAGGGGTTTCAGAAATTAATGAAGGAATATTGGAAGTGTAATCAGATGGTGACTCTATGCGAGCTAGTCTTCCAGGTGCAGGTTTTTACTAAAATAAATCAGTAAAGCCCTGCCTCGCTGAGAATGGGATAAATGTCTCCTTGTTCTTTATTCCAAAAGCAGAGAATGCTAGAAATATTTTGCTTTCAATGAAGAGGATCAGCAATATACCTTCACTATTAATATACTTCAAACACAATCAACTCACTTGCTTTGAGTCATAATGTGTCTGAAGATTCTTGATTATCTCCTCATTGTATGGGGCATCATGCTCATCCACTATTAATATGGCATTCTTATGATAGAATCTAGTGAGCATGGATTAGCAGCTTCCCTAAATACTTTGATGAAACCCATAGGTGACAGAGGTTGGTAATAAACTCAGTAGATATGTAGGGTTCTGATACCTTCATGGCATTCGGAGAATGAAGATAACTCTCAAAGTGAGAGACAATTTGCTGCACCTTGCACATTATATCTAAAAGAAAGGCAGAAAATTTGTTTGGAATTTTGGAAGCAAAGAAAGCATAAGGCTATGTGGTACCTAAAACAAGGTAAAGTTCCTGACTGTTAAGACTGCAGTGCCAAGATCTGTGGGAGATTGGCATGCTTGATAAGACTATGTCCAACTCTGTAAGGTTCCTATAATTTTGGAGTTAAGCCATAAAACAGCTATTCTCCTTTTGAGAAATAGCTATTGAGACTAAATTTATGATCATGAGACACCAGTGATCCTGTAACTTGAGCTGAACAAATTAAATCCACCAAATCATAAATCTGAATGTGCCAAATCATCTATGGAAGCAGTATACATAAGACCAGAATTGAGCAGGTCCTGAAGTCTCAAGTAAATTGCAGAAACAGATGGCTCATACTCCCAGGGCATCTCTTCACAATGCTTTATCATTTAGATATGTGTTTTTAAAATTTTTTCTCCTTAACATTTTTCTTTTTTGATTTTGTACTGAATGTCATTGCCATCAGAGAAAGTCAGCTGTGTCTTTGAAATATATTAAACTAGTTGTATAAACTCATATTTTATTACCATATATTTTTGTGGCAGCAGAATTTAAAATATACCCATTAGTTAGGGTCTGTTGTAAATAAACTCTCTCAGTGGCTAATCATCTCAACATTTCTTTATTTTGTCCCTTATCCTGAGTAAACATTTAGGTTGCTATTAAGTTCAACTGTAATTTTCCTTTTCATTAGAACAAAAACATTATCCATTATCTTACATTTGCTACATCTGCCACTCTCTTATTTGCTTATATTGTTGCTATTAAGAGATTAACTGCCAGTCTAAATAATATTACTTTGTAGATAATATATTTTGTCGCTCTAATTGATTTTAAGATCTTCACTTTTCTTTGGAGTTCTTCAATTTAACTATGAAGTATCTAGCTGAATCTTTTTAATTATCCTGCACTTTTATTTTTAGAGTTCATGATTTTCTTCATTTCTGGAAAATGCTCATTTTGAATATTACCTCACCCTATATTCTCTTTTATCTCCCCTATAAGTTCCATTTAGTCTCATGTTAAGTCCTATCATTCTAAGTAATAGGCTCTTGAACTTTATTTTTTCATATTTTTATACATCTCTATGTTGCTTCTTTCTAGAAATTTTTCTTATTTCTCTTCCAATTGATTAAATTCTATATTCATTTTTTCTATTTATACCATCTACTTTGTTTTCATTTTCAATAATTATATTTTTCATGGTCACTTTAATAAAACCATGCCTAGTCTCTTCTTTCTTGTGTTTATTTTAAAATTTTAATCTTTTAAATATTTGATATATGATTATTTACTATCATATAATGCCAGTGTATGAAGTTTTTGGTTATCTTATTGTGCCTTTGTTTATGTGATTATTTGAGCTGGCTCAGTTAATTTTTCACTGTGAGCTATTGTTTGGATAACAAATTCTATGAGAATTCTGATGTACCTTATTGAAGGTGCCAGGAATTTTTTTCCTAGAAAATTCTCCCTCTGGCTTTATGCAAGGATATCAGTTCTAATTTCCTAATTCATGTAGATCCAACTCCTTTTATTACTTTTCCCAGTACATCTTTCAAAATTAGGGTTTTGTATTGCTTTTATGTGTAATATAACTTCAGTTATTACTCACTATTCCTTGCATTTCATGCCGTCTTTCAATTGTTATTTTGCATAAATTCTGGACTTTTTCCTTAAACTATTTTTAGGATGGTCATTTAGTAATAGACTCTGCTATGTTGTCTCTTTCTCCTCCTCTCTCCTTTTCAACTTTGCTTTACATTTTTCAGACACAGAACTCAGTTATGTATGTAAAAGTCTTTTTATATTCCATCCCATCCAATAATGAGCATTGTTATAGTTTTAGAGGTAGCTTTTTTTAAAAAAGAAATATAATTCACTATTTTTTGGCCAAAATTAGAAGTTTCGTGTGTACAATTTTGATGTGTCCCAAGTAGTAAATCTATTTAAGTCAGGGATATTGTCTTATTCTTCCTTCTATCTCTCCTATCTTCCTGCCCCCTATCCCAATGTCTAGCATAAAGTAAGTGTCAATTTTTTTTAAAAAAGATAAAACAATGTATTTACTTTAAGTGAGTTTGCTGTCAGCTTTGAGTATTTTCCTTTTGGAGTTCTCAGCCAGGGTCTCCCATTGAAAATCATTGACAACATACCGTTTGAAGAAAAATGAATTTTTCTTCTCTATAAAATTATTAATAACCTTTCTCTAGCTTATTTTATTGTGAGAATACTGTATAGAATACATATAACATACAAAATATATGTAACCAATGGATTATATTATAGGAAAGGCTTCTGATAAAGAGTAAGCTATTCGTAGTTACATTTTGGAGAGTCAAAATGTGAATTTTCAACAGCAAGGGGAATCAGTGCCCAACACAGTGCCCTGTGTTGTCTAAAGGTCAACTTGAATTCAATTAAAATAATATGGTCCTTTTTTTTTTTAAATCTTGGGTTTTCATCTAAACTCCATTTCATGTGATGTTGGACAACTGAGTAATAGTTTTAAAAGTAAAAGTAGGAAACAATGCAAGAGGATATTTGGACATAATGAGACACTGTGTTTGATGTACTTAGCAGAATATTAGAGCACTGGGGTCTATGAGACATATCCCCTTCTTTAATAAGCCAGACAAAAACAACCCTGGCTGCTAGCAGCATGTTTATTCCTTGCCCCTTTTGGTACATGTAGAGAAAAAGTGATAAGGAAATAATCAGCAGAGAATAATTTTATCTTTTGGCAGCACAATATAAATTTGCTTTATAAAATATTATGGGACTGAATTATACTGATTTGCTTTGAGTACCATCATTCCAGTTCATTTCTTATCTAAATGATGAATGGCAGCTGAAACAGTGAAGGGTAATGTTATTTTTACTAGACAATATCAGTTGATAAAGGAGTTTCCCAGCTGAAACTAGGCAATAAACAACTATGAGAGAAACAAAATATGTGATTTTTTAAAAATGGAATATATAAAATGTTATGGGACCTGAATTCAGAATCAGGATGTAAAATTGAAATGTTTCTGTTTGTATGCTTCTTTACTCTTTCTTTTTTCTCTTTCTTCTTCCCTGCCAGGAAAACCTGAAATGGGCTGTGACATGACACAATCATTTGCTTATTTAGTGTGGGAAGATGGTGGAGTGCATTGCTAATACAAAACAAATTTCAATTTCAAAATCTAGAGGGCCTTTTAAAATGGCACACATTTAGAAGTGGAAAAGCAACATTGAACTCAAGAGTTATATATCTTTATGGAGTAGCATTTTAAAATTTAACATGCTCATCGTATTTATTTTTGTGTGCCCAGCAAACATTGAAAAGATTTTAAGCCCTCATTAACTTCATTCAATTAGCAATGACCTATTGAGCACCTCTTGTCTGCCAGGAACTTGGCTAATAACTGGGGATGCAATAGTGAAAAAGTTATCAGCCTGATTCATTGTTACAGACTAATGGAGGAATCACAGAAGTCAAAAGACAATGACCACACTGGACCTGTGGGTGGTAGGATGAATGACAGAAGCCTATGAGGAAGCCCAGGAAGGAAATTTAACCCAGCCTGGGAAAGTCAGCAAAGATACCTTAGAGAAATCCTCTAAGCTGGGAAATCACCAATAAGTAGCATTAATCTGGTGACTGGGGTGGGGACGGGATTTCAGAGCTGGCCATTGCCAGCGGAACAGTTTTGTAAAATTGTGACTGAGAAGATAAGGGCAGGCATAGTAAGCAGTAAGCCTTAAAAGGTAAGGACACATATGTAATACCTTAATAAATAAATTTTTTAAAAAAGGTAAGCTGTGTTTGTGAGCCATGCTAAGGAGTATGACGTTTATGCTGATTTCAGATGGAAATATGTAGGAGTGGATTCATTCCTTAGAATGATCACTGTGCATGAAGAATGGAAAATGCATTGTGGGTAAGAAAAACATCGGGTTCGGGTGTTGCTGAGATAAGAATTGATGGAATCTTCATCTGACATATAGAATGCATAAGACTTGATGATTGGTAGTAGAGTGGATGAGAGTGGTCTAGGACCAACATATAGGTTCCTGGTTTGGAAGCTGGATCAGAGGAAAATGCCATTTATTGAAATATAAAATATGGGAGTGATTTTTGATTGGTTGGGAGGAGGAAAGGAAGATGAGTTTAATTTTTGAATCAAGGAAACATGTCAATTAGGCCAGTAGTTGGCAAACCGGAGCTCGCAAGCCACATGCAGCCTGTGAGCTGTGGTTTGCCCCTCTGTTTACTAATGAGTTTGCTGACCACTGAATTAGGCTATCTCTGTGTTATGTATGTGTATGTACACATTTACTCAGGAAGAAGACTTAATATGTAGGTTTGAACAACATCATATCAGGACTTCAGATATAGCTTTCTGGAAACATAATCTATACTAATAAAAGTCTAGGTGGCCCTCACACCATCACATCATCACAAGATGGCCACCACATGTCATCACAGGATGGCTGACACAAGATGGCCACCCCCACGTTGTTGCAGATGGCCAGTAGAGGAGGGCAGTTGGGGGGGGGGCCTGGCCTGTAGGGGTGGGCAGTTAGGTATAATCAAGCCTGAAGGGGAGGGCAATTGGGGGTGATCGGGCTGGCAGGGAAGGGCAGTTGGGCAACCAGGCCAAAGAGAAGGGCAGTTGGGGGCAATCAGGCCAGCAGGGGAGCAATCAGGCATCAATCAGGCCAGTAGGCAGAAGAGGTTAGGGACAATCAGGCAGGCAGGCACATGAGTGGTTAGGAGCCAGAAGTCCCGGATTGTGAGAAGAATATCCAACTGCCAGTTTAGGCCCAATCTGCAGGATTCCCTGAGGGATCAGGCCTAAATGGGCAGTCAGACATCCTCCAAGGGGTCCCAGATTGGAGAGGGTGCAGGCTGGGCTGAGGGACACTTCCCAGTGTACAAATTTTGTGCACTGGACCGTTAGTCCTATGTAATAAAAGCATAATATGTAAATTGACCTACCAGCAGAACAATCTGTTGCTATGATGCACACTGACCACCAGGGGGCAGAAGCTCAATGCAGGAGCTTCCCCTTGGTGGTCAGTGCACTCCCATAGAGGGAGCACAGCTCAGCCAGAAGCCAAGCTCATGGCTGGTGAGCATATTGGCAGTGATAGGAGCCTCTCCTGCCTCGGCTTCAGGTAGATAGTGAGGAGCAAGGGGTCCCGGACTGTGAGAGCCCCAGACTGCAAGAGGGCATAGGCCAGGCTGAGGGACCCCATAGGTAGATGAATCTGTTTGTAGGCCTCTGGTGTATAGATAATACTTTAAATTGTAAGTGTGAAGAGAAGATCTAGAAAAAAAGTGAAAAAAATGTATAATCTGAATAGAGAGGACTAATGTGGAAATATAAGGGCTATTTAAGAGACACACAAAGAGGAATAATAAGGTATTACTCAATATTCTTTTACAAAACAGAGAAATAAGGACAACAAATAGGTATGAAATTGGAATAAAGCACAGAGCAATGAAATACTAGAGACTGTGGAGTGCTCAATGATAATCCAAAAGTATTGATTTTTCTCTGAGTCCTAAAAAGTCATATTTTGGGATTTAATATTTTCATTGGGTCTTTTCTTTCTTGAATGTGGAGTGGATTGGGGAATCTTATTTTTCTCAGACTTTCTTTAAATGTGCAGATGCATTCTCTGCCCCTAAGCTATTGTCCCTGCCACTGTACATGGTCCACTTGCTTCTCATAATCTCTTGGACTATCTCTGTCTCTTGTTGTCATATTTCAGAAATTAAAAGAAAGTAGTTGAAAAAGAATATTAACATGCCTTTAAGAAATCAAATATAAAGGAATATTTTGAATATTCAACTTCATATAACTTACATAATTATTCAGCCCATAGAATTTTATTAATATGTCAATGTATTCTGAACTTTGGTACACTGTACATTACAAACATGCATCTAAAATCATGAAAAGTTAATGAAAACGAACTGACTATAAAAGGAGGAGCACTGCACTCAACAATAGGATATTTGAGTTCTACTTTCTAACACCAAGTGATTCTATTTCCTCATGTATTTTCTAGGACCCTAGTTATGTGATTTGTAAAATAATGACCTCCAATATCTTTTTAACATTTAAAATTTTGTTGTTCTCAAGTCATCTATACAAGTAATTTAAGGTTTCTATTCAATAAGTAAGGATACCCATTTTATTCCCATGGAGCCATTCTAATATGTGGGCCTGAAATATCTGAGTAAGTTTTAGCAACCACAATAATGTTCTAAATTACATGAATGTGATTAAATAAGCATATGAATTCACACAGAATATTTCTATGTCGCTTATAATTTTATTGTGGTTTTTCTCTCCATTTATATACAGTACTTGCCCACTTTTTTATTTTAAATTTTCTTTCAGAAGATAGCAGGAACATAAAGGCTTAAATTGTTAAACAGTGCAATAAACATGTATGATTATCTAGATAGAGAAATGGTGCAATTACTCAAGTTAAATATTTTCTAAAGACACTCCTGTGAAGGACTCAAGGAACTTCCTTGTTAGTCATTTGCCAGAGTTGCAGATTGTTACCAATAGTACCCAGTCATAAGAGGCAAACCTGGAAAAGGAAGAATAGAGAAAAGAAAAATAATGTTTCTAATTAGGGACTCATCTATTACAACTGCCTGACTTCTAAAGACATACCAAGTACTGCTCTTCTGCCTGGCCAGAATGCTAGCATTCCCAAAGAATGGAGCTTCCTGTGTTCCTTGGATTTTCTGTGTCTTCCTCTCTCCACTGGTTCAGCAAGGAGCAGAGGCGTTTCAGTGTGGCAATGGGTTCTCTGTGCCTCCTGACAACGTGTGTGACTTCACAGATCACTGTGGGGACATGAGTGATGAATAGCAATGTAAGTTCCATTCTTCTTTTCTCCACTTTCTGTCTACCTTTGCACCAGAGGCTGATGAGCTGCCAGGCAGGTTCAAATAGTTACCTGGCCCTGCATGGATTTAATTTATAAGCCCTTAGTATAAGACAGAAACTAAAATAGTCTTTTTCATTAAAGAGACAGGTCCATAAATAAATTTTTCTCTAGTTAAGCAATATCAAATTTCTAAGATTCTATCTAGCTGGATGTATTTTAAATCAGTTTTTACTGATTATATGGAAAGAATGATAGGGAGAAATGTAGCATTTAATTTTGGAGTAATAGAGTAAATTTCAAGAGAAATGCAGTGCTACAGCTTTAAAATTCTGTGATGGAAAATATCAGCTTATGGTGGAATGCAGTATGAAAACATTTTAACTAAATTCTAAGTTAAATGAGTTAGATTTTACTTCTGCTGCTAGGACAGCACCATCAAGTGAAATGATTACGCCCAGCTCTCTGGCTTGAAGCATTTGGTTTTGGGCGGAGGAAAGAGCACAGGCTTCACAGAGCACAGGACCTAGGTAGGGCAGGAGCCTGGATAGACCACCTACTAAAGGTGTGATCTTGAACCTCCACCTCATTATAAGAAGAACCAGCTCTCACAGGCGGGAAAATGCTCCATTGCCTGCCAGTGTAATATTAACAAACAGGAATCCACTTACCAGGGGAAGTCCTGGGTAAAGACTCATACGTGTCTATAGTTTCTCTGCCAGTAAGACATCCTGAAGGAATTATTTCATTTCACCCATGGAACTTGTGTTGTTTTTACATGCCATTGCCTTTCATAAACAACTAATGGGTTAAATGGAGTCATTGTTGGCTCATAGTAATATGACCTAGTTATTTGAAGGCACTAATTCTAGTCAGAGCACTTGACTCAAACATATTTTCTATTTTTATTCAGATACTGTATTAATGTTTGCAGAATTCTTTCATTCAGATAACGCTATTCATTAGTATTTGCAGAATTTCTTCTGCTAAAATAGATTCTACATATTCAATTTTGCTATTGTTGGCCTTCTATTTACATTTTCAGTTGTTACATTAAAACCAGAAAAAGAGTTCACTGAAAAATTTCTTCTCTGTAGAAGAAAACAGTCTAATAATCTTTGTCCCATAGTTTGGGATAGCTATCAAGCAGTTAGTACCTATTAAATGCAAAGCACAACCAAAGATTAGGATTTATTTGTCCAGTTTCCCCAGAAAGGCTACACGTGGGTGAGCTGCTCTTCCTCTCCCCTTCTTGGGTCTGTCTGGGAAAGCCCTCTGGTGAGCAGCAAAGACAAACCACACTGCTGTTTTGACAAGAAGTGCCAAGCCCTTCCATTGTTAATCTCTATGAATCTTTCTTTAGCGTACCTGCTGTGGTAACATGCATGGTCCTGCTTCAGGGAAAAGGTTAAGTGAAAGAAGGAGGAAGCCACAGGGTGAGAAAGGTCTCAGCTGCATTGAAAGGTTCTAATAATGTGCAGCCATGGAGGAACACATCTGTCGAATAAACAGATTTCATTTAAAATGCTACATTCGGAGATCACCTTTTGACTTTTCATTTTCATTTCCGAGAAGTTCCCACTTCAGTATTTTATTTAAAATGTGAACCATAACCTGTAGATAAAATTGAGAATCACTTTAAAATGTGAATATCTGTTGTATACTACACTGGAGGGGAGTGAGGAGGGGGGGAGAGGGGAGGAATATTGTGAGGGAATAATAAGGGCTAACCAATTTCTGTCATGAAAATTTGTGATGCTAAATTTACAGATGAGATTTTTGAAGCTAACTTTATAATGATGGTACAGTAGTCACATTTTGAAAAAGATCCACCTGTGCCCCCCTTTAATGTCCAGATGATGTGACCTTTAAAAACTAGATTAATAGGCTGATTATGTTAATGAAATTGGCATAGTTGAAGAGTTGAAGTTGAATTTCAGATACAACTGATTCTATTCATAGTTTTTAAAAATGTTCTTATTTTATATGATGCAACACTGTTTAAGAATACTACAAGTGTTTAACTCAGTTTTTTGTTTTGTTTTGTTTTTTTAGATATTAGGTTTAGGAAGACTGAATCTTCCCAATGGATTAAGTTCTATTTATGCATACTACTGAGCATTTAATATATAGCAAGGAAAATAATTTTTAGGTGTAACAATTATTTAGTTTTGGTGTTGACAAGAATGCCTATTTATTAGACTTTATCCTGAGCCAGGGAAAAATGTTGTGTAACTGGTCTGGATATTTAAAAAAAAAATCATATTCCAAATGTTGCATTGTCTGCTTCCAAGCAGATTCCCTTTTCCTGGTGTTCATTCTCTTGTATGTTTATTTGTTTACTTATTTTAATATCAGTCAATACTAAATATAGAGATAGTCTAACTTCTAGCAATTGCTTCAAATTATTTGTTGTACAAAGGTTTTACTCTGCTTTGTTCTTAACATAAAGGCAGCTGTGCTATATTGTTACCATTGAAATCCAAATAAATCAGAAAATTACAAAATGTACTGTTGATACAATGTTGAGATATATCCATATTGCAATGCATCCCTCCCACTGAAGTGTTCCCAGAAAATATACTTAGAAAATTACTTTTGCATACCCAGTGATATGCAAAATTTAGCTGTTTTAGAGCTAAATTTTCTCAGAATTTACTGTGATCCAAAAGAGAAAAAATATATTCAGTTAATAAAATACTGTTCTCTTACCTACATATCATGCGTAAGAACTTTTTTTATTCACTCTAGTATTTTAATAATGAGAAAGAAGTCTTATATACTTTTGGTTTGATGGAATATATCATAAAGATTTAAGATTTTACCTAATTTATTTTACAAACTGTTTAAATTTAAGAACAAATATTTTTTCAGAGTGTATTAATTTTATATAAATCTAAATGTATATGCAAAATATGTGAAAATTACTTTAAAGGTACATTCTCAAAATCTGAGAGGTAATAGTGTTTAACTAAGCAAAACATTTCTTCACTAGAATGACATAAATATCAAGTACTTTTACAATGATTGGTTCATTGAAGTACTGGAAGGTAAAGCATTGATAGACTGAAATTTCTTGTGTAATATTTATTACATCATTGAATGCAAGATTAGTATACACATTGCCATGAAACAATAAAGATACTTTAAAAATCCTATTTACCACAGCAGCACATATTAGTTTGCACTACTCTAACAAATATAGACAAACATTTATTTCTCACAGATCGAGAGGCTGGGAGGTCCACAATCAAGGCACCGGTAGAACTGATGTATGATAAAGGTCCCTTTCACAGTTTGCAGACAGTTGACTTCTTTGACACATTATCACATAACAGAGGTCATGTCTAGTGTCTCTTATACAGGCAGGGATCTCATCTTGAGGATTTCGTTCTCATGGCCCAACCACTTCCCAAATGCCTCACCTCCAAATAACATCACATTGGCAATTAGGGCTTAAACCTATGGATTTTGGAGGGACACCAACATTCAGTCTACAGTTCAACAGATTTATATATGAAAGAAATCTAATAATAAATATGTACCACTTAGCTGAAGAAAATTAGAAAATTTTCACAGACTTCAGTCTTAGCCTACATGGGTGCTATAGTTTTGAATTCTATGACATTTACTTTAATTTTATGTAACAATTTAAGTACACTGAATTGGCACTCATTGAAAAATAGCAAAGTATATTTTTCATTTATTGCATTGGGCAGACTCATTAGGACCATTTTGCTTTAATGTCTCTGCAGATCTTTTGGTCTTCTCTGGTGTTTAGTCACAAGTTTAGAAACATTATATTTTAGAGGAGCAAAGCCTTCAAGCTCCTCTAAGTCAAAAGCCTCATTTTGTAAATGTGAATAAGGTGAGACTCTAAGCCAAGAGATTAATAATGGAAGGGGTATGTATTAATTACTAGTGCCTCAAGACTGAAAATGGGGTTCCTATTCATCCTATATTTCAAATATGAGTTATCTGAGGTTTTAGAAGTGATTATAAAATCCAGTTATTGGACAACTTTAGAGGGCACTATAAAAAATATTGTTTCTAAATAAAACTATCCATTCATTATTGATATCATAATATGTGCATACATCTCTCAAATTGTTACCTTTCAATAACATTTGCACATAAGCAATATTATTTATCTATACTTTATTATCGACCCAAGTACTTTCAGATCTGTTATGCATGATTTGCACCAGTTGCAGGTACTTCCATTGAAGTGAACAGGAAGAGGAGGTACCTGTGAGAATAGGAAATATTCTGTTAATGGAATGAATAGAAAAGTGAGATAAAATGGATAGCAGTGCAGATTTTAAAAAGACTAAGGTCAAATAAAACCTAAGTCTATAGAATGGCACACTGGTTTCCATGTTTATGAGGAAAGGTCTATGAGATTTGTCTAAGAATGGCTGTGGTGGCAAAACCAGAGGATGCAGAAGATAACATAGGCAATAAAATCTCAGACACTTTCATAGCAGTATGTTTGCTGATCCGTCTTCTAGCATATGGGAGACTCAGGAGAAAATGAACAAAGGGGATTGCATCAAAATTAAAATCTTCCGCACAGCAAGAGAAATAATCCACAAAATAAAAAGGGAGCCCACCATATGGGAGGACACATTTGCCCATGATTCATCTGATAAAGGGTTATTATCCAAAATATATAAGGAACCTATACAACTTAACAAAAGGAAGACAAAATCCAACCAAAAAATGGGCAAAGGACCTAAATAGACATTTCTAGAAAGTGGATACACAGATGGCAAAGAAGCATATGAAAAAATGCTCAAAGTCACTGATCATCAGAGAGATACAAATTAAAACCACAATGAGGTATCACCTTACATCTGTCAGAATGGCTATCATCAACAAATCAACAAATGGCAAGTGTTGGAGAGAATATGAAGAAAAAGACTCTAATACAATGCTGGTGGGAATGCAGACTAATGGAAACATTATGGAAAACAGTATGGAGTTTCCTCAAAAAATTAAATATGGAACTTCCATTTGACCCAGTGATACCACTACTAGGAATATATCCTAAGAAACCTGAAACACCAATCAGAAAGAATGTATACATCCCCATGTTCTTAAAAACACAGTTTACAATAGCTGAGATCTGGAAACAGCCCAAGTGCCCATTGGTAGATGAGTGGATAAAAAAGTGGTGGTACATTTACATCATGGAATACTATACAGCAGTAAAAAATGAAGAATCCTTATCCTTTGAGACAGAATGGAGGGACTTGGCAAGTATTATGCTAAGCAAAATAAGCCAGTCAGAGAAAGACAAGTAGCACATGATCTCATAATAAACTGATGAACAAAATAGATCCAGAAACATAGAAGCGTGGAACAAACAGTAGAGTCTCAGAGGTAAGATAGAGGTGGGTGGGAAGAGATCAACCAAAGAACTTATATACATACATATGCATAACCCATGGACACAGACAATAGTGTGGGAAAGGTCTGGGGTTGGGGAGAGGCTGGCTAGAAGGGGTCAAGAGGGAAAAAAGGGCACATTTGTATTATTTCTAACTATAAAGATAAATGTTAAAAAAGACTTAGGGAGAGGGATGTTAAGAATGCTGACATCACAAACTTGAGAAAGCTTGGAATATTTTAACAAAGATTGTAAATCTTTTTGTACAAAGGAAATGATTTTACAAGCTTCTTGTTAAAACATTTCCCAATGGAATCTGAAAATTTTTCAATGAGTAAGGGATATCAAATGGAAATTAGATGTACCCACTTGTACTAATAAAAAATAGTATAATGTTTGTTTATAATTTTAATCATTTTATTTGAGCTAAAATAAACATTCACTGGGGCTTATATTGTTTTTATACTAGCCTTTTCTTTCCTCACACAATATTTTTCTTGCTAATCTTAATCTTGTTCCAAGGGATGGGCTTCAGAGACCTTGAACTGAACATTTTCTTTTATATGTATGCCTACTAGAGTCCTTTCTGCTATTTTGAAAACAATCTTTATAAAATACTTTCATGTCAAATAGCACTATCAGGAGCTCTTCCCTTTTGGCAGTGTTGGATGCTGCTGTGCACAGCTGTGTAACATAAATCATTTCCCTTAATAGATTTTGATGTCTAAAATTGTTTCACAGTGTGGACTATTTTTGTTCATAATGGGCAATGGAAATGTGAGAGAAAAAATGAACCACACACAATATGGGTTGTTCTTTCATCTTTGAGTATGTGAAAACATGAAAGCAACACTGAGGAAGCATTATCAATACGTTCTGAAAATTCACTGGACAGTGAATCTTTTTCCCAAGAAAGGGGTAAAAATGTTACTAGAATTTTATCTTGACCCACCCAAAAGGGTTTCTATTCAAAATCCAACAAAAGATGCTTTATACAAGCAGGAAACTTGATGGAGCATGTATCTTGATGATACTTTAGGAAAATAAAGCATGTCTTTTTGAAATGATATCATTCTAAAGTTACAAATAGTTTAAGAAGACCCTGAAAAAAACAAAATATTAGTCCTATTAGGGCAGGACATTTATCTAGTCCTCCCCCACTTTCTAGAACCCTGATTATCACAGTCAATAAATATTAGATAGACTGATGCATTACTAGTCAGAGGAACTACCAGCTGTAGATTTTTATTCCATTATGGAATTAGATATACTGTTCAGTCTTGCTATGTAATCTACTCTTGTTTTATGATTCAAGTGTACACATTTATACCATCTGGGACATTCAGTCTGTGAGCTCCCTTTGAACATTTGAAAGACACTCTGTTGACATCAAATGGTAAGCTGTTTCTTTCACAAGCAAATTTTTTTCTGAAACCCAGTGTCTGTATATATATATATAGAACTCTTACCAAGTTTGTCATCCCACAGAACTTTTCTGTTTGTCAGTAAACATCATTTCTACATGTACATGTTGACACTAAAGGCTTGACTAGAAATTCTAAGAGAAGGCTTGCACTCTGTTGTCACAATTATCAAATTTATGAAAGGACATTGAGTCACAGCCAATAAATAAGTTTCCATCAAAGAAATATGGATAGAATATAATGTTCTCTACTACTCAGAAATAATTGTGACTTTCCAGTGAATAAATCCTGAAATGCTTGATTGGATTTGGAAGATAAATTTTAATTATTTTGAGAGAAATTGAAAACCTGTTTAGAAAAAAAAATGACAAGAGTTCATTTATTCCTGAATTGCTTTACTTGATAGAAAAGTTTGTCCATGCAAGAGATACAATTTTCTAATCAGGGCTCTGGATTCACCATTATAGGAATTACTGAAAAAACCATTAAGATCTTCTGACCAAACTGCTACTTTGGAACAGAGAATTATATGCAAATAGCTATGCAGCATTTACAGTACTTGAGTATATATTGCTATAGATTGAGTGAATGCCATGTGTTGTTCATATTTCTGCAGAAATCACTAGACACTTATAAACTCTAGAGGCCTTCTTTAAGGGTTATTAACCTTAAACAATGGTAAAGAGAAAACATGGTTTGATAATCCTTTTCTCATTGGCATAGTTACCATCAGTGATACAAATATCACCAGATGTTCTTCATAATTTGAGTATAAAGCCAATTATATGACAAGAATCAAACCTAAGTAACATTGAATTACTGGTGTGGGCTATGGAAATGCTAATTCAATTTGCTGTTATATACCTTTGTGAGTTGGAATTTTTCCTGTTTCTGTCCCAGTGAAAATATGAAAATTAATTCAGTGTCAAAGATAACAAACATTTCTGGAAAAAACTAATTGCCAGTTCAAATAATAGCAGGATCCCACAGAATTTTACTTTTGAGGATAATTAATTTTTACTTTCATTTACTTGGAATATTTGGATAATTTCATCTTTTGTAGGAACTGGCCATTATTTTAGTACAGTTAATGAGAGTAAAAGAGATAATTCTTTGTGAAAATGTTTTCCTATGTTATCTACCTGAAGGAAATAATTTTCTAAAAAGCAAAATAAGTTATATATAAACTTTTGTGACTATGAAAATGATTGTTTTCCTTAAGAAGGAAAATAGTAAACTAGGAATAAAGAAAACTACTTCAACACTATAAAAGCTATGTATGAAAAAGCCACAGATAGTTTCCTATTTATTGGTAAAAGTTTGAACGCTTTTCCTCTAAGATCATTGCTTCTACCTATACAGTATTGAAAATCTCATCCAGAGTAATTACATAATAAATAATGAAAGGCATTCAGATTGGAAGTGAACAAATAAAATTATTTCTGTTCACAGAAAATGTGATTCTTAAACAGAAGACCTTAAAAATGTGACAAATCTAAACTAAACACATCCTGTTAGGACAAATAAGTGAAGCTGTAGGATACAAAATCAACACATAAAAATAATTTTCCTTTTTATACACTAACAATGAACAATTTGAAAAGAAAATTAAGAAAATAGTTTCATTTGTAATGGCATCAAACATAATAAAATAGTAATTACCATAACTAAGGAGACAAAGACATGTTTATGGAAAACTAGAAATTATTACCGAAAGAAAAAAGACACAAATAAATGGAAAGACATTCAGTGTTCATGGATTGGAAGAATGAATATTGTTTACACATCAATGTAACCCAAGGCAATTTACAGATTCAATGTAATCCTTCTTAAAATCCCAAGAATTTTTTCCCCAGAAATAATATAATCTATCATAAAATGTATCTGGAATTTCAAGGAACTTCAAGTAACCAAAAGAATCCTGAAAAAGAACCAAGTTATAATATTCACACTCCATGATTTCAAAATATTTTACAAAGCTATAGCAATTAACAGAGTGTGAAATTTGCACAAAGATAGCTATATAGGCCAATGGAATAGAATAGAGTGTCTAAACATCAGCTCTCTCAGATATGGTCAAATGATTTTCAACAAGTGCACTAAGCCATTTCAATAGAAAAAGACCAGTATTTTCAACAGTGTTGCAAAAATTGAATATTCACACAAAATTATTAAAATTGGATCCTTAACTTACATCACACACAAAATTAAATCAAAATGGATTGAAGACCATTAACTCAAAATGGATATAAGAGCTAATACTATGAAATTCTTAGAAGAAAATATAGGGGGAAACCTTACAATATAGGATTTGGGAATAATTTCTTAGATATGACACTAAAGGCACAGGCAAAAAAATAGAAAAATAAATTTGACTTCATCAAAATGAAAAACTTTTGTGCATCAAAGGACACTAGCACAATGGAAAGGCCTGGGAAAACATATTTGCAATTCATATAACTGATAAAAGATTGATATGCAGAATATATAAAGGATTATTACAACTCAGCAACATAAAAACAACCTGATTTAATAAATGGACAAAGGACTTGAATAGACATTTCCCCAAAGGTATATAAATGTTCAATAAGCACATGGAAAAATATTTAACATCACTAGTCATTAGGGAACTGTCAGTCAAAACCACAAGGAGATGTCACCTCATACCCATTAGGATGGCTATTATAAACAAACAAAGCCCAGAAAATAACAAGTTTTGGCAAAAATGTTGAGAAAATGAAATGCTTATGCATTGTCAGTGGGAATACAAAATCTTGTAGAATCTGTGGCAATGATATAGCAATTCTTCAAAAAACAGATGTGGGGAGAACTACCATATGATATAGCAATTCTAATTTTGGAAATATACCCAAAAGAAATGAAAGCAAGGATTCCAACAGATATTTGTACATCCATGTTCATAGCAGCCTTATTCACAGCCAAGAGGTGAAAGACTTGCAATATTATTCAGCCTCAAAAAAGAAGGAGATTCTGACACATGCTGCAACATGGATGAACCTTGAAGACATTATACTAAGTGAAATAAACCAATCACAAAAAGACAAGTAAAGTAGAATGGTGGGTACCAGGGGCTGGAGGGAGGGAAGAAGGAGGAGTTATTATTTAATGGGTATACAGTTTCAGTAGGGCATATGCAAAAGTTCTGGAGAAGGATGGTGATGGCGGTTGCATAACAATATGAATGTATTTAATATCTCATCAGTGCAGTTAAAAATGGATAAAATGATAGATTTTATGCCATGTATATTTTACCATAATTTAAATCAAAAGCATGGGATTTATTGTTAAGGAAAGGCTACAACCATGTCTCATAGAACTTTAAGAAGGAAAGTAGATATATGCATTATTAATATGGCCCAGGTGAAATAGATGGTTTGCTTTTAATACCTTCTACCTCTTCCTTTCTGGATTTTTCCTAATTCTTATATTTTCTCTGCATTCTAAGAACTTTACATTGTGATAATCTGTGCATATCATTCTTTCCTGAGTTCTGCACCAGTTTTTCCACTATTATTGCTACTAAAACTTTAAAATAGCAGGTAGTTTCAGATTTTAATGTAGATGTGTAGCATATGGAATTAAAAGGTGAATCAGGCACAATTCAAGAAAAATTGTTGAAATGGTTTAAAACATACAATTTTCTAGTGGAGGAAATGAATACTTAAGAAACTCTCTGATGCATTTTTGAATAATCCAGCAGTTATTACAAGTTCATGATTGCCTTTTAAAATAAGAATTAGTTGAAAATCTATGCTCTTTAGATTCATTTTATAACAAAAAGAAACCCTGTTGAGATGAAAGGGGAAAAATGTCTTATTTAGCAATTTTTCTAGTTCTACCACTTCCAGAAATCATCACCATTATCCTTGTGTATTAAAAAGAACAATGAACATTGCAAACAGATGTCAACTAGTAATTTTACTATAAGGTAATTTCTTGGTGTTCAAAAAAATGTTTGACACCTATAGAAAATGTGTGTATATTTCATACACATAATTGCTAAAATATGGTGATAAAATAGTTTTGAATATTTATGATCACAAGTAGAGAGTTATAAAAATTGGTGGAAACTAAAGTAAACTTGATAAGGTGCTGGTGGCAAATTCCAGCAGGTCATAATTATGTGAGAAGTTAGTCAGAAGGCTGAAGGACACCTTTAGCCAGCTGAAGATCTGCATATTATTGCCTGCTGCCAGACAGCTGAGGGCAGTTCCCCCAACCTGATGGTCCTTTATTGTTTATCAGACTTTACCTTTGATATGTATATCTGCTTTGTTAAAAGGTAAAATGTGGGTCCAGAGATTCGAAAAGCCCACTTCACCAGAAAGTGGAGCATCTCTGGCTCCCCCAGGCCTCCCAAATTTATGTTTCTTGTCTAGTATCTAGTTTATTCATTTATATGTAGTTCCTTCTCCAGATTCCTGAACCCTAGCAGTGGAAAGACCCTAGCAATAATGATACATATTTATTCAGATACATGCATAGCTAATTGAATAACATACACACACACACACGTGTGTATGTGTATATATATATGTGTGTGTGTATGTGTGTGTGTGTGTGTATTACATATTACATCTAACTATATAATTTAGTTTATTTTTGTTCAACCAAAGTCCCTGAGCCACTAGTGTCCATGAGGTAAAAATTGGGATATTCTGGCTATTTCAAATATTTCAAAGGCCTTATAGAAATTGTAAATTTAACCACACTTTGGTTCATAGACTAACCAAGTTTCTTTGCTTTTGGATAGAATGACATCAGTTCTGTCTGGAAATACTAGTGTCCTTAGGCTGACTAGAAACTCTGATAGACCTCTAATTCTAGGTATTTGATAAGAAGGACTTGTATGCATGCATATAAGTATGATAAATGGACACAGACACCAAGGTAGTGAGGGCATGGGTGGGGGGTAGGGCGGTGGGGAAACAATGGGGGGGAGATAAGGACACATATGTAATACCTTAATCAATAAAGAAAGAAAAAGAATGGAATAGCAAATTCACAGTTAAATCTTAGAACAGAGCTTTAAGAACTCATATTCTGAAGTAAAAAAAGACCTGGTTCTACCCTTGACCCAGCACTCACTAGAAGTTCTACGTTGAGCAAGTTACTTCATGCCTCAAACACAGCACCTCCATTTTCTCATTTAAAATAGAAGATGTCTGCTTTATAAGAAATAAATAAGCTACTGAAAGCAAAATACCTAAAATCAAACAATCTACTTCAATAAAATGTGGCTATTAAAATTCCTGTTATTATTACAGACTATAGCTGGTTTGTAAAATCTTTCAAAATAGGGATCAAGAAGTAAAATTAATAAAGTAGATCATTAGTAACAAAGCAGGTTTAGTTAGTGTTTAAAAGTGGCATTTCTCAATCATCCTTGAATTTTCATGTAGAAGACCTCAAGAACATGCACCAGGTGTTTTGTTATTAAATAATATTTTGTCCAAAATGTGATTAAAAAAATGTACTGCTTGTGGGAATGCAAACTGATATAGCCACTATGGAAAATATAAATACTCCTAAAAATATTAAGAATAGTTATGATATGGCCCAGCAACCCCTCTTTGGGGTATCTATCCCCAAAATCTGAAACATTTATTCATAAAGATATATGCATCTCTATGTACAGTGCAACATTATTCATGGTGGTCAAGACATAGAAACAACTGAAGTGTCCTTTGAGAGATGATTGGGTAAAGAAGATGGGGTACATATATACAATAGAATACTACTCAGGCATAAAAAAGATGAAAAACTGCTATTTTATGGGACCAAATGGATGGATTTTGAGAATGTCATGCTAAGCAAAATAAGTCAGAAAGAAAAAGTCAAGAACATTATGATTTCACTTGTATGTGGGATATAAAACTGAATAACAAATGAACAAACAAGACAATTGAACAGAGGAAAACTCATAGACACAAGCAACAGTATTATGGTTACCAGAGGGAAAAGAGATGGGGTTATGAAGTAGTAAAGAGTAAAGTGAGTCAAATTTTGTTGACAATAGATTTGACATTGGATAATAAATACACAATGTAATATACAGATGATGTATTATAAAACTGTAACTTGAAACCTATCATTTTATTAACCAATGTCATCCCAATAAAATTAAAGAAAATGTTTGTATGACTGGGTTGCCAAGCACTATTTAACAACCAGGAAAATTACTCTTACTATGGCTAATTTGACAAGTCAGGGCAAGAACAATCTTGTTAAAGGGACATCTCCATAACTGCTAAGAATTTCAACCCAAAGAAGGGTGATTTGTGGTTAAGAAAACTTTTTTTTTTGAGGTTGACCATTTTTTTTAATACAGTTAGGATTTATATATATATATATATATAAAAATATATATATATATATATATATATATTGGAATAAACCCTTATTCTGAATTACCAAGTGTCCAAATCTTGCTTCTCCCAAGCCTCTTGGATCACTTATACCCAAGGGAGGGGCAGGGGAGGAGGCTGGGAAAGCCAGAAAATGCCTTTGCTACATAAAAGCATTTAGGATTTCAAGAACATTGAGATTCAACAGGGAGGTGCTATGTTCAATTACAGGGGTCCATCACAGACACCATGGAATTCTGATATGCCCGGATGGCAGGAATATTAAGATTGTGTTAGATGTAACCCTAATAGTAATTCCTCATATTTTACAGTGCCTATGGGTTGTGAAGTATTTTCGGTTATGTACATATGTCATTAGATCCTCACAGCAATTGCTTTAGGGCAGGATATTATTATTTTAATATTATAAGTGAAGAAAAGGACTTGCTGTGGGTAAGTGGTTTAGCTAAAGTACTTGGTTAATAAGAGACCAAGCCAGGATTAGGTCCTCAGTCTTTTGATTTCACTTTGTGTGTGGTGATTTATTAGAATGTCATATGCAAAAAAGCTTTACATTAATAAAGTAAACTTAAATGTGAGAAATAATCTTTATGCTAATCTATACTTGTCATTTGTTGCTAAGCTTTCTTTTTCTAATATTTTATTATTTCTTAAGAAGCCAAATGGGTTGTGAATGCTAATTTATTTTTTCTCTCATTAGGCTCAAATTATAAAAGATGTGATTTTGAGGATGGGCTCTGTAATATGACACAAGATCAGTCTGCAACTTGGTTGGATGAAGAGAAATGGGATAACTGGCCTATCATCTCCATTTTATGACCACAATGGCGCTATCTCTGGTAAATACTTTGAATTTCTTTCTTTTATTTCTACCTTTTATGTCTTATTATGGCAATGGAATCTTGGCTGTTATTTAGATATGAATAATTATGCTGTCTAATTTTCTTTATACTGTAACCATTTTCAAGACATTTATTATTCTAAAATATTACATTGGATTTTTATAATTAAGTTCATGGGATCCCAAAAGTATCTAGACAATAATTAGGATTTCCTATATATTTTGACTCTTTATGGAAATTGTGAAATTTAAACATGAGACTACATAAATTAATT
The DNA here is from genome assembly GCA_011751065.1 of Lasiurus cinereus. Classification (NCBI taxonomy): domain Eukaryota; kingdom Metazoa; phylum Chordata; class Mammalia; order Chiroptera; family Vespertilionidae; genus Lasiurus; species Lasiurus cinereus. Next base: position 33,503,852 of record JAAGEH010002534.1, read on the forward strand.
CATCAATTTTATGTTTTGCTTTTGGCTAGACTGATTTCAAGAATCCCACCTAGCTGGTTTGGCTCAGTGGATAGAGCATCAGCCTGCAGACTGAAGTGTCCCAGGTTCAATTCCGGCCCCCGTTGCAGGCTCAATCCCCAGTGAGGGGCGTGCAGGAGGCAGCCGATCAATGATTCTCTCTCATCATTGATGTTTCTATCTCTCTCTTCCTCTCCCTTCCTCTCTGAAATAAAAATATACATTTTTTAAAAAGCATCTCTTTGGCATTAGTATATTAGCATAGAAGCTTGTTAGCAGAGTGTGAAAAGATCCTGGCTGAGAGATTAAAATAAAGCCAATATTTCAGTAGTAGAACTGCAAATATGGCCTTTGTATTTTTTAGTTATAGTTGTATCCTCAGTGCCATAAAGAACAACTATTATACCATGTGTCAATAAACATCTCTATATCTAGGCTTCTTATGTGTAAATGGGATTAATGCTACCTAATATTCACCCTGTTGTAAATTTTCAATCAAGTTATATATGATAAATTTTCTGAGCTAAATTTTAAAATCTATTAGAACATTAAAACATGTCTGTGTCAATATTTGAAGTCTACTAAAGCTCAGGGCAGAGCGATAACAATGTATTACTGATTTAAAAAAAATCATTTCTTTTTTTTATGGAAGGCCTGAGAAAGGCGGAGGTAGGAAGGAGGGGATCACAGGGGGTGGTAGGGGGAGAAAGAGGGAGGGGAAGGAAATATCTGTAATACTTTCAACAATAACAATACTTTTTATTTTTTTAAAGATCATCTTTCTTATGAATATTTAAAATCAGGTTTAAATTCAAAGTATTTACCAGAGATAGCGCCATTGTGGTCATAATTTAATGGTAATATTAAAACTTTTGCACTTTGACCAATTGTTAAATTGGACCTGAAATCTGTATATTTTGAAATAAGCATACCATTAAACAGCATCCAAACTTTTTATTTTGTTCTAGAAAGGAGTGATGGTTTTAACCTAGGACTGTAGCCTTTGCTATTCTCCAGAGCCAAACCTGCAGTGATCCATTGATGGACATATTTTTGAGTTTTAAAAGTCTCATCTATACTGTGTTAACTCCTGGCCATATTAACTCTGTTTTCCTTAGTAAGCTATAAGCAAACTCTTTGTGCCCACTTATTTTTTATTTGTTTAGTTTTTGCCTCTGGCAGTTTATGATAAACATTTTCAAGGCTATGCAAAAGTTGAAAAAGTTTCTGGTGAGTAAGCATATATTTAGGTAATACAACTCAAATAACTATATTTGTTTTATCAAATAGCTATTCATCTATTTATTCCTTTATTTCTTAATCCATCATATTTGCAATGCATTCAAAGAAAATTGAAGGAATCACTTTACCCCAAATGAAGCATGGTATCCTTAACTCAATGCAAGGCATGGGATATTTTCTGGTTTCTGTAAATAAAAAGTTGCTGGTTTTTATTAGTTTGTGTTTGTGTGTGTGGTGTTTGTTTGTTTGTTTGTTTTACACAGCCAGACCCATTCATTCACTAATTGTCTGTGGCTGCTTTTGTGCTGCAAACTTGGATTTGAGTTTTTTAGTGGTTGGAGAGACCATATAGTCCACAAAGTCTAAATGATTTGGCCCTTTAAGAAAAGTTTGTCTGCTCCTACACTAGAGTTCAAGTTCTCTTTTTTTCTTTGAGGTAATTTTAAATTAGATTAAAAAACCAAGATGAAGTGTACTCATTGATAAATTCTGACAAATGTGTTCACCTGTGCAACACATCCTTAACAAAGTGTGAAACATCACTGTCTTGCTGTTGTGGCAGCCGTTCAAATGGCTCAGGAGAATGATCAGTCAGTCAGCCCTCAGAGGATTCAGAAAAGAAAATCTTTACTACGCAGTGCTGTTAGTCCAGGGATTCTGATCCAAAGCCTGAACTGCCAATATGGGGAGGTTTTGATACACATATCTTCTTGTGTGGGCCCCTCTGGGTGGGCTTTGTAGCTCCGCCCAAACCAGTTAGAATGGGGCTTGTAAGATTACTGTTTAACTAGATACTGAACTAGGCTGTAAGCCCCCAAAGTTGCCCCCCCCGCCCTATTTTCCTTCTCAATACTGGGAAGTTTCCCCACGTATCCTCCTAGTCAATCCAGGCTCCTGCCCTTCACTCTCAAGACAATCACTATTTTTATTCCTGCAACACCCAAACGTTAGATTTGCCTGTTCTAGAACTTCATATAAATGGTTCATACACTGATGTTTAAGGCTTTTTACACTTAGTATAATGCTTTCTGATTCATCCATGTTGTAGCATGTATCTTTAATTGTTTTCTTTTATTGCTGGCCAGTATGCAGTTGTATGGGTTATTCTCCCATTACCCTATTGATGGACGCCTTCGTGTTTTCTTATTTTGAGCTATTACAATAAAACTGCTTTAAACATTTTTTTTTGTGTTAATGCTCACCCAAAGATATTTTTCCCATTGATTTTAGGGAGAGTGAAAGAGAAAGAGTAGGGGGGGGGGAGAGAGAGAGAGAGAGAGAGAGAGAGAGAGAGAGAGAGAGAGAGAGAGAGAGAGAGGAAGAAACATCCATCTGAGAGACACACATCAATTGGTTGCCTATTGCATGTGCCCTGACTAGGTCTGGAATCAAATCTGTGACCTTTTGATGTGTGGACTGATACTCTAACTACTTAGCAATACCAATCAGGGCTAACTTGTTTTGTTTTATTCCTTCAAATATCCATTCCTATAACACTATGCCCTTTTGTTTATCTTTAAAGCCTCCTGAAGCTCCCAATTTTAATTTTTTAAAATATAAGCATTATATTAATCACTAGATTTTTTTAATACCAACATGTCCTAAATTGCTCTATGCTGTCCTTTCTGAAGGTTGCTGGAAACCATAATCTATTACTTAATACTTGTCAGGTTGTATTATGTAGATAGTAAATTGGATTATTACATTAAGGAAAAACAGCAGAAGACAAAAAATGAAAAGAAGAATCTTACATTCTCACTCTCTAGATCATATTTTTTTGCAGCCTTTATAATTTTAACATATTTTTATTTGGGAATCATAAAAAAATAAAGTACATTTATTCCTTTATGTGTGTATTTTTTTTAAATTTCTATTGAGCATTTCCACTGTTCCACAATCTGTTCTAGGACCTACAGATATAATAGTGAACAAAAACATGGCTCTTGTCCTCAATGAATTTGTAATCTAGTGATGGAGACATAAACCTAATACCTTTTGTATTCCAGAGATCTGCATATGTTTTTCTTTAAAGGGCCAGATAGTAAATAATTTTGTTTTTTTTTAGGCCATAAAGCCTACTTGACTCTACATTGTATTGTGAAAGTAGAATAGACAACACATAAGAATCAAACATGGTTGTGTTATAATAAAACTATTAATGGACCTTTGCATTTATAATTCATATAAATTTCACAGGTCATAAAATATTGTAGAAAAATTTCAGCCATTTAAAATGTAAAAACCCTTAGCTCTCACACAAAATTTGGTGGCAAATGTGATTTGTCTATAGGCTATGGTTTGCTGTCCCTCCTCTGTTTAATAAACATTCAGTATTTTTGCATGTAACAATATGCAATTTTGGTGATACATGAGTACAGGATAACATTCTTCCTCTAAGAACAAACAAGTTATAATCTTAATTTTAGTGGCCAGTGTTCACTTTTGTAGCAAATGTAGCTGAAGCCTACCTTGATGTTTACCTTGATTCTACAAAAGAATTAGCTTTGGTATTCATCTAAATTTTCAATTAAAGATATTTTTATAGTAGTCAAGCCTGTTTTTTAATAATAAAAATACAAATAAGATTTGTGTTCATGAAGTGGAATTACAGTGTATTATTATACTTGTCCAGTTTATGTTGTAGTTACAGTATTTTAAAAGTAAAAAGTAATAAAGAAAAATTTATTTTAAATATATTTTATTGATTTTTTAACAGAATGGAAGGGAGCAGGATAGAGAGTTAGAAACATTGATGAGAGAGAAACATTGATCAGCTGCCTCCTGCACATCCCCCACTGGGGATGTGCCTACAACCAAGGTATACGCCCTTGACCGGAATCGAACCCGAGACCTTTCAGTCCGAAGGCTGACGCTCTATCCACTGAGCTACACCAGCTTTGGCAGAAAAATTTATTTTATATGCTTATATATACATATTTACATATGGTGATGACAATTGTTCATTTTAATTCAAAAGCATTTGTTAATCCCAGTGTGTGTAAGGCATCATGATAAATTCTGTGAATATTTTAAAGACTATTAAAATAGTTGTTGCATATCAAGGTGTTTGTGATCTTTTTAGAAAGCTTTTTTTTTTTAACAAAGTGTAAGATTTTTATAGGAAGTAGGGTGGGGAAGGGGAGCTATTGTCAAAAGAAAAAATAGATTATACTTGGGCCCAGACATCTCTTTTTTTTTTTTTTAAGGGAAAAGAAGGGTATCGATGCAAGAAATGTCCTAACATATAGAGAATTTTTATAAGAGTTTATTTGAACTAAACTCAGGACATATGCCAGGAAACAATATCTCAAATGTCCCAGAGAAAAGGTTTTGTAGTTTTTTCTTTTTCTTGGTCAACTTTTACAATTTTTATTACTTTATTTTTTAAAACCATTTTTAAATTACAGTTGAAATGCATTATTATATTAGTTCTGGGTGTATACTCTAGTGATTATTAGACATTACATAACTTACTAAGGGATCATCCCAATAAATCTCATAGCCACTTCCTTCTTCTCCTCTTTTTCAGTTTCTCCTTCAGAGGGGGTATTCATCCTTAGCTTCCTCGACTTTTGCAGCCTTAATGGTCTCCTCCTCCTCGATACATAGTTATTAGAATATTATTGACTATACCCTATGCTCTACTTTATATCCCCATGACTATTCCATAACAACTAATTTGTAGTTCTCAATTGCTTCACCATTTTCACCCATCCTCCCACCTCCTCTCCCATCTGGCAACTGTCAAAATGTCCTCTGTATCATGAGTCTATTTTTATTCTGCTTGTTCATTTATTTTGTTTTTCAGGTTCAATTGTTGATAGATATGTATTTATTATGATGTTATTGTTTAAATATTTGCCTTTATTCTTCTTAAAGAAGATCCTTTAGCACTTCATGTAATACTAATTTGGTGGTAATAACTTCCTCGAGCTTTTTCTTGTTTAGGAAGCTCTTTATCTGTTCTTCAATTCTAAATGATAGCTTTGCTGTGTAGTGTAATTTTGATTGTAGATCCTTGCCTTTCATCAGTTTGAATATTTCTAATCAATCCTTATTGAGAAAGAAGCTGACTGTCTTATTGGGAGCTCTCTTGTAGGTAACTAATTGCTTTTCTCTTGCTGCTTTTAAGATTCTCTCTTTGTCTTTAACATTTTATATTTTAACTAGTGGCCCGGAACATGTAATTCATATGGGGGGAGGGGGATCTCTCAGCCTGGCCTGAATCCTCTCCAATCTGAGACCCGTGTGGGATCAGACCTAAATGGGCAGTTGGACAACCCCCTCGCAATCCAGGACTGCTGGCTGGCTCCTAACTGCTCACCTGCCTGCTGGCTTGATCACCCCTAACCACTCTGCCTGCTAGCCTGATTACCCCCAACTGCACCCCCTGCCAGCCTGCTCATCCCAAACTGGCCCCCTCTGTTGGCCTGCTTATCACCAATTCCACCCCCCCACACACACAGCCTGATCACCCCCAACTTCCCTCCCCTCCTGGCCTGATCACCTTCAACTGCCTTCCACTGATGGCCTGATCACCCCTAACCACCTCTGCCTTGGCCCAGCCACCATGGCTTTGTCCAGAAAGACTTCTGGAAGGTCTCATGTTCTAATTAGCATATTACCCTTTTATTAATATAGATAGGATATGACATACTGCCATAACTATAACATATGTACCAGTATTACTCTATGAGAATACAAACTTCATGCAATAGAAAGGCATCTAATACATTACATTGTATATGTTATAAGTAGTAGGAAATAATGTATTCATAGCAATAACATACACCCTATGACTTCCCTTCCTGATTTGGAATGGCTCCCCAGTTCTTTGAACATTTCCTGGCCCCTAATGTATTATTATTATTATTGTCATTCAGTGTAACTTTATTTACTGTTTATTGCACATGATTTGAGGTCTTTAATTTCTAACCACCGAAGATTCAAAGGACTATTTTTCCATGAACTTTAACATTAACATCAGTGAATTCATGTGTTTTTATTGTAAACATCTGAATTATTCACATTGTCATAGATCCTGAACTCATAAGCATGGACCATGCAAGCAAGCCAGAAAGCCACTCTGCAAGCAAACAGATACTTTGCATAAGGAGAAAAGTCATAGCACAACATTTAATGTCCAACTTGAGTCACCTCAGAATGTTATATATATTGACTTCTTAATTCATATAATATCGGGAACTCAACTGCTTGGTTGGTGACATGGTTGACCTGATTTCAGGAGGATTATTTCTGAAATAATTAAGGAAAGGGATACTCAATCTTCATTTGGGGCTTGCTCCTCCCCAACACTTTCATCTTTCTTTTTGTCCTCAGCTTCTTGGGCATCTTCTCCTTCACCTTTACCTCCTTCTTCTTCCTCCTTTGCATCCTCAAATTCTTCCTTGACATCTTCTTCCTCTTCCTCTCCTTCCTCTTCCTCAGCCACTTCCTTCTTCTCCTCTTTTTCAGTTTCTCCTTCAGAGGGGGTATTCATCCTTAGCTTCCTCGACTTTTGCAGCCTTAATGGTCTCCTCCTCCTCGATCTGCTCCTCCTGGATGTGGCTGGTGTATTAAGAAGGGAAGGAGTGAACAGACATCAAGTAGTAGATAGTCTATAGACTACCTTAGGCAGATCGACCAAAGATCTGGGAACTCTGGGAATAGCCACTGGCTATGCTTCCCACGCTGGTGAAATTGAGCTGGGTTTCCTCACCTTCCAAGAGTTTCCTGTAAACTGCAATGTCAATGTCCAAAGCCACATTTCACTCTTTGTAATTCTCAACTCATTTTCTAATTTGTTGATTGCGTCCTGCATAGCACTAACATCAGAGTTCTGCTTATCCTCCTGCTCTCACAGCTGCTTTCCCAGAGCTTAATTCATGTCCCGGCATGCTTTTATCTCCAGGGTCTTGGCCTTGAGCAGGTGGTGGCTTTCAGATACCTTGTCCTTGGTGGCGAGTATCCCGTAGGTGTTCTTGGCAGTGCTCTCAGTCAGCATGGTGAAGCAGCTCTTGTACCATTCTTCTGCATTCTGCATGTTTTTGCAGCCAGCTTCTAGTACTGGGCGCGGATGTCCTTGAGCACGACAGACAGGTTGGACTTGGAGAACATGTCCATCTCCATGGAGATTTGAGCATACTGTATCTACGTCTGCAACTCTGCAATCTCCTCTTCATGCACCTTCCTCAGAAAGGTGATTTAGACCATCAGGCTGTCCATGTGCTTTTCCAGCTCAGCGCCAGTGAGAGACGCTCATCTGCACCTTTGTGTGCCTCCAAGAGCCAGCCCTCTGCGTCATCATGGTTCAGAACCTCTACCTGGTAGCATGCCCACAAGTTGCTCCCAGTCCCTTCCAAGCCCTGGTGCCTGCTAACTGCCCACTGCCCTCTCTTCACCAGGGACAGGGCACAGTGGGCCAGACACAGGTATCCAATTTCATTAAAATGTTCAACCCCGGCCTGCTCCACCTGAGTCCACATGCAGCCTGGAGGCAGACTGTGATCCCAGAGACCCTGGCCACCCCTGCCTATCCAGGTCCTCTATGGTGGCTTGAACCCAGCAGGCAGCATCAGGCACTGCCTGCCAGGTCTGCTGAGTTACTAATCTCAACCTGGACTCTGGGGCAGCATCAGGCGCAGCCTGCCAGGCCTTCCCAACCCTGATGGCTTCCTGGATTCCATAGGTGGTGTCGGGTGCTGCCCACCTGGCCTGTCCAGTCTTCGATGGCTGCCTGGGCCCCATGGGTGGCATCAGGTGCTGTCCACCTGACCTGCTCAACACCGATGGTGGCTTGGATCCTGGGTGGCATCAGATGCAGCCCGCCAGGCCTGCCTGGACTCAGATGGCTGCCTGGACCCTGTGGGTGGCATCAGGCGCTGCCAGCCTGGCCTGTCCGGTCTCCCATGGTGGACTGGACTTTGGGGGTGGTATCAGGTGCTGCTTGCCTGGCTGCCTGGTTCCCATTGGTGGCCTGGACCACATAGGTGGCATCAGGCACAGTCTGTCCCTCCTGCATATGCAAATTCACCCTCCATCTTTGTTGTCTTAATTTGCATATCACTCCTGATTGGCTGTGGTCATAGTGTAGGTATGGTCAATTAGCATTGTTCTCTTTTATAAGTGTGGGTTATGATGTGTTTTGGTGTGGGCCTCTTTGGGATTTGTTTGAGATTCTCTGTGCTTCCTGGACTTGTAAATCTATTTCCTTCACCAAATTAGGTAAGTTTTCTGTTATTATTTTTTCAAATAAGTTTTCAATTTCTTGTTCATTCTCTTCTTATTCTAATATCTCCATGATGTGAATGTTGGTATGCTTAAATTTGTCCCAGAGGGTCCTTATATTATCTTCAACTTTGGATTCTTTTTTCTTTTTGCTGTTCTGATTGGATGCTTTTGCTTCCATATATTTCAAATCATTGATTTAATACTTCACTTACTCTATTGTTGATTCCCAGTAAATTATTCTTCATTTCAGTTAGTTCATCTTTCATTTCTGACTGGTTCTTTTTTACAATGTGGAATTTCTAAGTTTCTTGAACATCCTTATAAACAGTATTTTGAACTCTGCATCAAGTAGATTGCTAGTCTCCATTTTGTTTAATTCTTTTTCTGGAGTTTTGTTCTGTTCTTTCACATGCACATACAGTGGTACCTCAAGATATGAGTTTAATTAGTTCCATAACCTTGAGGCTTGGGAAACTATGAGATGCTCGAGTTGAGGTAAACTGGTGGGTCCTGTGCAGCCGGCCGATCCGCGCAATTACTCCTATCTCAAATGTTGCTCGTATTTCAAAGCAAAAATCGCTCGTTCTACAGCTCGTATCTCAAAAATCTCTTATGTTAGGGCACTCATATCTCGAGGTACCACTGTATTTCTTTGTCTCCTTTTGATGGCTTCCCTGTGTATGTTTCTATGTATTAGGTAGAACTGCTACATCACTCAGGCTTGTTAGAGTGGCCTAATGCAGTAGATGTTTAGTAAGGTCTAGTCTCCCCAATCAAACCCATAACTCCAAGCTGGACACTCAGGGGTTCCACCCTCATGTGGACAGGTACATCCTCCTTTTGTTGCTAAGCCTTGATTGCTATTGGCACATAATTGGGAGAGGTTTGCCCCCAGGCCAATCAGCTGCAAAGACTGGCTGTGACCAATGACCATTGACCTCTGACTACCATGGAGGGTCAGCTGTTCAGGGGCCCAACCCACAGAGCAGGACTTAAACCAGGAGGGCTCTGATGTCCACTGAGTTCATCCCTTGAGTGTTAATTGTAGAGGTGATTAGATGGTAGTTATGCAGCGTAGTCTGAAGCTATCCATTCGGTGCACTGGTTCCAGGAGTTGCAAGCCAAGGTTAGCTGTTACCTATGTTCTGCTCATGGCCAACTGGCATGAACTACAAAGCAATTTGCAGATGGCTGCTACTTATGCTGGACTTGGAGGTACCCAGGTGAGGCCAAGCTGCAAACCAAGGCTGACTAGTGCTGGGCCTGGGGTATTTAGCAAGAGGTATGGGGCCCACTGAGGCCAGATACTACTTATTTGAGAGATTTTAGGATAATCTGAAGCATGAGCCAAGACAGGCCAGGTGTATGGAAAAGACACTTAAAATAGCTTGGGTGGGCCCGAAGTTTTGATGAGGCAAGACTTCAGGGATCACTAGGGCAGGGCAAATAGTGTTAGCTAGGTTAATAGAGTTTCAGTTATGGCACCAACCTCCTGGTTCTGTAGAAGGGGGGCTCATCAAAGGAAAAATGGCCTCTGCTAGCACTTCAGTCTGGGAGAAAGCTGGTCCTTCACCTCTCACCTGATACTGGACAATTCAGTTCCTTCCCGTTATTCTCTGGTGCTTTTATACCTGCTGCCTTTGTGTTGGAGTTTGGAGGAAGTGAGTCAGAGTTAGTTTGTGTGTTCCTTTAAGGGGAACTGTTTGGTACACCAGTAGCCGTCCATATCCCTCAGCCTCAATCCCTGGCTGTTTTTGCAGCCAGAGTTATGGGGACTTCTCTTCCTGGCACTAGAACCTTGGGGTGGGGGACCTGGTATGGGACTGGGACCCCTTCTTTTCAGGGGAACTTACATAGCTGTGAAAACCCTTCCAATTTTAATCCGCCATATGTGGATGTGGGACCAGACCCTTCTGTGTCTCCACCTCTTCTACTAGTCTTGATGAAGCTCCTTTTTTAATTCCATAGTTTTGAACTTCCATTCAGCCATATTCCAAGCAATTCTGAATAATGAGTGTTCTGTCTTGATGTGGCTGTGGGAAGGAACAAGTACCACATTTACCTATGCTAGCACCTTGACGGTCAGTATTGCAGTTTTTTTTTAATGTATTTGAAATTAAGGAGGTGTCATTTAGCATTTTTGAAAATAACACAATTAATTATGATACAGGTAGAAATTTTAAAAGTTCTATAATGTTGGTCTGAGAAAATTCATACACAGTGTGCTCAGGCAATTATATAGCAGCCTGCTATGATTAGAGGATGCTGTCTTTGGAAATTAAGATAAGGCAGACAGTGTATTTGGAAACGTCAAGACTGTCACCAAGCCCCGGATGTGTAACTCAGTTGGTTAGAGTATGGTACTGATATGCTAAGGTTGTGTGTTTGATCCCTGGTCAGGGCACATACAAACATCAGCCAATCAATGCGTAAATAAGCAGAACAACAAATTGATATCTGTCTTTCTCTCTAAAAATAAAAATTTTATTGAAAGAATATTGATGTTACTCATCAGTACCATGTCCTTTCCTCTTTTCCCTTCTCTACCAAAACTCCTTCACAGTTGATAATTCTAATTCTGCTGCTGCCCATCCCAGCAGCATAAATGAGAGACATTGATGGATGTGCCAGTGGTTGAGGAGTTGCATAAAGAATTTCAAAGGCATACACATTTGGTACTTAATGACTCATTCTGCCTCAAGTAGTATTTTGCAGAGAACTTTGGTTTCTTACACAAATTCTTTGACTGTCAAACTAATAATACCAAGGTCCTTAATAGGTGTTTGCATGAGTGCACATTTTAAATGAGTAAGCTACATGCATTTTCCATAATTCCTCAACAAAATTTATGCCTACTTTTATAGTATAATATTATATGTTTATATTCCCATTTCTTCGATTTCAAATTCAGAGAAATACATCAGTCAGGGAATCAGAATTGACAACTTAGCTGATTATTTGAATTAACTAATATGACATCAATGAAATTTCTCCACATAATATAATTAGTCATGCTGTCAAATATCTTAAAGTAATAAATATTATTTATTAGATTAGAGCTAAATATATTATATAATTTATATAATATTTTTGAATATGTAATAAAATATATACTATTTTTAATGTATAATTTTCTTTCTCTTGGCAGAAATTTTATCTTTACAGGAGGGATGACTTATTTATTTGTTAAATTTATATGGGTATATATTTTTCAAATTAATTCAGCCAAAAGTGAAAAATTCAGATTCAAGAGAAACACATAAAATTAAATATTAATAACCTGAAGTAAATACAACACAAATCTCAAGGAATCTATCTTTTGAACCATAACCACTCTGCATAAGACAGATTCTGTCTAATGAAAGTGGGCAGGAAATTTTACCAATTACAGTGACTGAGCAGATTTCTGTTCTCTGAAAACCAACATTCTCTGCAAACCATAATTAGTAGTCACATTGATTTAGTGTGTCCTACAACTGAATTAGTCAAGGAAGAACTTACACTCAACTACTTCAAGTTTTATAGACTTTGGTTAATACCTTAAAACACAGCAAATGGAATAAGAGAACCAAATTACTGCTTACCTAATCCTGGTAGGGAAAATTCTAAAGATGCATGCCCTCCCTCTATTTCCATTACCAGGTTATTCAATCAAACACTAATCTAGGTACTTCTGTGAAAGAACTTTTTAGATGTAATTAACTTTATTAATGAAATACCTTAAAATAGAAAGGTTATACTGAAAGGTTCAAGTGGCCCCAGTGCAATCACATAGTAATTCCTTAGGACCTTATATAAATAAGAACCTGTCATTTACCAATAGAGATAGTTTTACTTTCTGTTTCCATTCTGGAAAGTTTTAGGAGAAACATTTTCAATCTTTTACATTAGTTATGATGCTAGCTGAGGGCTTTCAGTAGATGCCATTTGTCAGGTAAGCATAGTCCCTTCTATTACTACTATGTTGAGTATTTTCATTATGAGAAGGTATTAGATTTTTATCAAGTGTGTTTTCTGTAGCTATCAAGATGATCATGAGATTTTTGGCCTTTTCTGATTGTTTTTAGTGATTATTTTTCATATGTTGAACCAACTTTGCACTCTGTATAAATTATACTTGGTGATGGTGAATAATCCTTTTTATATCATGCTCAATGAGACTTTCTAGTATTTTGTTTAATGTTTTTACATTTAAATTTATCAAAGATATTGACTTGTTGCTTTATTTTCTGGTGATGTGTTTGGTTTTAAAATCAAGGTAATAGTGGCCTCACAAAATGAGGTGGGAAGTGTCCTCTCCTAATTTGTGAAGTGTTATAAATGTTTTATAGCATTTACCAATTAGCCTTCTTAGAGAATTTATTGAAAGCTTTTTTTATTATTACTGATTCATTCCCTTGTTACAGTTTATTGAGATATTACATCTCTTCTTTTTAAAAATTCTATTTTTATTTTTTTAATCACAGCTGGCATACAATGTTATATTACTTTTTGGTGTACAAAATAGTGATTAGACATTTTTATAACTATGAAGTAATCATCTCCAATAAACCTAGGACATTGGACACTATAGTTATTGCAATATTATTGATTTTATTCTCTATATTATACTTTACATGCCCATGACTTTGCAACTACAAATTTGTACTTTTAAAAAGAACCCTAACCTGATGTTATGTTTTTATTAATTTTTAGAGAGAGAAACCAATTGGTTGCCTCGGGTATGTGCCCCAACTGTGGATTGAACCTGCAACCTAGGTATGTACTCTGACTGAGAATTGAACCCTCAGCTGTTTGGTACAAGGAAATATGTTCCAACCAACTGAGCCACCTGGCCAAGGCTTATTTTAAACTTCTTAAATTCTTCCCCCTTTCAACCATCTCCCAACCTTCATTCATTTGGTAACAATCAAAATGTTCTCTGTATCTGTGAGTTTGTTTCTGTTTTGTTTGATCATTTATTTTGTTTTCTGTTTTAGAGTCCATATATAAGTGAAACCACCTGGTATTTGTCTTTCTGACTGACTTATTTCATTCAGCACAATACCCTCTAGGTCCATCCATGTTGTCACCGACAGCAAGATTTTGTTTCCTTTTTATGGTTGAGGCATATTTCATTGTACATATGTACCACTTCATTATCCACTCATCAATTTAAAAAAATATGTATTTTATTGGTTTCAGAGAGAAAGGGAGTGAGATAGAAACATCAATGTGAGAGAGAATCATTGATTGGCTGCCTCCTGCACACCCCTACTGGGGATCAAGCCCCCAACGTGGGCTTGTGCCCTTGACCAGAATCAAATCCAGGACCCTTCAGTTTGCAGTTCTACACTATTTCCACTGAGCCAAATCGGCTAGGGTTATCCATTTATCTATTTATTGACACATAGGTTAGTTCCATACCTTTGATATTGTAAATAATGCTGCAATGAGCATGTAGATGCATATATCTTTTTGAATTAGTTTTGGGTTTCTTTGGAAAACTAACCAGAAGAGGAATTTTGGTCCTTTCCTGTCTCTTGTTATAGGTTTTTATTTAAAGTCTATTTTGTCTGGTATAAATACTGCTACCCTGGCTTTTTTGTTTGGTTGTTTCCATTTTTATGAAATTTCTTTTTCCATCTCTTTCAGCCTGTGTGTATCATTTGTCTCTTGCAGACAGAATACGTAAAGGTCCTGTTTTATTATCCATACAGCCTCAAAATGTCTTCTGACTGGAGTATTTAATCCATTTACACATAAAATAATTGTTGATAGATATGTAATTATTGTGATTTTATTATTCATATATACATATATTTTCTTCTTATTTTTAAAACAAGCCTCTTTAACATTTCCTGTGATACTGCTTTGATGTATTTAACTTTTTCTTGTCTGGGAAACTCTTCATTCTTTAATCCTAAATGATAGCTTTGCTGGCTAGAATTATCTTACTTATAGATCCTTGCTTTTCATCCCATTGACAATTTAATGCCAGTCCCTTCTGGCTTGCAGAGTTTTGTTGAGAAATCAGCTAACAGTTTTATAGGAGATTACTTGTAGGTAACTAACTGCTTTCTTCCTACTGCTTTTACCATTCTCTCTTTGTATTTAACCTTCTATATTTAATTATAATGTGTTTTGGTGTGGCCCTCTTTGGGTTCACCTTGCTTGGGACTCTCTATACCTACTAGATTTGTATCTCTATTTTATTTGCCAGGATAGGGAAGATTTTTTTTCTTTTTTTTAATTGTGTGACATGTATACATATCTCTCCATTGCCCCCTCTCCCTCCCAGGCATACCCCAACCTGCCAGTGTCTGTGTTCATTGGTTAAGCTTATATGCATGTATACAAGTCCTTTGGTTGATCTTTTATCGAACCCACCTCTCCTTAACCTTCCTGCTGTAATTTGACAGTCTGTTTGATGCTTTACTGCTTCTGTGTCTATCCTTTTGTTCATCAGTTTATAATGTTCTTTATTATTCACAAATGAGTGAGATCATGTGGTGTTTCTCCTTCACTGACTGGCTTATTTCACTAAACAATAGGCTCTCCAGTTCCATCCAGGTTGCTGCAAATGGTAAGAATTCCTTCTTTTTAATGGCAGCATAGAATTCCATTGTGTAGTTGTACCAGAGTTTTCTGATCCACTCATCTGCTGATGGGCACCTAGGCTGTTTCCAAATTGTAGCTATTGTAAATTGTGCTGCTATGAACATAGGGGTGCATAAATCCTTTCTGATTGGTGTTTGTAATTTCTTAGGATATATTCCTAAGAGTGGGATTGCTGGGTCAAATGGGAGATCTATTTTTAGTTTTTGAGGAAACTCCATACTATTCTCCATAGTGGCTGTACCAGTCTGCATTTCCACTGACAGTGCACAAGGGTTCTTTTTCTCCGCATCCTTGCCAACACTTGTCGTTTGTTGATTTGTTGATGATTGCCATTTCGACAGGTGTAAGATGGTATCACATTGTCGTTTTGATTTGCATCTCTCGGATTGTTAGTGACTTTGATCATGTTTTCATGTGTCTCTTGGCCTTCCTTCTGTCATATTTCAAAAAGGTTCTATTTAGGTCCCTTGCCCATTTTTTTATTGGATCATTTATCTTCCCTTTATTAAGTTGAATAAGTTGGCTGTAGATGTTGGAGATTAAACCTTTATCAGTGATAACATTTGCAAATATGTTCTACCATACAGTGGTCTTTCTTGTTGTTTTGTTGATGGTTTCTTTTGCTATGCAAAAGCTTTTTATTTTGATGTAGTCCCATTTGTTTATTTTTTCTTTAGCTTCCCTTGCCTTTGGAGCAGTATCAGTGAAGAAGTTCTTTTGGTATATGTCTGAGATTGTGCTGCCTATGGATTCCTCTAGTATTTTTATGGTTTCCTTTCTAATGTTTAAGTCCCGTAGCCATTTGGAATTTATTTTTATATTTGGTGTAAGTCGGTGGTCTAGTTTCATTTTATTTGCATGTATCTGTCCAATTTTCCCAACACCATTTATTGAAGAGGCTATCTTGGCTCCATTGTAAGTTCATACCTCCTTTGTCAAATATTAATTGAGCATAGTGGTTTGGGTGGATATCTGGATTCTCTATTCTATTCCATTGGTCTATATGTGTGTTCTTGTGCCAGTACCAGGCTGTTTTGAGAACAGTTGCTTTGTAATATAGCTTGAAATCTGGTATTGAAATCCCACCTACTTTATTCTTCTTTCTCAGAATTTTTGTGGCTATTCGCAGTTTTTTTTTTATTCCAGATGAATCTTTGGAGAGTTCTTTCTAGGTATGTGAAATACTTCATTGGTATTTTAATGGGTAGTGCAATTAATCTATGGATTGGTTTGAGTAGTATGGACATTTTAATGATGTTGATTATCCCAATCCATGAGCATGGTATGCTCTTCCATCTGTTTACATCTTCCTCTATTTCTTTTTTCAGCGTCTTGTAGTTTTCTACATATAGGTCTTTTACCTCCTTAGTTGGGTTTATTCCTAGGTATCTTAATTTTTTTGGTGCGATGATAAGTGGGATTGCTTTTTTAGTCTCTCTTTTTGTAATGTCACTATTAGTGTATAGAAATGCCACAGATTTCTTGGCATTAATTTTGTATCCTGCTACATTGCCAATTTCATTTATTAAGTCAATTAGTTTTTGGATGAAGTCCTTTGGGATTTTTATGTACAATATCATGTTATCTGCAAATAAGGGCAGTTTTACTTCTTCTTTTCCAATTTGGATGCCTTTTATTTCTTCTACTTGTATAATTGCAATGGCTAATACTTCCAGTTCTATATCGAACAGGAGTGGTGAGAGTGGGCATCCCTGTCTTGTTGCTGTTCTTAGGGGAAGTAGTTTTAGTTTTTGCCCATTGAGTATGATGTTAGCTGTGGGTTTATCATATATGGCTTTTATGATGTTGAGGTATGATCTTTCTATTCCCACTTTGCTGAGAGTTTTTATCAAGAAAGGGTGTTGGACTTTGTCAAATGCTTTTCTGCATCAGTCGATATGATTATGTGATTTTTATCTCTCAATTTATGTGATGTATCATGTTTATTTATTTGAAGATATTGTACCATCCTTGCATTCCTGGGAGGAATCCTACTTGGTCATGATATATGATCTTTCTGATGTACTGCTGGATCCGATTTGCTAGAATTTTGTTGAGGATTTTGGCATCTGTGTTCATAAGAGATATTGGCTTATAATTCTCTTTCACTGTGTTGGCTTTATCTGGTTGTCGTATTAGGGTGATTCTGGCTTCACAGAAGGTGTTTGGAAGTGTTCCTTCTTCTTGAATATTTTTGAATAGTCTGAGGAGGATAGGTTTTAATTCTTCCTTGAATGTTTGGTAAAACTCTGCTGTGTAGCCATCTGTTCCCAGGCTTTTGTTTGCTGGAAGCTTTTTGATGACTGCTTCAATTTCTTCCATAGTTATTGCACTATTGAGATGTTTAGATTCTTCCTGATTGAGTTTTGGAAGTTTATATTTTTCTAGGAATATGTCCATTTCTTGCAGGTTGTCTAAATTGTTGGAATAGAGTTGTTCATAGTGTTTTTTAACAATCCTTTGTATTTCGGTGGGGTCTGTTGTTATTTCTCCTCTTTCATTTCTGATTTTGGTTATTTGGGTCTTCTCTCTTTGCTTCTTGGTGAGCCCGGCTAGAGGTCCATCAATCTTGTTTATCCTTTCAAAGAACCAGCTCTTGGTTTTGTTGATCTTTTGAATTGTTTCTTTGGTCTCCATGTTGTTTATCTCCACTCTGATCTTTACTATTTCCTTCCTTCTGCTTACACTGGGCTTTTCTTGTTGCTCTCTTTCTAGTTCTTTGAGTTGTAGGGTTAGGAAATATATTACCATTGTTTCCTGTTTTTTGCAGTAGGCTTGTAGAGCTATGGACTTCCCTCTCAAGACTGCTTTCACTGTTTCCCATAAATTTTGTATTGTTGTGTTGTCATTGTCATTTGTTGCCATGATATTTTTTATTTCTTCCTTGATCTCTCTGGTTACCCAGTCGTTGTTTAATAGCATGCTGTTTAGTTTCCATGTTTTTGATTTCTTTATATTGTTTTTATTATAATTGATTTCCAGTTATATGCCACTGTGGTCTAAGAAAATGCTTAATATGATTTCTATCTTATTGAATTTGAAGAGACTTTTCTTATGACCCAACATATGATCTATCTTTGAAAATGACCCATGTGCACTTGAGAAGAATGTATATTCTGTAGCTTTGGGGTGAAATGTTCTGAAGATATCAATTAATTCCATCTGGTCTAGTGAGTCATTTAGGATTTATATTTCTTTGCTGATTTTTTCTTATTGGATTTGTCCAGTGGTGACAGTGGGGTATTAAAGTGTCTTACTATGATTGTTTGCTGTCAATCTCTCCCTTAATATCCTCCAGGAGTTTTTTATGTATTTAGGAGCTCCTGTATTGGGTGTGTATATGTTTACCAGAGTTATTTCATCTTGTTGGATCGTTCCCTTTAGTATTATGAAGTGGCCTTCTTTATCTGTTGTTATGTCCTTTACTTTGACATCTAATTTGTCAGATATAAGTATTGCAACCCCAGATTTTTTTTTTCATTTCCATTTGCCTGAAATACCATCTTCCATCCCTTCACCCTCAAACTATGTGCATTTCTTTTCCTGAGGTGGGTTTCTTGTAGGCAGCAGATATATGGATCATGTTTTCTTATCCAATAGGTTACCTTATGTGTTATGATTGGAACATTTAATCCATTTACATTTACAGTTATTGTTGATAGGTACTTATCTGTCACCATTTTTAGTCTTTACCCCTGAGTTCCTTCTTTGCTTCCTGTTTCTTTTTATTATAGCAGACCCTTTAACATTTCTTGCATTGCTGGTTTGGTGGTAATATATTCCCTTAGTCCTTTTGTATGTGAAGCTTCTGATTTCACCTTCAATTTTGATTGAAAGCCTTGCCAGGCACTGTATTCTTGGATTCAGACCCTTCCTTTGCAAGACTTTGTATATTTCATCCCATTCTCTTCTGGCCTGATGAATTTCTGTTGAGAAATCAGTTGCTAGTGTATGGGGGTTCCTTTTTTTCTCTCTGGCCACTTTTAAGATTCTTACTTTGTCGTTGTTGTTTGCCAATTTAATTACAATGTGCCTTGGTGTTGGTTTTTTGGGGTTCATTTTCTTGGGACTCTATGAGCTTCTTGGATTTGTGTGGGTTTTTCTTTTCTATATTAGGGATGTTTTCTGTCATTATTTCTTCAAACAGGTTTTCTATTCCTTGCCCAGTTTCCGCTCTTTCTGGAACCCCAATTATGCGAATGTTGTTGTTTTTTTTTTTTTTTTGTGTGTGTGTGTTATCCCAAAGTTCCCTCTTGCTTTTTAGGTTTTTTTTTCTAGAAGCTGCTGTACTTGGATATTTTTTCCTAACTTGTCTTCTAGCTCACTGATGTGGTCCTCTGTTTCTTCTAATGTACTTTTGATGCTTTCTATTGAGTTCTTTATAGCATTGATGTCATTTTTCATTTCTTCTTGATTATTCTGCATTTCTTTTTGCTTCTTCATTTCCTCTTGGTTCTTACTCACATTGTCAATTTTGTCTTCCATTCTTTTCATCCACCTTATGATCATTTCTCTGAACTCTTTCTCTGGCAGGCTTATTTCTGCTTCTATTTTGTTTACTTCCTTTTCTGGTGATACCTGCCTTTCTGTCATATGTGGGCTGTTTCTTCATCTGCCCATGGTCTTTCTTCTCTGGGTGTCTGGTTATGTAGTTCTCTCTCCTTATCCCAGGCGAAATCTGACCTTTCTGTGTGCCGTGTGGAGCTCTTCTGAGTTTGTGTGTCTGCGCCTATGGAGAATGGTGTTCTGGGTCCCCCGGCTGTTCAGTGGGTGCTGCAGCTGCAGCTTTCAGACCACTGCAGACATCCACCTCCCTCTGCAAGATGGCGCGGTCTCAGCGTTCGCGCAGGTGGCTCCGGCAGACAAAAACCCTGTGGCAGTGGGGCTGCCTGGTCAGGAGAGCCCCGTCCAGCAGTCCCCCACCTTCTCCTGGAGGATAACTGACTCTTAACTTGTCAACAAACACTCTCAGTGTGACTCTCACCTGTTCTCTCTCCCTCTGCCCAGTGACAAGGCTCCAGATGCGTTCGTCTATTTCACTGCCATTTTTTTCTCCCTGGGAAGATTTTCATAATTATTACTAAAAATAGGTTTTAATCCTGTGAGCTCTCTCTTCTCCTTCTCAATGTTAGTACACTTGGTGTCCCAGTGATTCTTAAATTATCTACATTTATTTAAATAGCTTTTTCCTTTTTGCTGTTTTGACTGAGAATTTTCTGCTATCTTATCTTTTAAATTACTGGTCTAGTCTTCTGTTTCATCTAATCTACTCAATTCCCTCTAATGCAGCAGTCACCAACCGGTGGTCTGTGGACCACTGGTGGTTTGTGAGGTTTAAAACCAGCCAACTGCTGGTTTAAGGAAACCTTTGGATCAGCGTTTGCCAATCAGTGGTCTGTGGTGACTGCTGCTCTAATAGATTCTTATTTCAGTTTTTCTATTAGTTATTTCTGAGTGGTTCTTTTTATGGCTTGTCTGTTTTTATGCTGGTGAAATTGTTACTAAGTTCCCTAAGCATTCTTATAATTACTTTGTTGCTGTTAATTCTCATTGGAGGACATTTTTTCATTAATTCTTAGAGAGAGTGAAAGGGTGCATATATGTTATATATCTTATAGTTTCTTGATGGGTTGATTCTTTTTTCATAACAAATGTCTTTTTCTTTTTCTTTTTTTTTGTGGGGGGGATACTTTTAGATTCAAGAACTTAATGATTTCAGGTCCCATGTCTTCTTTAGACAATATTCAAAGAGTACATTCATCTTTGGGACAGTCACTTTGTCCTAAGGAGATCTGAGGAAAGCATCTGGGGTGTTTATCTAAGGCAGTGGTTCTCAAACTTTCTAATGCTGTGACTCTTTAATACAGTTCCTCATGTTGTCATGACCTCCAACCATAAAATTATTTTCGTTGCTACTTCATTACTGTAATTTTGCTACGATATGAATCATAATGTAAATATCTGTGTTTTCCGATGGTCTTAGGTGACACTGCTAGCAGTTCTCAACCTGTGGGTCGCAAACCGTATTTCAATAGATTCTTACTCTGAATATGCTGGACACAGACAGATATTTAGATCAGAAGCCAAATGACACATGAACTGCAACTTCCAGTACTAGAGTCTATTGCTGTATCAGTCTCTCAAAAATAAAATTCCAGGCACCACCATCTGAGATATAGCTCAATAAAGGTAGCCCAGGAAAACTTGGCAGGCAGATCTGGCTCTTGCATGATGCTACTCAGACCCAAAGGTGGTCCTGGGAGCTGAGTTCTGGTGCCTTTTGCATGTTGACCAGCTCATCTCAGAAAGAATGGTCTAGACCAGTGGTTGGCAAGCTCATTAGTCAACAGAGCCAAATATCAACAGTACAACGATCGAAATTTCTTTTGAGAGCTGAAAACCGACTTCTGTGCATGGGACACAAAGTTTTAATTGCACTGTATGTGTGCGCCTGCATGTGGTATTTTGTAGAAGAGCCACACTCAAGGAGCCAAAGAGCCGCGTGTGGCTTGTGAGCCACGGTTTGCCAACTGCTGGTCTAGACCATTCTATGATCTCTGAGGTCCAAAAAGTTGGTGACCGCTATTTTAGACACTCATCCTGGCCCTGCAGCCCCCATCTCAGCCGCCCATGCCACCCATGAATACATTAAGACTCATTTTATGAAAGGTTATTATATATTCAGTTGCCTTGTTGACCTTTTAAACACCCATGGCATCATAAATTCCATATCTAAAGTGGACTAGAGTATCATCTCTAATGACATGGATTCCAGATAGACTGATACTTGATTTCTGTGATTGTGAAAGTATTAAAAGTGCTTTTTCTACAAAGCATTTAAAATCAAAGCAGCCAACAATGAACAAAGTTTGTAGAGATAAGTTAAGTCTGAATAATCAGTGCAAGTATTTTCCTGTCTTTTTATTTGTTTCCTCCTTACCTTCCAGTGCTGGCTTTAAACCCAAGGTCTGACCTACCATGGCAAGCTGTTGTCAGATCTTATGGACACGCCTTCCTGAGCACCATATCGTTTTAGAAAATTGGAGACTTTGCCAAGATGTTTGTGCGTGGATAAGGGCAAAGAGAACAAGTACTGGCACGAATGTCACTCCAAACACCCTTGTAGGAGACCTCTACTCCAAGATGGCTGCACAACCAGGGAGATGAGCTGGGAACCCGAGAGAGGTGGCAGCTAAAGTGGCCATGCTTAGATTCTTCCAATGAATGAAAGGACAGGAGGGTCTTCCTCACCCAGGCCTGAAGAGGACCTCATGCTCCCGGTTCGTGAGGACGTTCCAGTTTGGTCCACTGAGAGTTCTTCCAGGAGGGGCAGAGCCAGAGCCAGAGATGCTCGAGTCCCGCGGCATGCATGCCCGAGGCGCTGCGGTCTCTCCGGCATGCAGGGCGAGGTGCCCACCGCCTCGCTGGGGCCCAGCTGCTGCCCCTCGGGCGACCCGGGGACAGCGCCTCAGCCTTGAGGTCACTTTCGAGCCCCAGTTTGTACATGTCGTCATTCAGCACCAGGCCTGAGTTGAAATGGCTCCCAGCGGTGGGGTGGGGATGGGGGGGCTGCGCGGGCAAGAACTGCTTTTCAAGCCAGTCCGGCTCCTCTTGAGTGAACTGCTGCCTGTTGCAGATGGCCACATAGAGCCCGCCTTGCTCCGGAAGGAAGTAGTTCTCCTGCGGACGTGTCCGGGCTGCGGGAGGCTGTGGTCTCTCTCCAGGCGTGGTTTCGCGCGCCAGTGACGGTGGGAGCAGAGCTGGGGCAGGCGGCGCGAGAGCTTGGACTCGGTGCTCAGGTCCAGGAGGCCAGGAGCATCTCCTTCGCAGCAACAGTCCAAGTGGACGGCGATGAAATTGCTGAGCGCCGCTGAGGAGCTCTGCTTGACCTGGTGGAGCTTTTTGGCGATGGCAGAGACAGCCACCAAGAAGAGCCCCCCTTTCCCTGGGCTGTGGCCGCCGCTCTTGTGCTTCTGGTTCTTCTTGTCCACGAAGTACTTCATGCCTTTGGAACAGACCACGATGGTGAACTGGGACTCGTGGGTCTTGACTCATTCATTCTCTCTTCCCTTCTCGGCTGAGGCTGACATTTTCCCGCAAGTCCAGAGCCACCTCACAGCCACAGAGGGTCCTGAAGGAAGTAGGCAAAGCACTGGACGACCTTCAGGCGATTCTGGCCCTATTTCCTGGGACAGCAGAAAACCTTCGGCTGCACCAGAGCCTCTCCCTGGTGAAGCTGGAGGTGTAATGCTGTGGTGTAGGTGGAGGACTCAGAACTCTCTTCATCTAAATGCGAATATGTGTTTTCTTGTTGCTTCTTTTGGTACATCACAGTGAAGAGTGTTGCGAATGCAGATATGACAACCAGCGGCAAAGTGGTGGCAACAGCTCTGATGTGCCCAGCCTACGGGGAATCCACTGGCTTTAAAGCATATTGCATCACTTCCCTTGTGGTATTAGTGTCATCTACCAGATAAGTTATGTAATCCCCTGGAGACACATTTTGAGAAGCAGCTGGTTGTCTCTGTATTTTGCTCCTGTTTATAGGTCTTTCTCTCGAAGAGTCCCTCATGCTTGAGCTTGTAATAAAGATAGAAGCAGGGGAAGGCAAAGGTGTGAGGTGGTATATCTGAACCTCACTGGGTGATATTCAGGTTCCGAGGCTTCCAGAACAATTTGCAGGCCAGGTTGTCTAGCTGTAACAAATCACAGGTTGGAATTCTGAAAAAATAAAGGGTGATAATTGCTTTCCTTTATAATGGAAGGAAAATGGGGAATCAAACTTGCAACCTTTTGGGGTATAGGATGATGCTCCAACCATTTGAGCCAACCAGACAGGGACTTTCTTTTGTTGTTGTTGTACTACATAGATATTTTCTACTGTGTCATAGTGATTCACTTTTCCCCTTATATGTTTTTAGTAGCTGCTTGGGGATTAAAACAATCTAGATTGGATTAATACCAATTTAATTGCAATAATTTTTTAAAGCATTTGTCCAACCTAGTTCCATTCTTCCTACCTTTATGCTGCTACTGCCACAGATTACATCTTTACATATTGAGTATTCCTCAATACTGAATTATAATTTTGATTTTTAGAAATCATAATAACTAATTATAATAATGATTAGTTTTTGATATTTATAATTTCTCTTTATTGACATTCTCTATATTAATAGAGAGAAGGAGTTTATATCTAAGACAGTTATTTCCTCTCTGTTATCTGAACTAAGGCATATTTCTGTCATAGATGAACATACCTTTTCCTTTCTAAAAGTTTTGACATTTAAACCTTTTCTTCAGGTCTTGGACCTTTTCATGGTGATCCATTCCTGTAGGCTGATATTTTGGAAAATGTTTTTAAGAACTGATATTATTTCACTGCTAAAATACTCAATGTTTTTGTTCCTTTGAGCCAGTTTATTACTCTGTAGCATGCAATAGGATTTATATTTCTTCTGCTTACAATCATACCCATTAATCACTTAGAACTTGGGAAATGGAGAAACACAAGGCTGCCTATTAATAGTTGGAGAAAGCAAGACTGAAAATTTTACCTTTTCTTTCCCGAGCATCAAAGTTGGTGGAATTTACTGCCAAAGTTATTGGATTTAATCTCAAGACTTGTTTCATGTTTTTTGTTGCTTTTATGTTTTATATACTGTCCTTTTTTGCTTATCAATCTTGGTTATGTTGGATTTTACTCCAACACCTACTCAGTAAATAAGAAAAAATAATTGTGAAAGCCCACTGACATTAATATTTGTAATTATAAATGAAATCATGCTGTTTATGTTCTTTATAATCTTAATAATTAACACTTTGTCACAACTTTATTTTAAGCATGCTTTAAAGATATACTGTGTACCTGCTTTTAGGGGACTAAGCTTAAAATAGGAATTTATGAATCATATAAACAAACAAGTGAATATATTAGAGATTAATAGCAAATACATGATGATGATGATATATGTGTGCTTTGATTTACTATGTTCCTTCAAGGAGTAAGAGAGGTGTGTGGAGAGAACATTGGTTACATTTTTTGTTGTTGTTGTCAGCTTCAAAGACTCTTCTTGATGTTTAGAGCCAGTAGTAGTAGGGGTGTCAGATGAGGGAATAGGCATGTGGGAAAAGGTTATAATGCCAAGGATCTGCTTTCTTTTATAATCATAGATTTGGTGACTAAAGTTTTATGGAAAGCAAAAATTCTATATGCATACTATAGAGAATAAGGTAAAATTATAAGTGCATTTAAAAATATCTCTGTTATTATCACTAAGTTGAAATTAAAGGTAGAAAATAAGAAATTGCTATTGGATACATTTTGAACACTTTTTTTTGCCCATGGAAGGAAAGCTTATTACCAGTACAAATGTTAAAGGACCTCAAGCTGTTTCTGAATTTAAAACTATACTTTGCATGATAACCTAAAGATTAACCTTTATTTAATTTCTGACAAAATACAGAATTTACAGTGTTATAGCACATAACAAATGCCTTAGTTTATATTTATAAAATACGCTACTTATTTAAATTATTGATTATTTTACTGCAAATGCTACTTTTAATACTTATTAGCATAATGTGGCAAATCTGATTTTTGACCATACTTTAAAAAATAAACATTATTAATTTAAGTAATTTTCTAAAAAAATGAAAGCAATTTTCCTGTATATTTATGATTTTTTTTTAGTTGTTGAATATTTATAAACAATAATTTAGGGCCTGTTCAATACTATTATCATTTGCATTGCTAATAATATTATATAAAGTTAAAACAATATTTTAATGTGGCTCTTTAGGCTTATTTAATTAATCACTTGCTTAACATTTGCTTTACTTGCTGAATATGAAGTAGGAATAAACTGATAGTCTATTTGTATCACTATGATACCATCATCTAAATTATGTTTATACTAGAGGCCCAGTGCACAGAATTTATGCATGGGGTGGGAGGTACTCTAAGCCTGGCTTGCATCTTCTCTGATCCAGTATGCCTTGGTGGATGTCCAACTCAAAATATGAGACCGCTGGCTCCTAACTGTGCACGGGCCTACCTGCCTGATTGCCCCAAACCACTCTGTCTGCCTGTCTGATTGCCCCTAACCACCTCTGCCTGCCTGCCTGATTGCCCTTAACCACCTATGCCTGCCTGATCACCCCTAGCCCCCTCTGCTCACCTGCCTGATAAGCATAACTTCTCTCCCCTGCTGGCCCAATCCCCCTAATTGCTCTCCCTTGCAGGCCTAATCCCCCTAACTGCTCTGCCCTGCCGTCCTGGTCACCCCTAACTGCCTCTGCCTTGCCCCCACCATTGTGGCTTTGTCCGGAAGGACGTCCAGAAGGTCACCTGGCAGATATCCGGTCTAATTAGCATATTACCCTTTTATTAGATACTTAACAACTAGAGGCTTGATGTGTGAATTTCATGCAAGAATAGGTCTTCCTTTCCTCCTCTGCCAGCACTGGCTTCTCTCCAACTGCCTGCTGGCACTCAGGACCTGGGCTTCCCTGGCAACTCCAGATTCATTCAGAAGGTTGTCTGGAAGGACATCAAGTCTAATTAGCATATTATGCTTTTACTATTATGGAAGATTCCAGGGAGTATATTATGTTATTGCTAGAATTTTAATTATGCATCGGACTATAAGTAATCAATGTCTTTACTTTCTGCTTAATTAGAGTACAATTTTGGAATAGGTCTAGGGAAAAAGAAGTATTTAAGGTTTTATAATGTTACTGTTGATTACTAATGATGTGACAATTAAAATATGATTTCCAACTTAGATTAAAAATACCACTAAATAACTAGTATACATATATCATCATAATCATCAACATCATTTTTTTTTCATTATATTGACAAATTGTGGCACACGAAATAGAGTAGCATAAAATAATGCTTCCCAGATTATATACTACAATCTTGTCAAGTACTACAGGAAATCTATGAAAGTCTAGAGAATGTTATTATTTATGTATTTACTAGAGGCCTGGAAAATTCATGCATTAAAGGGGGCAGTCTCTCAGCCCAGCCTGCCCCTCTCATAGTCTGAGAGCCCTCAGGGTGGAAGGCGACTTGGTGATCAGGGGGAGGCAATGCCTCCATCACACCTTTGCTGCTGCCACTGCCGGCAGAGCAAGCCTCAGCCAGCCTTGGTTACCTGAGCCTTGGGCAGCCTTGGACAGTTGGGCAGCTGCCATCTGAAGCTTACCTGTGCCTCAGGCTGGCCCTGGGCAGTTGGAGGGCAGAGGAGCCTGGGGGACTCCAGAGGCAGGCACGTGGCTGAGGGGACTGGGTGCCGCCATCTTGTGGCTGTGGTCACTGCCATCTTTGAAGATGTGGCAGTTAATTAACTTATTGTCTCCTTATTGGCTATGGGTGCTGCCATCTTTGAGAGTGGACAGTCAATAGCATATTCCCTTCTTATTGGCTGTGGGTGCTATATCTTTGTGACAGCATGAGGATCAATTAGCATATTACCTCTTTATTAGATAGCCTTTTTATTTACCCTTACCCAAGAATACTTTTTTCATTTTCTTTTTTTAAGAAAGAGTGGAAGGGAGAGTAGAGACACACAGAAACATTGATGTGAGAGAGACACATCAATTGGTTGCCTCTTGCACACATCCCAACTGGCAACTGAGGCATGTGCCCTTGATCAGATTAAAATTCCTGCTCCTTCAATCCATAGACCAACACTCTAACCACTAGCTAGGACTAGATTTATTTTATAGGCTTTTAAACAGTAGATGGCACAGTCTGTACTGCAGCATAGGAGAATATCATGTCTCAGTATTGTTTTCCATAATCCTGGAAAATGCTGGGACTATTTGATCCAATCCTTTCTGGAGAAAATCACAGTAAACAATCTCTTTTGAATTCCTCATTGAATTGTTTATTTTGGAGGGCAGTCTTAATATATTGTTTTCTCTGGAGACCATCTTTGCAGAATTATAACTTTCTACGTTATATAAGCTAAATTGGGTTGTGGATTGCAGCCCATAATAGTGCTATAAAGGAATATAATCCTAATTAGTTATTTCAATGGGGAATATAATGAAGTAAAAATATCAGTCAGATCATTTGCAAAAGCAAATGATGTAGTTAAATGTTTAATTCTTTGAGCAAAAATATATTGATCTAATGTGGATATAAGCCTGAGTTACTGCCTGGTGTATTAACTAAGTTTACCAGTGATTACCCTAAATCTAAATGCTGACTCTTGTTTCTAATAGCCCACTTCCTCTCACTGGTCTCCAAAGCAGACTCTCCTTCAAACTTAAGAAGCCGAGTTTTTCTTACGATGAATAACCTGCATGCTTGTCAGGTATTTGAAAGCACACAGCACTTTAAAACTTCTTACATTTGGGAACTTCTTTATTATAATTGTTTGAATATTAATTATTTTTTCACAGATTACATTTTATTACTTCTCCAGCCATATGAGTGGCAAATTAACAGCTGGCCTTCAAACTACATGTGGGGGTCCTATTCAACCTTCATGGCAAAACATAGCTGGGCCCCAAAATCAGTGGGAGAGAAAGGTCATCAGAATTCAGTGCTCCCAGAAATTTCAGGTATGTTTGTTATATTTTCTAGGTATTTTAAAAAGAAAGATGATAAGTGCAATTTTTAAAAAATAACTTCCTTTAAAAATATGCTTTTATTGATTTTTAGAGAGTACTAGGTGAATTAAAAGTGGGATGACTAACTGTCCCATTTGGCATAGGACTGAGGGATTTGACAGAACTTTTAAGAGTTGAGACCAAATGGTTCCAGGAAATTGGATTGGGCAGTCATCCCAAAAGACACTTAAAAAAGGTTTTAAGCTTATGTATCAAAACTGAAGTTGATAAATATTAAGATATATTGATATATCAGTAAACTATAATCTTGTAATTTTCTTCTTAAATTCTTGAATCCTCCTCATTTTTTTCTTTATTTCTCTTACTATTCCAAGGTTCTATTTTTTTCATTTATTCTTAAGGCTCACTTCTCTTTCAGACTTTTCTCATGCTTTTGAGAGAACAGGATTATGTTGGGTAATGAGGAAATAGACTCTTTAATTAAATACTAACTCAAATGCTGCTGAAATGAAATAATTGTCATATTCATTTCATGGTTAAACTCAAATTATTCAATACAGCCTTTATTTTCCAAAATAATTTTGAGAAATAAAGTCAAAGCAAACTTTTAAAATTTAAATTATTTATACAATCTAATAAAACTTTTGTATGGTGGAAATTATAATCTAATGATTATTACAAGGGTTCTTGGAAAAGTATTGCATATTTGGGACAGCCAAGTAAAATTTTCCAGTTAAAAGAGGATCTTAAAGCATTTTATTCTGAATTAACTTGCTTTTTAAACCTGATTTGTGAGCCAATTTAGCCCAAGTGGGTTTCCTTTATCATCTTTATTAAGATAGTATAATATAGTCAATTTTATAATTTTGTTAAAGAGTGCAAAATTATTTGATATGTGATGAATTTAGCTTTTGCTTAAATATAAGACTTGAATTGGATTTAATTTTAAGTTCAGCTATTTTGAATGGCTAAGAGGAAAGACAGGAGAATGTGCAGAGTTGCTATTATAAAATTATAACATATAAGAATGGCATATTTTTTTAAAGTGAGCTGTCATAAAATCACAGTAGTTTGAAATTTTCAGGCTTTTGTAAACTAAATGTGTGTTCGAAGAACTTAAAAGAAAAGCACTTAGTAGATGGTTAAATGACACCTTGAGAGATAAAATTTAAATAGAATTATATGGTTAGAAACACAGTTCTATCATTTTGAGCCTTTGCACTCAATTTAAATGACATATCAGTGTGTGTTGGGAGGTTATCTTAAGCCATTAGGCATTTAAGTCCTCCTATGAATGATTGATTCATTTATTTAACAAAGACTTACTTGGGGCACTAAAGATACTGTAGGTGGGATTTAGGCAATGTTCCCAGCTCCATGTTAATGGGAAAAGAGGTTTTCTCCAGCTCTACTGAGATAGAATTGACATGTGAAGTTATGTACAATTAAGGGTACAAAGTGATGGTTTGATGCAGGTACATATTGTGAAATGATTATTAAAATAAAGCTATTTAACCCACCCATCACTTCACATAATTATAGATTGTTTTTGTTGTTGTTGCGTGTTGAAAACATTTAAAGTCTACTCTCTTGCCCTAGCTAGTGTAGCTCAGTTGGTTGAGTCCTGTCTCATGCACCCAAGGGTTGCCATTTTAATTCCTGGTCAGGACACTTGCCCACGTTGCAGACTCATTCCCCAGTAGGGGGTGTGCAAGAGTCAGACAAATTCCTATTTTGCTCTCATATCATTGTTTCTCTCTCTCTCTCCTTCTCTTTTCTTCTTTGTTTAAAATTCAATTAAAAATCTTTTAAAAATTAAAAACAAAATCTACTCTCTTACCAACTTTCAAGTACATATTATAGTATTAGAGGCGTGGTGCACAAAATTAGCGCATGGGGGGTGGTTTTTCCCTCAGCCCAGTCTGCACCCTCTCCAATCTAGAACTGCTGGCTCCCAACTGCTCACCTGCCTGCCTTCCTGATTCCCCCTAACTGTTTCTGCCTGCCAGCTTGATCACCCCCTAACCACTCCCCTGCCAGCCTAACTGATGTCTAATTGCTCCCTTGCCAGCCTGTTTGCCCCTAACTGCCCTCCTCTGCAGGCCTGGTCTCTCCCCTCCCTGCCCCCAATTGCTGTCCCTGCATACTTGATTGCCTCCAATTGCCCTGCCTTATAGACCTGATCCCTCCCATCTGCCCTCCTCTGCAGGCCATCTTGTGGTGGCCATCTTGTGTCCACAATGGAGCAGGATCTTTGACCACATGGGAGCAGCCATCTTGTGTGTTGGAATGATGGTCAATCTGCATATTACTCTTTTATTAGATAGGATAGAGGTCTGGTACATGGGTTGGGGCCAGCTGGTTTGCCCTGAAGGGTGTCCCAGATCAGGGTGGGGGTTCCCTTGGGGCATAGTAGGCCTGGGCAAGGGGCCTGTGGTGGTTTGAAGGTCTGCCATGCCCCCTGGAAACCCAAATAGAGACCCTGGTATCTGGGATTTATTTATCTTCTATAATTGAAACTTTGTAGCTTTAAGCAGAGGCCAAGACAGGCCAGGGCTGCAGAAGCTTGGCTTCCTCCATTGCCAGGGGCAACCCTAGCCTCCTGCTCTCTCCTTCTCTGTGGCTGCTGCCATTTTTCTTGGGATTTATTTGTCTTCTATAATTGAAATTTTGTAGCCTTGAGTGGAGGCCTAGGCCTGCCAGGGTGTGTAGAAAGCCTGGCTTCCTCCATCGCCAGGTAAATCCAAGCCTCCCTCCTGCTCACTCTGTGGGTGTAGCAGAGTGATGATTAATTTGCATAGTATTCTTTTATTAGATAGAATTATTAGCTATATTCACCATGCTACATGTTAGATACCCAGAACTTATTCATCTTACAATTGGAAGTTAGTATCCTTTCAGTAACATTTTCCTCACACGACAGCCCCTGACAACAACCATTCTGCTTTTTAAAAAAGTTTTTATTTTTAATTGAATTTATTGGAGTGACATTAGTTCACAAAATCATATAGGTTTTTAGTGTATGACTCAATAAAACATAATCTGTACATTGCATTGTGCATCCATTGCCCAAAGTAAAGTCTCTTCCCATCCCCATTTCTCTACTCTTTTTTTTTTATGAGTTTGGATTGTTTAGATTATACATATAAGTGAGATTATATAACATTTGTCTTTCTTTGTTTGACTTATTTCACATAATATTATACCATCTAGATTCATCCATATTGTCATAAATGGTAGGATTTCTTTTTTTTTATGAATTATTTCTTTGTAGGAATGCACCACATTTTTTTTGTTCATTTATCCATCCACAGATATTTGAGTTGTCCTAGCAATTATGAGTAATGCTGCAGATATGGGAGTGTAACTATTTCTTTGAGACAGTTATTTCCATTGAATATATACCCCGAAATGGAATTGCTGGATTATATGGTAGTTCTATTTTTAATTTTTTGAAAAACCTTTATACTGTTTTCCATGGTGGCTGGACCAATTTACATTCCTACCAACAGTACATAAAGGTTTCCCTTTCTCCACATCTTCACCATTCTAACATGTGTGAAGTATTGCATTCTTCTAACAATCATGATGCTGAGCACCCTTTCATGTGAACAATTTGTACAAATGTTTACTCAGGTGCTCTGTGCTTATTGTTTATTTTCTAGTGAATTGTATGAGTTCCTTACATATATTGGCTATTAACCCTTTACTAGTATATTGTCATCAAAGAGAAAAATTTTGACAGGCATGGGGATGAGACACAATGTGTTCCTGAATTTGGTGTGTGGAATTAGAATCCAGACACCAATAATGTATCTAATTTGTTGTGGATATTGAGGTGCTAGAGATTTCTAGTTTATTTCTTACAATTCTCTTACTCCCTTATGTCTCCTTGTCTTTTCTCAGTAACAATAAAAGCAATAATACAGAGCCAAGAGTGTTTTTGAGGGGATTGAGCCACATTGACTAGATGCTGCAGGATGAATCTGCTGAAGTCCTTCTGTCTGCATTTAATGACTGACATGGGAATCTTGTTTATATATAAATTTTATCAGTGTTTACACATCTTTTCCATCTTTCAAATTGAGTGGATGGTAAAAAAATCTTGAACTACTTTCTTATGTCAAACTGTCTCTCTTTAGGTCAGGCTTTTTATTGGTAGAGCAACTATTTCAGATGTTGGGCAGAGCTGGAACCTGTTGATTTTGTAGGTTAGACCTTTTAAAATAGCTTCCTTGTCTTTCTCAGCTGTCCATTCTGAAATGGCACATTGTGTGGGTTGATGATTAAATATGTGTAATAGCTAAATATAAAACTTAAAATCCCCAAATTTATCATCTCCAGTGCAGCTCAGCTGGAGCTGAGGCAGTGCAGTTATTCATTTGAGTGCTTTAAAATGCAGCAGTGGCTTCATCCAAAGCAGACACATGTGCAGTGTATTAATTTGTTTCCCCAAATACTTTGTTGCTGATATGAAAACAGTACTCCTACCTTACAGGCTTTGTAAAAATTAGGAAATAATATGACTCTGTTGGGACCTTTGGGTACATCAATTTTTCAGGTTATAGGTATGCCTTAGTTCTCTCCTGTCAGCAAGTGAGCAGATGTTCATTTGCTCTGGCCACAGAGATGTGCTGTGCTTGTAATACTGCCTGTCACCATACAGTAGCTCATTCCTGAAAAGCTATAGTGAGAGGCTTATGGGAGGGCATTTGTAATCAGTATCTCCAGACAGTGTCTGCTGCCTCATCAATTTACAAGCCTCTGAGAATTATTCTGTTTTTCACAATTTTCCCTCCATGCTGCCTTCTGGTCATTTTAAAGCCATCCGTGTATCCTTTAGAAATATATAAATAGGAGATTTTAGACCCATCTGGACCTTGACTCAGCCTTAGTTTCTGAGAAACACCCTATGAGGGTTTTATCACCTTCATTTGTAAAGTACTGGGTCCACCCCTTAAGAAAATACAAACATGCTAATTTTTGAGAGAACACCGCTACATAAACAGAGTGCTGTTTATGTATTTAGTCATCAAAGATGGCTGAATTTCAGTAAATCATGAAGGTGTTTAAGAAATAATAACAACCACCAATTTATTGAGCACTTACTATGTGTAAGGTACTGCATTTAGTCCTTTATGTATGTTATCTCACTGACCCTTCACAGTAGTCCTCTGCAGTAAAACTATAATTTACCCCATTATTCAATGAGGATTAAAAGCTTTAGATGGTGGACTAACTCCAAGCAGATCAGTTTGATTTCAGATCTCAATCATGATAATTTTTGTCATGTTAAGGCAATATGACGATTTATAAGATAAAAAAAATACAACCCCCAGATTTGGTCAGTTCTGTTGCATCAAACTCATTAGATATTCTTTGGTCTGAAGTGTTGGGTGAAACAATATTATTATGCATTGTATGGTGCAGTTTAACCACAATCAAATTTTCAAAATTGTAGACTTTAGCAAGTAATTGTACTGCTGTCCTAAAATGTTCATGGAAGCAAAGAATGAACCAGTCATAACATAAAGTCCCCAATTCAAGTGAAACTTTCCTTTATTACCCCCTACCCTCCTTTTTGTTTTGAAGGGAACACCCCTGTATTGGTTTTATGGATAGAAAGGAATGAATACTATGTTGCTAAATATATCACTGACAGTGGTTTTCAGGTTGAATGTTTGAATTCTTAAGCTAAATGAGCAGTCAGTTCCTAAATTTTAAAAAGATATGGAAGCATTTTTTTTTTTTTAAATTCTCATCTGAGGAGTGAGGATATTTTTCCCATTGATTTTTAGAGAGCATGGAAGTGGGGGAAAAGGGGCGGGAGAGAGAAAGGAGCGAAAGAAAAAGAGAAACATCGACGTGAGAGAGGCACATTGATTGGTTGCCTCCTGCTGGAGCCCAAGCTGGTCCAGAGATTGCACCTGCAACCGAGGTATATGAATCAAATTCATGACCCTTCAGTGTGCTGGTTAATGCTCTAACCACTGAGCAAAATCAGCCATGGCTGGAAACATTTTTAATATGCTATTATTTACTTCTCATTTTTTAAAATATATTTTATTGATTTTTTACAGAGAGTAAGAGAGAAAGATAGAAACATCAATGAGAGAGAGACATCGATCGATCAGCCGCCTCCTGCACGCCCCCTACTGGGGATGTGCCCGTGACCAAGATACATGCCCTTGACCAGAATTGAACCTGGGACCTTTTAGTCTGTAGGCTGAAGCTCTATCCACTGAGCCAAACTGGTTTCGGCTACTTCTCATTTTTTTGATATTCCATTCTGTAACAGTAGATTTTATAAAAATAGACAAAAATAAGCTATTCATACAAATCAATATGAATTGTTACCTTAATGTTAAAAATTCTACTCTCAAAATTTTCAAAATTATAATCTAAGTCATTTTACCTTTTAATTCAAGAATATTTACTATCTGAACACATGATGGGGACAAGATTAGTCATCTTTCCTGTTTACTTAGGAAATTATATTGAATGTATACTACTAATTAAGAAACTCTAATATAATAAATACCATTATAAGAGTTCTGTTCATGAAGTTACTTGTGTAATCCAAGTTAGGTTCACATCTATTCATCTGCTGTCAAAGTTCTGTGTATTTTTTAAAATATATTTTTTATTGATTTCAGAGAGTAAGGGAGAGGGAGAACAAGACAGAAGCCTCAGTATTGAGAGAGAATCATTGATTGGCTGCCTCCTGCATATCCCCTACTAGAGAGATCAAGCCTGCAACCAGGCATGTGCCCTTGACTAGAATCGAATCCGGGACACTTCAGTCTGCAAGCTGATGCTCTATCCACTGAGCCAAACCAGCTAAGGCCTGTCAAAGTTTATCTAAGATTTAAATCAAGTAGCTCAAGTGCTGATGATCCCTTCACTCTCTTCAAAGTCCATCTTCTCTTAAAATGTTAGGGCTGAAAGGAATTTGTATCATGTTTACTATTGGATCATAGCAGGCCAAACTTGACTTCTGAGATGCTGCCAACTCCTAAATCCATTACCTATGCTGTGATCTGCTTTGATTTTGCCACTTTTTAACTTTTATTATTTTCGCTGACTAGTTAAAATGAGGAGGATGTTTGGGGGAGGGGGGGAAATATCCTTTGCCCAAGTTATAAAGAAAACAAGGAACATTAAACACCACTTTCCTAAGAAATACAATTACTATCTCCCAAAACAGCCTCTGATAATGGGACCTGGCTTTTAAAAATCATCTTGGGGTTCCACTTTCTTACATGTTTCAACCCATCCCTTTTTTTGAGATCTCAACCAAAATCCCTAGAAAATTTTTTTGTTGGAATATATGTAACTAGATGATCTAGTTATGCCTGATAGAACTTCTGTTTTGTGGCTTAGAAGATCCATTAGTAAATTCCCCTATACTTATAGAAATAGAAAAAACATTTCTTCTTGTTGGATTAGTGAGCTCAAATGGCAACCAATTTTCACACTAACTTTTCTTCAGTTATACAAAGTTAATAATTTAGTTAAATCAATAAATATGTTATATGTATTACTGACACTGACGAGGAGAGGGTTGAAGATAAGAAGGTAATTTAAATTTAATTTATTTTATTAGATTATGTGTGAAGAAAGAGGATTAGAAATAGGCATGGAAAGAAGAGAGGGCTTCCTAGGTCTTGATTGATTGGACATGTGACTGAAGGAGAAAGTAGTTCCAAAGGTCAATTTGAAGTTTTGAGCGTCTTCAGGTACCGTAACAGAATAAGAAAGGGGCTCATCTCCCCTAGTTGCTAGTAGAAGTGGGATTCTTGGAATAAGCATTTCTGGAAGCCCCCATGGGAGGATGAATATTGTAGAAAATTTTATTTACATGGAACTACACCCCGGGTTTCTAAAGTCCCATTTTCCTTAGTACACTGGGGTTTCAGTAGAGCTCAAATCAGAGCCATTGTCCAGAGTTATTTTTCCATGTGGGAACCAAGGCTAATTCAGCATCAGGATAGTTTAACTTGTGTTTCCCACTGCAGATCATTAGTACATTGCACGCAGAATCTGCCTGGCTATGGGCAGTACTGGTGAATGCAAGAAAGCAAAAGCAAAAGAGCCCAAGGAGTCAGGAGTCACGAGCCAAGAGTAACAAGAGACAGAATTCCTTTGTTAAGGGGAATTATGCACTCCTAAATTTTCATGGGCTTGCAATGGCCACACTCATTCTGGCCAACCATCTCTGTCCTCAGGTGTGATTGACAAGCACGTATCTTCCCTATGTCACCCAAGATTTACTGAGCACGTATTTATGTTCCTGGGGAGTGCAAAGTTGCAGCTTCCTGGTGAAGCTGTCCAGATGACATGCTATCATTTCTAGCTTTCCCTTTTTCATTTTCTATTATTAATAAGTAGCTAATTACAATGATATCAGTACCACTGTCATACAGAAAAGGTCAGGTGATAGGTCCAGTTTAAGGGGAAAGAACATTGTGAATTAGAATGGACTTAGCATTACCTGAGTGAAAATGCATCTCAGGCTGTGGGGATGTGGGAGGAGCACCCAGGAGAGAAGCTGACATTTGTGATCTAAATTTATGTTTCATCAACCTGGCTGACAGTTGAAATCTTGGGGATGAATGGGTTTGGGGAAAGAGTGTGGAGAAAAATAGAAGAGCCTGATGATTAGTTAGCACCTATTTCTACTTATCTATTTTCATATGCTACTATAGGTGTGTATAAGTTTAGCTCAGCAATGACTGGGGAATGTATCTATATAAAAAGGCTCTCAAGAAGAATGAAGTGTTAATCTTCAGAGAATAGATTTTTTTTTTCTGAAAACACAGTATTCATATAATAGCTTAAATATTTTAATAAGTCTATTTATAATAGTTATTTAAATACTAACTATGTATCAAGTGATGCTGTACATAGTAACTCATTTATCTTTGTAAATGCTTTATCACATAGGTAATAGCATCATTTTTGTCAATAGCCTTTTGCAAAGAAAAAAACAAAGCACAGACATCTTGAGTAACGTCTCAAAAGTCATGTTGCTATTCAGTGGTGTAGCGGGTACCTGAACTCAAGTAGTCTGGTTCCAAATATACTCTTTTATCACTTTTCTCCACTGCTCTCATATATATCCATCCCTACACAACAATCTGATAGATTGGTCCTGTTTTTAAGTAGTCACACGGTTATTTTGTTTTATGTGAATAAAATATGACTTTTTTAGGGCTACTTATTGACAAGTTGCTCAATAGGTTATGGACATTTCTCTTCATATTTTTAACAGTCTGGCAGATGGTGTCTGGTTTGATCAAAATGTATCAGTGAACCATTTTGTACAGGAACAAAGGAGAGTGTAGCACAGCAAAATGATCTGCTGGGGTTGTCTGCATGCAGATCTGTTGTTAAACTCAAAATCAGTGCTGAATCTTTA
Organism: Lasiurus cinereus; assembly: GCA_011751065.1. Lineage (NCBI taxonomy): Eukaryota > Metazoa > Chordata > Mammalia > Chiroptera > Vespertilionidae > Lasiurus > Lasiurus cinereus. The sequence continues at coordinate 33,541,953 of JAAGEH010002534.1, forward strand.
AAATAATAAAATGTTCACATTATAAACAAGGCCTAACAATGAACACAAATTTAATGTATCCATGAATTAAGCACAAAATGTCAATGGTATTTTTACTAAGGTTGGGATAATACAGCTATTTTATTTTGATTTAAGTACTTAGGAGACTGGAGAGTAGTTTTTTCCTAAGTTTCCCAGATTAATTATACCTATGTATTTTCTCTTAGTGCAGAGTTGGACTAGCTGCACATCACAATATAATTAATTTTCAGTGATTATAACAATAAGTCACTGAACAACCATATGTGTTCAGTGTCTCAAACTATGTTTAGATCATGGCAGAAAATGTGGAGGATAGCACAAGGACATCCAAGGTAAGACTGTGAGTAAAATTCAGAAAACCAGAGGTGAAAATGGGGTAAAGTTGTGAAATGCCAAGAATAAGAGTTCAAGATAGAGCATGGGTACAAAAACTGATAAGTACTAAGTAGTATGAACACATGGGAACCAAACACAGAGGATGATTATAGGGCAGAAGCCAGGTGAATGTTGTATCATTTCACAAACATGTTACCTAACCTATGCTAGACATGTGAGACACAGAAATGACTACTTTTCCAGTCCTTTAGCATTTACACTTACATCCTTTTCCACTTGGAACTGGCATGGTCACCTAAGTGCTTCTCAGAAGTGATGTTTCTTATTTGTAGGATCTCTACCTTAAGATTGTGAGATGGTGATATTCTTTGCTTTGTATTTTTGTTTATTTCTTTTGTATTTTTGGGCAGGTTGTTTTTCTTTCTTTAAGCTTTGCAAATCATTTTATTTTATTTCATGTAGGTTGTTTTTCAAGGTCAAGTGATTTCAACTCATGAACAGGATGAAGTCATAGCTATTGATGATATATTGAAAGGTTCAGGCTGCTTGCCTGCAAATGGTAAGAACTTTTTATCATTTTGATCCTCATCATGTAGAATAAATTCAGTGCAATACAAACTTTGTAATGACTTTGATCTACTCTTTATTTTTGCCTCATGTTTTAGAGTGTCCTGGTTTCCATTGTGTAATAAATGGTCTAACAATGATTATATCTATGACATAAGTGAATATAGGCTATTCTTTACTGATTCTGATGCTATAAAGAGTTGAAGGGAATAATTTAGTTTTAGATTTGAAACCGTGTAGTAGTGTTTACCCTGGATAGCTAAATCTTACCAAGAGAACTTTGTGCTTTCTAGCAAAATGAGAGAAAACTTGCCTCCACAGATTTGAAATTGAGTTCTTGCAGAGTTGATGTGATCATTACAATGAGAGACACAAATGGAGTTAAAATTTATTTTCTATTTAAACTGAGATAGGAACATTGGTAAACAACATATATCAGATCTAAAAATAATCCATATTGGTCCCTTAATTATAGTAATTGAATAGTATTCAATTCCCCATTCACATTGTTATCAATAGAAAATATCAATGTTAAAATTTAATTTGGTTAGATAAAATAAATGTAGTTTAAGAATCAGCAATAATTACACACACACACACACACACACACACACACATATGTGATAGTTGACAGAGTTTTTTTTTCCTTCTTAAATTTTATTTTATTGTAGTATGATTTATCAGAACAAAGATAGTTACTTTTTAGAGAGGATTCCAAATTCTAATTTGGTATAAAGATATGGTAATTAAGTAAATATTTCAAGAATAGAAGAGATGGATTGATCTACTTGAGAGAAACCAAGGAATTTTGATAAACGATGTCCGTATTGTGCTTGGATTTTAAACAGCACTCCTACTTATAGAATAAGGGTCTACAAATATGTAGAACCCAGAACAAGATAGGAGTTGACATTGGAATACATAAAGGTCTCTTTCATCTTTGCATTATTTGTGCTTAGCATATTTAGCTAAGAAATCACTATATGATAAATTGAATATAGATAAATTGAAATGGAGAACTTCAAGGTGACAGGATATAACTCACTCATTTCTAGAAGTAAATAATTAAAGAATAACTTCAATGCCTTGTCACTAAATAAAGATAACATTTTTAGCCTTATCAGAAGGAATGCAATATATCAGTATAGAACATATAGTTAACTTCAGGCAAAGCAAATCTAGTGACTACTCTGCTATTTAAATCTCCCCTAATATGCCTTCCTCTGTTACCTAGCTAGGGTATTCCTTGGTTGAAAGCACAGCCAGCTTATGCTTAGTTTTTAATGAAACTCTGGCTCCAGACCTTGATCACTTCATCAGTGTCTTGATATATCAGCTTCATAGTTTCTGCAGAAATTGAAGTCCACCAAAGTGATCCCTAACTAGTCCTAATCACTGGCCATTCTAGCTAATCACTCTGAAAGGTGAATAAGGCAACAATATCAGCTATTTGTTGGACTGTTAGAAATTTAGGAGTGGGCTGCTGTCATTGAAATTTTTGCATTACAGATTTACACAGGAGCATGCTGGGGTTGTGTTTTTGAATTGAGATCACCTATCATAGGACTCTACTATTGTTTCAGACATGAACTTTTTCCCCACATTTGGCCCTCGGAACCAAGGCCATTTCCCTAATTACCCAAGTTACATATTCGGGGTCAAAGGCCAATGTAAATGAACCACAATAAATTACAAAAGACAAATGCCAAGTTCTTTTAGTAAGTACTCAGAAGAGCTCTATAGAATTATTATAGAAGCAAAAAAAGCAACAGTAGTAGAAGTAAGAGCATCAGAAAGTTGGACATTAAAGGAAAAGTTGTGGTCAAATAGAAAAATATTTTAGCCTACAATTTCTACGATAATAGTTTTAGATAATGTTACCATATTGTTTTTGAGATGGTGTAAAAATAAAGTTCACAAAAGTTGGGGCATGAGTTTTAAAGGTAAATATTGGCTAGACCTTTCACATCGATATGAAATTGATACAAAATTATAAGATTTGGGGCTAAAGAAGAGAACTTAAAAAAAATCAAAGACTGAATTCTTCAATGAATATGGAAAGCAGTATAGATGAGTATGGATGACACAGGGCAATCAATTGAGTATCATGAGCCAAAACGTTTTTATACATGGAAGAATAAATCAGTGTGTAGGAGCAACAATGCGGATTTAGAGAAATGGCAAAATTAATTTTGAGCCTTGTGTTTTATGAGGCATTGGAAAAGGATGTCAGCCCTTGGGAAAGGTACAACGAAAGTGATCTCATGGAAAAAGCTAGTATTCAGGTAAGGTCACATCATCTGTTATTTAAAAGTGAGTGTGCAGAAAGTTTTGTATTTTGTTTCTCAGAGTGAGCAGTGAGGGGAAAACAGTGCTAGGAGTATTAATAATGGTGAAACAGGATAAAGCATGATTGGATAGAATTGACATTTGGATAGAATTGCATTTTACAAATGGCAGGGATGTGAGAGATGGTAAAATTATATAACATTAAATTTCCAAATGAGGCTCTCCAGTCAAGTTCAGGCACTATCCTGATAGACTAAATTTAGATAATCTTTAGAATTACATGGAGGAGTGATTGATTCTGGGCTTAACTACAGACCTGCTAGAAGGGAATCAATGAGGATGGGGAATGTATTTTAAATAATGTTCTCAGGACATTTTTTGTGAAGCTAGCCAATCTCAGGTTTAAGATTAGAACTGGAGGAGAATCCAAGATGGCGGCATAGGTAAACACCTACACTGCTGCCTCGCACAACAGTTTCAAAACTACAACTAAAAGACAGAACGGACATCATCCAGAACCACAGGAAAGCTGGCTGAGTGGAAATTCTACAACTAGAGGAAAAGAGAGGGGCTCACAGAGACCCAGAGGAGTGCGCGTGGAGAGAGCGCTTGTTTTCTCTGGCAGGAGGGAAACAGAGACTCTCAAAGGCATTGAACCCCTTATCTTATGATACTAAACCCCAGATCCAGCCGAAACTCATACGGGGGGATGTTGGACTGTGAAAAGGGAGAGGTGCATGGAAATTTAGGGGACTCACAAAAGATCTGGTGGTGCGCATAGTGCTGCACAGAGGACAGATTGCTGATTGTGCTGCTGGCTTTCGCGAGTGGGTGGGAGACAGACCCTCCCAATTGTGCCACTTCTGACTCCACTAAGCCCCTGCGTCAGGTGAAACCCTGGGGACCTAGATTCCTGTGGTCCTGTAGCGCAGGGGAACCGGAAAGACAGTGGTCTAGAGGCACTGTGGGTGTGCTCCAGTGATTACCCAGTCACGTGAGACTCAGGGGCCGTGGAGGGCGGGGCTGACTGGAAGGCAAGGCGGTCCCTTAAGCCCTGAGACTCCACCCATCCCAAGCTCAACAGAGAGGCTTCTGCAGTTTTGCAAGTCTGCTTTCATAAGGCTGAATCCAACAAAGAAGTTCTCCCAGCATAGTGAAAATGTCGAGACAAGGGAAGGGATCACAAACAAAAGAAATGGAGGAAAACAAATGACTGGATATAGAGTTCAAAACCACGTTTATAAGTTTTTTCAAGAATATCCTAGAAAAGTTGGATAAAGTTAGCGAGAGCCAAGAGGAGATGAAAAAGGACCAACTAGAGATACAAAAGATCCAACTAGAGATGGAAAAGGTTCAACTAGAGATGAAAAAGGACCAACTAGAAATTAAACATACACTGACTGAAATAAAAATTATTATACAGAGTCCTAACAGCAGACTAGAGAAAGGCAAGAATTAAGTAAAAAATTTGAAATATAAAGAATCAGAAAACACTCAACTGGAAAAGCAAGAAGAGAAAAGCATCCAAAAATGTGAAGGTAATGTAAGGAGCCTCTATGACAGCTTCAAGAGTACCAACATCAGAATTGCGGGGGTGCCAGAAGAAGAGAGTGAGCAAGATACTGAAAACCTATTTAAAGAAATAATGACTGAAAACTTCCCACATCTGGTAAAAGAAATAGACTTACAAGTCCAGGAAACACACAGAAGCCATATAAAAGGAATCCAAAGAGGACTACACCAAGACACATCATAATTAAAATACCAAGAGCAAAAGACAAAGAGAGAATACTATTAAAAGCAGCAAGAGAAAAACAGTTCATTACCTACAAGGGAGCACCCATACGACTGTCAGCGGATTTCTCAACAGAAACGATGCAGGCCAGACGGGAGTGGCGAGAAATATTCAACATGATGAATAGCAAGAACCTACAACCAAGAATACTCTATCCAGCAAAGTTGTCATTCAGAATTGAAGGCCAGATAAAGAGCTTCACAGATAAGAAAAAGCTAAAGGAGTTCATCAACTCCAAACCAGTATTATATGAAATGCTGAAAGGTACTCTTTTAGAAGAGAAAGAAAAGGTAAAAGATAAAAAATATGAACAACAAATACATATCTATCAACAAGTGAATCTAAAAATTAAGTGAATTAAAAATTTGATCAACACAATAAACTGGTGAATATAATGGAACCAGGAGCACAGAAAGGGAGTGGATTGATAATTCTCAGGGGGAAAGGGGTAAGGGGTGTACAGGGAGATACTGGACAAAAATCATACACTTATGGATGAGGTCAATGGGATGGAGGTAAAGGCAGAGGGAAGGGTGGGAGTTGGGTGGAGGGGTGCTATGGAGGGGATAAAAGAGAAAGAAATTCATAATCTGAATAATAAAGATTTAATTAAAAAAAGTTTAAAACTGGTATTTGGGATACTATTTTTATTTGATTATTATACTTGACAATGGCTTTCCTGGGTCAGAGCTAGCTATCTAGAATCAGAGGTTTCTTTCTCATGCAGTCCTGGTGATGATGATCAGGATAGGGGAGCATCAGAGACATTAGGCAAAGCCAATGCCACATGTTCTGTATATCTCCATCAGAAAATCCTACTCCAGTGGAAGGTAGAGTTAAGTTTTATTTGGATGCAAGAAAACAGGAATGTTCTCTTATGCGACTTAAGAAAATAGAGGAGATGGGTAGTTATGGTATTGTTTCTTTAATATAGCACATAAAATACTATTTAATACTAATTATTAAAGTCAAGGAACAAGGGATTTCCTTTGTATTTGCCTGGTGCTTGTCTTTTGATGGTCACCAAATGACTGTTGAAGCTCTGTACATTTCACAGGACAGGAAAAAGGAAGAAATGGGGAAAGTCCATGTTTTTGATTATGTCATTGGCTAGACAATTTTCAGACTTCCATCCTCCGTACTGTAAGAAAATAAATATCTGTGGTTTAAATCATGTGTTCAAACCATCCAGTATATGGAGCTTTGTTGTGGCAGCTCAACTAAACTAAGATGTCTACTAATCATGTTAAATAATATGTTAATACAATATATTACAAATCAAAATTAATGAAAAAATAAATATAAATAATTAACAAAATATAAAATTATTGAATAAAGACAGGATTAGTATTATTGAAATTTTCCAGCTTTGATTTGGATTGGTCATGTACTATTGGGGCCATAAAACAAAAAGACTTTTTAAACAATTGAAATCATATAAAATATATCCTCTGACCAAAGTGAAATTAAATTATAAATCGAGAAATCCACAATTATTTGGAAACTATACACATTTAAATAAAACATACTTCAAAATGGCCAAGTATTTTGAAGTGAATTAAAATGAAAATTTAATACTAAAATTTGTGTAATACAGCTAATGCAATGCTTAGAGGGAAATAAACAGGTGTAAACCTTTTATTAGGAAAGAAGAAAGATCCCAAAGCAGTAATTTAACTATCCATATAAATCAGGTAGAAAAAGAATATGTTAAAGTTAAGTCACTTAATAATGGAATTAAAAATGGGAAATAATTGAAAAAATATTAAAATGAAAAATTGGTTCTTTAAAGGTAAATAAAATTGGCAAAATTCTAGCCTGTTCAAGGAAAAAAGGGAGTAGACACATATTAACAGTATCAGGAATGAAACAGGGGCTAACATTAAAGACTCTACAAATATTAAAAAATAATAATAATGAAGGAATACAACAAATAACTCCCTGAACATAAGTTCAACAATTTAAATAAAATAGACAAATTCATTGAAAGTCCTAAGCAACCAAAGACACTGAAGAAGAAATTGATAATCTGAATAATTTTATATTTATTAAATAAATACAACTCATAGTGAAAATCTTATGTTAAAAAGAACTCCAGGACCACATGGTTATAGTGGAAAACTGTACTGAATATTTAGGGGAGAAATAACACCAGTTTTATATTTTCTATTCCAGAAAATAGAAGTGAACACTTGTCATCTTATTTTGTAAGAGTGGCTTTACCCTAATCCCCAAACTAATAAAAAATATAAGAATACTAAACACCAACATTTCTATCACAAAAAATCTTTACTAAAATATTAGCAAATAGAATCCAGTAATATATAAAGAAGATATCATACCACAATCATTGGGAAATGCAAAGCTAGTTCAATGTTTATAAAGCATTCACTTTGTTGTCAGACTAAAGAAAATAAGTACATGATGATCTCAATAGATTCATAAAAGCATTTGATAGCATTCAACATACTGTCATGATTAAAAACCTCAGAAAGTATGAACATCTTTAATGGAATAAAAGGCATGTATAAAAACTCAATAATTAACATCAGACATAATAATGAAGGATGAATACTTTAACCCTAAAGCTGAGAACCAAGCAATGATATCCATTCTTAACACTTCTTTTCAACAGGAAGTTGTAGCCAATGCAATAAGGCAAGACACATAAGTAAAGCATGCGAGTGGAGCAGAAGGAATGAATCTATTCATTTCTGCAAATAACACAGTTGTCTATAACAATATATCATAGAATTTATATTTCAAAAAGCATCTGGAACTTGTAAATGAATTTATCATAGTAGTAGGATGTAAGGTCAGTATAAAATCAATATTATATTTCTATAGCAATGAATAATTAGAACTCTGTTAGAAAAAATGGTGCTATTTGTAATACATAGTAGTAGGATGTAAGGTCAGTATAAAATCAATATTGTATTTCTATGGCAATGAATAATTAGAACTCTGTTAGAAAAATGGTGTTATTTATAATACAATCAAAGTAAAGTTTTACATATAAATCTAACAAAATTTATGCTGGATCAGTTTTTTGAAAACTCCCAAACATTGGTCAATGACATCAAAGAAGCCCTGACTGAATAAGTGGAATTTAATGAATTTGCAGATACTGGCTCTCTGTTTGGTAAAACTCATAGAATACCAAAAAGTATGAATAGTACCATATGTAAATTAAAATGAATCTTTTAAAGTAACTTTTTAATTTTAATTTTTTAAATTTATCTTTATTGTTGATAGTTTTACAGATGTCCTCCCATTTCCACCCCATTGACACCCCTCCTCCTACTCCTACCATCTCCCTAGATCTTTTAAAGTTGGAAAAATTCTGATAGTGAGACTATATTAATAGATTAAGTGTAGTATTATCTTTAGAGGGGAAAAAATAACTATTATTATGTGTACTTTTTATTATTGAAATGTCAATGACTTCATAAAAATGTCAGATGTAAGTATTTTAATGATTTCTGATCATTTTGCAAGGTGTACAATAAAACTAAATTCTTTTTAAAGAAATATTTTAAAGAAATATTATTAAAGAAATATTTTAAACTATTTTCACACATTCAAACAGCATCATTGTAAATTACCAGTTTTCTCAACACATAAACATTCACTTTACATTTATTGAATAGGAGGATCTCTGTAAACTTTGCCCATATAGCAAGTATGGAAGAAAAAGAAATCAAGATTTGTGACTGTGGCTAAATAAAAAAGTGCTTAATCACTGCTTCTTTAATAACATTAACTTATGAATAAAAGCTTATTATAATTTTTATAAATATTGAATGCTGTGGCCCATAATCAGAATATTTTGAATATTCTGTGAATATTTTTAGATTGGTCTTCTGGGACTTTGCCTTTCTCAAATATATAAATACTTCAAATATACAAATCATCTCTTAATGAGAATCTGAATGATGTATATGTTTTATCCAGTACAGTTAAATAACTGAGAAACCTAAGTACCTTTTTCATCTTATTAACTTCTAGCTACCCTTTAAGATCTAATAACTGTTCACTGAAATCCATTACTAATTTCTAATTTAAGAAAATTGACAAAGAGATTGCCTAAAGCCCCTGGAGTCAAAAGTGAATGTTGATGATAACTTTAATTGTAGTGACCTTGAGAATTCCTTTTCTACCAGCAGAGTCTGGCCAGTTTCACATAACCTGCTTGTACAAGATTAGATTTGAAGGATGGTAGGCTTTAAACATGTGGCCTTATTGGTATAGAGACCTTAAAATGTTTGGCAAAGCTTCATCCCACTGATCATGTATTATTAGTGGAGAATTAAAAAACATACAAAATAATTTTCTACAACTATATTGTGGTGCATATTAGAATGAGAGAGAAAAAGTGTGAGGAAGGAGATAAAATGAATATTACCATAAATACAAGTAATTGACATTTTAAATAGTTCCAAGCTCTGGATAAATGCGCTAAATAAAAAATGATGTCCATGATATTAAGTGAATGACAATGTATATCCCCACTCCACTGTTTTTGTGGTTGTAAATTCTAGTTTTGGAGCCAAAGGTAACAAAAGTAGTTGACATTGATAAAATATATTTAATATCAATAAGTATAAACTAGATTCTTAATTCTTGTCATTTAAACTTGCCTGTTATGATATTTTTGTTTACAGTACCTTTGTTGTTGTGTTTTTTTTTGTCTTGTATAAATAGTGAAAAACTAGAGATATTACACAACATTTAAACTATAGCCAATATTTATTTATGTAGCTGTAAGGGGGAGAAGATTGTAGCCATTATACGAAACTATAGAAATTACAGTTTTGGTTCATGGTAATTGTTATTGTGCCATGTTAGCTTCATTTATTGTCCATATTCCCTTAATTGCATATGCAGTTTTATTTTTAGTGGCTCTCCTATTCAGGAGGCTTAGAACATTAATCATTTGTAAGCTTTCATCATGAAAAAACAGATTATGGATGTTATTCACAAATCATTTTCATAACCAATTGCTTCAATTTTATTTCAAATAAAAATGCAAATATATTGTGCCAAAGAAGTTTTTTAGACATTGGGAGACAGCAGCAAAAATAACAAACAGACAATAATCCCTGCATACATAGAACTTAAGTTTTAGTCAGTTTATTAAGCAAATAAACAAAAAATATATTTTATGTCAAGTGGTGATATGTGCTATGGGGAACAATAAACCAGAAAACAAAGATAAGAAGTGTTACAGTGAGGATGAGATGAAGTTTTAGAGTAGTCAGTCATGGTTACATGGAGATCATAGTTACTGTGCAAAAAAGCCAAGTTGTTGAATGAGCAAGCGATGTATATACTGGAAGTACCATAAATGCAGAGTTTCTATGGATGGACATGGTTTATATTAGGATGATCATGGTAAAGACTTTTGTGTTTACTTCATGAAGGTTAAAAAGCCAGGAAAGGGTTTTGAGCAGAGGATACATGATCTGACTCATATATTGGGAAAAAGGCAGAAACAAGGAGGCAAAATAAGAAGTTATTATTGTAATCCACAAAGAATGCTGTTACCTTCAACAATAGTAGTGGAGGTGGTAAGATACAGTCATATTCTTAATGTATTTTCTAAACAAAGCAAAGATATGCTGATGGATGGTGTTAGTACAATAAGAGAGACAGAGATGACTGCACATTTCTTACCTGATTTATAAGGGTTGAGTTGTCATGAACTACAATGGGAAAGAATGTGGGAGGAGAAAGTTTAAGTAGAGAAAATAAGAACTTTAGTTTTGGAAAAGCAGATGTCTTTGAAGGAACTAACTCATCAGGATGATATTTATATTGGATTCCAGTAACAGGTCTGGGCAGTCTATCTAATAGAAGAATAATATGCAAGTTGACAGTACCTCCACTCCACCCACAAGCCATTCACACCAGCCAATTAGGAGCAAGTATGCTAATTAACCCAACCAATATGGCTGTGGCCACGGAGCAAGCAGGAGGCTTGGGTTTCCCCAACAATGGAGGAAGCCAAGCTTTCCGCACTTGCTGGCCAGCCCTCAACTCCACTCAAGGCTACAAAGTTTCAATTATAGAGGATAAATAAATCCCAGATACGAGGGCCTCCACCAGGGTGTGTGTCCAGCCTGCAAACCACCACAGGCCCCTCTCCCAGGTCACCCCACACCCCAAGGGAACCCCCACCTTGATCTGGGACACCCTCAGGGCAAACCAGCTGGCCCCCTCTCATGCACCAAGCCTCTATCCTATCTAATAAAAGAGTAATATGCAGATTGACCATTACTCTAACACACAAGATGGCTGCCCCCATGTGGACACAAGATGACCATCACAAGATGGCCATCACAAGATAGCCAGCAGGGGAGGGCCGATGGAAAGGACCAGGCCTACAAGGGAGGGCAGTTGGGGGCAATCAAGCCTCCAGGAGAGGGCAGTTTGGGGTGACCAGGAGGGAAGTTGGAGGCAACTGGGAAGGGCACTTGGGAGAGACCCAGGCCTGCAGGGGAGAGCAGCTGGGGGAACCATGCCTATAGGGGAGGGCATTTAGGGGTGACCAGGCCCAAAGGGGAGGGCAGTTAGTGGCAAACAGGCTGGCAGGAGAGCAGTTAGGCATCAATTAAGCTGGCAGAGGAGTGGTTAGGGAGTGATCAGGCTGGCAGGCAGAAGCGGTTAGGGGCAATCAGGAAGGCAGGCAGGTGAGCAGTTGGGAGCCAGCAGTCCCGGATTGTGAGAGGGATGTCTCAGATTGGAGATGGTGCAGACTGGGCTCAGGGACACCCCACCCTCACCCCCCATGCATGAATTTCATGCACCAGACCTCTAGTAAATTAATAAAAATAAAAACCATTTTCTAAATATGCTTGCTTTCAAACTTTCCAGCTTTCTCTGTTCTCTGAACTTGGTATTTTATTCAGTTTCTTCATTTGCCTTCAGAGGCCATTTCTATGACCAAAATCACTGCCTCTGACCAACTACTCAAGTAATTTCTAGAACTCCTACATTATAGATCCCCTACATTCTATGACCTGGAGTTCTCTTTTTTGTCATGAGTAATTCTCTTCTCAGTCAAGAAAGGCAGAACATTCAGAGATAATAAGCAAGCCAAAGAAATCTAGGTCTAAACCCTGGCTCAATCCTCTACTGCTAAGTGGCCTGAGACAAGCCACTTGATCTCTTTGAGCCCCAGCTTACCCATCTGTACAGTAATCATATTACCTACTAGCTATGATTACTGTGAGAATTACAGATTATATCAGACTCTTTTATCTAATGACTATCACATGGCATGCATTAGATAAATGTTTATAATCCTACATAATAAAAATCTAATATGCCAAGTGTCTGACCTTTCGTTCGACTGTTTTGACCAGTCACTATGACGTGCACTAACCACCAGGGGGCAGACACTCTGACCGGTAGATTAGCTTGCTGATGGGTTTCGGCCTACTGGGACTGGGCGAGATGGGCCGGACAAGGCCTGATGCCTTCTCAAAGTCCCTGCCCACCTCTATCTTGCACCAGTGATACCCCCTGGCCTGGGCCCTCTCACAATCCAGGGGCCCTTGGGGGATGTTGGAGATCCGATTCTGGACCAATCCTCACAGGCCAGGGGGAGGGACCCCACCAGTGCACAAATCTTTGCACTGGGCCTCTAGTAAGATATAATTTTATGAGTCACTTGCACTTGGGAAAAATTTTAAAGGTGTGACACTAGGTCTGTGGTTGGCAAATTGCAGCTCAGGAGCCATATGTGACTCTGGCCCCTTGAGTGTGGCTCTTCCACAAAATACCATGGCCTGGGCTAGTCTATTTTGAAGAAATGGCATTAGAAGAAGTTTAAGTTTAAAAAATTTGGCTCTCAAAAGAAATTTCAATCATTGTATTGTTGATATTTGGCTCTGTTGACTAATGAGTTTGCCGACCACTGCACTAGGTGATACTACTAAGATCATGACTGTAGAGAAGAGATATAAGGACTGAGCTCTAATGCTACTTTGTGTAACCTTGAAGAGATACTGAAAACCAAAAAAGGAATCTGAGGATGAACAGCTAGTAATTTAAGAGGAAAACCAGGAGAAAATGTATGTATTGGAATCCAGGGAAGAAGGATGCTGATCAACTAGACCTAATCCTGTATAACAAAGAGGTAATATGCAACTTTATCATCATGCCCTTGCATAAGATGGCCACCCCCATGTGGTGATAAGATGGCCACCACAAGATGGCTGGCAGGGGAGGGCAGTTGTGGGTGATCAGGCTATGGGAGGGCAGTTAAATGTGACCAGGCCTACAGGGGAGGGCAGTTGGAGGTGACTGGGCCTGCAGGGGAGGGAGGGCAGTTGGGGGGACTACGCTTTCAGGGGGAAGCAGTTAGGGATGACCAGGCCAGCAGGGGAGGTCAGTTAGGGGTGACCAGGCTGTCAGGGGAGGTTTGTTTTGGGGGACCAGGCTTGGAGGGGAGACTAGTTGAGGGGCACCAGACCTGCAGGGGAGGGCAGTTAGGGGTAACCAGGCTGGAAGGGAAAGGCAGTTGGGGGTGGCCAGGCTGGTGGGAAAGGGCAGTTAGGGGAGACCAGGCCAGCAAAGGAGGGCAGTTGGGGGTGATCAGGCTGGCAGGGAAGCAGTTAGGCATCGATCAGGCTGGCAGTGGAGTGATTAGGGGGTTACAGGCTGGCAGGCAGAAGTGGTTAGGGGCAATCAGGTTGGCAGGCAGGCGAGTGGTTGGGAGCCAGCAATACCAAATTGTGAGAGGGATGTCCCACCCCACAGGGATTGGGCCTAAAACCACAGTCATACATCCCCCAAAGGGTCCTAGATTGGACAGGGTGCAGACTGGGCTGAGGGATACCCTCCCCACCCCATGTATGAATTTTGTGCACCAGGCCTCTAGTACTACTTTGCCCCCTTGAATTAGTTTTCTTCTGATTTTTTCTATGTCAGATATGTTGGGGAGGGAAAATTAAATACTAGATTTAGCAATATAGAGATCAGCCTTTACATATGCAGTTCCAGTGGAGTGGTGGGGTTAAAAAAAGAAGGAATAAAGTTCTGATACATGTTACAATAAGAACGAACCTTTAAAACATCAAATGCTAAGTTGAAGTCAAACACAAAAGGCCAATATTGTATGATTCCATTTACTAATAAATGGAATGTACTGGGCAAATCCATATTGATAGAAAGCATATTACTGAGGGAGGAGAGAATGGGGAGTGACTGTTAATGGTTATGGGTGTTTTAATTTTGTATAATGAAAATATTTGGAATTAGCTACTGATGATGATTGTAGAACATTGTAAATTTACTAACAGCCATTGAACTGTATATTTACAAATGGTTAGAATGAATTTAATGTTATGTGACTCTTACCTCAATAAAAAGATCTTTGACAAAAACCTTATTGCAATAGATTCAAGAAAAAATGAAAAAGGACAAATTGATGTGGAGTCAGTGAGAATATGAAAAATTTAGACAAGTTAGTTGGAGGTGCTTGTAGGGTTGGAAGGTTTCCTAAGGATGGATGAAATTTTGGCCATTTAGTGTACTGAAGCTATTTCTAAGAGGATATGCTAGTTTAAAGGAGAAGAGGAAATTGCTGCAATGATTTCTTTGGCAAGAAGAGATACATTTACTATATGAATGAATGAAAGGAGTGGGCTTAGAGTGGAGCATGGCTAGTTGGCCCACATTATAGGAGGAAAGTCATGTGGACAGCTGTGTAGGTAGATTGATGGCAGCACTTGTTAGTTTTCTTCTGATTTTTCCTATGAAATGTGAAGCAAGATGATTAGTTGAGAATGTTGAGGTGGAATGAAGGATGATTAACTGAAATGAAAGAGGAGGTGGAAATTTAAGGAGGGGAATAGTGTCTAGGAATAGAGGAAAATGAAAGAATTAGAAAAATGTAGTATGGCATTGCCATGGTGCAATGAAGTGAGTAATCATGAATATGTAATTTTAATCATCCTGATTGTGGGCCTCTCTTCATTCAAGTCTTGCTTCACAGATATAAATGGAGTAGGTGGTAGGTTTTTTGTAGATCCAAGCCTATCCATAGTGATGATATCAACTAAGAGTGTGTAGGGCATTCACCTGGGCCCTTACTACTTGTGGCAACCCCTGTAGACATTTCCCTGCCTAGAACCAAAGTTGTGATTGGACCAGCCCTTGTGGTGGTTGTTTTTAAGATTCCAAGATGCTCTTCAACAACAACCATTAAGGAAGTTTGAAAAAACAAGGTTCATTACTCATAGGTCCTAGAGGCTCAACATTTAGGACATAGTGGGAGAGAGAGAGAAAGAAAGAGAAGAGAGAGAGAGAGAGAGAGAGAGAGAGAGAGAGAGAGAGAGAGAGAAAGAGAGATATGCTGGTCAGGATTTCTGCCTTTATTGGAACCAAGTGTGGGGGACCTAGGATTTTATGGGTCCACTTTTATTGGTGAATTTTAAAAATAACACAGGGAAAGAAAAAACAGGGTCCATGCTACAGTCCCTTACCTAGGTCAATCAAGGTTTTCTAAAATGGGAACTTCATGGGTTGGGGCTGCCTGTTTCTTTATATAGTTGTTAGCTGGCTATGTGTTTATTCAAGGGGATGTCTTTGAAATGGGTGCCTCAGCAATCAATAGCTTAATGTTAAACAAGGCACTTACATAACAACAACAACAACAAAAAGCTAACTATCCATTACTTGCACTATGTGGAGAATTGTACTTTTCAGTTTTTTCTCCAAAAGAATGGGGAAGCATGAGAAGAACCAGAATGACTGGCTGTCTAACATCTGTAAGAAAGAAAGAGAGAACATGAGAGAGGATGAAAGGAATTGATAAGATTGTAGGACCATTAGCTGGTAGGGCCTGGTGCTGTCAAAATATTGTTGCAGTTGAGATATGAGAGGGAGTGAACTGGAACAATGGGGATGAAGGTTGTGGAGTGGGTCACTTTTAATTAAGATCAAGGAAATGTTATTAGTAATGATAATTCTCTGAGGATTGGTGGCAGGGGTTGTTTTTCATCAGCGTTCTCCTTCACAATTACCAATAAGAAGAAATCAAGAAATGAAGAAGAATAGAAGAAATGAAGATGAATATTGAAATGACAAATAATGACAGTGAAACAAGGGCTAATGCCATCAGGATTGAGCTGTAGTGCTTAGTCTGTATGTTACAGAAAACCAGAATAATCAAACAATGCTTAGAAAGTTTGGAGTTACATTTATTACTTGCTGGTCCAGAGGAAAATGTTTCTCAAATTCTGGACCCCAACATGTAAAAATTTTCCCTATTTATGTTTTTACCTTCTTTGTCTCCCAAATATGGGATGTTTCCTACCCCTTTGCAAGTTCTTAAAGGGCCTCTATGTGCTAAGGCCTTGAGACCTCAACCAAAGACCCAGCCTGGTGCCAGCACTGGTAATTTTGTTCAGGGGAGGTTTAATGGCCTCTCTGAAGTGAGAATAGTCTAATTTTTCTTACTATTTAAGCAAGCAAACATTTACAGAAGCCAAATAGCAAGGTTAAAATTTCAAATAGCAGCTTTTATATAAGACGGATGCCTCAGTAGATGACTACAACACACTGGCACAGAGAGTGAAACCCTTTGGTGTCCAGAGATTCAAAACTGGGTATTTAGAAAACTGAGTAAGAATTATCTGGAAGTGGCTACTGGTATAGGAAGGATACTAATCCACTTTTAAGTTCTGTGTTGGGAGGGCTGTGGGAGGAAAGGAGGCACCATTTGAAATGGCTGCAGGGAAAATAGTTCTAGGGCAGATCCTGCTTCCAGTTAAAGAAGACACCATATGTTACATATGATGTATGTACTGTTATCCTTTTAATAATAGTCTGTTAGTTTTTATGTTCAGACAGGTTACTTTGATGGGGATGGAAGATTTGATTTTAGCATTCCACACAGAGAAATGATTAAATCACAGAAATATTAGCCTGGTTTATATATCTTTTCTCTGTGTAATGAGTCTACCTAAGGGATTATGCTGCCATAAAGAAGATTTGGGTGGAGAGTGCTTTGTAGAACAAGTGTTAATCCTATATAATAAAAGGCTAATATGAAAATCCACTGAATGACAGAACCACCAATTTTTATGATGTGCACTGGCCACCAGGGGCAGATGCTTAACACAGGAGTTGCCCCCTGGTGGTCAGGGAGAGTGCTGCACAGCCAGAAGTTGGGCTCATGGGTGGTGAATGCAGCAGCAGTGGCAGGAGCTTCTCCTGCCTCTGTGGCAGTGCTAAGGACGTCCAACTGCCAGTTTAGGTCTGCTCCCCAAGGAGAGCAGTCTAATCCATCAGTCAGACATCCTCTGAGGGCTCCAGGAATGTGAGAGGGTGCACGAATTTTGTGCTCTGGGCCTCTCATGTCTTAATAAATAAATAACTCCCCTAAGTTGTATCTGCATCTCATTCTTTAAATTTAACAGATGAAACTTTACCGTGTCAAGAAGCATCCACCAAGCAGGAACTATGCCATCCTGATACAACTCTCTGCAGATTTGACTCCTCAGATGCAGGATTAAGATGTAAGTGTTAAATTGGCATACCTACCTTGTTGTTGTGTGATCCATTCATGAGACCCAGATTCCTAACCCTATATAATAAAAGCCCAGTCAAACATGAAATCGACCAGTCGCTAAGAGATGCATTGAACGCCATTTGGTCCCTCTTCACATCCTCTCCCCCGCCCCCCCCCCCCCGCTGCCTGCAGGCTCCTATTGCAGAATGGTGAATGGGGAACCACAGGGAACCGGAGTAGGTGGTGGCAAGGTGGAACTGGGGACTGGCGAGTGGGCAGAAGATGGCCTGATCATAGGCTAGGCCTAGGGACCCTACCCGTGCATGATTTTGTACACTGGGCCTCTAGCAGGAATATATGATACTCACTTATTATTTGGTATTTGTTGACATTTATGCCCAAGTTTTATCTGGAAGGTTATTGGAAGATTTATTTATTCAACAAGTAAAATATATTAAATATATCAAATTAAGGTGATATTATTTTGTAAAACAGTTCCACTAAAGACCATTTGGGAATTTTATATGCAATAATTCTTTAAAATATCAATGTGTTTATGAATAGTCAATGATATAAATAATATTATTTTCATAAATTAGCTAAGGTCAGATATTATGCTATTTAAAAAATTGAAACCAAAGCACTTGTCCAAGGAAAGATAGAAAATTTTAATTTTTTTGGCAATGCAATGGCTCTCATTTTGGGGGATGCCCATCTGAGTGAACTTAAGAACTTAAAAAAATAGAATTGCTGGTTCATTCTAAGGGTTATTGAATTAAAATTTCCAGATATGAATTTGTGTGTAAACCCCAGGGTAACACCAACCATGGCAGTAAACACTGTGAGAGTTCACCAGGATCTTTCTCCCCTCTCTTTAGTGTGTCAGCCCTGTGGATTTAAATTTGACACATGTGGCTGGGCATCAGAAGCACCGGCTGGGCACATTTCCTGGTTGCGAACAAATGCAAGTAGAGTTCCTGCTTTAGAATCTACAACTCAGCAGGATCAAAGTAATGATAATGAAGGTAGGAATAAAAAATAATATCTTTTATATATTATTTTTAGAATTATACTTTATTGTTACTGTATCAAACACTTGATCAGGGTCTTGATGAACATACTGAGTATATTTTATTGAAACTACTATGCTATAGACATTGAAAATAGGAAAATCAATAATCTCACTTGATTTAGGAAAAGATACACTAGGTTAATTAACTATTTTAACTATCTTCATTTGGTAAATTTTATTATTTTTTATCATCAGGAGTTAATAGATTTTTCATGAACAACCACACACACACACACACACACACACACACACACACACACAAAAGGTTTACCAACTCTATTAGCTATCTCTATCTCTGCAGTATTGTCAATGAGTTTCTTCCTCTTATTCTAAAACTAATTTCTTATTTCTGTGTACTTTTCTCTTTATTGCCTTATTTTTTAGTTATTTTAGTTATTTTTTAGAAGTATAATTTAAAATTTCATTCCAGCAAAAACTAATCTTCCATGTAGATTTTATTGTCCCCATAGTTTTGCCTTTTCCAGAGTATCATATAATTGGAGTCATAAAGTATAAAGCCTTTTGAGATTGGCTCCTGAGTAATATGCATTTTCATTTTCTCCATGTCTTTCAATAGGCTCAATAACTCATGTCTTTTTAATGCTGAGTCTTTCCAATGTCTGGGTGAACCAAAGTTTATCCATTCACCTACTGAGTATGTCTTGTTGCTTTCAAATTTTAGCAATTATGAATAAAGCTGCTCTAAAAACCCATGTGCAGGTTTTTGTGTGGATCTACATAATCAGCTCCTTTGAGTAAATACTATGGAGCACAATTGCTGAATCATATGGAAAAATATGGATAGTTCTGTAAGAAAACATCAAACTACTTTCAAAAGTGTCTGTGCTCCCACCAGAAATGACTGATATTTCTGTTGCCCTACATCCTCTCCAGAATTCAGTGTTGCCAGTATTTGAGATTTTGGCTATGTTCATGGGTGTGTAATGGAATCTTATTGTTTACTTTTCATTTCCTTGATGACATATTATATGGAGCATTTTTTTTGTACTGTGATGTTTTATTTTTTTAAATTCAATCTTTATTATTCAGATTTTTACATTTGTTTCTCTTTTTTCCCTTCCATAGCTCCCCTTCACCTGGCTCCCAACCCTCCCTCTCCCTTTACCTCCCTCCCATTGACCTCATCCATAGGTATATGATTTTTGTCCAGTCTCTCTCTGTACACCCCTCACTGCTTTCCTCCTGAGAATTATCGGTCCACTCCCTTTCTGTGCTCCTGATTCTATTATATTCACCAGTTTATTCTGTTGATCAAATTTTTAACTCACTTAATTTTTAGATTCACTTGTTGATAGATATTTATTTGTTGTTCATATTTTTTATCTTTTACCTTTTCTTCCTCTTCTAAAACAGTACCTTTCAGCATTTCATATAATACTGGTTTGAAGTTGATGAACTCCTTTAGCTTTTTCTTCTCTGTGAAGCTCTTTATCTGGCCTTCAATTCTGAATGATAGCTTTGCTGGATAGAGTATTCTTGGTTGTAGGTTCTTGCTATTCATCCCATTGAATATTTCTCGCCACTCCCGTCTGGCCTGCATCGTTTCTGTTGAGAAATCCGCTGACAGTCGTATGGGTGCTCCCTTGTAGGTAATGAACTGTTTTTCTCTTGCTGCTTTTAATAGTATTCTCTCTTTGTCTTTTGCTCTTGGTATTTTAATTATGATGTGTCTTGGTGTAGTTCTCTTTGGATTCTTTTTATATGGGTTCTGTGTGCTTCCTGGACTTGTAAGTCTATTTCTTTCACTAGATGTGGGAAGTTTTCAGTCATTATTTTTTTAACTAGGTTTTCAGTATCTTGCTCTTTCTCTTCTTCTGGCACCCCCCGCAATTCTGATGTTGGTACGCTTGAAACTGTCCCAGAGGCTCCTTACATTATCTTCACAGTTTTGGATTCTTTTTTCTTTCTTTTCCAGTTGAGTGTTTTCTGATTCTTGATATCTCAAATTTTTGACTTGATTCTTGCTTTCCTCTAGTCTGCTGTTAGATCTCTGCATAATATTTTTTATTTCAGTCAGTGTATGTTTAATTTCTAGTTGGTCCTTTTCCCTCTCTAGTTGGACCTTTTCCATCTCTAGTTGGTTCTTTTTCATCTCCTCTTGGGTCTCGCTAACTTTATCCATCTTTTCTAGGATATTCTTGAAAAACCTTATAAGCGTGGTTTTGAACTCTATATCCAGTCGTTTGTTTTCCTCCATTTCTTTAGTTTGTGATCTCTTCCTTTATCTCGACATTTTCATTGTGCTGGGAGAACTTCTGTGTTGGATTCAGCCTAAGATTCCAGACTTGCAAAACTGCAAAAGCCTGTCTGTTGAGTTTGGGATGGGTGGAGTCTCAGGGCTTAAAGAACCACCTTGCCTTCCAGTTAGCCCTGCCCTCCATGGCCCCCAAGTCTCGCATGACTGGGTAATCGCTGTAGCGGTCTCATAGTGCCTCTTGATTGCTGCCTATCCAGCTCCCCTATGCTCCAGGACCATATGAATCTGGGTCCCCAGGGTTTCGCCTGAATCTGGGGTTTAGTGGAATTAGAAGTGGCACAGTTGGGATGCTTTGTCTTCCGTCTTCTTGTGAATGCCAGCAGCACAATCAGTAGTTGGTCTTCTGCATGCAGTGCTGTGCACACTGCCCGACTTCTGCCCTTTTGTGACTCCCCTAAATTTCCGTGCACTTCTCCCTTTGCACAGTCCAATCTATCCCCATATGAGTTTTGGCTGGACCTGGGATTTAGTGTCGTAGGATAGGGGGTTCAATGCCATTGGGAGTCTCCGTCTCCTTCTCGCCAGAGAAAGCCAGCCAGGTACTACGGCACCTGCTCTCTCCACGCGCGTGTCTCCATACCTCAGCTCTTTGCAGTTCCTCTGGGTCTCTGTGAGCCCCTCTCTTTTCTTCTAGTTGTAGAATTTCCACTCAACCAGCTTTCCTGTGGTTCTGGATGATGTCCGTTCTGTCTTTTAGTTGTAGTTTTGAAACTGTTGTGCGAGGGAGCAGTGTAGGTGTTTACCTATGCCACCATCTTGGTTCAAATTCTGCACTGTGATGTTTCTGGAGCATTTTTATATGCATATTTATCATCTGTATATCTTCTTTAGTTATGTATCTGTTAAGATCTTTGGTTGTTAGTCTTTTATTTCTTTTTATCACTGGGTTAGAAGCTTTGATTTTTATATATTACTAGTAGCCCTGCACATGAATCCATGCACCAGTAGCTCACTACCACTTCCAGTAGCTCTCTGCCTGTTGCCCCACCCTTCTGTAGCTTCCCCTGACGCCCCCATAGCTTGCTGCCCTGCTCCCTCCTGTAGCTCTCAGGCACCTGCTTGTAGCCAGTAGCTCACTGTAGACCTCCTGTAGCTCCCTCTGCCCCCACATCATAGCTTACTTCCCTGCCCCCTTCTGTAGCTCTCTGCTTCCCACTTATAGCCAGTAACTTGCTGCCTCCCTTCAGTAGCTTTCAGCCTGCTGTCCCACCTTTCTGCAGCTCTCCCCAACCCCTACCCTCCCTCATAGCTTGCTGCCCTTCCCCCTCCTGTAGCTCTCTGATGCCCACTTGTAGCTTGCTGCTCCACACTCTTGCTGACCTGTGATCTGGTTGTTTTGTGGTCAGTTGTTACACTTCATGGCATAACAACCATTTGCATATTACATCTTTATTATATAGGACTAGTGGCTTGGTGCACGAAATTCATGCATAGGGTGGTGGGTGTCCCTCAGCCTGGCATGCATCCTCTCCAATCTGGTACCCCATGAAGGATGTCCTACTGCCAGTTAACAGGGCTCAGGCCTAAACTGGCAGTCAGGCATCCCTCTTGCAATCTGGGACTGCTAGCTCCTAACTACTTACTTGCCTTCCTGCCTGCCTGCCTGATTGCCCCTAACCATTCTGCCTGCCAGCTTGCTTGCCCCCAAATGCCCCCCTGCCAGTCTGATCACCCCCAACTGCCCCCTGCTGGCCTGCTTGTCCCCATCACCACTGTCCTAATCACTCCCAACTGCACACCCCTGCTGTCCTCATCACCTCCAACTGATTCCCACTGATGGCCTTCTTGCCCCCCAACTGGCCACCCTGCTGGTCTGCTCACCCCCAACTGCCCCCCACACCCACCAGCCTGATCACCTTCAATGCCCCCACCCATCGGCTTGACCACCCACAACTCCCCTCTTGGCCTCTAACTGCCTCTACCTTGGCCCTGCCACCATGGCTTTGACCAGAAGAATGTCTAGAAGGTCTCCTGGAAGGTCTCCCAGTCTAGTTAGCATATTAACCTTTTATTAGTATAGATAGAGGCCTGATGCACAGGTGGGGGCTGGCTGGTTTGCCTTTAAGGGTGTCCCAGGTCAATGTGGGGGTTCCCTTGGGGCATGGGGCAGTCCAGGCAAGTGGCCTGTGGTAGTTTGCACATTGGCCAAACTCCCATGGGGTGAGGGTCTCCACTGGGGGTGGGTGGGCGTGGCCAGCCTGGATGAAGGGCTGAGAGCCATATTTAGGCTGGCCACACCCCCTTTAGGTTTGGGTCCCCAAATGGGGTGCCTGGCCAGCCTAGATGAGGGGCTGATGGCTGTTTGCAGGCTGGCAAAGCCCTCCAGCAGGGACCCTCACCTCATGGGGGTGTGGCCAACCTAGGTAAGGGGCTGAGGGCCGTTTTCAGTCTGGCCACACTCCTTGGTGACCCTGGTTCCCAGATCCTCTTTGAGTGGAAGTGAGGACTGGCTGGAAGCCTGGGTTTCCCTCCACGGAGGCCATGGTGGGCTGGGGGCAACCCAAGCCTCCTGCTCACTCCAGCTCAATGGCTACTACCATCTTTGTTGGGTTAATTTACATATTCACTCCTGATTGGCTGGTAGAGATAGTGAGTAATGGTCAATTTGCATGTTTCTCTTTTATTAGTGTGGATATTTTTATGGTTATTTAAACATTTTTACATATATATTTAATATTAAATTTCTTTAATAATACTAAAGTGCTCCAATATATTTACCACTTTCTGGGATAGAAGGAACTTGTCATAATTTAAATTACCATTTTTAACCCTTTCTTTTTTTCCTCATTACCATTCATCCCCCTATACCTTCTTCCACCTTCACCCACCACCATTTTTAGGTTTTGAATTATAGTTTAATATTTAAAAAATATGTTTAAGTAAATATCATTTGAAGCTATTATGTTTTCAAATATTA
Source organism: Lasiurus cinereus (assembly GCA_011751065.1). NCBI lineage: Eukaryota > Metazoa > Chordata > Mammalia > Chiroptera > Vespertilionidae > Lasiurus > Lasiurus cinereus. The sequence goes on from JAAGEH010002534.1 coordinate 33,565,751, forward strand.
CAATGATACATTTTATCATTTTCTTTAGTCACCATTGTTCCTATTATTTTATTCTCACCCTTTCAGACTTCTTTCCTTCTTGCAAAGGTTCACTTTTTAAATTACTTGTGTTTTATTTACATAAGATTTGTGGTGATGAACTTGCTTAGTATTTATAAACTTTAAACATTTTTAAATTGGCCTCACACCTAAATAATAAGCTATGGTGTTGATACAATTTTAAAATGAAAAACTGTTTATTTCATTTCTAACTGCATGGTGATAGTCCTTTTCTCCTGATATCTACTGTAGAATTGCTTTTTCTCTATCCATCCTCCATTCTTTCTTGATGTTTTTCTTTGTACCTTCCTGCTTGTTCAGTAATTTTGTTGTAGCATTACTTAGCTCCAGGATCCATTACCTAAGTAATAATACTAATTTACAGTTTTATATATCATGGCAATGCTTGGAGTCTTGCGCATCCTGTTTCTTATAGCCCAAGACAGTGACGGAAGGTATATTTCCCACCTCAGTTTATGAGCAGGTTCCCCTCCTTAGTCTCTGATTTCATGAAGAGAATTTGACTCTTCTCCTTTAGCTCTTACAAAATTTAAATTAGTCAAAATTTAAGCTACAACAACCTGCTTTTTATCCTAAAGCCCATGTTCTGTGATTTCAACCCTGCTCATCACTTGGCTTTTTTTTTTCTTTTCTCCTGAGATGGCATTTAACCTGTCTTTACCTTTGTAAAAATGTGTTTTATAGGTTTGAGGCAAAGTATTAACTTGCTATTTTTCTTAAAGTTTAACATTTCTAATAAACAGGAGTTTCATTTAATTTAAATAGTTTTTAGAAATTGCAGGAATATTTACTAACTTACAGAACAAGCATTTGAAAGATTATCTTTGAAAATTGAAGTTAAAAAATTATGGGAAATCTCTGTATTGTCTACATTATTGAGTTAATCAACAATGAAAATTGGTTTTAAGAATTAGATGGGAAAATTAATAATATTTTTAGAGTATTTTTAGGTATGGATACATGGAACAGACTGACAGCTGTCAGGGGGATTGAAGTGGGCATTAGATGAAAGAAGATGAAGGATTTAGCCATGGAATATGTATGCATAACCCATAGACACAGACAATAGTGTGGTAATGGCCAGAGGGAAGGATGGACAAGGCCTGAGTGGAGATGGGCAAAGCAGGGGGCAATTGTAACAGTGTCAACAATAAGAACAAAGTGAAAAATAGAATTGTTGGGATTTGAGAAGTGCACAGCAACATCCTTGTCAAGAGAAAGTGGGATTCCAGTAATACATGGCATGTGTTGCCATCACAATTACTCAGATTATCACAGATCATGAGATGATTTGCAAATAGAAGGTAAAATACTGAAAGATAAAAATGTCTGACATCTAATCTCCTGGTTTGGGGCCTTCAAACTCTTAAGATTTACACCATTGCATCCCTGGTTCTCAGGCCTTCAAACTCACATTGAATTATACCAATTTTTCTCATTCTCCAGCTTGCAGATAGCAGACTGTGGGATTTCTCAGTCTCCATAACTCTGTGAGCCAATTCTATAGTTAATATATTTATAGTTCTGATTCTATTGGCTCTGTTTTCCAGGAGAATTCTTACTAATATACATCTGATTCTGAAATGTTTTTCTAAAAAAGTATAAAAGACTTAAATATATATATAAATATATTCTGTCAAGTTATAAAGCTTTCTTTGTAAAAAATAGGAAAAATAATCAAAAGGGAAAATAATTTTGGAAAGAAGTCTGAAGAATTCTTGATTAAAGAAAAATTACATTGTGATATTTAAAAGAAAATGAAAATTTGGTGGCATTGAGATTTTTATAAGACTATTAGATTTTCATTTGAGGTGCATTATCAAACTTTTATCAGACATTTGGAACAGATTTCAATGCATTTTAGGAAGTACACATGTAAACAAAAACCTGTCATATTTAGTTGATGCAATATTTTCATACCATCATATCAGCATTTTAAATAAAATATTTGTGATTCAAGTATGATTTTGAAAACTCTAGAAATAGAGTAATTTTGTTCAAACAGAAAGTACCTAATTTGTTTCTAAATTGCTTTCTTTTTCTTTTTCTTTTTCTTTAATTTTCAGGCTATAACATGTGGGTAGAGGCTAACCATGCTTCTACACTTGACCATTTAGACAGCAGGGCTTATTTGAACAGTTCTGTGTGTCACTGCTGGGGCAAGAAGTGCCATTTACTATGGAAAACAGTGTCCTGAGAGTAAATCTGTATAACAATAAGGTAAAAAGAAACTTGCATTTATTTCAAAACCAATGAGTAAATGAAATTTCTAATCTTGGCAACTTCTGTTTATGTTTCTCAGTTATGTAGACTTTAGGTATTCTTTAGCTGGATATAATTTAGTATACATTTAAAAAGAAATATTAAGAAATCGGTTTAGGAAATACTGCCATATGCAAAAGCAAATGTGATAATTTACAAAAGCAATGTGATAATACTAAATAATAAAAGGCTCATAAGCAAATTGTCCCTTCCACTGGTAGTTCAACTGGGAGTTCAACCAGGGGGCAGGGTCAGCAGCCTGTGGCCCCTATCCCTTGCTAGCCCTGCCCCTGATCAGCCTCCCGCCCCCATCCCTGTTGGGATCAGGGCTGGCCCACCAACCTCCCACGTTCCCTGCTCCTCCCTCCATCCCCAGCCAGCCTGGCCTGATGAGCCTCAATCAGGGTGGGCTTGCCAGACCCCACTCATGCACAAATTCATGCACTGGGCCTCTAGTATATCATAAAACTGTCAACATTCATAAAAACATATTAAAGAAACTATAGGTCTAATAAAATGAGCTATTTGAGAATCTTTTGTTACCTCTCTATTGAAGTTCCAATGTGATCTGTTTTGTATTTTAGATCTGTATACCATTAAAGTACTAAGATGGAACCAGTAGATAAAATATTAAAGGCTGGCAATTACTGATTTGTCTAAATGAGTCATTTGAATGAAAGAAATGGCACAATGGGCCGAGTAAAAGTTGTGATTGTAATGCTAGCTTAAGCCTTTTTGTTGTTTTGTTTTTTAACCTAACTATAACTAAAAACAATTCCCTACATGTGGGAAAATAGCTGAGACATGGAGAACTTCCATTGTGAGGAAAAATTTACTTATAAATAGGAGTAAATAAATCATGGGGGTAAACAGCAATACTTCTAGAAAAGGGGAACATTTGATAATAATTGCAATAATTCTGATATTGGAAAAAGGAAGACAGTAAAAACATCCAAATTTGTTTCTTTTGGCTCAGGATACTTTGGGTAAATCCATTTGAAACTTGCACATGACTTCAGCTAGATTCATTTTTAACACAAATTAATTTATCATTTGCACTTATTAAGTGCCAATAACCATCTATCAATAGCATTTTCTTCTCTTTCATCCTCAAATTGCTTATTAGCAAGATATTTGAAAATTCAAGAAAAAATAGTTTTCTTCCTACTTCTATTATTTCACTTCTACCTTTCCCTTTTGTGTCATTTTCATCATGTCTAGTATTCTTTCTTCTAGTTTTTTTCCCAAGATATTCACAGAGTTCTAAAACATAAAGTTAGATGAATACTCTCATAGATGGCCTAATACATTTTCCTTTGTTGCGGGAGTGAGACACAATGTCTATCATCCTGTAACTAGGTTATATTTTTATAATAGTATATATTTTGCAGTAGTATTTGGCAGCATAATGCCCTGGAATCTATTTGGTATATTTCATTCCATTTGTAAAAATGTCTCCCTGCTTTTTCTGTAGTTCTCCAAACTTTCCAGATACATGGGGGGAAGTTTACAAAACAAACAAATAAACAAACAAAAATGTTAAGCTTTACCTATATATGTTTCAGTCATTTTTCAGTTATTGTTACCTTTGTTATGTAAACCAAGCCCAAATAGCCTCTATGCAATTTGCTACCAGCTATAATTTCCAGTATCCTTCTTCAACAAATTTAGAATGATTTTGTTACATTTATATTATAGCTAAAGGCACTTTAAAAATATATGGCCCTATGAAAGTGCTTTTACACAACAGGTAATCTCATATAATAAAGAGGTAATATACAAATTGAACTTAACATCCTTGCACAAGATGGCCTCCCCCATGTGGTCAAAGATGACTTCCACAAGATGGCTGGCAGGGAAGGGTAGTGGTGGGTGATCAGATTGGCAGGGAGGGCAGTTGGGGGTGACATGACTGGCAGGGGAGGGCAGTTGGGGTAACTGGGCCAGCAGGGGAGAAGTTAGGCATTGATCATGCTGGCAAGGAAGTGGTTAGGGAGTGATCAGACTGGCAGGCAGGCGAGAGGTTGGGAGCCAGCAGTCCCAGATTGTGAGAGGGATGTCCGACTGCCAGTTTAGGGATCGGGCCTAAACCAGCAGTCTGACATCCTCTGAGGGGTCCCAGATAGGAGAGGGTGCAGGCTGGGCTGAGAAACACTCCCCCACCCCAGTGCACGAATTTTATGCACCAGGCCTCTAGTTAATTAATATTTGATAATTGCTAAATTAGTTATTCTACATTTAAGTAAAATTCGTATCATATATCTTCTAATTTTGGGGATTATTATTATTTTTAAATATATTTTATTGATTTTTCACAGAGAGGAAGCGAGAGAGATAGAAAGTCAGAAACATCGATGAGAGAGAGACATCAATCAGCTGCCTCCTGCACGCCCCACAGTGGAGATGTGCCCGCAACCAAGGTACATGACTCCGGCCGGAATGGAACCCGGGACCTTTCAGTCTGCAAGCCAACGCTCTATCCACTGAGCCAAACCGGTCTAGGCAATTTTGGGGATTATTTTAATCTGTTCTGAACACCAGTGATGGATTTTTAAAGTATTAATATATTTAGAATGGAGTTATGAATTACTTAAAATTAGAGATATCATTTCTCTGATGCCTTTGGGATGCTACAAGAAAAGATGGAAACAAATTCGCTTCAGATATCACCTCATATAATAAGAATACAGTTATCAGCAATCCATTTCTCACATTATAAGAACAGAAATTTATTAGTTGAGAACTAATCTGGTATATTAATTGGAAGCAATTAAGAGTACATCATAGAGAATATTGACTGATATTTGATTTATTAGTATTCTGCAAGACAGTGGTCTATTTTTTTTCTGACACTCTACTTGCTTTATTTTATACACATAACAAATATGTAACAAAGTACATTTAAATCAAAAGTTAATGTTTTATTACACTCTTAAAAGAGACTCCAAATTTGTTATTTACAAAATTAGTTCTTGATGAAAATGATCATTTACATCTTTCAGGAATACAATAAAGGAAAAAATCTTAAGATATATGCAGGTAAATAAAGAAATGTCTGGTGAGAATGCTGAGTTATTTTCTTTATATTCAGAGGATATAGAAGTTCAGAAATAGAAAACAAGTGAGAGGCAAGTTGTTAAATAAAAAGTTGACTCAGTAAGCTTATGTGTGTAGAAGTTCTAGTTTGGGATTAGGTCTCTGTTCATCACCTGTTAACAATAACCATAGCAACAGCCTATCTTTTATCCTGAGGAGAGTTTCCTTGTCAGTGAGCCAAGGGCAGTGCCGAACTTGTGCTGTTTCTACATATTCTCTAAATTCCCACTGGCAAACAAGAAGAAAGCAGTTAGGGCAGGGAAGACAGTGCCTTAGAAATATCTTTTCTTGTATGATACAGTTTCTAAAGCCATAATAAACTTTCCTTGAAGGAAGATCTTTACCACAGTATATGATCCTATACTGTATGCAATAAAAAGTAGTTAAAAATAAAATAAAATAAACCCTTAAAATTGGTTCCTTTTATTTCTTCACTGGAAGAGGGGAGGATAAGCAGTTCTCTCTAAAATATGTAGTAATAAATATTTTTCTTAAAGGGTAAAATGTCATTATTGATGCTGGCCTGGGGAGTAAAGACATTTTTAACATTTTTATCTTTGATTAAAATAATAAAAAATTAGAATATCACTTGAAACGCTTTTCTGAACTGGGAGTCTCTTTCACACTGACACCTGTTGAAAATAATTAGAGAAGAGTCTGTTTGGTCAAAAATAAAATAGGGGAGGAGAAAATGGCGGCGGAGTAGAGGGACGCGTCTGGAGCTTTGTCGCTGGGCAGAGGGAGAGAGAGCGGCTGAGAGTCGCATTGGGAGTGTTTGTTGGCAAGCTAGGAGTCAGTTGTCCTCCAGGGGAAGGTGGGGAACTGCTGGAAGGGGCTCTCCCGGCCAGGCAGCCCCACTGCCACGGGGTTTTTGAACGCCGGAGCCACCAGCGCGAACGCGGAGCCCGAGCCATCTTGGAGTGGGAGGTGGATGTCTGCTGCGGTCTGAAGCCTTCGTCTGGGCACCCATCGAGCAGCCAGGAACCCGGGGACCCAGAACTCTGCTCTCCAATCGATGCAGACACGCGGCGGAATCAGAGATCCACAGAGCACACAGAAAGTGCCTTGTGTGCTGTACCTGGTCGTGTTGTAGTTTGTGCCTTTCAATCAACGTAGGAGAGAGCATTACATAACCAGACACCCAGAGAAGAAAGACCATGGGCAGAAAAAGAAACAGCCCACAAAAGACAGAAAGGCAGGTTTCACCAGAAAAGGAAGTAAACGAAATAGAACCACAAATAAGCCTACCAGAGAAAGAGTTCAGAGAAATTATCATAATGTGGTTGAAAAGAATGGAAGACAAATTTGACAATATGAGTACGAGCCAAGAGGAAATGAAGAAGAACCTAGAGGAGGTGAAGAAGCATGAAGAAGAAATGCAGAAGAAACTAGAGGAGGTGCAGAATAAACAAGAAGAAATGAATAATGACATCACTGCTATAAAGAACTCAATAGAAAGCATCAAAAGTAGACTAGAAGAAGCAGAGGACCGCATCAGTGAGCTAGAAGACACGGTAGGAAAAAATACCCAAGTACAGCAGCTTCTAGAAAAAAAAGTTAAAAAGCAAGAGGAGAGTCTAAGGGAACTTTGGGATAACATGAAACAAAATAACATCCGCATAATTGGGGTTCCAGAAAGAGTGGAAACTGAACAAGGATTAGAGAACGTGACAGAAAATTTCCCCAATATAGAAAACAAAAATAAAATAAAAGTTGATTTTGTTTAGTTGGGTTAATTATTTTTCTTTTTCATTGTAGCATAAGACAGGAAAATGTGGTAGAAAAATCTGGATTTCATACGCAATATATAATTAACTTAGTGTATGAAATTCCATTTACAATATAGAAAAACTCTGCTCATTTAAAAAAAATGTAAATGCATTCTTCTTCCAGTAGAACAGAGGGGAATCAATTAGTCATTGTGAAAAAAGAGTACAAATGCTCTCAGTTATTCTCATAAAATGAAAGTGAGGAGAAGTGATTAATACACCTTGCCAAGCAGTGTTATTAAAAGCATCTGTGGAGGACGAGTATCTTGATGTGAAATAACTGAAGTTGCATATGAAATAATTAGCAAAAAATTCTTGTGTGTCTCACCTTTACTTAATTCCAGTTCACGTGATAGGACCATGAAAACATGTCTAACATGTATGTTTCACTGTCTGTGGGAGTCTTAAGAGTTGATATAAATAAGTCATGGAATGAAGTACATTTTGGTAGGTGTAGGCTATCTTCTGAAATATTTAAGACTTGGAAATATGAATAGAAATCAGAGGGTAGGCGGAGCCCGAGCCATCTTGCAGTGGGAGGTGCATGTCTGCGGCGCTCTGAAGCCTTCAGCTGGGCACCCATCGAGCAGCCAGGAACCCGGGGACCCAGAACTCTGCTCTCCAATCGGTGCAGACACGCGGCGGAATCAGATATCCACAGAGCACACAGAAAGTGCCTTGTGTGCTGTACCTGGTCGTGTTGTAGTTTGCGCCTTTCAGTCAATGTAGGAGAGAGGACTACATAACCAGACACCCAGAGAAGAAAGACCATGGTCAGAAAAAGAAACAGTCCACAAAAGACAGAAAGGCAGGTTTCACCAGAAAAGGAAGTGAACGAAATAGAACCACAAATAAGCCTACCAGAGAAAGAGTTCAGAGAATTTATCATAATGTGGTTGAAAAGAATGGAAGACAAATTTGACAATATGAGTAAGAGCCAAGAGGTAACGAATAAGAACCTAGAGGAGGTGAAGAAGCATGAAGAAGAAATGCAGAAGAAACTAGAGGAGGTGCAGAATAAACAAGAAGAAATGAATAATGACATCACTGCTATAAAGAACTCAATAGAAAGCATCAAAAGTAGACTAGAAGAAGCAGAGGACCACATCAGTGAGCTAGAAGACACGGTAGGAAAAAATACCCAAGTACAGCAGCTTCTAGAAAAAACCCACACAAATCCAAGAAACTCACAGGAGGAGAGTCTAAGGGAACTTTGGGATAACATGAAACAAAACAACATCCGCATAATTGGGGTTCCAGAAAGAGTGGAAACTGAACAAGGATTAGAGAACGTGTTTGAAGAAATAATGACAGAAATTTCCCCAATATAGAAAAGAAAAAACCCACACAAATCCAAGAAACTCACAGAGTCCCAAGCAAAATGAACCCCAACAAACCGACACCGAGGCACATTATAATTAAATTGGCAAACACCGACGACAAAGTAAGAATCTTAAAAGCAGCCAGAGAGAAAGAGAAAGTTACCTACAAAGGAAACCCCATAAGACTAGCTACTGACTTCTCAACAGAAACTCGTCAGGCCAGAAGAGAATGGAATGAAATATACAAAGTCATGCAAAGGAAGGGTCTGAATCCAATTATACTGTACCCTGCAAGACTCTCAATCAAAATTGAAGGTGAAATCAAAAGCTTCACAGACAAAAAAGGACTAAGGGAATATATTACCACCAAACCAGCAATGCAAGAAATGTTAAAAGGTCTGCTGTAATAAAAAGAGAGAGGAAGCGAAGAAGGAACTCGGGGGTAAGGACTAAAAATGGCAACGGATAAGTACTTATCAATAATAACTTTAAATGTAAACGGTTTAAATGCTCCAATCAAAAGACATAGGGTAACCGATTGGATAAGAAAACATGATCCATATATCTGCTGTCTGCAAGAAACCCACCTTAGGAAAAGAGACGCACACAGATTGAGGGTGAAGGGATGGAACATGGTACTTCAGGCAAATGGAAATGAAAAAAAAGCTGGGGTTGCAATACTTATATCTGACAAATTAGATCTCAAAGTGAAGGACATAACAAGAGATAAAGAAGGACACTTCATAATACTAAAGGGAACAATCCAACAAGAAGAAATAACTCTGGTAAACATATATGCACCCAATATAGGAGCACCTAAATACATAAAAAAACTCTTGGAGGATATTAAGGGAGAGATTGACAGCAATACAATCATAGTAGGAGACTTTAATACCCCACTGTCACCATTGGACAAATCCTCTAAACAAAAAATTAGCAAAGAAACATCAATCCTAAATGACTCACTAGACCAGATGGAATTAATTGACATCTTCAGAACATTTCACCCCAAAGCCACAGAATATACATTCTTCTCCAGTGCACATGGGTCATTTTCAAAGATAGATCATATGTTGGGTCATAAGAAAAGTCTCTTCAAATTCAAGAAGATAGAAATCATATCAAGCATTTTCTCAGACCACAGTGGCATAAAACTGGAAATCAACTATAATAAAAACAATAGAAAGAAATCAAACACATGGAGACTAAACAGCATGCTATTAAACAACGACTGGGTAGCCAGAGAGATCAAGGAAGAAATAAAAAACATCATGGCAACAAATGACAATGACAACACAACAATAGAAAATTTATGGGACACAGTGAAAGCAGTCTTGAGAGGGAAGTTCATAGCCCTACAAGCCTACTGCAAAAAACAGGAAACAATGGTAATAAATCACCTAAACCTACAACTCAAAGAGCTAGAACGTGAGCAACAAGAAAAGCCCAGTGTACTCAGAAGAAAGGAAATAGTGAAGATCAGAGTGGAGATAAACAACTTGGAGACCAAAGAAACAATTCAAAAGATCAACAAAACAAAGAGCTGGTTTTTTGAAAGGATAAACAAGATTGATGGACCCCTAGCCAGGCTCACCAAGAAGCAAAGAGAGAAGACCCAAATAAACAAAATCAGAAATGAAAGAGGAGAAATAACAACAGACCCTGTGGAAATACAAAGGATTGTTAAAAAATACTATGAACAACTCTATTCCAACAAATTGGACAACCTGCAAGAAATGGACATTTTCCTAGAAAAATATAACCTCCCAAAACTCAATGAGGAGGAAAGCAAACATCTCAATAGTCCAATAACTATGGAAGAAATTGAAGCAGTAATCAAAAAGCTTCCAGCAAATAAAAGCCCGGGTCCAGATGGCTACACAGGAGAGTTTTACCAAACATTCAAGGAAGAATTAAAACCTATCCTCCTCAGACTATTCAAAAACATTCAAGAAGAAGGAATACTACCAAACACCTTCTATGAAGCCAGCATCACCCTAATACCAAAACCAGATAAAGACAACACAATGGAAGAGAATTATAGGCCAATATCTCTCATGAACATAGATGCCAAAATCCTCAACAAAATTCTAGCAAAACGGATCCAGCAGTACATCAGAAAGATCATACACCATGACCAAGCAGGATTCATCCCAGGAATGCAGGGATGGTTCAATATCCACAAATCAATAAACGTGATACATCACATAAACAAAATGAGAGATAAAAATCACATAGTCTTATCAATTGATGCAGAAAAAGCATTTGACAAAATCCAACATCCTTTCTTGATAAAAACTCTCAGCAAAGTGGGAATAGAAGGATCATACCTCAACATCATAAAAGCCATATATGATAAACCCACAGCTAACATCATACTCAATGGGCAAAAACTATAACCATTTCCCCTAAGAACAGGAACAAGACAGGGATGCCCACTCTCACCTCTCCTGTTCGACATAGTACTGGAAGTATTAGCCATTGCAATTAGACAAGAAGAAGAAATAAAAGGCATCCAAATTGGAAAAAAAGAAGTAAAGGTGTCCTTATTTGCAGATGACATGATATTGTACATAAAAAACCCAAAGGACTCCATTCCAAAACTAATTGACTTAATTAATGAATTTGGCAATGTAGCAGGATACAAAATTAATGCTAAGAAGTCTGTGGCATTTCTATACACTAACAGTGAAATTATAGAAAGAGAAACTAAAAAAGCAATCCCATTTACCATCGCACCAAAAAAATTAAGATACCTAGGAATAAACCTAACTAAAGAGGTAAAAGACCTTTATGCAGAAAACTACAGGACACTGAAAAAAGAGATAGAGGAAGATGTAAACAGATGGAAGAGCATACCATGCTCATGGATTGGGAGAATCAACATCATTAAAATGACCATACTACCCAAAGCAATCTACAGATTCAACGCACTACCCATTAAAATACTAACGACATATTTCACAGACCTACAAAGAATTCTTCATAGATTCATCTGGAACAAAAAAAGACCACGGATAGCTACAGCAATTCTGAGAAAAAAGAATAAAGTAGGTGGGATCTCAATACCAGACTTCAAGCTATACTACAAAGCAACTGTTCTCAAAACAGCCTGGTACTGGCACAAGAACAGACATATAGATCAATGGAATAGAATAGAGAACCCAGATATCCACCCAAACCACTATGCTCAATTAATATTTGACAAAGGAGGCATGAACATTCAATGGAACCAAGGTAGCCTCTTCAATAAATGGTGTTGGGAAAATTGGACAGATACATGCAAAAAATTGAAACTGGACCACCAACTTACACCAAATACAAATATAAACTCAAAATGGATACAGGACTTAAACATTAGAAGGGAAACCATAAAAATACTAGAGGAATCCACAGGCAGCACAATCTCAGATATATGCCGAAAGAACTTCTTCACTGATACTGCTCCAAAGGGAATGGAAGCTAAAGAAAAAATAAACAAATGGGACTACATCAAAATAAAAAGCTTTTGCACAGCAAAATAAACCATCAACAAAACAACAAGAAAGATCAATGCATGGGAGAACATATTTGCAAATGCTATCACTGATAAAGGTTTAATCTCCAAAATCTACAACCAACTTATACAACTTAATAAAAGGAAGATGAAGGATCCAATAAAAAAATGGGCAACGGACCTAAATAGAACCTTTTCAAAAGACGACAGAAGGAAAGCCAAGAGACACATGAAAACATGTTCAAAGTCATTAATCATCTGAGAGATGCAAATCAAAACGACAATGCGATACCATCTTACACCTGTCAGAATGGCAATCATCAACAAATCAACAAACAACAAGTGTTGACGAGGATGCGGAGAAAAAGGGACCCTTGTGCACTGTTGGTGGGAATGCAGACTGGTGCAGCCACTGTGGAGAACAGTATGGAGTTTCCTCAAAAAACTAAAAATGGATCTCCCATTTGACCCTGTAATCCCACTCTTAGGAATTTATCCTAAGAAATTACAAACACCAATCAGAAAGGATTTATGCACCCCTATGTTCATAGCAGCACAATTTACAATAGCCACAATTTGGAAACAGCCTAGGTGCCCGTCAGCAGATGAGTGGATCAGAAAACTGTGGTATATCTACACAATGGAATTCTATGCTGCCATTAAAAAGAAGGAATTCTTACCATTTGCAGCAACCTGGTTGGAACTGGAGAGCCTTATGCTTAGC
>JAAGEH010002534.1:33578579-33719839 GCA_011751065.1 Lasiurus cinereus
AAAAAACAAAAAACAAAAAACAAAAAAAAACAAAAAAAAAGAAATCAGAGGGTAAAGGACTAAATTGAAAATAGATTCATTTTTTAGAAAATCTTGGATATGTTTCAAAAAAGTGAAACCAACTATAGAGATAAATGCTTGTAAGAGTTTGAAAAGGTGTGAGTGTCATTATAACTAGATGTCACCTTCCAGGGTCATTGCCTATCTCACTGTAAAAGGAGAGCACAGAGGCATCTCAAAGCTCAGCCTAAGACATAATTTTGCCACTTTTTGCATTTCCACTGTGTTGTTATATGAAAAATTAGTGCACCCTATAGGTAAATATTCTGAACATTACCAGGGGCAAATGTCAAATTAACTTGATTGTTTGATAAAATACAAAGAAAAATAGGGTTATTTCAGAGCATACAAACATAGTCACAAATTATAAAGCCTAATACTAGAGGCAAAATTTTGGAGTACTTTAGAGATTTTTTATTAAGCATGTTACCTCATAATGCATCAAATATAATAAAAGCTTAAAATGCAAATTGACTAACTGACTAATGGTGGAACAACCCACCATTATGATGCACACTGACTACCAAGGGGTAGATGCTCAATGCAGGAGCTGCTTCAGCCTGCAGGCCCCAGGCCAGCCAAGGTAGGTGCCAGTGAAGGTTTCCCAATTGCCCCGCTGGTCACCCTGAACATTAGCCTTGATCGGTGGCCAGGCCTAGGGACCCTACCAGTGCACCAATTTCATGCACTGGGTGCAACTGGGAAATGATCATTATACAGATGTACAATATAGTATGTTGTACGTTCTATATGTTTGGACAAATGATAATGGCATATGCATCATTATATTATTATGTAGACTATTTTCACTGCCCTAAACATCCTTGTTACTCCACCTATTTGTGTTCCCGCATTTCCTTATGTTTCCTTTAAAAAATATTATACACCCTTTCAGCAAACCTTTAGGTTTCTTAGCACTTAATATCCTACAGGTAGGGTAAATCCTATTAAAATGTAATTAAGAGTGTACGTATGTAAGTATGAGAGTGGAATGTTGGGAATGAGTAATGTCTTTTTATTCTAATCAAAGGAAGAAGAAATATTTTGGACATTCAATACAGCAACTCACAAAAAATTGGTAAAAACAGATGTATTAATACCAGAAGGACTGAAGACATTTAAGGTATAAAAGGGGAGAGCAAGTATTTTTTTTTTATCATGTTTCATTATTAGCTGTATAGTGATGAATTTATCAGTCATTGATAAATTTAAATTAGCATTTACATGAAAGATGTAGACATATGTTTGGGAAAAGTGATTACGTACTTCTTTTCTACCTACACCTTCTCAGGCCAAACTTCCCCTGAGTGAAGGACTCTGAGTGAAAACTGTCTCTAAAAAACTTACATGGGCTTTTGTTGAAATTATGCTGAAATAATAATGTGATAACCTTTTTCTAAACTTTCATATTAAATGTTTGCACATCATTTCTTCTTTTCTAATATTATGGCAATATCACAAAATATATTAAATTAGTGGGATAACATTTTAATATCTGGTATTATTAATTGCTATTTAGAATTTTATTTTTGAATTGCGGTACTTTAATAATACAATCATTTTGTGCTGCATTAAAGTATATATTTATATTGGGATATAAGTATATGTGTAGCTTCTGAAAGCAATTTCATTTCTTATGTTAATGCCATATTCTAGGTATTAAAAGAGAGAACCCAAATGACACTATTCTGTAATCATGAGATTTTTAGAATTCTATTTACTTCTGAGGTTAGAATTTCTGAACATAGCATTTTTGTAGCAATTTGAGTAAAGTTGAGGTTCATAACATTGCCTACTGACAACATTTTGACATTATTTAAACTTTTCTAAGCTGATATCTATCTTTATAATTTCTGAAATGAGTACTAAATGATGGGAGTTTCATCTTTTTTATGTAGACGGGATGTTAAAATTTTGTTATTTAACCCCAAGATAAAACAAAGTAAAATATAAAGAAAATAATTTGGAAGTTATTCTAGGTTTCCAAATGCATATTAAATGTAAGTAGATTTTTAATAGTGGCAGATTTTGGGAACTTATGATTAAATTTTTAAATTTTGAAACAAGTTTAAACTTTTCAATATTACAACTTCAAACTGATTTTTCTACATGTCTGATTGCTTTCTGCTATGAAAATATACAGCTTTAGATACAATATTTTTATACATTTTTATTATGATACTATGGGAAAGTGTGTAGAAGCTTACAGTTTTCTTAATGTTAGATATTTAAATTTAATATTTTCTAGACTAAATCAGTAATACATTTGCAAACTGAACTTGATCTTAAGTAATTCTTAACAAAGAAATAATAATTGTTCATGTTTTTGCAAATCAGAAAACTTATTCAGGAACTTTAAGCTGGAAGAGATAGAAGTTGGCTTTTATTTCTAGTATCTTATTTACATGTTAACAACATCTAGTTCACCACTGTTCAATAGAACTTTCTGTGGTAATGGAAATTTTCTATATCTGTGCTTTCCAACAAGGTAGCCACAACTGCATGTGACTAATTAAACACTTAAAATGTCGCTTGTGCCACAGAGGGGCTGAATTTTAATTAATTTAAATTGAAATATCCCAAAGTAGCTATGTACTATCATATTGGACAGCTTACAATTAGTATTTGCTATCTAGCTCTTCTTGCCCATCTTTTCCTCTTGGTGTTGACTATTATTCTTGGTAGAATCTGAAGGAACATTAATACTTTGACATTGCTTTGGCAGATGTGGGTTGATTGGAACATTGTCCTGTATAATGGAAAAGTGGTGGGTTCAATTCCCGGTCAGAGAACATGTCTAGGTTGCAGATTCAATCCCTGGTTGGAACGTGTGTGGGAGATAACTGATGGATGTTTTTTTCTCAAGTGAATCTGTCTCTCTCTCTCCCACTCCCTCTCTTTTTCCCTTTCTGAAATTGATCTAAAGAATCAGTTATAATCAATTTCTACAAAAATATTTTGATATTATCTTACATTGGAGTAGGTACATATGGTTGTTTCACTTTATAGTATTGTATACCTTCAGAAAAGCAAGCTATTTGATGGGCGAAAATGAGATTTATTTAAGCTTTGATTTTTAAATATATTATTTTTTATAAAAATTAATATATTTTTATAATCTTTAAATTTTCTATTCTTCTGTTGCATCCCTTACCATTTGTTTGACATTTCTCTTCATGCATTCCAATACTACTTTCAGTAGTTAAAAAATATGCATAGCTATTGCTGTGTACATGGTGACAATTCTTAGTCTTTTCCTTAAATATTAAAGAGAGAGAGCTGCAGAGATGAGACCAAATAAATAGTTTGCAGTCAGGGATATTGTTGAGGATTAAGTGGGGTGCTGTACTTCACCTGATCATGGGCCTGGGTGGTTTCTCAGAGGCTTCAGTGGATCTAATGTGCCTATTAATCTTATGTGTGTGGGTTAGGCTTCTCAAATAAGAACTTTGTTATCAATTGTATTTGGCTTTAGGTCATAGGTGCTTAAGATTATATTTAAAAAAAAACACAGAAGAGATTCTCCTTTGAGGCATAAATTTTTATCAGTATTGGTATACTATAACCACTTGTTGACTGAGATGATACACACACACATACACACACACATTCAGAAGCAATAGATTTCCACTTATAACATTTCCAAAATGACATCTCCTTGCCATATTGATTCACCATTAAGTAATGTGCACCATCCAAGTACTGAAAGAAATGGTTTGAACTTTTTCTCCTAAAGCCAAATGTCAATATTTATACAACCCAAAGTTATTGTATCTTGAAACCTCCTTTATATTTTTGTAGGCAAGTGACACAGGCACAGCTGTGAAGAGTCTGTCGAAGGGTTTGGTGATGCTTGAGTCATGTTGTACTTTGTATTTCCACACTTATTGATCTTATCGCCATTTCACACCATTATCTAGTTGGGGAATAAAATGGTAACTGGCATAATAGGTTACTACAATGGCTATCTGCAGTGAATAAGTTTGTCATTCACATCGACTTGCTTCCTTTGTGTATCAGTATATAATTTATTTTCTCCAATATGGCAATATTGAATTTATTGCTCAAGCAGGGACATTTGAGAGGAAAATGAGAGGTATTAATTATTATACTAGGATGATAGGCATAAACTGAGGCAATTGTGGGCCGACACAGATGTGTGGTCACCATATCTATTAAGATTTTCTATGCCAGGAAAATGTGTCTCTTAAGAACTAGGGAAGATGAGAAGATTTCTGACCAAGTTCATAGCCAAGAATTTGAAACTTGTAAGTACATTTAAGAAGTCAAGTATATATTTTGAATTTCTGCACCTCACCAATTGATTTAGATGAACCTAGAGGTGGCCTAGTAGGTGGAAAAGTCCATGGAGGACCATACCAGACTAAGGAAATAGATCAGAGGATTTTCTGAATGTCCAAGGAGATAGTCACAGCTAGGCCATAGGTGATTAATATTATGTAAAGACACCAGAAGAGACTCTTCTTTGAGGAATAATTTTTTAAATCAATAATAGTATTCTATAAACTCTTGTAGCCTAAGATTAGAAAATAAACACATATCTAGAAGCAATAGATTTCCACTTAGATATATGGGTAAATAGCATTTCTTTGTCATATTTATTCAAAATTAAGTAATGTGCTCTGTTTTTTTTTTATCATTATACTATAGTTAATTTACTTGTTTTTATTTTTTGGGGGGAATCCACTTGAGGGAGAAAATAATATTTGCTTTCAAAGAAAAAATATCTTCCATTATGTTACACATTATGTATCCATTATGTGATTATTTAAATAAGAATAGCTGTGTGGCTCTGAGGTCTAAATATTTGATTTACCTGTAGAGATAATGCAGTGGCATTGTTATTTACAAAGTGCACTTTAGTGTTTTAGAGTTGACATGGTGGTGATGAAATATCTGATCATGAAATCAGGCATTCCTATTTATAGAAATTTAAAAATCCTTTGATTAACATATAGTAAGTTTATTCAAAATACTGGTCAAATGACCATATTATTTAAAATTGAAAATAATGTCGATGAGCCATGCATATAATAATGGAGTCTTTTGAATTAAAATTCAGAATGTCTGGTTTAGGGAGGTTTCAAAGTATAACCTTTGGAATGAGATAGTTCAAAGTGTGGATGTTCCATTTACTAAAACTTACCATAGGCAAGAGGCTTACTACTAGAATTCCATTTTTCTTTTTTGGGGGAATAATTACACTTACTACATAGGGTATTTGTGAAGATAATAATATATATAAAATACCTGGTACATACTTGGATATCAGTGGTAACATGTCTATTGTTACTGTTATTAAAATAATAATATTATGATCATAAGGAGTTTGTGAAAAATAGATGTTTTCTGACCAAAATTTATTTTTTTCTTCCTTTTGCTATTATAAAAAAATTGCATCTGTATAAAGAGAAACATATGATTGTATTAATTTATTCTCAAATCTGCTAAAATTCTTATTTTGTGAAATAAACACATGACTAATTTTTCAAAAGTACAAATCAACTTGTTTGAATTTCTAGTTTATTGCCCAGCCCTCTGAAACTTATTTTTCTCTCAGTAATATGTTGACAAAACTAGGAAAAATGCTTATAAAGCTTATCCCAAATCCTGCTTTCTCTAGCACTAGTTCTTTTGTGATAAATAAAGAAACTTAAAAGTATTTTTTAACTTTTTAGTTCTGTATTAAGAGGAAAAACAGCAGAGTTTGGAATATCTAATTTACCTGCAATTCCAAAATGGATAGCTTTTTTTTTTTTTGAAACTGTTAAAATAGAATATAGAAAAAATACTGAGGTCCTTAACTCAACTTCTTTAGGTGTCCAGAATTAATTTAAATTCCAACTTTTTCAATAGATATTTTTTATTACCATCTCAGCATGTGAATCTTATTAAACTTGGCATGTGTATTAATTACTCCCTGAAAAGCTGTAGAGTTTCACCTTGCATCATCCTAT
The DNA here is from genome assembly GCA_011751065.1 of Lasiurus cinereus. Lineage (NCBI taxonomy): Eukaryota > Metazoa > Chordata > Mammalia > Chiroptera > Vespertilionidae > Lasiurus > Lasiurus cinereus. Next base: position 33,584,618 of record JAAGEH010002534.1, read on the forward strand.
ATAATAAAAGCATAATATGCTAAGTGTCCAGTTGGTCAGTCAGCATTCAACCAATCAAAGTATAATATGCTAATGATATGTTAAGGCTGCTTAACCACTCTCTATGATGTACACTGACCACCATGGGGCAGACAGTTGACTGGTTGACCGGTTGCTATGACGTGCATTGACTATCAGAAGGAAGACGCTCTGACCAGTAGGTGAGTTTTCTGCTGGGGTCCAGCTGATTGGGACTGAGCAAGAGGGGCTAGACATGCCCTGGAGCCCTCCTGTGGTCCCTCCCCAGCTGGCAAACCTCCCGCCTCCCTTCCTAGCTCTGATCGTTCACCAGTGGGGTCTTTTGATCTGGCCTGCACTCTCTTGCAATCTGGGACCACCTGGGGCATGTCAGAGAGCTGGTTTCAGCCAATCCCGCAGGCCAGGCCAAGAGACCCCACTGGTACATGAATTCATGCACCAGGTGTATAGTTAAATATACTGGAGATGGCCAACCAGGATCTAAGGTGCGATATGTATATAGAAGATTATAGATGGGGGATGCCTCACACAACACATGGGAAACCTTGTGAAATTGGAAAGTAAAGCTATCCTGATAAGCAGAAAACATTCTTTACAAAGTATAATGATTATTGTCACCTCCTAAGTTATTGGCTAGCATAGGTCAATGTTTCCTTGTATACTCCAGCTTCAATTCTCCTTACCTATTTTCTATTCCATACATAACAGCCAATCATCTCATGTGTGACTTTGAGTCTGGTTTCTGCGGCTGGGAGCCATTTCTCACAGAAAATTCACACTGGGAATTTGTGAAAGGATTGACCAGTGGAGAAAAACATTTTGTTGAGGCTGATCATCCAGCAAACACAAATCATGGTAGGACTTTAAAAAATTAGTTATCTTTATTTCGTGTTGTGGAATGATGATACTGAGTATTTTCATTTCTATCTATACATAATGTACATGGAAATTTGGTTTGTCTTGCTTTAAACTCTCCTGATCAATTTAATAGTTTGTAGTTAAGTGAGTTTCTTGGAAGAAGCATTATTTTAATAATTAACATTATGTTGCATTTTTTTAAAATGGAATAAAGGCATAAATGTGTGTGTGTGGGGGGGGGGAAGAGGGGGCACCTTCTTGTAATTTTCTCTTCTTGCCAGGAATTATGTACATAAGCTTATCTTCTTTTCAGAACCAATCCAATTTTTACAAAACAGAAAGAAAAATAGCTTAATCTTCCTTCTGGGAGTTGAAAAAAGAGATTTAACATTATCTATCATATAAATCTGGAAATACTTGAATGAAATTTAATCACTGAATGTGTCTTTATAAGAAACAATCTTACTTCTATCTCAGATATATTTTTAACCATCATTAACATTTTGACATATCTACATGGCTGGTAGGGCCCAGTGGTTGAGCATCAAACTCTGAACCAGGAGGTTACAATTTGATTTCTGGTCAGGGCGCATGCCCAGTTGTAGGCTCAATCCATAGTGTGGGGAGTGTGCAGGAGCTGATCATCAGCTGATTGATGATTCCTTCTCATTATTGATGTTTCTATCTTTCTCTCCCTCTCTCTTCCTCTCTGAAATCAATAACATATATTTAAATTTTTTTACATATCCCTTAAAATAGAGTAACTATAACTACATATAGCATTCCAAATAAGGTTTTTGAAACTCGTAGGAAAAGAAGGGTTTTATTTTTTTTCTTTTGTTTAGATTCCATTGATCCAATACATTAGTATACTATTAACTATAAAATAACACAACTGAACTGTAGATTCACTTTAAGCTCATATAACTCCATTGGACATTATTTTATTTGTTTCTCTTTTAAGATTTCCAAATACGTATGCCAAAAATAACAGTGCTGGCCATATTTTAAAATTATAACCACTGGAAATTGGGATTGGTGGGGGAGGATATTAGGGTATGGGAGGGAGACTTTAGCCATCCATCTGTTCTCCAAAGCTATAAAACCAGCTCATTATTTGACAATAGAGTAAGGTCTTAATTTTTGCTTTTGTGCCAATGAGTTTTATTTTTCTTTAAGGTTTTTTGGCAGAATGTATTAAACAAAGTTTAAAATAGAAAGGAGATTTAATTATTGGAACTATATTATATTCATAGTACATTTTCTCCTGCTCTTATAATGTTTTCTTTTCCTTTTCTCAAACCAGTGATTGCGTACATACCATCTACTAGACTTAGGTGTGTGCAGATGGAAGCCATGAATAGGTCAGACTCTAGTAACTGAAGCAGATAAGTAAATATTTTTCAATAAGACATTATAAATGTTTTATAGGGAATGGTTGGTGACTCAAGTGGATTTTGATGTCCTACTATAGAGGACTCTGAGCCATACTGGCTAGGCGCAGTCTTTCTCTTTTCAGAAAGGACAAATAAAGGAAATAAAATCACTGAACCAACACTTCACCTAAGATTGTGTTATCTAACCTTCAAGTAATCACTATACTCATCAATCACAATAAGGAGGAAAACAAAGCAGTACTGGGAGGGAAAAAGGAATTGAATGGAAGTTTCCTGGGAAATGCAACAGAGTCAGTCTTGCAATTTTTATATCTAAAACCACAGACTTCTAGTGCATTATATTCTCAGAGCTTTGTGTTTATGGATTACAGCTGTTAAAAAAACTTGAATATTCAGTAATTTTCTTCTTACACTTCCATATATAATTTTATATAAAAGATAACTGGGTTGACATGATATAGCTTATCTTTTTTGAGTAAAACCACGATTGCCATACCCTCCTTTTTTGGTTGGCTTCTGCTTTTTCATTCCTAGCTTCTCTGTTAAACATTCACACAGCCTGTATGCATGATAGATATGTATAAGTATTTTTGTGATTATTTTACCAAAAATCAGATCATATTGTAACTACTGACCTTGTATTGTTTTCTTCACAATAGATAGCTCCTGGAAAATCATCTAATTCATCATCTCATGTTAAAATTTAATTTAAATGCAGTAAAATTCAACTTTTGTGGTGTACAGTTCATTGAGTCTGAATAAGCATATATAATTGTGTAACCATTAGAAGATATAAAACAGTTATCTTACCCTCTCCAAAATTATGCTCTGCCACTTTGTAGTCAATACCTCACTCCCCTTCAGCCACTGGCATCTGCTGATGTGATTTCTTTGCCTTCGTTAAATGTAAATGGATTCATACAGTGTGTAACTTTTTGAGTCTGGTTTCATTCAACCCAAGCATAATGAATTTGAGATTCATCCATGTTGTTGATTGTAGTGGTAGTTCCTTCCTTTTTTATTGCTGAGTAGTCTTTCATTGTATGAATCAACCACCACTTGCTGTTAAACTCATCAGCTAATGGATATTTGAGTTGTTTCTAAATGTTTGCTGATTATGAATATACTAGGGGCCTGGTGCACCAAATTTGTGCACTGGGGGTGGGGGTGTCCCTCAGCCCATCCTGCCCCCTCTCACATACTGGGAGTCCTCAGGGGATTTCCTACTGATGTCCTCTGTGGGAGGTGACTGGGCTGATCAGGGGAAGGCTCCAGCCCCATCACCCCACTGCTGCAGCCACTGCCAGCCACCGCAGCCGCCAAGGTGTTTTCATCAACATGGACTCCAGTCCCTTCACCATGAAAAAATAACAACTTTAGGCATTTCATTTTCAAGATGTGTCTTTCATAAGATATGACATTTCTTTTTCTTTTTTTTTATCCTCACCTGAGGATATGTTTCCATTGATTTTTAGAGAGTGTGGAAGAGAGACAGAGGGAGAGACAGAGAGAAACATTAGTGTGAGAGGAACATTTTGATTGGTTGCCTCCTGCATGAGCCCTGACCTGGGTCCCAGCCAGGGAGGAGCCTGTAACCTAGGTACATACCATTGATCAGAATAAACTGGGACCCTCTGGTTGGCAGGCCAAGACTCTATGCACTGAGCCAAACTGGCTAGGACAGGATATGACATTTCTTAGCCCTCTAGCAGCAGACCTTCATTTTTTTTTTTTTCCTCCAGGAGTGTGGTGGAAAAACCCTAGATCACCTTCTTGGATTCTTATTACCCAAGTTACCAAGAACACTGCAAGTGGCAATGTACAGGGAGGTTAGCTAATGAAAAGATGTTTATACTTGAACTCGTTTGGCTCAGTGGATAGAGTGTTGGCCTGCAGACTGAAGGGTCCCAGATTTGATTCCTGTTAAGGGCATGTACCTTGGTTGGAGGCACATCCCCAGTGGGAAGTGTGCAGGAGGCAGCTGATCAATATTTCTCTCTCATCGAAGTTTCTGACAATCTATCCCTCTTCCCTCTTCTCTGTAAAAAAATCAATAAAATATACCAAAAAGGAAAGAAAAGAAAAGAAGAGAAAAGAAAAGAAAAGTTGTCTCTTCTGCAGCCCATGCACAGAGAATCCCCTGTGTTGTGTCCACTGGGCATGCCCCCAGACCTGGTGGCCCCATGTTCGCTGTGTCTATGGGCTAGGGAGCGTGGTTCCGGGCCACTTGACATGGGCACATGCATAAATGGCTGCTTGTCCTGGGACTCACCTGCTTGGCATCCCCGACCGCTCATCCTGGAATCGAGGCCATTGACACCAGTGCCTGTAGCCCACTTTTGGCCAGGAGCTTTCTGGGACCATAGCCGCTCAGGGCCTATGTGCAAGCCGCTCAGCACCCACATATACAAATTAATCTGCCATATTTATCAGGTTAATTTGCATACTCTCTCCTGATTGGCTGGTGGATGTCACAGAGGTATAGTCAAGTTGCATCTTTCTCTTTTATTAGTATAGATTATAAAATTTGCATATAGTTTTTTTTGTCTGAACATAATCTTTTTAAATTAAATCTTTATTATTCAGATTATTACATTTGTTTTTCTTTTATCCCCTCCATAGCACCCAGCTCCCACTCTTCCCTCCCTCCCGTTGACCTCATCCACAGGTGTATGATTTTTGTCCAGTCTCTCCCTATATACCCCTCACCCCTTTCCCCCTGAGAATTATCAGTCCACTCCCTTTCAATGCTCCTGATTCTAGTATATTCACCAGTTTATTCTGTTGATCAAATTTTTAATTCACTTAATTTTTAGATTCACTTGTTGATAGATACATATTTGTTGTTCATAATTTTTTGACTTTAATCTTTTTCTTCTTCCTCTTCTTAAAGAGTACCTTTCAGCATTTCATATAAAACTGGTTTGGAGTTGATGAACTCCTTTAGCTTTTTCTTATCTGTGAAGCTCTTTATCTGCCCTTCAATTCTGAATGATAGCTTTGCTGGATAGATTATTCTTGGTTGTAGGTTCTTGCTATTCATCACGTTGAATATTTCTTGCCACTCCTGCCTGGCCTGCATAATTTCTGTTGAGAAAACAGCTGACAGTCGTATGGGTGCTCCCTTGTAGGTAATGAACTGTTTTTCTCTTGCTGCTTTTAATATACTCTCTTTGTCTTTTGCTCTTGGTATTTTAATTATGATGTGTCTTGGTGTGGTCCTCTTTGGATTCCTTTTATATGGGTTCTGTGTGCTTCCTGGACGTGTAAGTCTATTTCTTTCACCAGACGTGGGAAGTTTTCAGTCATTATTTCTTGAAATAGGTTTTCAGTATTTTGCTCTCTCTCTTCTTCTGGCACCCCCACAATTCTGATGTTGGCACGTTTGAAGCTGTCCCAGAGTCTCCTTACATTATCTTCACATTTTTGGATTCTTTTCTCTTCTTGCTTTTCCAGTTGAGTGTTTTCTGCTTCTTTATATTTCAAATTTTTGACTTGATTCTTGCCTTTCTCTAGTCTGCTGTTAGGACTCTGTATAATATTTTTTATTTCAGTCAGTGAATGTTTAATTTCTAGTTGGTCCTTTTTCATCTCCTCTTGGGACTTGATAAATTTATCCATCTTTTCTAGCATATTCTTGAAAAACCTTATAACCGTGGTTTTGAACTCTATATCCAGTCATTTTTTTTCCTCCATTTCTTTTGTTTGTGATCCCTTCCCTTGTTTCGGCATTTTCACTATGCCGGGGGAAAACTTCTGTGTTGAATTCAGCTTTATGATACCAGACACAAAGCCGCAGAAGCCTCTGTTGAGCTTGGGAGGGGTGGAGTCTCAGGGCTTAAGGGACCGCCTTGCCTTCCAGTCGGCCCCGCCCTCCACGGCCCCTGAGTCTCACGTGACTGGGTAATGGCTGGAGCGGTCCTTGTGCGCACGCACCTGCAGTGCCTCTAACCACTGCCTTTCCACCTCCCCTGCGCACCAGGACCACAGGAGTCTAGGTCTCCAGGGTTTCTCCTGAAACAGGGGCTCAGTGGAGTCAGAAGTGGCGCAGTTGGGTGGGTCTGTCTCCCGCCCACTCCCGAAAGCCAGCAGCACAATCAGCAATCTGTCCTCCACGTAGTGCTGTGCGCGTCGCCACCAGCCCTCTGATCTTTTGTGACTCCCCTAAATTTCCGGCACTTCTCCCTTTTCACAGTCCGAACTCACCCTGTATGAGTTTCGGCTGGATCTGGTGTTTAGTGTCGTAAGAGAAGGGGTTCAATGCCATTGGGAGTCTCCGTTTCCCTCCCGCCAGAGAAAGCCAGCCAGGTACTCCGGCACCTGCTCTCTCCGCGTGCGCATCTCCGTACCTCAGCTTTTTGCAGCACCTCTGGGTCTCCGTGAGCCCCTGTCTTTCCCTCTAGTTGTAGAACTTCCACTCAGCCAGCTTTCCTGTGGTTCTGGATGATATCCGTTCTGTCTTTTAATTGTAGTTTTGAAATTGTTGTGCGAAGCAGCAGTGTAAGTGTTTACCTATGCCGCCATGTTGGATTCTCCCTGAACATAATTTTTTATTTGATTTGAGAGCTCTGTCCAATGCCGATGTAAAAATAATGTTTTCTCTATGGTTGGTAAGAAAATCCTACTATTTCTGGCTATTTGTAAGCTTTGAGACATGCTGCAACTTCCCCCTTTACTAGTTTCCCCCTAGCCTCGAGTGGTTTGCTCACATTCATGCTTTGGTCAGTTCTCACCTGAGATTTGGCAGGGTGTAATGGGGACCTTTCTGCAGATCTATGGAGCTCTCTCTGTAAATGTCTCCTTTTTGGAACTCTGCCTTATAAACACTAGCTACTTAAGTATCCCCAAAATACCAACTCCATCTTTTCAACTTGAAGAGACCACTTTACCCCTCCTGTTTCTCTGCTTCCTACATGGTAGCTGGATTCTGTCTAGATGGTAAGCTAGGATGATTGTATAGCTTAGCTCATGTGTTACCCCACATTTAAAGATCATTATCTAGTGATCATGCATTTCCATTGTCCTAAATTTGAAAACCATTGTTTAGTATATATATTGTTTTAGGACAGAAGACTAAATCTGAAAGTAGAAGATGCCAAATTCATTTTGTTTATTTTTTCATTTCTTTGAACTGGCTATGCCAGTCATTGGCAAACTGCGGCTCTGTTGACTAATGAGTTTGCTGACCACTGTGTAAGGCATTACCCTTACCCAGAAGTTTTGACTTTAGGTTAAAGACATTAGTATATTATTAAAATGTTTTTAAAATGTTTTTCCCTAAGGCAGTGGTCAACAAACTTATTAGTGAACAGAGTGGCAAACCACAGCTTGTGAGCTACATGTGGCTTGTGAGCTGCAGTTTGCCAACCACTGGGCTATGTCATTCCCACTTTGATTGATGATTTTATAACAATGCTTTTAAAATTCATACTTGTACATGTTATCTTACATAGGGTATTTTTAAAATATTAGTTATCTGTGATTGAGACTTTTATATTTTCACCAAAATATAAAAAATATTTTTAATAAATATTGATAGATTACTTCCCTTACAATTTTAATATTTAAATATTCACTAGCAAAATAGGAGTTAATATTTCCATTTACCTACCATAAATAGGCATTTTGTTTTCTTAAAATTTTCCTGTTTCTGAGTGTACAATTATTTCTTATGAGTGCAAATGTTTTTTATATGAAACCTTTATTTGTATTTCTTAGAAAAATGATTTTTTCAAATATTTACAGCTTCTTAATTTATATTTCTTTAGTTTCTCAAAATAATACTTTATAGCTTTCAATGTATAAAGTTTTTTTGTTTTGTTTTGTATTTTTTTAATTTAAATTCTCTATTGTTTAAATTGATCCCTTTGACCTCTCCCCAGCTGCTCCCACCTCTGAGCACATGACCTTATCCCTGTACTGTCTGTGTCCATTGGTTATGCTTTTATGCATGCATATAAATCCTTTGATTAATCTCTTACCCCATCCTCCAACCCTTCCCTGTCTTCCCTCTGAAATTTGACAGTCTGTTCAATGCTTCTCTGTCTCTGGAACTATTTTTGTTCATCAGTTTATGTTGATTGTATTCCACATATGAGTGAGATCATGTGATATTTATCTGTCTCTGACTGGCTTATTTCACTTAGCTTACGCTCTCCAGATCCATCCATGCTGTTTTGAATGGTAAGAGTTCTTTCTGTTTTATAGCAGCATAGTATTCCATTGTATAGATGTATCACAGTTTTTCAATACACGCATCTGCTAATTTTTTATATGAAACCTTTATTTGTATTTCTTAGAAAAATTATCTTTTCAAATATTTTCAACTTCTCAATTTATTTTTCTTTAGTTTCTCTAAATGATATTTTGTAGCTTTCAATGTGTAAGTTTTAAAAATATTTTACAAATAAAGAACAGCAAAAAACAAAACAAAATATTTTGCTAATGTTTTTGTTGGTTTTTGATATTTTTATTTCACTATTGCTAGTATTATAGAAATGCCATTTTAAATGTTGACCTTATATCCAATGACCTTGTTAATTTTATTTATTATAGCAAATAGTATTTTTATTTTATTGGTTCACAATTATTTTGTCTGTAAATAATGACAATTTTCTACTTTCTAAATCTTAAGTCTTCTATGTGTGTCTTTATGTGTGTGTATTTCTTTGAACTGGCAAGAACTTCTTGAAAAATGTTGAAGTCCCTCAGTCTGAGTTCAGAATTTATATCTTTTTTATACTTTATCTTCACATATAAATTTTAATATGGTATTATTTATTTTTAAAATACTTGATTAAATTTTTTTAGTATTGTATTTAGCTTCCAAATGAATTTTCACTGATAATATTTTTATATTGCCATTTTCCATCTAAAAATATGTTATCTCTTTCTATTTATCAGAGGATTTATAATCTCAAATTTTATAATATTCTTATGTCTGTCCCTTTCTTATTACATTTATTTCTGTATATTTTGTATTAATGTTATTGTGTAAACAATATGTATCATCATTTATCTATATATACCTCATTGCTATAGTTAATAAAAATAACTTAAAATATTTGTTTTCATTTACCTTACCAAATTATTTTATTAATACTTATCATTATTTAAAAATATAATTCCTGGGAACTTTTACTTTTACAATTATATTAGTGAAAAAACATGAGAACTCTATCTTTACTTTTCTGTTATATTTACTAAATATACTATTCTCTTGACATCTACATTCACTAGGCCTTTAAGATAATATTAAAGATAATATTATCTAATATGACCTCTAGTTAACATAAATGTCTATTTTCTCATTTTAATTGAACTAGTTCTGTTGTTTGCCATTTAGAATATTGTTTATTTTGTGTTTGATTATTAGTCTTTATTTGTTTTACTTTAATATTAAGTTGTATTATTTGGAATGACTGGTTTATCACAGTATTTTCAATATTTGTTGAAAATCATATGATTTTACTTTTTAATTTGTTGATCTAGCAAATTAAACAAAATCTTCATTCTTGGAAAGCTCTGATTGATAAGGAAATAATAATAATTTATCATAATAACAGCCATCATTATATTATTATTTTATTCTCACCTGAGGATATGTTTATTAATTTTAGAAAGAGAGGAAGGGAGAGTGAGAGAAACATCCATTAGTTGCCTCCTATATGTGCCCTGACTGGGGTTGAACCCACAATATTTTGGTAAATGGGAAGATGGCAATGAAGTGAGCTACCTGATCAGGGACGTCTAAGTGTTTAATAAGGATTTCAAATGTAATTGATAACATTTTTATTAGACTTTATATTTCTGATCATGAGTGATGTTGCTTGATAGTATTTTATTTTTTAAATATGTTTTTATTTATTTCAGAGAGGAAAGGAGAGGGAGAGAGAGACAGAAACATCAATGATGATAGAATTATTGATTGGCTGCCTCCTACAAGCCCACACTGGGGATCCAGTCCTCAACCTGGGTATGTGCCTTGATCAGGAATTGAACCATGATCGTCTAGTTCATAGCTAGATGCTCAACCACTGAACCACATGAGCTGGGCTATAGTTTATTTATTTTTAATTCTTCTATTTTCTTCCATTCTTAAAGATGTCTGTATGCATCATAAAATGAGTCAGGGAGCTCTCCTTAGTTTTCTAAAACCCAAGATTCCTTGAATAATTTTGCAAATATTTGTTCTTTAAAAATTAAATAAAACTTAGTCATGGGGTTGTACATGTCTAGTAGACATAATTTTTTATACATTTCCAGTTATTTTGTGGTGTAACCAATATATTCAAACCCTTTTTGTCTTTTAGGTTTTAGAGTTTTTGTGTTTTTATATCCCATTCTTCATTAAGTGTTTGTTTGAAATTGTACAAATTATTTTAAATGTCTGAATATTTTTTAAATTTTTAGTATTTTGTTTAGACTTTTGAAAATATTCACTGGAGTTTTACCTGAACCTAAGGATTTTAAATATGGAATATTTTTTAAAATTATCTTTTCCTATTCTATTTCTTTATAGATGAAATGTACAGAATAAAATGAGCTTGTGCATAAACTGTTTCCATTAATCCTAGGTTAGAATTTGTGCATAAACTGTTTTCATTAATCCTAGGTTAGAATTTGGGAAGAATTACATCCTTCCCAGTTGCTTTGAGATTTAAAAACCATATAAACTGGGTACTATTTTCCTTACTCACAGGCAACACTGCTAACTTGCAACTTTGGTTATTTTGTTAAACATATGGAGGTATCTATAAAATAATACATTTTAATACTGAAATCCTTCCATTTCTGTACAGTCAGCATTGACTTGTATCTAGAATAATCACCTTGTGAATGCGATATTTTACAGTAAAAATGGTTGGCTTTCCAAGTTGCCCATCACTTCCTGCTTATCAAAGGGAAGGATCAGATCTTGACATTGTTCAGAATAGCCTTTCTTGTAAATTTTCACTATTCAATGACTACTCCCCCTAACAGCAGTTCAGATGTGTGAGCTTTTGAGAAGCTAAGCGATGTTATCCTTCTGTACATTTGCTATGAGCACATCCACTGTAGTTAAAATCTATAACCAGTTATTTTGTTAATGTTCAGATTAGATCTTTAATTAAGCTTTCATCCCCACTTGCACAGACCACAATGTCAAACATGTAAGCCCCAGGAGGAACCAAACTCATCCCATAAGCTTGTATCCTTCAGTACTTTGTAAAAAACCTTAAAAATAAAGCTCTCATCAAAATTTCTTAAGGGAATATTGAGTATCTAATTATAAACCTAGAGGCTTCATTTAATTTGACTGCAAACTCTTATGATGTGAGTTTAGCCAATAAAATATTTGTTTATAGGATTAGCTCAAGAACTTGTTTATAATCAATTGAATTTTATTTTAGGTGTTTAATATTATTCATCTGAAAGTGCTTTCAGTTGTCTATAGAGCTTAATGGTAAATAAGTAACAATGTAATGTTCTTTATTTGACAGTTGAATGTGTGCAAGGATAAGATACTAGGGTGAGGAACTCCAAAATGTACAACAGAACAACCTGCATCTATATGACTTTATATTTGTTCTTGCAGGATTGTTTATTTATTTGCTAGCACATCAATTGCCTGGAGTGGCCAAACTTCGAAGTCCTGTTCTTACAAAATCACTTACTGCCTCTAACCCATGTCAGGTAATTTACTATTGGAATTTCTATTGGCCATTCTGTGGTTGTAAAGTGTTAGGCTTGTGCTGCTCATGCTAGTAAATGTCTGCTATGTTTTATCTCTGTTTTCATGATGAATCGAGAGATTTGTATGAGTTATTTCAGCATGAAATGCCATGTCCTTCCAAAAGACTATTGCAACATAACTCATGCCATTCTTTTTGGGGGAAGGGGCACTAAGGAATATTTCTATAATTTTATATTATTTTACACAGTTCTTTCACTAATCTAAAAGTTGTGGATGCATGTTATCAAACTTGCTTTTTATTTTTACCATTAATGTTTATTGAGTAAAAGAAATTTAGTTAAAATGCTTATTGAAAGATAAAAGGATGAATATATGCAGAAAAATAATTATGTTTTCTAAAATTTTGTTATTTTAATTAGTCCTCCTGGAATCAGACCAAGTCATTAGAATACTCAATTCATTTTAAAAGCACAAATAAAGAAAAAAGCTGAGGTTTGGAATCAGATAGACTTAGTATAAATCTCAGTTCTGCCACTTTAAAAAAAAATTCTCACATGATGACATGCTTAGAGAGAGAAAAGGAGAGAGCAAGAGCAAGAGTGAGAGCAAGAGAGAGAATGAAAGCGAGAGCGAGGAACGAGAGAGATAGAAAAGCAGCAATTGGTTGCCTTCCATATATGCTGGACCAGGGATCTAACCCATAACGCAGGTGTGTGTCCTGACTAGGAATCAGACCAGCAACTTTTTAGTGCACAGGACAGCACTCAACTAACTGAGCCACTCTGATCAGTTTCTGGAACTTTATTGAATCTTAGTTCTTCCACAGATTAAATGCTCTAGTTGAGAATTAGTGTCTACACTGGAAACCTTTGTATTAGCATACCTTCTTCATGTGGTTGTAAATATTAAAATGTGATTAAATCACTTAGCAAAGTATTTGGCACAAAACAAGCATTCACTAAAATTTTCTCCCTTTCTATAAAACTAAAAACTAAATTACTAGATGTTTTCTCTTCAACTTGTCTTGTTTTTATTCATTTTGAGATTTTTGACATCTCTCTAAGCCCTTAGGATTTCAGCTTATTTTTTTCTTTAGTTATCAAAAAATAATGAAGATATCAACAGGTTACAGCACATTTCTAATAAATAAATTACATATGATATGGAGGTATAAATGTATTATGTTTTCAGCTTGATAGAAGTCTGAGGGTCCACAGAACTCTTAGTAGGTGTTCATCCTTCTTCTTCTTCTTCTTTTTCTTGTTTCCTCCTCCGTCTTCTTTTCTGCTAATTTCTCAGTGGGAATTAGGGTTTAAATGACTACCTGGACTTGACTTCCACTTCACTCAGCTGCACTCTACACCCATCTTTGCTTTATTTTAATGAAATCCTATGTAATAAATATAGTTGTTTCTTTGTTTGTTTTGCTATTTGTTTGAGAACTCCTGGAGATTTTGTGCCTTCAAATAATGCAATTCCTATTGTTAAATACATTAGAGACACTGGATGCAAAGGAATAAAATGTATTAATTCTACCTCTTTTACAAAAATTTGAACAAAACCTTAAGAGCTTATTAGGAATTTCTGAGACTCACCGAGAAAGCTTATTTTGTTTTTCATTTTCTTTTTAAAAATAATCTACCTTTCTCATTGTTGTACACTGGTAGCCTTCATTTTGGTCAAAGGTATTGTGTTTCAATTCATGATTATTTCCACTTGAGGACATTTTTCTCTATGGTTACTTAAATTTGAAGCTTAGCTGTGGGAAGTTATTTAGGTGAGGACTCAGTGAAAGCAGTGGACAGTTTAGATGCCCGATAGTTTATCTCTCAGAGCCAAGTCCTCAGCCTCCCAAGGCCTCATATACTGATTTAATCATTTGCCTTGACTTTTGGAAAAGTGAGAGTGCTTCAACAACATTACAGACTGTTAGAGAGGTATTTGGTTTTCACATTTTGTCTGCATCTGCTTTAATCTTAGTAATCTTTGAAGTAGAAGGAGGAATATTTGGATTACTTTAGAGTATTTTCCAGCTTAAGAAATAGTATTAGACTGTTAGAAAATGTTATTTATAGTTTGAGATACACATAGTTAATGTTATCTCAAAAAGGAGTATTTTAAGAATATAAAATTACCTTTTTATAAGTCTGTGGCAATGTTAGATTCTTCCATAAAAGTTACAGAACAAAGGAACAAACCAAATTTTTATTTTCTTTAGTAATCAGAAAACCAAGCTGATCTTTCTAATTTGACCATATTGATTATATTTTATATATTATACATTGTACTCATGGAATAGCAGATGTTCTTCATTATAAAATGATAAAGTGAGGCAGTGAGATAACTGGGCACTTTGTATGATCAAAGCCTTCATTTTATAACATTATATGATCTTTTTTCTTACACAATCAAATCAGGCTAATGTAGTAAAGGACATGTTTTTTTTTTAAAGAACTTTAAAAGAACACAAAGCTTTCTTTTCTATCAGCAGATTTTTAAGGTTATTATGAATTATTGCCTTGTACTTTATATATGGCCAACACCTGGTATCAACATGAGCAGTTGTTATGAGTTTATTCCTATGCAAGATATGGATTTTAACTTAAAAGCTTCAAACCTTCCTTCAGTCACTGGTGGAAACTTGGCACTTTTCTTTTTAATAGCCAGGAGATAGGACAAACAGAACATGTGGGATCCAGAAACCACTATTTCTTATTGGTCCTGAAATGCTGTTACTGTTTCCAATTAACTAGGAAATATTAAATATAAAGGCGATTTATATGGATTACTATTTTTTGAGTTCTCCTGAGTTACTATACAAAAAATGAAATATCTCAGTTTTAGAATTTCACAATTAGATACAGGAAGATTAATAATATAAAGTTTCTGCTTCATATATATTGGGTGTGTTTTTAAAAAATTCTTAGGTAAAAACATGAATGAAGAAAGTGAAGATAGATGAAGCAAGAAGTGGGATGATTCCAAAACAAAGTGATTCCGGGGCAGGCTACTCATTCACATCTAAGTGTTTTAGCAGCCCATGCAAAGAATATGCGTCATCATGGGTTAGGATTGAGGAATGTAAAAGGCAAAACACAAAACAGAAATAGTTCAGAGACTTTTCCCCTGAATGTTCCCTGCAACACCAATGTGAACATTTTTTATCTGATTCAATAATCACCTAGTGCTTACTTACCTATTCTGCGCTGATCACAGTTCTCAATGCTGGGAAAAACAGGAACAACCTGAGCACATGCTGGCCATAAAGGTAGGTTTAGTGAGGGATCCAAACAGCAATTCAGGATTAAGTACCACAATAGGATGAACACAGTATAATAGTAATAACCCACTTATAACAACTCTCTCAATGAGTTTTGAAAGGCCATGTATTATAATGTTCCTCATGTAGAGTGATGAACTCACATCAAAGACAAATAAAAGAAAAAATTAATTATGAGTGGGGCTTGGAATCTCACTTTGTTCCCTGATTTTTTTTTTTAATCCAAGGATAGATGTTAGAATATATGATGCATTCTAGGAGAAGTAACAGTTATGGGAGAGGCATTGAGCAGGTACTCTCCACTTTTATATGATCAAAATGCATGGAGAGTAATTGGTTAATGAGAAAAACAGGTTACAATTTACTGAGGATTCCTAACTTCCACTTAACTTTGTTCAGATAAGGACTACACAGGTAAAACAATTATAACTGGGAATCATAAAAATCACTGTGGTAACAGTGAGTTGTTTTATATTTTATTTTATTTTTTTTTGTGTGAGTGTGTGTAATAAATAATCTTTCTTTTCAATATGGATTTATTCCCAGCTGAATTTTGAGGAGATAACTTGTTTTCTTTCTTTTTTTGACTTTTTTCTTGCTATTTTTATTATTCTAGATCTTGAAGATAAGCAAGTGTAGCAATAGCAGATAGGGACTAATTTGATTTAAAGCAGAGATGGCAGAGGCAGCTGACTGTTGGAATACAACTGAGAAAGGGCATGAAGAGAGGACAAGCACCTCTTAGGGAAACAATAGGAACAGAGACCATAGAAAAGTTGAGGAAAGAAGCAGAAAATATGAAGCATAGAATTTCAATTGGAAACGGACCAAAGGCAAGTGAAACAGAAAACCAGAAATAAGGGAGAAATCATTTTGAACTTCTAAATAATGCCCTGCTATAACCTTCACAGAATTAAGGACCAGAGAGTCTAGTTAGTCCTTTGTAGAACTTGCCACTCCTCTAGGGAACATCTCAGGGCGCCTTCAAAACCAAAGAGCAAGTGGCTCCCTGAGATCATCCACTCTCCAGTATGGCTAACCACCTGTATTCAGTAACTAGCAGAGAAGTCACTTAAGCTGTCCTTTCATTTTGTAGTAAAATTGAGGATTTGATATTTTTAAAAATATAAATAGCATAAAATCACAGAATACAATAAATAAAATACAATAGTTTAAGCGTTATTTTTCTCTCTAATTTGCAATGAAAGGAACTGCTATTTTGCAAGCTTTTAGCACATGAAATTCTCTTGAATACAGTGATCAGTTGCACTATATATAAGACGTGCCTTAGTGAAAACCCAAGAGACATAAAACCAAGCTTTAAATGTTAACATTGACATTATATTTAACTGCTTTTTACTGAATCAGGCATGAATCAAGAAAATAATTTTCTCTGACAATGACAAGCAGTAAATAAATTTTAAATGATTGGTGTAATTGTACATGCTTTGTAGCTCTATGTAGAACTTTCTGTGATGATGGAAATTTTCCCTCTCTGTTACATCAGTTACATACAGCTGCTGAACAAATAAACTATGATGGGTATAACTAAGAAAAGGATTTTTAAAATTTGTTTAATGTTAATTAACTTACATGTAAGTAGCCACACTATTTTCATACCTTGGTCATTATGCACATTATATTTATTCAGTTATTTTATTTTATTTTTTCACTCTCCTCTATAAAACTCTGAGATCTGTAAGGACACCTAATATCTTGTACATTTTCTGACACAGAGCAGGTTCTTCTTCATCCTCCTTGTCCTACTCCTTCTCCTTCTTCTCCTCCTCCTTTTCTTCTTTCTTCTCTCTCTCCCCCCCCTCTCTCTCTGTCATCTCTCCCTGTTCCTCTCTTTCCTCCCTCTTCTTCCCTTCCAAAGTTTATACATATTTACTTAAGTACTGATGCTAACAATCCACTCATTTCTTCCTCTTTTTTTAATACTTATTATCTGAATACAAATCGTTGTATTAGGTTCTGTGAGGTATTCACAACATGCATCATCATTTTGAGTTCATGTCTTGGTGTTCTACTCCTGGTGTGTATCAAAGAGTCACAGACCTTGAACACTTGATGAGTGCTCATCTCAAACCACAGCTGCATTAATATTTTTTTCCATGCTTTCACCTTAATGATATTAAATGTGAAAAGGCTATAGAAAGTTTCTTGGTCTATAATACATTCAAGAATTCTCTTCAAGTTTCGACAGTGTCAATTATGTTCAATGGTACATTAAATATAAGTTCTAATCCATTCTTCTATTGATGTGGATCCCATTGGTTCTTACTCATAATATACTATTAAAATAATTTCACACTGGTGATGTACTGAGTGACAGTTTGACAACTTGAAATTCTGATGGGGCATGCATATCTCTTGTATAACTAAGGTTAAAGCTCTGTTTTGCATATTTATAACCTTGCGAAATTCTGAAATTACAGCAGGGATATAAAATTTAATTGTAATTGAGGAACATAAATCCTCCATTTCCATAAAATTTAATTAAACAATTCCATTTGACTTTACATTTCTGCTTACTTGTCAGGGTCTAAGTTTACATGATCCTGGTAGTAAAATCTAAAATGAAATGGACAGCCAGAAAGACTTTATTTGATCAGGTGGTGTCAATTAAGTATAGGGTGAAAAAATATGTACCACTTTAGAACAGAAAATGCATAATATTTTATAATGAACAATTAAAAAAAAGAATTTAATGAAATTTTGCAGTCTTTTATCTCCACTGAAATTAATGTGTAAATTACTATATATATATATATGCATTAATATCTGCTCATATAACATAATAAAAGCAGAATGACAAAGGGAAGAAAGCAAGAATTTAAAATATAGTAAACTAAAAAGGAATCACTGAGTCCAAACAGAAGGATTTTGTTTCTGTGGGACCTCATCTCTGAATGTTATTTTTTTCCTTGAAAAAGGCGGTCTTGAGACTCTATCCTATATAATAAAACCCTAATATGCAAATTGACCAAATGGCAGAATGACAAGTCACTATGATGTGCACTGATCACCAGGGAGCAGATGCTCAACAAAGGAGTTGCCCCCTGGTGGTCAGTGAGCTAGAATCCGGGTTTACCGCTGGCGGTGCAGCAGCGGTGGTGGGAGCCTCTCCCACCTCCACAGCATCACTAAGGATGTCTGACTGTGAGCTTAGGCCTGCTCCCTATGGGGACCAGGTCTAAGTCTTCAGTCAAACATCCCCTGAGGGCTCCCAGACTGTGAGAAGGTGAAGATGGGGCTGAGGGGACTCCTCCTCCCCCCAGTGCACAAATTTCATGCTCTGGGCCTCTAATGTCATAATAAGAAAAAAGACTGCTGTGTGCCTGAACCTGTTTTTAAGGAGGTATATTTGCCATATTTTATAGAGTGAATTATCCAACCATTGAGAAAATTTACTTTTGTCTTTCACAATACTTATTAAATGATCAGTAAATATTGGTTGAATAAATAATATTGATGGAGTCTATGTTATAGTTACTGATAGTACCTAAAGTAATCCTCTCTATATATTTTCTTCATTACATGGTTTACCTGTCAAACTTTTATTTGATTATGTCATCTTTGATGACAAGTAGAAAAAAAATGATCAAGGCTCTAGTTTGAAAAAGAACAATATCTCACTGGGATTTAATTGTTAATGAGTAGTATCATATGAATTTCCCAATTCTTTAATAATGTTACAACAGAGAAGGGGTTAATGGCAAGTATTGATTGTAGTTTTTTTAAGGATAATGAAAAGTAATACCTGATTTTATAACTTTGAGATCCAAAATGTATCTCCCCAGATTTATAAGAAGCAGTAGGGTAGGCTTCTGAGAAACTTCAAGGATGCTGTGGACAAATGTGTGTCCTCAAACTTGTTTTGGTAGTATGCTGGTGCTCAATTTCTTTAGACATCTCCATGACATTTGTTAAATATTCCAGTTGGTACAGCCACCTTGAGCCTTTTATTATTTTTGTTTTGTTTTGTTAATCCTTACTGAAGATATATTTTCCATTGATTTTAAGAGAGAGAGAAAATTAAAGAGGGAGAGAGAAAGATATGGATGTGGAGACACATCAAATGGTAGCCTTCTGCACATGCCCTGACCAAGGCCCAGGGATGGAACCTGCAACCCAGGTATGTGACCTTGACTGGGAATTGAACCCATGACCCTGCAGTGTGCAGGCAAATGCTCTAACCATTGAGAACACTGGCCAGGGTATTCCACCTTTTCTTAAGGAGAGAATATAGTCTGGCAAATGAGTGCTTTCCATGTTTTGGGCTTAACACACTTGGAGGAAAGGAGAATTGCAAAGATTATATTTAACACCAAAGTAGTTTGGGATATTTTTAATTATGGAAAAGCTATTTGAGACAGTTAAATGGAATATTAAATAATATTTTTCAACAGGTGCAGTTTTGGTATTATTTGTCTCAGCATTCACATCTCTCAGTTTTAACAAGAACACTGGATGGAAATTTGCAAAAGCAGGGTGATCTAATTGGAATCTTCAAATTTCAATGGAGACAAGCAAAAATCAATCTTTATGCAAAGACTGAAGAATCTAATTTGCCTTTTCAGGTAAGCACATAAAAATTAATAAAACTCAGCAGAAGATTCCTATTTAATGTTAATCTTCTCAGACAACTATTAGCACATATAATCCCTTGACATCAATAAAGCAAGCAGGTTCACAATCAGGAATGAGTAGAGAGGTTATCTTGACTAAGTGCTCAAGAATTATCTATGGAAGCAAAGCAAAGGTGGGGTTAAGACCTTAATAATATGGCAGAGATGAGAGTAACTTATTAGGAAAATGTTGTGTGTGTGTGTGTGTGTGTGTGTGTGTGTGTGTGTGTGTTTTAGGTATGGATGGTGGATTATTTGAGATAGTGAAAAAACCTTACTTGAACTATATTCACATTTTAATTCTGTTGCTCATTAATATTGGAGATTTTTTTAAATCTTTGATGTCATTTTCTTGGTTAATAAATAAAACAAAGCAACTGCAGCTTATCAAATGAGTGCCCCAACTTTCACCCCCTGAACATGGCTCCCTTCTGGATGATTGAAATAAGTTACTTTTGAAACTAGATTTAGAAACTAAGTAGACTGTAATGGAAAATGCAATGCCTTCAGAGTCAAGTGGTCTGAGTTATCTCTGTTCAGTTCATTGTTTCCTAAGTGACTATGCATATTACATATTTCCCAGTCGGTGAAATCCCAGTGACAGTCAAAACAACACATTAGGGTATTCTGAATAATGCTGAAAAAGTTGCCACAATAGTGGCTGTGAACATAGGCTCTGGAACATGGGGTTCAAATCCAGGTGTAGAATCATAGGGAAGTTGCTTAATCCCTCTGCCATTCTATTTCTTCCTCTGTAAGTGTGTGTGTGTGTGTGTGTGTGTGTGTGTGTGTGTGTGTGTGTGTGGTGGGGTAGGTGGGTGGAGGGGGGTATGTGAGAAGGTCCCTGACACATAACAAACCTCATTTGGTCCTCATTTTGAATCAATTGAGATAAATATAAAAGTCAAACAAATAGCAAAATATTTTAGAGAAGATGACTTTAGAATCTGCAGACATACATTTAAAATAATACTTTACTTTAGAATAAATAGATTCACTCAGAAAACAACCAAATCTGCTAGAGAAGGACTAGACTCACACTTTGGGGGATACCTTTTATCATTATCCAGGGGTAATATCAGAGAGCCTGTCTCCTGAAGATAGGTTGGCTCACAAAAGGAGGGTTGAATGAGAGACAAAGAGGATAAGTTGAGAACACTCAGCTTATTCCTTTAACATCTCCAGTCAGTTAAATCTTCCTCCTCTTAGGGGAGAAGTAAGGGGTCAGTAACAGCAGTGCTGCTTCAGGGAAGTCCCTGCCCATGGAAGCAGAAGGAATAGGTAATAGAATGGATTGCTATTACTATTATACATTAAGAGTTATTGTGAAAATTAAATGATTTATGATTTTCACATGTAAAGCACGTGGAAGAAATCTGGCATAGAGTAAAAAGCTATTACTGTGCTGTGGTTAACTGAGCATTGGGAATAATAGACACTCTGTAAATGTTAGTATTCTTTATTTTGAGAACTGTCCTATTGATCAGAAACCTAGGCTCAGTGATTAGAGGCTTTTTCACATGGTTCTCAGGGATTATATATATGATTCCATTCCCAAATCTAATGTACAAAAATGCTATGAATCTATGAACTTTTAATTGGAAGACATTTTATAAAGGCCAGCCATGGAATCATTTTCATGTCAATGTCCATTACATGTGACAGAATAAATAAAATCAGAACAATTTGAAATCTTGCCTCATTTATTTATATTCTATATAAAAATTTTAAATTAGGTCTACTTTTACTTAGAATGAAACCATTAAGATCATTCAGCGTCTATTGTTCATTGACATTATTGGGAAGAAAACAGAATGTCCTTTTCTACACAAAAATACCTTCACATGAATTTTTATAGCAGTTTTGTTCATTATTGTCAAAAGATGGAAGCAAACAAGATGTCCTTGATTAAGTGAATGGATAAATAAACTGTGGTACATCCAGATAATGAAATATTATTCAATGTTAAATACAAATGAGCCATAGAGACATGGAGGAACTCTAAAATGAGTATTGTTAAGCAAAAGAAGCCAATGTGAAAAGACTATAAACTGTTTGATTCCAACCATATTACAATCTAGAAAAGGAAAAACTCTGAGGACAATAAAAAAATCAATGGTTGCCAGGGGTTAGGGGAGGCAGGGGAAGACAGGATCATTTTTAGGGCAGAGAAAACATTTTGACAATATAATGATAGATATATGTCCTATATACTTTGGTTCAAACCACTGGAGCCATACAGTAAACTATGGACTTTGTGTGATTATGATATGTAAATGTAAGTTTATCAATTGTAGCAAATGCCCCACTCCGGTGGGGGATGTTGATAATTGGGGAGACTATGCATGAGGGGGGACAGGAGTAATATGGAAACTCTGTACTTTCCCCTCAGTTTTGCAGTGAACCTAAAATTGCTCTAAAAGTCTTAATCTACACTAATAAAAGAGAAAGATGCAAATTGACCATACCTTCACAACACATATCATCCAATCAGGAGTGATTATGCAAAATTAACCCAACAAATATGGAGGATTAATTTGAATACACAGGTGCTGAACAGATGGAGCAGAATGCTTGCGTCATCGCTATGGTGATGATGTAGGCATTCCACACTGCCCCAGCCACTCAGGGCCTCTGGGCAGTGTGAGAAGATGAAAAGGCGGCTCTGGCCTGAGGAAAGGCAGTGCGGACAGCCAGGGGAAGGAAGACCCATTCTTGCATGAATCTTTGTGCATCAAGCCTCTAGTAATATAATAATAAAACAAAACAAAAACCAGAATCTCCTATTAGTACTAGTTATTTGAGAAATATTATGAGTTGAGACCAAAGCCATTCCTTTCTAAGCATGGAGGCATTCATTAACCTTTCATTATCATTGAGGAGTTTTAGCATTGTGTAGTTTTTTTTCTCTTTAATATTTCTTTAGGATTTTGGTTTTTGTTTTGCTCTGCTTTGCAGCATAAATTGAGAATACTCTTTATGATCTGGGGAATATTAATTAGTTTGTAGATTTTATAATTTTATAGCAATCTATTTGTGATATTTTCTAAAGCAGGCTTATCCAACTACTCTTCTTTTTCCCTTTATCCCCCTGCATGGGGACTTAGCACCACATGTTGGCTATTCTCTCTAACTAGTTGGGGCCTTCCATTCATCACTAATCACCTTCAGCTTGATTGTGATGCCTTTCTTGATTCTTGCTAAGCCTCCGCCAGGTTTAATTCACCCCCAAGAAGGTAAGAGTTTTGTCTCTGCCTCTGCTCCTTCTTATTCCTATTATTTGGCTATATTAAAGATTTGGTTTAGAGACTACAGATGAGTAAAAAGAAAAACAAGAAAATCTCCATTAGCTTTCTGTTAAGAAACCCATTGCAGGATAATCAACCACAATTTAGAAAATTAAAATTTGGAAGGCAATATGTAAAAAATGAATTTAAAGGCAAAAGTTAACCTGACCAGAACTATGTGAGGTATTTAGTCAGTTCTTTTAGTGATGGGTTTGATTTACAGTGCTGCCTCCAAGCTTCCTCAGGAAATCATGTAATACATCCCATATGTATTAGATTAACAGCCTCAACTGTGAACTATTCAAATTTCAAAACCCAGCTGGCCCCAAAGACTTTAGATAAGGTATCATGGGCCTGTGTTAACAATATGGTATGAATCAGTCCAGATTTTATACACAGAAACACATGCAGAGACAAAAATACACAATACATAAATATGCACAGTCTTACACACATATACATACAGTATTATTTAATACATATTAATATAAATATCATTAAATATTTCATATAGAAGACACAGAATGAAGCAAATACCCATGTACTCACATATCAGAATTAACTAATGCTAACATTTTCTTTCTTATAATAATAAAGTTTGTTTGCCCTTTAAGATGCAGCTTTGTCCTCTTTGTACCTCTTTTTATCCCATTTCTTATCCTCTGTAGAAAAAAAAA
This sequence comes from Lasiurus cinereus, assembly GCA_011751065.1. Lineage (NCBI taxonomy): Eukaryota > Metazoa > Chordata > Mammalia > Chiroptera > Vespertilionidae > Lasiurus > Lasiurus cinereus. The sequence goes on from JAAGEH010002534.1 coordinate 33,608,445, forward strand.
AGCTAGAGTTATGTTGGTTTTAATCTGATTCCTCTCAGTGTATATTCAGAAAATATGAAAATATGAATGAGGATTCTAGCTAGGCTCTACTTCATTCTTCTATCAACAACACATGGAAAAGATACTATACTTACAAAGAGTTAATTTAGCTCTTATATTTGAATATTTAAAGTTTATCTTCTTGGAAATAGTCATTTTTGGCACTTTAAATTTAGTGGACTGAATCCTTTAAGGGTGGCCTTAGTCATCGCCTGGCCATCAGTTCAATGTGACTAAACTCTGAACATATTTATACAACATAATTCAATCCAATCCAAATATTGGAAAGGAGAAAGGCATAGACTCTATGACCCCGTATTCCCTTGTAGCCATGAAATTCTGACTTACTGTGGTCCTTTTGATGTCTCGTATACTAGTAGACATCACAACAGAGTGCAGTTTGCTTTGATTTCCTTAGGAAATAAGCACCCTGGTCAGGTAGAGCTTTCATGCTTCCTAGAGGAACAGGATTAGGCTTACGTTTATTCTGTAAGAACAGCAAATTAACAACTGTTCAATAATCTCTCCATTCCTTGAACAGTTTTTACAGGAAGCATATAAGTCAAATAGTTAATAGTATTCTTTCTAATATATTTTAGCTTGTCCTGTTCATATGATATATTAAGTTTTTTATACAAATACATTAATTTAATTTAGAATTTCCCCTCTAACTGCTGTTCTTAGTTTTAATATCTAAAGTTGACACTTTTTCTGAGTACTGGCCATTGATTTCCAGTTGATCTACTTTCTTTGAGTTTCCTATTAAAATATAATTGTGTCATATTTTAGATTTCATTTTGAAATGACCCTTTCGTGAAATTTTCTACAATGATTGATATCATGTTCACTTTTTATCAGAGTCAATGATAGAAATCAATAACAATTTTCTGACATTATTTGACAATTCAGTAAGATTTATAATACAAAAGAGTAGGCTGGACTAGTCTCTGTACATTGCTATGTCCTCAGCCTTCTTAATCTAGGGCTTTCTTAAATCTATTTTGCTAGGTAGTTTTGTTCTGCAGCATTTTCTAAAGACTGATTATCTCCTTATTTTATTATAGTGATGCAATATAGCATAATCATTAAATGGCTCCTGTTCCATATTTTTCTTACTAAATGTCTGACCTCCAACCAATTACTTCAACTCTCTAAGCTTCTGTTTCCTTTGCTTTAAAATGAAGGCAAAAATAGCATCATCTTTCACAGGGTTAAGGCAAGTGAACATGCCTGGTGTGTAGAAAGCTCTAAATAAAAGTTAGCTCTTGCTCTTATTTTTGATACCACCATCATTCAAAAATTACTATATTTCAAGTTTTCTTAATATCTTTCTGCTTTCTCCGTTGCCTCCTAAACTTATATTTATTGTTCTTGTTATTCATTTTTAAAACATCAAAGAACCAAAATCTAAATATGCTAGTTGAATGTTTTTCTGGAAAAGCTTCCTTTAGTTTTGCAGGTGTAAAAAGTAATCCCTTGATTACAAACATCATTTATGAATTGTGGTTCCTAGAAGCAAAAGCAATAAATGATTTTGCTCATTCATGGAATAACTTAATTAATTAATTAAAACACATTTCAGCAAGATCCTGAGAAATAGTTTTAGAAGTCTACTATATACAATTTAAAATTTAAGTTTTCAAATTGCCTTGAAAATCTTATGAAATGAGGTTTTCAATCTTTCTTCATCCATGGTTGAACACTTCTCTGAGCAATCTTTTTTTACTTACCGATTAATAACAGGTACTGTCTTTCCCAAAGGGAGCTGCATTGGGTTACAAATAAAGATATCAGCTTGATTAAAGCAACCAATAAAAAATAGGAATAGCCAATATGATTTTGAAATCATCGGATGAGGTTTTAATTAATGGTAGATCATATTTTTATTTTATAATTCTAAATTTAATTATATAGAAGTTAACAAGAAGAGGTGTAGATCGCTTAATGACATTTTTATTTGTTTTGAAAGTTGTTTTATGCTTACATTTTAATAAGAATTTGTAAAAGAGTCTAATGGTTTCCTTCAGGCAAAATGATAAAACAGTATTTTAAAGACCTACCTCATAATTCTACTTCAACTCATCCCAGGGCCCACTCACTCCATTCAAAGAATAGGATCATGCACCTCTCTAGGAGAAGAGAGTATAGCTCATATATTCTGTATTTTATCCAGCTTTTCTTTGGGCATTGCAGGACTTCAAATATGGTCATCAACAAATGCTTATCTAATAAATCTGAAGAATTAAGCATCTATATTTTAATGGACTTCAACCAGAATGTATTACGATAATGAATACAATGAAAATCCTTTCAAAACTAAAGTTTTCCAAAATAAATTACTATAACTTAATGGTGTTAACCATAAAATATATCACATTTGCAATACCTATATTTCATTTGTTAAAATTTATCTTTAAAATCTGTTATTATTTCCTGCCTCTTGGATGAAGGCCAAATTTCTCAGTTGGCTAAGACTATACAGAAACCAGTTTTAATCAGAATTTTTAAAATTATATACATCTTATTACAAAGTATCAAACATCATACACTCCTGACCACAATCACCTTCCATCATAGTCTTTATCTTGATTTAACTATAGACACTAGTTTATTTTTACTTCTCTATTCTTTCTATGTGTATACTATTATGTATGTACCATGTATACCTAGAAACCCATTGTGTATTTTTAGCCTAATAGTATTATTACTGGCAATATGGGCTCTTGATTATTAACTTTTCACAGGAAAGATTTCACATTAAGTCCAGGTGATTTTGAGAGTATGTTTACTAAAGCTGGGGAGAGAGAAACAAAGGAAAGACTTAAGATAGAAGAGGCAATTATACATCAGTAGAAGTGAGCTAGGCAGAGTTGCCTTGCCTCTTTGGAAAGAAAGTCACAGGGGAGAAGTGAGCCAGCTGGGCTGTGTGGACTCAGGAAACATACTACAGGGGGCAAAATAAGGGCCGTTGGAGAAAGAAAGCAAATATATGTTCCTTAGGAAAGAAGGTGTGGAGGAGAAGAAAGCATGCTCTAAGAGAGAGAGTTTGCACTAAGTCCTTGGTCTTAAAGGTTTTTATTTGTTTTCTAAAGGCAGGAATTTTAGGGGAATTCTTAGGGAAGGAACTCAATAGAATATTCATGTTTTCCAGGTATGCTCTTTTAGGGTCCTGGTGTCTACTGATTGGTTGGCACCAGGGCAAATGGGCATTGGTCATCGCAGCTGGTCCTCATGTCAGCCATGGCTCTCTTCATCTGATTTTGTCACTTTTTTGAGCCTGGAGCTGAAACACAAAGAAGGCCTGGAAGTTATTTCTAGTTTAACCAAAACTCTGTCTCTGTAGCCAATAGACCTGGGACTCTGTTCCTAAGATTATTTGATGCTGATCAGAACCTTATTGTCCTGAGGGCTTAATATCTTAGCCAGTGATCCTGCAAGGGAGATGGAAGCAGGTGAGGCAGGGTGCTGGGTAGGGCCAGTTTGAGTTAGCCATCTGTCTCAGTTTCTCCACTCCACTTGCCAATAAAGTTTTCTAAGCTTCTTACTATCCTGACTTAGTATCATAGTATAACTTTTTTTTATAATTTATTTTTTATGCAGAAACACATATTGAAGGTCTTTCCATATTAGCACATAGAGTTAGATTAATTTTAACTGGCATAATAACCCATGGTTATTATAACCCATGGTTTATATCAACATTAATTTATTGACTACATTTGAATTACTCCTATTCATTCAATATCAAAACCAGCACTGAAATAAACATGCCTGCATAAGCCTTCATGTGAATGCCTATGAATATCTCTCTAGCATAAAGACTGAAAAATAGAATTAATTTTTGTAGTCTTTGCAATTTTTCTTCAAATTAATGCCATTCAATTGCTCTCTAATTAGGGTGTGCCAATTCATGCACTTCATCTTTTCTATCTATTAATTAATGAAAATGTTTTTATGATTCCTGAGAAAGAGAAAAGAAGAGAGATAGAAACATCAATGATGAGGGAGGATCACTGATCAGCTGCCTCTTTCATGGTCACCACTGGGGATCAAGCCTGCAACTTGGGCATGTGCCCTGACCAGGAATGAAACCATGACCTCCTTGTTCACAGGTCGAAACTCAACCACCAAGCAACACTGTCCAGGCTTCAATTTATTTTTTGTTCTCTTAAAATCCCACTATTCTATGTACAGGAGGAAAAAGTTTTCTTTATCCATTTTAGACCTCTTTAGGCTTGGCTGGGTCTGAAAATTAAACTGACAAAGCAGATTAACTTGGAGAAAATTGTACAAAATTGTTTAATGTGAGTTTTATCTGACATGTGAGCCTCTATAAGAACATGAAGCCACAATGAAACACTCAACCCTGAGCATTTTTATGTGAGGTTCGGTTAATATAATAGGACAAGGAATATAAGGGAAGTGTAGTAATCTAGGTGGCATTTAACAAGGGCTGTTCATTCAGATTCCCCTCTTTGTCCTTTTGTCTTCAGAGATAAGGATAATCCTTTCTTCCAGGTTTAGGGAGGGCACCTTTCATAGAGAATATTAATAGGATACTAAGAATGGAGGATTCTTTTCAAACTAACTTTGCAGTATTCTTGCTACAACTGGGCTATACAAGCCCAGAAAGGACAGGGGCCAAGATTGAAGCCTAGTCCAAAAGAGGGCTCAAGCTTTTCACAGTGGCAGTATCATAGCCAATGAGATTTATCCAAGGCACGATTATTGCTAATTGAAAACTTTTCCCAATACCCTGCGAGGATGACTTGAAATATAGTTGCAAAACAAAAAACAAAAACAAACAAAAAGACAAAAGAGGCCTCAAAGAAACCTGATTAAGTTTTGATACAGAAGAGAGTCTTTTGCTCATATAGGACAGCATGTGGGGCAGAGAACAGCATGAAGGAGGACTTAGAGGGAATCTGGAGGGACCAACTGATGAATTATCTTTCAGTACATTAATGAACTACTGACTCTCTTTTAAAGGGTTAAAGTGAAATTTGATCAAAATCTGTTTTTTTTTTGAAAGTTATAATGGAAGGTAACAGATCATAAAGAGATGTGAGCCTGAGTAAAATAACTCTCAAAGTTGTACATGAATATTGGGACTCATTGAATTATGATGCAGTTTACTTTCAATTTCTGAGTAAATCTAGAAGATGAGCCTCAAAAAAAAAAAAAAAGTTAATCCTGCACATGACATTTCTCCAATTCCTTCAGCTTAACATATCCAATACACCAAGTTGCCATATTTTGGGGTAGTGTCTCAAATCCTACCCTATCTAATAAAAGAGCAATATGCAAATTGACCGTACCTCCACTATACCCACCAGCCATGCCCACCATCCATGCCCACCAGCCAATCAGAGAGAGTATGCAAATTAACCCATCCAAGATGGCTATGGCCACAGAAAGAGCAGGAGGGAGGCTTGGGTTGCCCCCTGCGATGGAGGAAGCCAAGCTTTCTACAAACCCTGGCCAGCGCTTAAGGCAACAAAGTTTCAATGGCTATCTGAGCAGAAGGCTTGACTCCACTTCAAGCTACAAAGTTTTAATTGTAGAAGATAAATAAATCCCAGATTCGAGGGCCTCCATTTGGGTCGCCGGGGGGCTTGGCCAGCCTGCAAACCAAGACAGACCCCTCGCCCAAGCCACCTCATGCCCCGAGAGAATACCCATCCTGATCCAGGACTCCCTTCAGGGCAAACAAGCTGGCCCCCACTTTGCATCAGGCCTCTATCCTATCTAATAAAAGAGTAATATGCAGATTCACCATCACTCCACACAATATGACTGCCCCCATGTGGTTAAAAGATCCTGCCCCCATGTGGACACAAGATGGCTACCACAAGAAGGCCAGCAAGAGAAGGCAGTTGGCAGGGACCAGGCCTGCAAGGGCGGGCAATTGGGGGTGACCAGGCTGGCAGAGGAGGGAAATTGGGGGAGACCAGGCCTGCAAAGGAGAACAGTTGAGGGGGGGACCCAGGTTTGCAGAAATGGACAGTTATGGGTGACCAGGCCTGCAAGGCAGGGCAGTTAGGGGTGACCAGGCCTGCAGGGGAGGGCAATTAGGGGAAAACAGGCAGGCAGGGAAGCCATTAGGCATTGTTCAGTCTGGCAGGGAAGTGGTTAGGGGGTGATTAGGCTGGCAGGCAGAAGTGGTTAGGGGCAATCAGGAAGGCAGGCAGGTAAGCAGTTGGGAGCCAGCAGTCCTGGATTGTGAGATGTCTGACTGCCCGATCCTGGATTGGGCCTAAAGCGGCAGTTGGACATCCCTCCAGGGTCCCAGATTGGAGAGGGAGCAGGCTGGGCTGAAGGACACCTCCCTCCTCTCTGTCCCCCTCCCCCGTGCACAAATTTCGTGCACCAGGCCTCTAGTCTTTCTATAACACCCAACGTTTTCAAAATATATCATACATGTTCACATGTCCTTGCTTTTGCTTTGTAATGTTAGTGGTTTCTCAATGTAACAAAATCTTAAGCAGCAATTATAACTGCAGTTTAAATTATTACTTCTTTGCCAAATCTTTTTTCATCTTTTCTTTTTTTTTTAATGTTTTATTGATTTTTTTACAAAGAGGAAGGGAGAGGGATAGATAATTAGAAACTTTGATGAGGGGAACATCAATCAGCTGCCTCCTGCACAACCCCTACTGGAAATGTGCCTGCAACCAAGGAACATGCCTTTGGCTGGAATCAAACCTGGGACCCTTCAGTCCATTGGCCAATGCTCCATCCACTGAGCCAAACCAGTGAGGGCTCCTTTTTCATCTTGTCTCACATTCTTGGCAGAGAAATAATGAAGTCCTTTTTATGAACTATCCTATATAATAAAGAGGTAATATGCAAATTAGCCCTCATACCCTCACACAAGATGGCCACTCCCATGTGGTCAAAGATGGCTGCCACAAGATGGCTGGCAGGGGAGGGTAGTTGTGGGTGATCAGGCCTCCAGGGGAGGGCAGTTGGGGGCGACCACACCAGCAAGGGAGTGCAGTTAGGGGCAACCAGGCCTGTGGGAGAGGGCAGTTGGGGGAGACTAGGCCAGTAGGGTAGGGGAGTTAGGGGTTATCAGATCTGCAGGAAAGGTCAGTTAGTGGTGACCAGGCCAGCAGGGGAGGGTAGTTGAGGCCAATTGGGCTGGAAGGGAGAGCAATTGGCGATTACTGGGCCCACAGGGGAGGGCATTTGGGGGCTATCAGGCTGGCAGGGGAGCAGTTAGGTGTTAATCAAGCTGGCAGAGGAGTCTTTAGGGGGTGTTCAGACTAGCAGACAGGCGAGTGGTTGGGAACCAGCAGTCCCAGATTGTGAGAGGGATCCCAGATTGGAGAGGGTACAGGCTGAGCTGAGGGACAACCCCCCAGTACACGATTTTCATGCACTGGTCTCTAGTCCTAGTATATTATTCATATATCTTATATAACACTTCTGGTGTAGGTTAGTTGTTAATGTATCATAGGAAGTAAATTGTAAGATCTTTGGGGTCAGAGATCCTCCCTGATAAGATGGAGATGCATCTATTAGCTGTGTCCTTGACTGTTGGTCCTGCTATCGGAAGGAGTTAGGGTTAAAATAGGCAGGTTTAGGAAGTTTTAGGAATTAAGGGGTCCTAATGATTAGATGAGGACTGTCTAGATGAGGGCTTGGAGCTGCCAAAAGGCATACATTCACAGAGAAAAAAAGAGATGCCACAGTATAAGGGGGGAGGAAGACACCCATTCACAGAAGATAGGGAAAAGCTACAGGGTATGGGAGAAAGAGGAAACAAACTTTCACAGAGGACAGAGAAATTTCAACAAATGGGCAGAAGAGGAAAACAAATATCCACAGGAGGCAGAGATTTCCACCACTGAAGGGGGGGAACAAAAGGAGACGACCATGTGGGTTTTGAGGTTTGAAGCTAATATTACACCTATTGGAAAGAAGTTTGAAGAAACAAAGAACTTAAACCTTCATAAACCTTAGAAAAAAGGAACTTAGGGGGGTACCCCCTTTAGAAGCCCCTCCCTTCATGGGAGTCTGTACTTGTTTCCAATAAATTTCCACCCTTTTCATTTGCCACCTTTTGTCCATGGCTTCATTCTTCAAATCCATCTGGACAAGAACCTGGGAAAGAAACCACTCTTGCATCCTGCTCAGGAAAATCCATCTGACTCATATGTTTCCTTAAGACTCCAGACATAATTTCTCTCTTTTATTTTTTTTTATTAAGATTTTAGAATAACATCAGAATAATGTGAGTGATTAACAAGAAGAAAATTAATTATATCAATCATTATTCAGAGTGTTAGAATAAATTAAACTTAAATAGATGCTTTGGTATATGAATATTACTCATCACTGTATAGGGTTATAGATTGTATGCTTTGTCTCACTATGTAAATTATATATATACTACATATAAGTATTTAAATATTCTGATATGAAAATGAATCATTGTTTCCAGCACACACATTACAAATTAATTTATATCTCAATTTAATTGAGTTATAAACCACACAGTTGATTATCCCAAAGAGCTCATTTTAAATGTATATGACTCTTAATAGCTCCAATGGGAAGAAAATCCTTCAGTACTGATGATTGTTACAACTTTTAATTGAAACAAGGTTACCTAAAGTACTAAGGTTACATAAAATGCAGTTGTGACTATTAAATTATAACTTGAATGTTCTGGTCAAAACAATTTTCTGAAATTAGATGCAAATGAGCTTCTCTATACAAAGACATTTGTTTTTATGGTGTATTTTTAATAATTTGTCTTTCTGTAATTATAGTTAATTTTAGAAGCTACTGTTTTATCATCAAATGCTTCCGTTGCCCTAGATGACATCAGTATATCTCAGGGATATGAAATTTCATATATGTTACCGCCAAGTACCACCATAGTAAACAAAGGTAAGTTTATCTCATGGTCATTGGAATTTTAAACTTTGGAATAACTAGTTCTTGATATCTGCACTAATAAAAGAGTACAATGCAAATTGACCATAACTTTGTGACACCCACCAGCCAATCAGGAGTGAGTATGAAAACTAACTCAACAAAGATGGTGGCTTAATTTGCATATGTAGGTACTGAGAGGCCAGGGGTGGGGCAGGATGCTTGCATCATCACCATGGTGATGATGAAAGCATTCTGCACTGCCCTAGCTGCTCCAGGCAGCCTCAGGTCAGCATGGGAAGACAGAAAAGCAGCTCTAGGCTGGAGTGAAAAGGTGGCTCTGGCAGGAGCAAAGGTGGTGCTGGAAGCCAGGGGAAGATAGGCTTGTTCTTACATGAATCTTCGTGCATTGGATCTCTAGTCAAAATATAAAATACATTAGAGTCCGTCAAAAATATACTCACTAATACCTAATACCAGATGTGGGTTCAACCACATATCCTTGAAAACTAAAACATATATATTTTATTTTTATTTTTAAAAATATGTTTTTATTGATTGAGAAGAAGAGAGAGAGAAAGAGAAAGAGAGAGAAACATCAACCAGTTGCCTCTTGAATACACCCCTCCAGGGGATCGAGCCCACAACCTGGGTATGTGTCCTGATTGGGAATTGAACCAGTGATATTCAATGCACAGGACAATGCACAACTAAGTGAACCACAGACTAGGGCTATTTACTTATTTTTATTTTTAAAATTAAATTTAGTGGGGGTGACATTGATTAATAGCATTGTATAAGTTTCAAGTATGTAGTTCTATAATACATCAACTTCATATTGCAATGAATGCTCACCACATTCTATCACCATATATTTGACCCACTTTACCCTTCTCCACCTCCTTCTACTTCCCTTCCCTCTAGTAATCACCATAATGTCGTCTGTGTGTATAAGTTTTTTGTTTGTTTATTTTATTTGTTCATTTGTTGCTTTTTGTTTTATATTACATGTATGAGTAAAATCATATAGTTTCTTGTCCTTCGCCATCTCACTTATTTTGCTTCGTATAATGCTCTTGAGATCCATCCATATTGTCATAATTGGCAATATTTCATCCTTTCTTATGGATAAGTATTCCATTTTAAATATCACATCTTCTTTAACCCATAATCCATTGAAGGGCACTAAGTTTATCTATATGTCTTGGCTATTGTGAATAATGCTGCAATGAACAAAAACGTACATATAGCTTTAGGAATTAATGTTTCCAGATTTTCAGGTGGATACCTAGCAGTAGGATTGATGAGTCATATGGTACTTCTAGTATTCATTTTTTGAACAACCTCCATACTGTTTTCCAAAATGGCTGTACCAATTTACATTCTCACCAGCAGTACATGAGTTTTTCTTTTTCTCCACATCATTTCAAACAGTTGTTATATCTTATCTTATTGATAATAGCACTTCTAATATGTGTGAGGGATATCTCATTGTAGTTTTGATTTGCATTTGCTTTATAGCTAGTGAGGTTGAGCATCTTTTCATATATCTGTAGACCATTTGTATGTTTTCTTCAGAAAAGTGTTTGTTTCAGATCCTCCGTCCATTTTTTGATTGGATTGTTTGGGATTTTTTTATTGTTGTTGAGTTGTATAAGTTATTTATATATTTTAGGTATTAGTCCATTATTGGAGGTATTGCTTGCAAATATCTTCTATTCAGTTGGTTGCCTTTTTGTTTTGTTAATAATTTCTTGTGCTGTGCAGAAGGCTTTAATTTTATATAAAATATATATAAAAAAGTAAAGTAATAGTATGTCACAATCTATACTTCAGTCTGTCTTCCAATGATATTCTAAAATTTAAGCTAAAATTGTCACATATAGGTATTTCAATTTTAAAAATTATGAAAGAATTTTAATTATTTTGCTTGTTTTAAAGCACTTCTATAAATAATAATTTATATTTTAATTTTATTTGGCAATTAAATTTAATATGTAACAAAATTCATGTTTCAGAATCACCTAGGATTTAAAAAAAATATATTGTTTGGAAAAGTGACTTAATGCTAGCCAAAAATTTAAATCTTGATCCTAATTCTTTGTTTAAATTCAAAATATAATATCTATTTTATATAAAAGGCTAATATGCTAATTGTTCATCTGTGGAGTGATGTCACATAGAAATGCCCATCGTCCTCTCCCTAGCAGTGACTAGACTCCTTGCAGTTTCTTCAGCTCAGTAACCTTACTTGATTTATAGAAAGGTGCAAACATTTCATGCTGTAACCAAAGGTCTGTGAAGCATTTTCCCATGCCTCATCTCATTTGATCCTCCCAGAAGTCCTGGAGTAGGTAGATAGGAGACTCAGTGGAATCTTATTTTCTTTTCATCAACTGGAAAATGGAGATTTAGAAATTTTAGAAATGTGACATGACTGAAAAGAAGTAAGAAATGGTGGACCTTGAAAATGACTTCAGGTTATCTCATTTCACAGAATATAGTCAAACATTACTACAGTTAAATATTTTACTCTTTGTTCTCCTTGTATAATCCATAATAATAATCTGATTCGTGTTCATATTTATTGCTGTGTTTCTGACAATTACCTGAAAGAGAAGTTGGGGTGCTTCACTGAGCTGGAAAAAGTTTAGCTAAATCAAAAAGTAGGTCTCATTAAGCAAGTTTATTTCTATATATAAAAGGCTAAGTTGACTTACACATGTTTGTTACATATAAAGCTCTCACTGGCACCAATTGCACATGTGTATTTCCATCTGCCATTGTTGATCATGAATTTGGTTGACACTTCTATTATGGAGAAAGGGTGAATAGCAATATTAAAATATTTTTTCTAATTAATTTCCTTTCAATGTGCATGAATTTGTGCACTGGGCCACTAGTTTTTACATAATAAATTGAGTGTGGCCAACTCTTTGACTAAATACTTTATAGAGAGTGTAAATTAAGGAAATACAATCATAAAATGGATTTTAAATAATCAAATAGGCATTTTTGAAAGTCAAGTAGGCATTTTTGAAAGTCTAACCATTATTTATTTTTTAAAATATATTTTTATTGATTTCAGAGAGGAATGAAGAGGGAGAAAGACAGATAGAAACATCAATGAAGAGAGAGAATCATTGATCAGCTGCCTTCTGCACATCTCCTCCTAGGGATCAAGCCTGCAGCCTGGGCATGCCCTTGACTGGAATTGAACCCAGGACCCTCCAGTCCACAGTCTGATGTTCTATCCACTGAGCCAAGCCAACTAGGGCAGAAAGTCTAACCATTATTTAAGTCCTGCAAGTACATTGAAACACATATATTGTGCCTGCAGTTACTTTGTTATTCTAACACCAATTGATGTTTCCCTTTGGCCACTCCTATTCCTCAGTCAATTAATAAATGAACACTGCCACTCTTCATTTTTCTTTATCTGTATACATGAAAAATATTTACATGTGGAAATAAGACACATTATATACTCTAAAGTTATGTTTTCTTATATAACATAGTGAGTGAGAAGCTTGCATTCTTATAGGAGTTAAATGTACTAAACAAGGATGATATAGGAGAAACAGTTCAGAATTGAGAACTAGATTAAAGAACTTTTACTTGAAAGATCTCTAGTAAAGACATCTTTTATTGGAGAGATTGTATAATTCCATGGGCCAACTTTATATTGTGTTAACATGTAATTAGTCAGAATGTATGTCCTGGCTTATGATAAACCTTTTTAAGCTCTGTGGAGTAGTTGGCATTGAAGAAGATGTACTTGGAGGCAAAGGTGTGGCTAAATACTTTAAATTATCACTAAAATTAACATTATCAGAAATCTCAGAAGATTTGATTTCAATTACAGATAATTCTTTTTGTAAATGAACTCAAAACTCATGTGCCTCAATTTGAATATCAGCCCAGTTTGTTAAAGCATCATTCTAATTAAACCAAAATTATATAAATTATTCCTAAAGGCCAATAATTTTACACAAAGGGAAAAAATTACTATTTTTGTAAAATTTTTCAATACCCAATTATAGGAGCCCCTTATGGGACAGGACTGGAAGGGGAGTTAAAAAGATGCCAAGTTCCACAAGTAGTGCATTATATTTATGGGGCAAAATATCCAGAGATTTACCTTGACCCTATATTTTATTTTTTTTTTTAGTAATACTCACTTGAGGATATTTTTCCATTATTTGTAGAGAGATTGGAAGGAAGGAAGGGAAGGAGAGAGAAAAGAGAGAGCGAGAGATTGATTGCCTCCTGCATTCCCTCGCTTTGAGCCTGCAGCTTGGTTTGAGTCTGCAGCCCAGGTACTGCTCTTAATCAGGAGTCAAGCTCATGACCCTTTGGTGTGCAGGCTGATGTTATAACCAGTGAGCTATGGGCCTGAGCTCAACATAATATTTTTTAAAATATATTTTATTGATTTTTTTACAGAGAGGAAGGGAGAGGGATAGAGAGTTAGAAACATCGATGAGAGAGAGACATCGATCAGCCGCCTCCTGCACGCCCCCTACTGGGGATGTGCCCACAACCAGGATACATGCCCTTGACTGGAATCGAACCTGGGAACTTTCAGTCCAAAGGCCGACGCTCTATCTACTGAGCCAAACCAGTTTCGGCTCAACACAATATTTTAATTAAAGCCTTTGAAAGCTTCAGTTGGCATTGCAAATGACTATAATTCTTTGGGGGCAATTCTTAGAATTAGTCTTATGTTTACATTTGAAGCACCAGACACATGATGGGAATAGCAAATTATACTTTGATTTGGCTTTATGTACAGCTTCTTTATCATAAGCATATTTAAACACTAGTGGTCATGAAACAATTATGTATTCTGTTTATGTGTTGAAGGAGAAGAGGATGTTTTACTCTTTTCATCTCTTAATTTTAAAGGTGGATTTGTGCCATGTGAGGGTGCAGGCTGTATTTCATCCAGCAAGGTCTGTGATTTTACATCTGTCAGCCCAAAAGGAGTAAATGAAGCCAATTGTGGTGGTGAGTCAGCACTTTAGTTACTTAGTCACTTTTAGTGAGTTTTCATCACTGCAGTAGTCAGTTGGCTAAGATTTATGTGTACATATTCACTCTCTGAATATAATGTGCATATTACTTAAGTGTGTGGTGTTTTAATAAAGACAGAATTGAGATCTCTTAAGACTAATATGACTTACAGTTGAACCTCAGAGAGAAGGAAGGAGAGGGGAGGTAAGAGCAAACAAAAGCTTATATGCATCATATAAACATAACTTATGAACACAGACAGTAGCGGGGTGGGGGGTGAGGGAATGTGCTGGCATGTGGGAACAGCTTGGGGGAGGTCAATGAGGTGAAACAGAGACATATATAATACTTTAAACATTAAAGAATTATATAAAAAGAAAAGAAAAGAAAGCAAACCAGGTTAGTTTTAAAGCAGTAGAAATGAATGAAGATACCTTACTTTCTGTTGTACTGTGTTTGAATATAAAATTTGAAATAAATGCAAAAATGAATTCAAAAGACAAGAAGAAGAGTCTATTATAAATATTCATTTATTAAATTATTTTTTCTATTGTAAGAATGCTTACTTTTATTGTAAACAGTTGCCATTCCAGTATACATAATGAAGAGGAATACATAATGCTTAAGTATATTCCTTCAAACCACAGTGCATCAATAAATAAATTGGTCTTAAAACTATAGATCATAGCTATTTATATATATTATTAAATCTTTCAGTGTTTCTTTTAACTTTCTGATTTTCAAAGCTGTGTTTCCATTCTTTCTGTATTATGCTGATGTTGCTCTAGAGGAATCCTACCATTCCTGGAAAATTAATAAGGAAGCAAAAGAAGGGGTGTGTTAGTGGATAAGCTTTTGCAATAGTATTTATATAACTGCTATTGAAGACAATGAGGATGAGTAAGAGGTACTTTTCAATTAAGAAAATGAGGGGCATAGACATATTCATAAGGCATGGTGGAGCGCAAATTTGGAGAGTCTTCAGCAATTCATGCAGAACATAGGAATCATGATAAAAATGAAGGCCATTGGTGAGTTTTGATACACTGGCAAGGTAGGCATGCTTTGACTCACCATAAGCCTTTATTGTCTTAATGTCTACTATGTATCAAGAGATTTCTTAAAGAATGAGGTGAGTCTGTTAGGAAAGAACTACTTTAGCAGTGTCTAATAGTGTTTCATTATAGTGTAAGATGACTACAACAAAAGTGTAAATAGTGTGCTATTTTAACTCTAAGGAGTTGAAGAATTGTATTATATGGAAAGTAGATACTTTCTAGCCAGGATTTCTTAAAATGTTTTCTTGCTATGTCAGAAGAGTCATCTATTGAAAAGTTAGCCAGGGATGGGTCAACAGGTCTAAGTCTGTCTCTGATATACATTAAGAGTGCTACCAAATATATATGGTTTATATCTACATAAACTCATTTAATCATGAACAATTAAGAGATAGGCACTATTATTGTCTTCATTTTACAGACTTTCTCATCAGTTAGTATCCATTCATGAGACAGAAACCACATGAGAAATTTGAACAGTGAAGATTTAATATAAAGAATTGTTATTAGTAAAAAATACTTAACTACAAAAAAGAGAATATAAAGGAAAAGAGTAACAAATGTGGGGAGAAGCTTCTACATCTAGGTCTGAGATGGTGAATTCAAGGAAAGAATATATTCGTATAAGTACACTCTACCTACATCCCAACACTGGGATTTAGACTTTTGTAGAGGGTATGACTGGGAACCCTGGAATGTGGGGAAATCCGATGGGATGCTGTGGGCTGGCTTTGTTTCATAGCCAATGGGTCAAGGCAAGGGATAAATTCTCCACCAGAATGCCTGAAAAATTGATTAAAGGGTCACTTTATATTGTTGGCAGTTACAGGGCTAGAGGGGAAAAAAAGTACTCTGGAAGAAAAAATAATTCCTTCTATTATGGTACCCATCTTATGCTCTGTACTGAAAAGCCTAACATTGTGCAAACTAATCAAAAGAGAAATGTTTATAGGGTCCATCTTCAGTATCTTAAAGCAGGGCGAAAAAGAGTACTTTAGGAGTTTAGATACAATCTATAATAATCCTATCTAATAAAAAAGTAATATGCAAATTGGCCATACCTCTGCCACACTCCAAGCCATGCCCACCAGCCACGCCCACCAGCCAATCAGAGCGGGTATGCAAATTAACCCAACCAAGATGGCTATGGCCACAGAGTAGCAGGAGGGAGGCTTGGGTTGCCCCTGGCGATGGAGGAAGCCAAGCTTTCTGCACACCCTGGCCTGCCGAGGCCTCTGCTTAAGGCAACAAAGTTTCAATGGCTGTTGCCTCAGAGTGAGCAGGCTACAAAGTTTCAAATACAGAAGATAAATAAATCCCAGATACCAGGGCCTCCACTTGGGTCACCAGGAGACATGGCCAGCCTGCAAACCACTGCAGGACCCTTGCCCAGGCCACCCCATACCCCAAGGGAAAACCCACCCTTATCCAGGACACCCTTCAGGGCAACCCAGCTGGCCCCCACCCTTGCACCAGACCTCTATCCTATCTAATAAAAGAATAATATGCAGATTGACCATCACTCCACACAAGATGACTGTCCTCATGTGGTCAAAAGATCCTGCCCTCATGTGGTCAAAAGATGGCCACCAAAAGAAGGCCAGCAGGGGAGGGTAGTTGGCAGGGACCAGGCCTGCAAGGGAGAGCAATTGTGGGCAATCAGGCCGGCAAGGGAGGGCAGTTGGGGGTGATTAAGCCTACAGGGGGGGGGCAGTTAGGAGTGACCACCAGGCTGGCAGAGGAGGGAAGTTGGGGTTGACCAGGCCTGCAGTGAAGGGCAGTTAGGGGCAAATAGGCTGGCAGGGGAGTGGTAAGGGGGTGATCAGGCTGGCAGGAAAAGTGGTTAGGGGCAATCACAAAGGAAGGCAAGTAAGCAGTTGGGAGCCAGCAGTTTTGGATTGTGAGAGGAATGTCCGACTGCCCATTGGATCGGGCCTAAACGGGCAGTCGGACATCCCTCAAGGGGTCCCAGATTGGAGAGGGAGCAGGCTGGGCCTCTAGTCTATATTATAAAAGGCCTGTGGCTGTAACTCCATAACACCATAATGACCAATGACTGGACTCACCAGGAAGTGCATTGATGGGTCCCGTAGCAGCAGCAGGCGGGACTCTGGGTCTCACACAATTTTGTGTGCTGGGCCTCTAGTAAAAGCATAATATGCTAATTAGACCAGATGTTCTTCTGAATTAAAGCTGGGTTGTGAAGGAAGCCAAGGTCCACTGTGCCTGCTGGAGGCCGGATCAAAACCCGAGTCCCAGGTGCCAGAGGGAAGCTGGTGCCGGCAGCCAGGGAAAGGAAAGCCTACTTTTGCACAAATGTTATGTATTGGGCCTCTAGTACATTTATAACTAGCATTCTTCCTCATTAGTGGGATCCCATTTTCAATGCAGGCCATGTGCCTCACAAACCTATATTCTTTTTATTTTTTTATTTTATTTTATTGATTTTTCACAGAGAAGAAGGGAGAGGGATAGAAAGTCAGAAACATCAATGAGAGACATAAATCAGCCGCCTCCTGGATGCCCCCTACTGGAGTTGTGCCCGCAAGCAAGGTACATGCCCCGACTGGAATCAAACCTAGGACCTTTCAGTCTGCAGGCCGATGCTCTATCCACTGAGCCAAACCGGTCTCACGCAAACCTATATTCTTAAGCAAATATTATTAGCCTTTTTATCCTTTCAAGGTCATCATTAAATTAAGAATGATACTTGTCAAAAATGAAGAGTTGCTCTTATGACCATTTTGAGCAATAGGAAGTTTGAAACCAGTCATAAAAAATTCACTTTTTGAGATGAACTTATGCTCTTATTTAAGTCCCTAAGAGATCAAATAATAACTTAGTTAATTCTATATAGAAGTTTAAACAATTAATGTCCTCAAAATAACAATAAAAACTGAATTTATTCTCTCTAGTAATTATTTCCTTAATCATATTACATTTCATAAACCTGAATGTACTGAATTGCCTTCAATTCCTGTAGGATGTTTTATGGAATTAAAAGATTATTTTCTAGACATAAACAGAAGATGAAGATCACTATTTGGCAATGGGCCCATGACCACAATGAACTGAGTTAAAAATTAGCAAATTAACTCCAATTCTCTAGAGTCTTTATTTTCATTTCTTTGCCAGCTTTTTTTTTTTTTCAGAGCTAATTTTATACTGGGAATGTATTTACCCATAGAAAGGTTAATTATTATTATTTCTTCTTTTTTTTATGAACCTATGCATTAAAGTTTCTGGCAGCGGGTAGAGATCAGATAAAGGCACAGTGAAAAATTTAGAAGAGTAAGGATGAGTCTTTTGTCTCTGCAGCAAAAAGGAGAGGAGGAAGTACATGGATTTTAAGCTGAGTATCTAGCCTTGAACTAACCAGCATATCAATTTTCCCATAGAGAACTTAATTGCTTGAAAAACAGATGTTTTCTGTAAGCTGAAAAAGATAATACCACCCACAGGATTTCTATTCATAAATAATAAATCCTCCTTAAAAAGAACATTAATATTCTAGAATTTTAAATATTTAATATTTTGATGCAATTTATTCTAATTTTCTCATTTTTATGAACATTGCTAACCCAACTTGGTTTCTTTTCCTTTTAGATAAGAGTGATTATGGCTTGCCACAGAACAGTTATTAAATGTACTAAGAACTAGGTTTTCAGTGTCTCTGAAATATTTTCAAAGGCACTGAAGATATTTTAGTAAAAAAACACACTAGTATATTTTAACCAATTTTAGTAAAAGAAATTTCAAAAAGTTATTGGATTGAAAAAGAAAAGTTTGGGATGCCTGGGGATTTTGTCATTTTGTAGAATGTTGAAAACCTTGGATGATTTTGTGATAGGCTGTTAGACAGACCTGAGCAGAGATAGAGATATGGGCCAGGTACAGAAGGTCACCAGGGTGAAGAGCCCAGGTGCCTAGCAAAGAGCAAAACTGGGAAAAGAAGGACTTTACCTCCGTATAACCTTTCTTCTATTAGCATTTCACTATTAACATGTGGTTTAGACTGCCTGGCCTTTCATATCACTGTTCAGGGAGTTCAGACTCTCCTCTGACCTTTCCTCCCCTGGCATGTTGCTAGTCATATGGGTTGCAACTCCAGGACAAGGAGGTTTTTACCTCCCATCAGATCCATCTAAGCCTCAGTTATGTTGCAGCTTCAGGCCCAGAAAAGGAGCAAGGCCAGGTGGGATGATGCCACTGGTGACACTAGGACTAGCTGCACCGACCAATCAGGAGAGGCCAGGACCTAGAAAGGACAAAGATGGAGGGCTGATAAATATCCTATTGAGATCCTTCCCTGGAATGTCCCTAAGATCCTGGCTCTTAAAAGCCATTAGGACTTGGAACCCAGTGCTATGCTCTTTATAGAGCACACCCATATTACCCCTGCCCCCGTGCCCTCCTCCCCCCGCCCCTGTGC
This sequence comes from Lasiurus cinereus, assembly GCA_011751065.1. Classification (NCBI taxonomy): domain Eukaryota; kingdom Metazoa; phylum Chordata; class Mammalia; order Chiroptera; family Vespertilionidae; genus Lasiurus; species Lasiurus cinereus. The sequence continues at coordinate 33,627,876 of JAAGEH010002534.1, forward strand.
ATTTTTCTTGTTTGCCATATCTTCTGTCACTCACTTCTTCTACCCCTGTGACTTTCTAAATAAATGTTCTCTTATAGTTTGCGTCTTGGCTCTGAATTCTTTCTTAGCCAAAATTCAAGTACTAAGGTTGCTGAACCAAGGTTTGGTCTGACCCCATATGGTGCCATTTTTGCTGCTGCCAACAATTTAAGTGAATTTCTATATTCATTTCTATATTCATCAATTGAGACATAAAACTATGATTATTTAAATTGCAATCTACTTGTACAGATTTTCAAGGAGCCCCTCCCTCCTTTTTTCCCCCTTCCTTCCCTCCCTAGCTTCTTTCCTCCCTCCTTCCCTCCCTCTCTACATCTTTCCTATCTTTCTTTTTTGGACAGTTAAAAATACCACACACTGATAATGATGTTAAATTAAGTGTCTCCAATATTTATTTATGATAACTGAAGAACTGAAGAACCTACATAGCAGGGCTGAAGAACCTACATAGGGTGGGCTGCAGGGTAAAAGTGCTGATTTCCATTTGTGCCTGGAAAAACATATTGGCAAAATTCATGCCAGAGTGATTTTTATAATGAGTTTTTGTTGTTATTTATGAAGAACTTTGACAAATAATCTATGTTTTCATTTAAGAGAATGTTTCAAATTATTTGGGTATGCGAGCTCTCAAATCCAACTTGCATCAGTAGGACAAAACCTAAGAAAGTTTGGGGACCTGAGGAGGAAACAGAGCAGAGTGCCCAGGTCTGTTCAAGCAATCTAAGTATTCTGAAAAGTTTGTTTCCCCTGCACAGGCTATTTTGAAGTCAGTATGCCACTGTCATCACTTTTAAGCACATCTCTTTATTTTTCTTAGCTTAAAATTGTTAACTTGAATTATTTCTTTAGGATAGGCACTAAAATTGAATTTTTGTTTAAATGATTATTTAATGACATAGTGCATTTTACCTCCCCCCCTTTTTTTTGGTCAAAGGGTTATTATGTTAATAAGCAGTCATGCCAGCGAAGTAGAAGTGTTCCAGCTATACTGTGCTTACAGTGCATTTTGAAATTTGCTTTCAGTTCTCTCATGGTCATGAAGTTACTGTTCAGAAGGTCCCATTTTTATAAACAAATATTTAGTTTTCTCGAAAACTAATATAGGTAATACTACTTTATATAGTGTTTGCTTTAGTTCTAGAAAGAAACCTTTATCTTTGATTTTTGGAAATGAAAACTTCACGTGTCAAATAGTATCAATGATACATTTTGTTATGTCACATTGAACGAGCAGTGTGTGTGTGTGTGTTTGTCTTCTAATTGGGGCTGTATTTTTTTTCACATGTTTTGTAAAAAAAATGCTTTTGAGAAGATATTCTTAGGTAAGATTCAAGATATTTAAAATTAATTATGAAATTAAAGACTTCTTAAAATAATGCATCTCTATTACACAAATTACTTTTTATTTTACAAAGAAGTGAAAATAAGCTGCTGATTTTTATTTTATATTCTTCTATAGTGGCTTGACTCCATGGGAAAATGTCTGAAATAAACTTATATTTGTTAATTATTTAACAGTTTACATTTTTATTAAGTGTAAATTGGTTAATAAATAAATTATTGTGATAAAAAGATGTGTTTTTTTTTCTGAGTAAACTGTATTCTTATTTTCTTCTTCATATTGTCCTCAAATTAAATCTAGAAATTGTTTTCTAGTTAAAAATAACACATACACACAAAACCTTCCTCGACAGAGGTAATTGTAAAATATTGGAATGGAAAATTGTTTCTGGTGAAGGCTCATCATTTCTGTTATATAAAACCAAGAGGTGGAGAAAAAAGTCCATTCATTCTCATTTATGGAGCCATTGATCACTGAGGGGGAAAAAAAGAGAAAAACATTTCTGTAGACAAGTAAAATCTGATAAATAACCCATGATATTTTTATCAATCTTTGCTGCAGACAGTTAATGCTGTTGGATTGAAGAAAGTCAGTGTAGTAGAGATAAAATAATAGATAAGATACTAGAGATTAAAAAATACAGGATTCTTTTTTAGTTAAAAATTCTATTGAATATATAATCTGTGTTTTAATAAGAACATCTTTCTCTATGATCACTTAAAATTAAATTTCAATAACATAGGATTGAATATATGGAGAAAGTGGATTTTTTCTATGCATTACTTTGAGCACATTTTGACTTTTAAGATCATTGTTCTTCTTTACTCTAAAAATATAAATTAGAAGTTTAAGTGTCTTTTTGTTGTTGTTTGTAAGCTCATTCTACACCATTCTTTCTCTTGTCTCTCATATTTACTACTCTTGTTTATTTTGTTTCTGTTTTCAGTTTAGAAAAGTATGTGATGAGCAGTATAAGGAGGTAAAATGATTCTCCCTTATTTAAAACCAAGTTTTCTTAGAAAACAATGTCTTGTTGTCTTACAGAACTTTACTACTGTTGATACTGAAATTTACATTTTCTTCCAATGTTGATGTAAACCTCTCTCTTTGGAGTATATATAGATTTAAAGATACCCAAAAAAACATATGATAAGATGAATACTACCACACACTTATAAAGCACTTATTTTGTATCTAAAATGGTCTGAGATGTATTTACACATATTAATTAATTTATAGTTAGGAAAAGAGAGGCCCAAGGAGAAGGAAATTCACATCCCTTAGTATGGTCACATATTTAGTTCAGTGTGGAGGTGAGAGTGCAGAGTGAATCTCAAGGTTAATTTTAATTTTGTCACTAAGTTTCCCAGGATGATTAAATTTATAATATTCTAAAGTAATGCAGACCTCTTCACACAAATGGGCATTTGTAAGAAAGGCTTTAAAAAATAAGTACTTAGTATCTGCTAAAAGTTTATAGTGTATGCAAAGATGTTTGGAATATTTGCCATACTATGGAGTAGTTTACAATTTAGATGAGAAGGTAGAAAATACACATAAAATATAACTAATAGAAAAAGATAGTTTTGCACCATTGGCGATAAGGAGGGTCTAAGATAGGCATGGATAGAAATCTGAGATAAGAAGCATGGAAGGAGGCTTAATGACAAGTTTGGGAATAAATATATTTCTTGACTTGAATTGGAGATTCCGTAAGGCACTAGGAGCAGAATTTTAATTGCAGAACCAAATTGTTGATAAAAATAAGAGTGAGGCAACTAGCTAGAACAGCTTTTACCTGGGGAGTTAATTATGTACCACTGGGGTAAAAAAGTGGGTATTTTGGGAGTGCACTTGGAGAGGTAGGACAATAATCCAGTGGTTATTTCATTCATTCAGTAAATATTTAATAAGTACTATATTTGGCTCTATAGCTGTTACAGAGTGAACAAGGCACATATGGTTCCTGCCTTGATAGAGATTCTAATCTAGTGGGGAGAACTATAATACACTAATATATACGTGCAAGTTTGTTGAGAGGTATGTGGGAGTTACAGGATGGTATGTGATGGTTATAGATTCATCCCATGATTGGCCCTAGTGTGGAGATACCAGGATTTTTTAATTGTTGATAATATTACAGGTGACCCTTTTGCCCCCTTTCATCCAGCCCCTGTTCTATCCCAGGTAGTTTTTATTGTTCCATATTTTTGCCTTTCCCAGAGAGTCATATGGTTGGAATTAGTATATAGCTTTTGCCAATTGTCTTATTTTACTTCTTAACATGAATTTATGGTTCCTAAATGTCTTTTCATGGATTGATAGAATATTTCATTTTTTTTTTACTGAGTAATATTCAGTATTCCATGTGAATAAAAGTTCTATAACAACTGTGTGCAGATTTTTGTGTTGACATAGTCTTCAACTCTTTTGGATAAATAACAAGTTGCTATATCATGTGGTAATAGCATGTTTAGTTTTGTGAGAAACTGCAAACTGTCTCCCAGAGTGCTGTACCATTTTGCATTTTCACCAATGATGAATGAGAGTTTCTGTTGCTTCCCATGCTCACCAACATTTGTTGTTGTCAATATTCTGGATTTTGACCATTCTGATAGAGTGTACTGGTATTTATTATTGTCTTAATTTTCATTTCTTTGATAATATATGGCATGGAGCATATTTTCATGTACTTATTTGCCTCTGCCGATCTTCTTTGGTGAGGTATCTGTTCCAATCTTTGAGCCATTTTTTTAAACGAAGTTTGTTTTATTATTTATATATTTTGGATAACAATCCTATATAAGATGTATTTTTTGTAAGCATTTTCCTCCAGTCTGAGTTTGTCTTCTCATTCTCTTGAGATTGTCTTGCAGAACAGAATTTTTAATGTCAATGAAGTATAGCTTATCATTTTTTTTTTTTTATAGATCTTGCCTTTGGTGTTGTATCTGAAAAGTCATCACCATACTTAAGGTCATCTAAGATTTCTCCTATGTTTTTATATTATAGGAGTTTTATAGTTTTGCATTTTACATTTGGGCCCGTGATTTATTTTTAGTTCATTCTAGTGAAGGATGTAAAGTCTGTGTCTAGATTACTAATTTTTCATGTGATTGTCCAGTTGTTCCAACATTATTTGTTGAAGTCTATATTTTATTCATTGTGAGGCTTTTGCTCTTTTGTCAGGATCAATTGACTATATTTATGTGGGTCACATTATTTTTTTTAAATGATAGAATAAATTTAAGTTGCTTGATCAAAGTAAATGGTGTGTTCTGAAAAGAAAAAAAAGGACTGTGGTAAGGCATTAAAATTGGTGAATGGTATTCTTTTTTTAAAAATATATATTTTATTGATTTTTTACAGAGAGGAAAGGAGAGGGAGAGAGAGTTAGAAATATCGATAAGAGAGAAATATCGATCAGCTGCCTCCTGAACACCCCCCTAATGGAGATGTGTCTGCATGCAAGGTACATACTCTTGACTGGAATAGAATCTGGGACCCTTCAGTCCACAGTCCAACACTCTATCCACTAAGCCAAACCGGTTAGGGCTGGGTGAATGGTATTCTTCCTTTATTAAAGAAACTGAAATAATAAAGGTAGCTTGAGCACAAAGACAAGAGAGGCACAGAGATTTGGGGGATTAGCTTAACCATATTAAGGGTTTGGAAATTATTCTAAATAATAGAGAAGCTATTTAAGAATTTTTAAAAGCAATTGTGGGATCAAGTTTGAATTATTAAGTTCTTTAAATGTTTACACCCTGGATGTAGGGTGTAGAATGAATTGAAGGGGAGAATAAGGAAGTGATGGTTTCAGATAGAATTTTGGAGTAAAGATGAGAGATTATCATGGACTGAACTGACATATCAATATACATTATAATAAAATTAAAAAAATAAATCTAAGTGTAAAGAAATACTTGATGTATTTGGAAGATAGAGAAAGGGATATTTTAAGTAATGCTTATGAGTTTTTATCTTGAGTTATAGATTTAGAGTGGGTGAGAGGATGGGAGCAGGGTTGAGGAGGAGATCATTATTATCTATAAGAGGCCCAGTGCATGAAAATTCATGCACTGGAGGGGGAGTCCCTGAGCCTGGTCTGACCCCTCTCACAGTCTGAGAGCCCTCAGGGGCCAAAGGTGACCTGGCGATCAGGGGAAGGCGATGCCCCATCTGCTGCTGCCACTGCTGGTAGCATAAGCCTCAGCTCACCCCAGTTATCTGAGCCTTGGGTGACCCTGGATGGCTGGGCAGCTGCCATCCAAGGCTTGCCTGCATCTTGGGCCGGCCCTGGCAGCTGGGGGCTAAGGGGACTGGGGAACTTTGGAGGCAGGCATCCTGGCAGGGCTGATGGGACTGGATGCTGCCATCTTATAGCTGTGGGTGCCACCATCTTTTAGAGTGCTGCAATCAATTAGCATATTCCCTCCCTATTGGCTATGGACACCACCATCTTTGAGGGAGGGGCATCAATTAGTATATTCCTTTCTTATTGTCTGTGGGCACCACCATCTTTGCAACAGTGTGAGGGTCAATTAGCATATTCCCTCTTTATTAGATAGGATTTTTAGATAGTTGTGGCACTAACAAGAAAGCAATTGGTTGGAGCAATAATTATTGGATTCATTGACAGAAATAAAGTAATTGAAGCTTTAATATTGCTGGAGTTTACCAGGAAGAAAGTGTAGAGTAAGAGGCAATTAAAAAATAAATAAAACTCTGACATTAAAGACATCACTTAAAGTTTTACATTCCAGATGAAATATGCATATATAATTAACACTGCTTTGAGGTGATTAATAGATCATTATAATTAAAGAATTATAAAGGTCAAATATTGAACTCAAGGAGGCACTCACAATTTGTAAACTGTGTCAAAAGTAAAACCTATTTAAAAATTAGGAGTGAATGTGCTGGTAAGTAAGATTGTATTGGGGTACCAACTTAGTAAATTCAACTCTGTAATAGAACCAAAAATTTGAGGAATAATTAAAATTTTATTTGGAAAAAGAAAGGTCACAGGAGCTTGCAACAAGTGTGTATTAAATGTCTGCTATGTGGCAGAAATTTTCTAATATCTCACAACATGTAAAACAGACATCCATCTCTTCTTGTAGCTTGCTTCTAGTAGGGAAGTGACTGAAACTATAATTAATGAGAAAATGGCATACTCTTTTAGAAAGGGCTTATGGTATAGAAATAAATAAAGCATGATAAAGGCAATGGGGGAAAATAGAGGGAAGAACTTTGTAATTTTAGGCTAGCAATGATATGTTACATTCTTATATTTTCAGTCTTTCTGAGTTCTTCTAAATGTACTTGGAAAAATATTTTTAAATATGTTTTTATTAATTTTAAAGAAAGGAAGGCAGAGGGAGAGAAAGAAACATCAATGAGAGAGAACTATTGATCAGTTGCCTACTGTACAACCCCTACTGGAGTTCTAGTCCACAACCTGGGCATGTGTTCTGACTAGGAATCAAACTGTGACCTCCTGGTTCACAGGTCGACACTGAACCACTGTGCCACACTGGCCAGGTTAGAAAAAAAATGTTTTTCAAAAGGACTTATTGATAAGGTTTGGCTTATCCAAATATCACCTTATCTTAAGGTCAACTGATTAGTAACTTCAGTTACAATTGCAAAATCTATTTGCCATGTAATATAGCATAACAGTTGTAACAGCAGGGATGGTAATAAAGAGGTCTATTTTACAGTTCTGCCTACTACATTTCAATTTTGGATCCCCAAGATTTCTCTAATATGCAAAATGCATTCACCCTTTTTCAAGGTTTCCAAGGATCTCATGCTACTATAGCCATAATAAAACGTTTAAAAGCTCAGCTAAATTTCATCAGTTCAGGAATCTTAGAATAATCACCCAAATTATCTAATTTGGTTTAGGTTAAGTACAACTCTTTAATATAATTCCTTCCAAAAGAAGGATTTATAAGAAAGAAATAATTGATAAGAATTCAAAAGAAATAATTGGTAAGCTGTACTTTATTAAAATTAAAAAAAATTCTGTTCTGTAAAAAGCAATCTCAAGAGAATGAGAAGACAAGCCCAGGCTGAGAGAAAATGCTTATAAAAGATACATTTTATAAAGGATTGTTATCTAAAATATATAAGAGAAAAAAAACTCTTAAATCTCAACAATAAGAAAACTACTTGGTTAAAAAAATGGGTCAAAGATCTGAACAGATACCTCACCAGAGAAGATCTGTAGAGGCAAATAAATATATGAAAATATGCTCCATGCCATACATCATCAAAGCAATGCAAATTAAAACAATAATAAATACTACTACACTGTATTCAAATCCAGAATACTGACCATAACAAATGTTGGTGAGCATGGGAAGCAACAGAAACTCTCATTCATTTCATTCATTGGTGAGAATGCAAAATAGTAAATAGTACAGCACTCCTGGAGACAGTTTGGCAGTTTCTCACAAAACTAAACATGCTATTACCACATGATATAGTAATTGTGTTCCTTAATGGTAGGTGATATATATATATATATATATATATATATATATATATATATATATATAAAATTTAATGTAGTATGTGTGTCAGAATTGTGAAGGTTCTTAAACTTTATTTATAAGCAAACAAGTTAGTTTGCTATAGTTTTATGGTTGATAGCTAAAGAGGTGAGGCTCCTAGATGAGAGACAAAGGACTGTATTACTACTGGTATAGTAAACAGCACGAGCATCATGTCTGCCTTGCTTCCTTTTACACTCCAAGTCCTAGGGGCAGCATAAAGGGGCTAAAGTTGATGTGCATATGAAGTGGGTTTGCATAACAGCTAAGAAAGCCTGAGCTTAAGGATTCCTTTTACAATGGGCTTCAAGAAAACTTGTGTGACCTTCATATTAGAAGGAGATATTATTTTTATGATATTATACAGTACTAGAGGCCTGGTGCATGAATTTGTGCACCAGTGGGGTCCCTCAGCCTTGCCTGCAGGATTGGGCCAAAACTGGCTCTTTGACATCCCCCAGAATGTGAGAGGATGCAGGCCAAGCTGAGGGACCCCACCAGTGCACGATCCAAGCCAGGGAGAAACATGAGAGGTTGGCCAGCCAGGGAGGACCACAGGAGGGCTCCAAGGCGTGTCATGCCTATCTTGCTCAGTCCCATCTGCCCCACCCCAGCAGCAAGCTAACTTACTAGTTGGAGCATCTGCCCCCTGGTGGTCAGTGCATGTCATAGCGAGCAGTTGAGTGGCCTTAGCATATCATTAACATATTACACTTTGATTGGTTGAACAGCTGACCAGTTGACTGGACACTTAGCATATTAGTCTTTTATTATATAGGATAGTAACTTGCCCTCAATTGTAGATGGATTCACTCTATTTTCATGAACCTTTTCTGTTTGAAAATCCTTAAGGGATGGTTTAGAGCAGTGGTTCTCAACCTTTCTAATGCCATGACCCTTTAATATAGTTCCTCATGTTATGGTGATCCCCAAACATAAAATTATTTTCATTGCTGCTTCATAACTGTAATTTTGCTACTGTTATAAATCATATGTAAATATCTGTGTTTTCCAATGCTCTTAGACCCACAGTTTGAGAACCACTAGCAGGTTGGCCTAAGACCATCAGAAAACACAGATATTTACATTACAATTCATAACAATTCATAGCAAAATTACAGTAATGAAGCAGCAATGAAAATAATTTTATAGTTTGGGGATCACCATAACATGAGGAACTGTATTAAAGGGTCATGGCATTAGAAAGGTTGAGAACCACTAGTTTAGAACAAAAGGACAATTAGTGGCTCAACTTATAAGGCATGCAGAAATATAAGAAACCCATGGAGAATGTCTTCATTGGTCAGATCACAGAAGACCCTTAAGACCATATGTAGAATAATATAATTAATCATTCTTATTTAAAGTATAATCATTTTAATACAAAATATTGTTATTTATGCATTGGTATTCCTTTAAAGGTTTCTTTATTTCTATTTATTTATATAGATACTAGAGGCCCAGTGCATGGATTCATGCACTGGTGGGTTCCCTCATCCTAGCCTGTGCCCTGTCATAATTCAGGACCCCTTGGGGGATGTTGGACTGCTCTTTTAGCCCAATCCCCACAGGCCAGGCCAAAGGAACCCACTGGTGAAAGAATCTGTGCACTGGGCCTCTAGTATGTATATAAGATATTTGGTTAATCTCTTCCTACCCTCCCCTGTCCCACCTAACCTCTGAGATTCATCAGTCTGTTCCGTTTCAATGCCTGTGCATTGAGCGTCTTCCCCCTAGTGGTCAGTGTACATCATGGCTACAAGTTGAACAGTGGAATGGTCAGTCACTTAGGCATACACACACACACACACACACACACACACTAGAGGCCTGGTGCATGAAATTCCTGCATGGGGATGGGGATTGTCCTTCAGCCCCGCCTGCTCCCTCTCCAAGGTCGAAATAGGATCGGGCCTAAATGGGCAGTCGGACATCCCTCTCACAATCCCAGACTGCTGGTTTCAAATGCTTCCCTGCCAGCCTGTTTGCTCCTAACTGCCCTCCCCTATGGGCCTGGTCATCTCTAACTGCCCTCCCTTGCGAGCCTGATTCCCCACAACTGCCCTTCCCTGCACGCCCAGTCACCCCCAACTTCCCTCTTCTGCAGGCCTCTTCACCCCTAACTGTCCTCTCCTGTAGGCCTAGGTCCCCCTCAACTGCCCTTCCCTGCACGCCTGGTTGCCTCCAACTTCCCTTTTCTGCCAGCCTGGTCACCCCTAACTGCCCTCCTCTGCAGGCTTGACCACCCCCAACTACCCTCCTTTCAGGCCTGATTCCTGCCAACTGCCCTCCCCTGCTGGCCAGCTTGTGGTGGCCATCTTGTGTCCACATGGGGGCAGGATCTTTGACCACATGGGGGCAGCCATCTTGTGTGTTGGAGTGATGGTCAATCTACATCTTAGTCTTTTATTAGATAGGATAGAGGCCTGGTGCACTGGTGGGGGCCAGCTGGCTTGCCCTGAAGGGTGTTCTGGATCAGGATGGGTGTTTCCTTGGGGAATGGGGTGACCTGGGCAAGGGGCCTGTGGTGGTTTGCAGGCTGGCCACATTTCCAGCTACCCAAATGGAGGCCCTGGTATCTGGGATTTATTTATCTTCTACAACTGAAACTTTATAGCCTGGAGTAGAGCCAAGCCTTCTGCTCTCACAGCCATTGAAACTTTGTTGCCTTAAGTACCAGCCAGGATTTCTGGAAAGTTTGGCTACCTCCATCGCCAGGGGCAACCTAAGCCTCCCTCCTGCTCTTTCTGTGACTATAGCCATCTTGGTTGGGTTAATTTGCATACTCACTCTGATTGGCTGGTGGGCATGGCTATGGGTGTGGCTTGTTGGTAGCAGAGGTATGGACAATTTGCATATTATTTTTTTATTAGATAAGATCTTTTAATTGGATGGACTTTTGTGAATATTCTCTTACTATTACACATCATGTTTTAAATAATTAATAAGTATTAACTATTAATGAAATATATTGGGTAAATTAAGAGGCATCTTCCTATATATTTTAAGTTTTTTTGCAAGGTCCAAATGATCACTTCAGACTTTCTCTTTGTCCAGTTTGTATTTATTTCTCACAAATGAATAACTACTTCATCCTTGTACATCAAAACATATGACCATTTGAATGCATGGGAAATGCTGAAACTCAAAGAAATACAATTAGTAGAGAACATGTCCTAAAATAGGATATGCTTATAAGCATTAATGCATTTGTAATAACCTCTACTGAATCAAATAAAGCACAACCTCAATGAACTTAAGGCAGCATACTAATATACTCCATTAACCTTTGTTCTCCATGTACCAGTAAGGTCATGAAATCTATAGAAAAAAATAAAAGTTTAAAGAAAAAAAGGAGAGTAAGTCTATTGGATTTATAGTTATTATATAGTTTAAAATCTACTTCCACAACAGGTCCTATAAACATAAATGTTTAGATTATATATGATCTTGTATTAAAATATACAGCACAGTGCCTGTTATATAATATTTATTCAAATTATTAGCTATCATATTTTTTATTACTAGGGCAAAATAATTTTTTTAAGAGTATGGACTTCAACATAAATTCTAGGTTATAATTGTGTCAGTAATAATGAGAACTAAGAAATTATATGTTACTAGGGGCCCAGTCCATGAATCTGTGCACCTTAAAAGGAACTGTGGGCCATGAGGCTGCAGAGGATACAGGGGTGGGTTTTGGCTCATCCTCTGCACCCCTGCTTCAGTCTCCAATCTCCTGTCTGCCAGCAGCCCTCCTCCCACTGCTGCTCCCACATGCTAAAGGGTCTGCCCCACTCACACCTCCTGACAGCATGTAACAATTGGGGCCAGTGCTGTTAGTGGATTCAAGTAGCAGCTGCTGGCCCAGTTGCCCCTCAGGAGCATGGGTAGGTAGAGAAGCCCTCAGGGGTAATCCAAGTTGACAGCTGCGGCTCCCACCCACTGATGGGGCCCAGTGATTGGGGCTGGAGCTGTGCACAGCTGCAGGTGTGAGCAGTGGGTCCAGCCCTGGCTATTGGTGCAAACAGCTCACCTGATGACAGTGACTGACACCCTACCTTGGTCTGGCATCCCTGCTCACCTGCTCCACCATCCCACCATGGCTGACACCTGCCATGTTTTGCACTCTGCCACCAGTTGCTGATGCCCACCATCTTCCACATGCCCCCTGGTGGTCAGTGCACGTCATAGTGACTTGTTCAGTTGTTCCACCATTTGGTCTATTTGCATATTAACATTTTATTATGTAAGACTAGAGGTCCAGTGCATGAAATTTGTGCATTGGGGGGGGAGGGTCCCTCAGCCCGGCCTGCATCCTCTCCAATCCAGGACCCATGGGGGGGATGTCCTACTGACAGCTTCAGTCTGTTCTCCCTCACTCAGGGGAAGGTGCCACCCCCATCACCTGGCCCCCATCACCCTGCCACTGCTGCTGCCACCTCTGGCCTCTGGGGCAGCCTGCCCTTGGCCCTCGCAGTTACTGTGGTGTGATGGGGGTCTGCCTCATGGCTTGCCTCATGGCAGTGGCCTGCCCTGAGCCCTGGCAGCCACTGAGACTTTGTCCAGAAGATGTCCGCTTTAATTAGCATGTGACCCTTTTATTAGTATAGATTCCTCTTTTAATCTTATGTCTCTCATCTCTAAAAGGGAACAATATATTCTATATTTCATGAGGATTAAATAAGATGACATATATATTTTGAATAGATGTCTTCCTCACTGCATTTATGTCTTTGCTGGTTCAGATCTCTCAATGAATCACAGTGTCAACCCTCAACTGGGCTCTAGGTTTCTAACGTTATATAATTGCTACTGGTCTATTTATCCTTTTTTTTTTCTTCCTCTAAATCTGAGAATGTCCTGTCTTTGTGGCTAAGACCAGAGGGAATTTGAAGTTCAAGCACATGATATGTGCCTCCTATGAATTTTGTTATTTTTCCTTATACCACATATTAATTATTAAGATTTCTATGAGCAGTTTTGGTTTCACAGAAAAAATTGAGGGAAAGGTAAAGAGTTTTCCTATATACTCCCAATCTACAAACATACATAGCCTCTCCCATTATTAATATACCCCACAAATTGGGGCTTTTATTCCAATCGATAAACCTACACTGATACATCATAATCACCCTAAACTCATAACTTACATTAGGGTTCACTCTTGGTGTTGTACATATTATGGGCTTGGTCAAATGTATAGTGACATGTACCCATCATTATGGTATCATACAGAGTATTTTCATTACCATAAAGATCCTGTGTGCTTCCCCCTGTTCATCGCTCCCGCACCCACAATTGCTGCCAACCACAGATATTTTCACTGTCTCCATAGTGTTGCCTTCTCTAGAATGTCATAATCGGAGTAATATAGTATGTAGCCTTTTCAGTTTGACTCCTTTTCCTTAATAATATGCTTTTAAGTTTCATCTGTGACTTTTCATGACTTGATAGCATATCTCCTTTTAGCACTGAGTAATATTTCATTGTATGGATATGCCATCAATTCTTTATCCATTCATCTACTGAGGGACAACTTGGTTGTTTCCAAGTTTTGGCAATTATGAAGAAAGCTTCTATAAGCACTCATGCACAGCTTTTTCTATGGACATATTAAACCTTTTTAATACATTTGGGTAAATGTTAAGTGGCTCTTCCTGTATATTTTGTATCTTTTTGCAAGGTCCAAATTATCAGTTCAGACTTCCTCTTTGTCCAGTTTGTGTTTATCCCTTACAAATGAATATCTGTAAAGATAATCTGAAACCATCAGAAAAGTTATAAGACAGTGAATATGAAATGAGACAAGGTTTGATTCTGAATTTTTATTTATTTATTTTTTTTTACCTCACATGATTTCTTGGCTCCTCCATGCATAACTCTCTTTTGCCTGAGTGAAAAAGCTCTAAAAATGACAGAGTGTAGGGTGATGGAACTATTTGTTATCCATCAAATATTCCTAACATCTTTCCCCCCAGGTTATCTAGTGAAATTATTTTTACATAACTAATTGAGGTCACAAGGGTAATTTTACATAAAATAATTGAAAGTGGCTGTAGAGTCACTTGCTTTTCTACTCATAGCTATAAAATAATCATGTGTAATTTTTAGAAATTCTGTGTTGGCATCCTGTTATGAATGTAATAACTTTTAGCCCAAAGCTTGGTACATGATAATCCCTGAGTAAATGATAATTGCAATTATTATTACAGATTGTGGTAATTCTGATGATGATGATAATTGAGATAGTCAACAATGATGCTCCTGAAATAGTGAACAAACCTCAAATCTCAATTATTAAAACACACCCAGGATATTGTATTTCTGTCAGAAAAATATATACATGATTTTCAAAAGCCGTTCTAATGAAGTTTGTTTGATTAATGGCTAACCAGAGCTTAATTTCATCTGATTACTACATATGTGATCACTTGAGGTGGATTTTTAAGTGTGTATAGAAACCTAAATATGTAGGAACAAAATACACTACAACATACTTGAAATTTAACAGCATAATCATCTGTTGAAGTTACTATTTTTGAAGAGCTTTATGTAAGAGAACTATAAAATTGCTTATATAGTTCCTAAATTTTACTCCCATTTGAATATCCATTTATTTCCACAGCAATATCTCCCAGGATAGCATACAATAAGGTCACCTTTCCAAGTAGCTATGGGCATAGATATTATACAATAAGCAATATTTAGTTTTGTTTCTGTATTTGTATACAAGAACTGTTTTGAAGATTGTTTAAAATTGGAAACAAAAACATTTGCTTCCTTAAGGATTGAAATGGCATTCCATACTTTGAAACCTCTGGAATTTATATACATTTATGGGTTATTGGTATATTTTATATTCACAAATAGAAATGGCCTTTAAAAATGTGAACTTATTCATATTCTTATCCTTACACTTATATTTGTCATTTTTCTCACTTCAAGTGGCATTTAAATATGCTTCACCATAGATTTCTAAATTTTACTTGAGAAATTTGTATTGGAAATATAGCAGTACTTTCTTCATTTTGTTTATTTCTAAGTGTCTCTGTATGTATACTGGCATATCATCATTCCTTGCTTATTAAAGTTTAGGCAACATTTTAAAAATATTGGAGGAATCCAAGATGGCGGCATAGGTAAACACCTACACTGCTGCTTCGCACAACAATTTCAAAACTACAACTAAAAGACAGAACGGACATCATCCAGAACCACAGGAAAGCTGGCGGAGTGTAAGTTCTACAGCTAGAAGGAAAGAGAGGGGCTCATGGAGACCCAGAGGAGCTGCAAAAAGCCGAGGTACTGAGACGCGCGCGCTGAGAGAGCGGGTGCCGGAGTACCTGGCTGGCTTTCTCTGGCGGGAGGGAAACTGAGACTCCCAACGGCATTGAACCCCTTATCTTATGACACTGAACCCCAGATCCAGCGAAACTCATACGGGGGGAGTTTGGACTGTGAAAAGGGAGAGGTGCACAGAAATTTAGGGGAGTCGCAGAAGATCAGGTCTGGTCTCGCACGCGGACAGTGCTGCGCGCAGGGCAGATTGCTGATTGTGCCGCTGGCTTTCGCGACTGGGCGGGAGACAGACCCTCCCAACTGTGCCACTTCTGACTCCACTAAGCTCCTGTTTCGGGCGAAACCCTGGGAACCTAGACTCGTGTGGTCCTAGTGCTCAGGGGAGCTGGAAAGGCAGCGGTTAGAGGCACTGAGGGTGCGCGCCCGCACAAGGACCGCTCCAGCCATTACCCAGTCATGTGAGACTCAGGGGCCGTGGAGGGCGGGGCCGACTGGAAGGCAAGGCGGTCCCTTAAGCCCTGAGACTCCACCCCTCCCAAGCTCAACAGAGGCTTCTTCGGTTTTGCATCTGGTATCATAAGGCTGAATCCAACACAGAAGTTTCCCTGGCATAGTGAAAATGCCGAAACAAGGGAAGGGATCACAAACAAAAGAAATGGAGAAAAAAAAAACGACTGGATATAGAGTTCAAAACCACGCTTGTAAGGTTTTTCAAGAATATGCTAGAAAAATTCGATAAATTTAGTGAGACCCAAGAGGAGATGAAAAAGGACCAACTAGCAATACAAAAGAGCCAACTAGAGATGGAAAAGGTCCTACTAAAGATGATAAAGGACCAAATAAAAATTAAACATATACTGACTGAAATAAAAATATTATACAGAGTCCTAACAGCAGACTAGAGAAAGGCAAGAATCAGGTAAAAAATTTGAAATATAAAGAAGCAGACAACATACAACTGGAAAAGCAAGAAGAGAAAAGAATCCAAAAATGTGAACATAATGTAAGGAGACTCTGGGACAGCTTTCAGCATACCAACATCAGAATTGTGGGGGTGCCAGAAGAAGAGAGAGAGCAAGATACTGAAAACCTGTTTAAAGAAATAATGACTGAAAACTTCCCACATCTGGTAAAAGAAATAGACTTACACGTCCAGGAAGCACACAGAACCCATATAAAAGGAATCCAAAGAGGACCACACCAAGACACATCATAATTAAAATGCCAAGAGCAAAAGAGAATGAGAGAATATTAAAAGCAGCAAGAGAAAAACAGTTTATTACCTACAAGGGAGCACCCATACGACTGTCAGCTGATTTCTCAACAGAAACGATGCAGGCCAGATGGGAGTGGCAAGAAATATTCAACGTGATGAATAGCAAGAACCTACAACCAAGAATAATCTATCCAGCAAAGCTAACATTCAGAATTGAAGGGCAGATAAAGAGCTTCACAGATAAGAAAAAGCTAAAGGGGTTCATCAACTCCAAACCAGTGTTATATGAAATGCTGAAAGGTACTCTTTTAGAAGAGGAAGAAGAAAAAGGTAAAAGCCAAAAAATTATGAACAACAAATACATATCTATCAACAAGTGAATCTAAAAATTAAGTGAATTAAAAATTTGATCAACAGAATAAACTGGTGAATATAATAGAATCAGTAGCACAGAAAGGGAGTGGACTGATAATTCTCAGGGGGGAAGGGGTGAGGGGTATACAGGGAGAGACTGGACAAAAATCATACACCTATGGATGAGATCAATGGGAGGAAGCTAAGGGCAGAGGGAGGGGTGGGAGCTGGGTGGAGGCGTGCTATGGAGGGGAAAAAAGAGAAACAAATGTAATAATCTGAATAATAAATATTTAATTAAAAGAAAAATATTGTCGAGACCGGTTTGGCTCAGTGTATAGAGCGTCAGCCTGCGGACTGAAAGGTCCAGGGTTCGATTCTGGTCAGGGGCATGTACCTTGCTTGCGGGCACATCTCCAGTGTGGGGTGTGCAGGAGGCGGCTGATTGATGTCTCTCTCTCATTGATGTTTCTGACTTTCTATCCCTCTCCCTTCCTCTCTGTAAAAAATCAATAAAAATATATTTAAAAAAATATTTATTTTTAACTGTATCCATATATTCTAATTGATTTTTTTTCAATTACAGTTTACATTACATATTACTTTGTATTATTTACAGGTATACACTATAGTGGTTAGACAATTATATAATTTACAAATGATCTCCTCTCATTGACTTTTGATGAAATTTGAAAGTACTCTGCTGGACATATTTTCAGCTAGAAAACGACAAAAAACAAATATATTTTGGAAATAAGGTATCATGTAGAAACTATTAAAATTAGAATGTATTTGTAATGTTACTATTCACTTCATATTTTTCCTTGAGTAGAATTAACATTTAAAAAATTTATAATGAGTTTAAATGTAATTTATAATTATGTTAAATGTCTTTATTGTTTTACATTTTAAAATCTCATTGAGTGGTTTAATGTATACTTATAGCCCCTAAAATGTAATGATTACTTCCCAAGTTCTTTTACAAGAGAACATCTAAGTAGTATATCCTTGGATAAGAATAGCCAGTGAACAAGAATTTCAATGTAATAATTATTGGTGGGAGTGAGCTTCATTTTGCATTGGGATCTATATTAATAAGACAGGAATATACTAATTGCCTGGGAGGTGTCACATAATGTTCATTCAGGCTCAGGTGGGTGGGGACTTGCAGCAGCGGGGACTGAGGGCTGGGGAACCATGGAGGGCGGCCTGTACTCCCCACAAGGCAGCAGAGGTGGCTGTGAACACTCCCATTGGCCTGCAGGCTCTGCTTGGTGCTGCCACCTGCTCTGATATAAAACACATTGTGTAAGGTAACAGAAGCGCAGGCACCACCTCCATGCCACACCCCCACTTTCATCAGCCCCTGAGGCACTCTGAGCTGTTTCCTGCTAGGCCTGTGGGAAGATCCTGCCCTCAGAGTACGCCTGGCTCTGGAGGAGGCGGGTGGCACCACAGGCAACATTTGGTGGCCATTATTCTGCCTACCACAATATGAGTCAGAAAGAATAAAGCAAAAAGGGACAATGGCAACAAACATTTAAATCTGGAAGGTGGATGAATGTGGTCCATGCCTTAGCAGCCCGAGGACATTGCCTTGAAGTAAACCCTATGCCAGGAGTGAGAAAAGCAAAGGGACACTGGGGGTAACCCCACAAAACCCCCAAAGGCACCCGTGTTAATGAACCAAGTGCCCCTGGAAGTGGAAGCAAAGCTGGGGCCAAAAACAGCCGGGCAGCTTCCCTGTCCTGCCCCAAACAAGACAGAAGGTTCACTGTCCTGAGAGGATAAAACAGGGTCTCTGAACCCAGGACACAGCAGGACAACTGGGAGGGGCAGCCCTGTGATGCACCAGTGGCTTACTTGACTGCTCCATCCTGAATGTGGGAAGCCCGCCTCTCATCCTACCACCTGGGGCCCCCTCCCCTCTGGCTCCCGGACTGTGAAATCAGGGCTTAACTCCAGACAGGACACTCTAGACTTTATTCCCTTCAATCTCTGAATATTTTAAGAACAATTATTTTGTTACTATTGTTTCATTCCCTGTTTGTTTTAGTTTTCTCTTCCCTGCATACTGTTTTCTCCAAATTGTTTGGCTTTTTCCTGTTGGTATTAGTTCTATTTCAGAGTCCAACTTACCAAGAAAAGAATACCTAAATAGGTTGGCATCAAAGATTTCCCAAAGTAACAGCCTAATCCCAACTCTCTGTATTGAGCCCCTGAGTCAACCAGCCCTCGTATATCCCCACCACTCCCACCACCCCCTGTCCACATAGGGCTACTCAGCAGCTTGCTTTCATAAATCGTTTTTTATATTGTTTAAGCAATTATAGGAAAATGCAAAGGTCTTAAGTGGCCAGTATAATGGCTCTTGACAGTTGTTTACACCTGGGCAACCCATACCTCACTCAAGATAAAGCACATTTCCATCTCCCCAGGAAGTTTCATCATGCCCCAGTCAATACCTCCCCTACCACAGAGACAACTGCTATACTATTTAATCTCTTTAGATATGAGCAGATAATCAGGGGTCATCGATATTTGAGAAAAACCTCTAATATAACAAAAACAAACAGAATTTTGAGGAAAAAATATGCAGGGGGGAATTAAAAACTATTACTATATTAAGACTTAGGAAATTTTATGGTACATGTGAAATAAAAATTAGATGCTGTTTTTGGGGGAGAAACACTCTGAGAATGAACCAAAAAACAAAACAAAAAGTTCTTAGATAATATCCTAGCAGATATTTAAAAGAGGTTAGCAGTCCTGACTAGTGTGGCTCAGTTGGTTAGTCATGCCCTGGTTGTGGACTTATTGATCTCTCTCCCTCCCTCCCTCCCTCCTTCCCTCCCTTACCACCTCCATTCCCTTTCTCTCTCTCTAAATATTAATAAACTATTATTTAAAATAATAAAATAAAATGGTTCAGTAGATTGCAAGCTGCAGGCCAAATTCAGCTCCACCTGCTTTTTAAATGAAGTTTTATTGAAACACAGCTATACACATTTGGGTTTTTCTCTACATCTTTATTGTTGAAAATATTACAATGTCTCCTTTTTCCCTCTCCATTGCCCCCTCCACCCTGTTCCTGCCCTGCCCCAGGCCTTTACCACCCTATTGTCTGTGTCCATAGGTAATGTATAGCCTATCTAATAAAAGATTGACCATACTTCTGCTACACCCACAAGCCACACCCACCAGCCAATCATGAGTGAGTATACGAATTAACCCAACCAAGATGGCTGCAGCCAGGAGTGAGCAGGAGGCTTGGGTTTTCCCAGCGAAGGAAGAAGCCAAGCTTCTGCAACCCTGGCCTCTGCTTAAAGCTTCAAATTTTCAAATAAGATAAATAAATCCAACAGAAATGGGTGCCATCATGGAGCTGGAGAGCAGGAGGCTTGAGTTGCCCCGGCAATGGAGGAAATTAAGTTCCCACAGTCCTAGCCTCCACTCAAGGCCAGAAAGTTTCAATTATACAAGATAAATAAATCCAGATAACAGGGCCTCCACTTGGTTCAATAGAGAGTGTGGCCAGCCTACAAACCAACACAAGCCCCTCACTCAGGCTGCCCCATGCCCCAAGGGAACCCCCATCCTGATCTGGGACAACCTTCAGTGCAAACCAGCTGGTCCCCACCCATGTACCAGGCCTCTATCCTATCAAATAAAAGGATGTAAATTGACCATCACTCCAACACACAAGATGGCTGCCCCCATGTAGACACAAGATGGCCACCATAAAATGGGATCAGGCCTGCAAGGGAGGGCAGTTGGGAGTGATCAAGCCTGCAGGGGAGGGCATTTAGGGGTGACCAGGCCGGCAGAAGAAGGAAATTGGGGACAACCAGGCCTGCAGGAAAGGCCAGTTAGGGGCAATCATGCTGACAGGGGAGCAGTTAGGCATTAATCAGGCTGGCAGGAGAGTGGTTAGGAGGTGATTAGGCTGGCAGGCAGAAGTGGTTAGGGGCAATCAGGAAGGCAGGCAGGTGAGCAGTTGGGAGCCAGCTGTCCTGGATTGTGAGAGAGATTCTGGTAGGATTGGGCCTAAATGGGCAGTTGGACATCCCTGGAGGGGTCCCAGATTGGAGAGGGTGTAGGCTGGGCTGAGGGACACACACCCTCATGCACGAATTTCATGCACTGGGCCTCTAGTAATAGTAATAATAGTAATACTTCCCTCATATGGCTGATGTAAAAATTAAATCTAGATAAAGCATTTAGTAGTTTAAGATCGATTACATAGGGTATTCACTGAACATTAGCTATAATACTATACTGCTAATATTATAACTTCCCTTTCTTTCCTCTTCTTCTTCTTCCTGGAAGTTAACTTATTCTTCTGCGTATATACCTGAAAACTGTGTAAAATTATTTTTCCCTGTACAAATTAAGCAATGCATATAATGCTTTAGGAAATATTAAGTGCTATAAAATCCAGAGGTAAACATTAATTAAATGTAATGGATCTACATTTTTCAGATACTAAATATTTTTAGAAGTAGTTGCTCATGGTTTAGTGAAAATACTCTATAGGAATATAGAGCCTTCCAAATGATATAATAGCAGCAGATCAACTAACTTGAGTATCAGAATAAATCAGGCAGACTCTGGCAATTCTACTAATATGGCTGAATGATGCTGCTTAAAATATTTGGGAAAAATGAATTTTTAAAATTGATAATTCTCTTATCAATTTCCAGTATGATAAGCACAACTTCCAGGTTTTTTTTCAGGTCGAAAGAGATCCTTTTTCTCCTAAAGTATGTTCTTTTACATACTTATAGAAGCCTAACAAGGTGATTTCCACTGAACTCTACCCTTTGTATGCGAGCACTTTTGAGAGCCAACCTAAAAGCCACATTTTTGTTCTTCAGTTTCCAAATGTGACTTTGAAGCAAATAGCTGTGGTTGGTTTGAAGCAATTTGCGGTGACCATTTTGACTGGATCTGGAGCTCCAGAAGTAACCTTTCTGCTGATTTTGAGCAACAGGCCCCTCCCTATGATCATACTCACAGTACTGCTCAAGGTAAGAAATAAGCAAAGGCTCTTGGGAATGACCTCAGTTCCCCTTCGGCCAGGGCAGAGAAAAGAAAGAGAAGCAGGTAACATTCTATGTTACCATGAGGAATAGTAGGGTGTTTGAGCATTATCAGTTACACTCATGTTGTCTGCATGGGATTATTCCTTTATGGATGGTGGGGGTAGAGCATAGATATATTTTTTGGCTGCGTTAACTTAAGTTACCAGTTGTTTTGGCATCATCTAGACCTTGATATCGATCATAGTTTAATATTTATAAGAGCACATTTGACTAACAATCACTTTCATTGATTTTTAATTGTTGTATGGTTTTAATTTTAGTTGGACATGGAACTTATTTAGTGTAAGGCTGAGAGACAGATGTCTCACTTTATAATCTAATGGACTAACATATGACTTGTTTTTGTATACCAATAGGGCATTTTATGTTCATTCTAAAGAAAAGCAGCAGCTTGGCACAAGTTTCTAAACTCCAGAGTCCAACTATCAACCAGACAGGAACAGGATGCACACTTTCTTTCTGGTAAATATTACAAACAATTGTCAGTTGCCCTAGCAGTGCCTTGCTTGCAGGCATACTCCTGCATTTAGTAGATATTATGATTTGCCCTTGGTTTTGCTTTAAAAATCACTAATACATTAGCTCCACATAATTAGCAGTTTACTTAAGAGCTCATTATCAGTGTTTGTTGTGTTCTTTCTTAAGATGAAAGGGCCTTTTTGCCTTCAGCAATATATTATAACTTAATCAACACTGCTTCTCTCTTCTCTTCTGGACTAAATTCCTTTAGAAATGCTCGTAGGGTCCTGAGAGTCACAGTATGCGCCTTAGCAGATAAGTTTTGCAAAGGTGCAGTCACAATTCCTACAAGAAATAAAGAACTCCATTAAGATGACTAATTATTTATTGTTGACTGAGTGAAAGTGTAAAAGTTAAATATGTAGTCTATTCGTGTAAATCATATCCATTTCTTTTGTTTACACTTTTCCAGGTTTTATAACTATGGCCTCTCAGTGGGAGCAGCTGTGCTCCAGCTACACATGGAAAATTCCAATGACTCCACAGTGCTCTGGAGAGTCTTATATAACCAAGGCAACCAGTGGTCACAAGCAATTATTCAGCTTGGGCGCCTTACTCACTCCTTCCACCTGACCATAGAAAAAGTCAGCCTTGGCATTTATGATGGGGTCTCAGCTATTGATGACATCAGTTTTGAAAACTGTACCCTTCCCCTCCCTGCGGAGAGCTGTGAAGGGCCAGATCATTTCTGGTGAGGACACACGGAGGCTTGCATACACAAGCTTTGGTTATGTGATCTGGTGGATGATTGTGGTGATCATACTGATGAGGCTGACTGTGGTAGGTATATTTAAATATACTGTTCTTTAGCCAGTCAAGCCGAAGACACTGAACATCGTGCTAGGATCGATGAATGTTTTGTGCAACTTAATTAATCAGTTAGTCAAAGCCATCGATATTTATTATGTAGATTTAGAAACTAAATACTAGTGATACAATGTTAAATACAACTATACAGCATCCTTGCCCTCATGGAGCTTAAAGCCTAGGTAAGGAGAGATATTATTCAAATATTTAATAAATAAATATAAAATGGAAGCTTTGACAAGATTTACAAATAGGGGTGTTGTGACTTGATGAAATAGTGGCATTGGACTTCCTAGAGTGATTACTTAGCTGACATCTGAACAATAGTAAGTAAAAGCATTAAAAAGTCTCCATATGTCACCACATGGCAGAGGAAGATAGCTAATATGTGGCTTGTGCAAGGAGAAAGGAGGAATAGGGTGCAAGGTAAGGAGAGAGGTGTAAAGGGCAGGCAGATTTGCAGATCTTTTCAGTCCATGTTAAGGAAGTTCTTTCTTATTTGAAGCTTTTTAGGAAGAAAGTTAAGATAATAAAGTTGGCATATTTGAAAATGTCACTATGAATATGGTTTGTTATAAATGGATTAGAGAAGACTGTTTTTAGGCAATCTATTAGGAAGCCATTACTACGGTAGTCAGCAGGGGAGTTGGCAGCTTGTCACAGTGATAAGGATGGAGATGGAGGGACTAAAGTTTTGGGTAATATTTAGGAAGGCTATTTGATGAGGTTTTGGCTATAGGGAGCACAGAGTAAGGTGTTAAAGATTAGTCTGAGTTTATGGTTTAAATTACCAAAAATGTGTGTGTCTGATGATTGTGTGTAGCTCTTGAAACTTCAAAAGCTTAGCTCCAGAGAGTACCTGATGCACTTAGTCCTGAATATGAATCAGAAACTAATAGTTGTGGTTTTATCTTTTAATTACAAAAATCTATCAGGAGAAAAATTATACCTTTCATTTTGCAGAAATAGCAACAATATTTAATATTTCAACTATGTATCTATTAAGTTGGGAGGTCATTTATAAACAAAAGAAAAGCCAATAAAATGCTGGGCACACCATAATAAACATTACATTAGGAAATTTGCATAGAAATCATGAGAGTTTTGCATATATTTGATCTTTGACATTGTCAGAAATTTCAGTACACAACTAATGTTTGAGTGGATATAAACAAATTCAATGATTTTAATAATGGCTATTATAAGAAGTGTTGCTTGTCTTATATCTAATTTATTTTTTGCAAATTCAAAAGCCTTTTTATCTTTTTCAAGCTTTCCAAATTCCACTCTTTAAAAATTTTTACCCTGGCCGGTGGCTTGGGTTAGAGCATCATCCTGTAAGGTTCACCAGAATGTTGTGGGTTCGATTTATAGTCAGGCATAAATTGAACCTAGGTTGCAGGTTTGAGTCCCAGCCTGGATGCATATGAAAGGCTACCAATCAATTGTTCTCTCTCTTTCACTCTCTCTCTCTCTCTCTCTTTCTCTCTCTCAAAAATCAATAAGGACATATTCTTGGGTGAGGATTTAAAATAAATGTGTTCTCTATCTAAAAGTTAGCAAATTACCTTCAAACTTGTTAGTATTCACTTCATAAATATCAATATATTTCTTGTGACTAAATATTAATGATAGAAAATAATAGTGTCATTAGACTGTCAGTTGCTCTCTCAGCAGTCCATCTAGACATATTACTGTACCACATAGAATACATTAGCCATTCTAAATCCTCACTATATTTCCTGAAGTATGTTTAGAGTCATGGTCTTTTTTAAGGGCTGAGCTACACGTATTTCCCTTTTGAAATGAAGACTGAGCATGTAGTCAGTATGAAGACAGGCAACATACAAATCTGTTGGCTTTCTACCAAAAAACTCAGCAGCTTGACATTCTCCTTCTGCTCTTCAGCCAAAGACTGACACCTGGAAAGTATACCATGGGTCCCCAGTTCATGTCACAGCTGGGCCTGATTAGTTACAAGTGAGGAAATATCAAATGGAAGCTCTTCTTCCATTTGATATTTACTCACTTGGCTCCCTTCATTAGGTCTAAGCCCTGTTCTCTAGTTTTCAGATACAGATGATTTGTTCTTGCCTGGCTGCATTTATTCACATATGCTTTTATTTATTGTCTGAATATTTGTTCACCTTTGATGCCAAGTACAGTTGAATAAAGGACAGCTGACATTTATTTGTTAAAAATATTAGATTATGCAAATGAAGCTAAAATGTGGAACTAGTCATTTTTACTATTCTAATTCCAAATAATGTTAAATGTACATTCTGCCCCATTTATTGTAAAGAAATACTTGGTGTTGACACAATTTTCACATCTTGAAAAGTATATATATTCCAATGTTATCCTAGAAATATAGGTATTTATTTGATAAGGGGCTAGCGCTTCATAAGTGTTTTGAATTCTTTTAGTGACTGAGGACATTAGAAATTTCAAAGCTCTAGTTTAAAGGAGCTACAATCCAGTAAGTAGAAAAGATGACCACTGAGGAGACATAGCTATGACTTAGTAGACACAGAGCATAACACTTGGCATAAATAGAGATGGGGAAAGGGGTGGAATGCTTAGGGCACATTGGGAAGGACAAACAGGAAGTTCATTTAATTTGGGACATGTGAAGTTTGAAAGATAAGAGGGGTGTAGATTTAAGTGTAGGTTAAATGAGTACATGTTCAAGGATTGTTTATTGGAGCAGGAAAATGATAAACTGTCATTAAGAAGGTCATTCTGGCACAGGTATGGAAGGGACATTTGGAATGGGGCCAGGAGGAAGCCCAAGAGAAGTTTCTCAGAGTGAGGTCTGGAAAATATCTGCTTCATATCAACTTGGGTACTTGTTAAAAACATGGATTCTTGGGCTTCACCCTGTATCTAACAAACTAGTATTTGGATAGGCTTTACTATCTAAGCAATTTTACCATATATCACAGAAGACTCCAAAAGATTGACATCTATTAAAATATGACTCTTTTCAGCTCTGCATGTTAGAATCATCCAGGGAGCTGATGAGGTATCCTGATGATTTGTTCTATCAATTAGACCAAATATATCAACATTTTTGCAGATGAATTCTGGGTTTTTGTTTTCTGTTTTGTTTTTTTTAACAGTTACTAGATTGGAACATTCAGCTAAAATTAAAATCCACTGAGCCAGAAGTTTGTTGCAGTGAGCCAGCTGTTGAATTGTGATCATGTGCCTAGAATTATAGTAATAGAAATGGGGAAAGGATGGGCATAAATGGCATATGGAAATTAATGGCCAAAATAATTCCACTTTCAGCTCATAAAATATTATTACTTAATGTATTATCTAGAATTTGTTCACTCTTTTTAAAACTACTGTAGCATTTTTTATATTAAAATTGCTTACTTTGGCAGGATTAAAATATCAACTAGTATTATTAATCAGTTATTTTTATCTTAAATTATATTTTGCTATTATTTACTGCCAATTTCAGCACCTTAAATACAATGTAACTTTGAAAATGGAATTTGTAATTGGGAACAAGATACAGAAGATGATTTTGATTGGACCAGGGACCAGGGTCCAACATCAACACTTAATACAGGGCCAATGAAGGATAATATTTTGGGCACAGCTAAGGTACACTATCTCTACATAGAATCTTCGGAGCCACAGGTTTTCCAAAACACAGCTGCTTTACTCAGCCCGAGCCTCCAAGCCACTAGCACAGAACACTGCACCTTCCGCTTCTATTACCACATGTTCAGAAAGCACATTTTTAGGCTGGCCATTTACCACCGAATCTGGAGTAACACAAGGGGAAAGCTGCTATGGCAGATATTTGGGAATCAAGGAAATAGGTGGATAAGGAAACACCTGGACATTCCCAGCAGGCAGCCTTTTCAGGTATGGATAATGGCTTTTATAATGTGTATTGGAAATGCATCATAATGTCTAAGGAATATGAAAGGTTGCCATATTTTTAAATTTAAAGCAAGTGGAATTTGATCAGAGTTACTTTGATATGCATTTATCATTTAATTAAGGCTGTACCAAAGCTTGTTAAGTTGTGTTTGTCCTTGACTACCCCCAATAATGTTAGATTAAAATCTGTAAAGATGGACACATGGTATTGGAAACAGCTGCAGGGTCCTTTGATTTTAAGTAATTGTGCTGAAAAAATCTGGAGGGAAAAAAGAGTTTGGCACCATCTCTTATATTCTGTAAAAAGCTAACTCTTAATTATGATATGTTGAAAAGTTCATCTAAATATTTCACATTTTATAGGTAGGCATTGGAAATCCAGGAAGAGTGCATGCTTGGTTGGAAAATATCACAGCTAATGTGGGGCAGAGCTAGAGTTTGAGTCTAAGTCTTCTTACTCCTAGTGGGATATTCTTTACTCTAATTCTCACCTGAAAAGTCACATTTGCAACATCAAGTTCAAATATTATGTGACTTTTACTTATATATAATATTTGATCTCTCAGCAATTTTCTGAAATGGGTTAGAGATCTCTTTTGTAAATTTTATAAATATGAAGAAATTACTTAGAAAAAATGTGGCTAATTTTCAAAATATATGAATTCTGTAAAACTACCTATTTCCTCTACACTTTTTCTGAATATATTTTAGAGGGCATTTCCCGATTTGTATGGTTCAGAAAAGACTATAACATTATGAAGTCTGTTGCATTATGAAGGAGAATAATGGCATTTAGATACTGTACTTTCTGGAGATCTCAATACTTCTTGGAATGTGTTTGGTGGTTGCAATGCTGGTCATTGATAGTAATTATAAAATTATTTACTCTTCTATTACCCATAATATTCCATACTAATTATTAAATGGTACATTGGTGTTAATGAAATCACACTGCAGAGAAACCATATACAATTGGTTTGTATATGGACATGATATAGTATGTCAAAATGACATTTTCTTTTCCCAAATATATTTTCTTGACTATTCACCTTTTAACTATTGCAAGTGTGGTTCTGAGAGGAGATTGTGTCTGTAAGTCTGTGATCTAGGTACTAATATTGTGGGGTAAATTCATATATGCCAAGCAATGTTCCATTTATTCCAGTACTCTGCCACCAGTATAGTGTTTTAATTCTATCCTTAAAATTTCTATCTAATACAGATTACTGTACTTGATATCCTAGATTGCTCTTGGTTTAGCATGCTTAAAATTTTACATCCTAGACAATTTTTTTATCTTTTTCTTTTGAAGAATTCTTTTATTTTTTCTTTAAAAATTTTTTTAAAAATATATGTTTTATTGATTTTTTACAGAGAAGAAAGGAGATGGATAGAGAAAAACATCGATGAGAGAGAAACATCGATCATCTGCCTCTTACACACCCCCTACTGAGGATGTGCCTACAACTAAGGTACATGCCCTTGACCAGAATCAAACCTGGGACCTTTCAGTCTGCAGGCCCACACTCTATCCACTTAGCCAAACCGATTTCAGCTGAATAATTCTTTTTTTTTAATGGTTTTTAAAAATTAATTTCGGAGACAAGAAGGGAGAGGGAGAGAGAGATAGAAACATCAATGATGAGAATCATTGATCAGTTGCCTCCTGTCTGCCCACTAATGGGGATCGATCCCAAAGCTCAGCATGTGCCCTGACTGGGAATTGAACCTGACCTCCAAGGTTAGTAGTTGGCAAACTCATTAGTTAACAGAGCCAAATATCAACAGTACAATGATTGAAATTTCTTTTGAGAGCCAATTTATTTATTTATTTTTTAAATATATTTTATTGACATTTTTTACAGAGAGGAAGGGAGAAGGATAGAGAGTTAGAAATATCGATGAGAGAGAGAGACATCGATCAGCCACCTCCTGCATGCCCCCCACCGGGGATGTGCTGCAACCAAGGTACACGCCCTCGACCGGAATCGAACCCGAGACCCCTTAGTCTGCAGGCCTAAATTCTATCCACTGAGCCAAACCAGTTTTAGGAGAACCAACTTTTTTAAACTCAAACTTCTTCTAACACCACTTCTTCGAAATAGGCTTGCCCAAGCCATGGTATTTTGTGGAAGAGCCACATTCAAGGTGCCAAAAAGCTGCATGTGGCTTGTGAGCCGCAGTTTGCTGACCATTGTCCTACTTCATAGGTTGATGCTCAACCACTGAGCCACACCAGCCAGTTTGAAGAATTCTTATTGCTTTATCTAAGCTGGTTTATCTAACATATTTATTAAGACTTGCTTCATTTTTTAAAAAGTTATATAGAATATTTTAGA
The DNA here is from genome assembly GCA_011751065.1 of Lasiurus cinereus. Classification (NCBI taxonomy): domain Eukaryota; kingdom Metazoa; phylum Chordata; class Mammalia; order Chiroptera; family Vespertilionidae; genus Lasiurus; species Lasiurus cinereus. Next base: position 33,657,365 of record JAAGEH010002534.1, read on the forward strand.
ACTCACTCTAATCCCTTTTCCAGTATGCTTTTCAGAAAGGAAACACCTTTCTTCCCCTTAAGTTATACTGCCAGCTCAAACTTTCCATGAAAAAATTAATATAGCAAAACAATTTTTATGGAATGCCATATGTGGAGGGTCACATTGACATTCCAATAAGGGAGTTATTTGAGTCATCTTCAATTGTAGCAGCTATTGAATGAAATAAGAGTTGTTATATCTATTTTAAAGAAAATTTAAAACCATAGTTTCTAAAGAGGTTTCAACTCATAATACTCAGCATACTACTGACCTTCTGAAAGGACAATTTTTAACAAAGGAAACACAAATGAGATTATTTATCATATCTAATCTTACCTATATGTCATATTTTTCCTTATAGTTAAATAAGGTTGTGGCTACATAATGAACAATAATATTTCACACAAGTACTTATTCCTGATGTTGTTGGCTGCCTGTTTTTTTGATGATGTGCCATATATATTATATCAGAATTATAACAGTTGAATACAATTTGAATTATTTAACATTAAAATTTATTCAAGTACTTCCTCATCAAGTATTTAAAGGTAGATGTACTCTCAAACTTCCAGTGTTAAGAATTTATTACTTCACTGGGTTTTCTACCCTACCTCTGGACATACTGACAGAAAATGTTTTCTTATACAGAATTGAATAAGAGAGACGGAGAGAGATAGAAACATCAATGATGAGAATCTCCCTTTTGCTTATACCTTAGAAGATGAGTTTCTTAGCAGGGAGTTATATGGACAGTAGTCACTGGTAAGTGTTACAAAAATCTAGTTTAATGCAAGTTATTGATTATTGGGCACCATAGGAACCAGGACTGACAGTTTTCAGCTCACTTTTTTCTAACATAAGTACTTTTTCTAAAACATGTTTTTATTTTTTTATTTATTATTTATTTATTTATTTTTTACAGAGAGGGAAGGAGAGGGATAGAGAGCCAGAAACATCGATGAGAGAGAGACATCGATAAGCTGCCTCCTGCACACCCCCCACTGGAGATGTGCCTGCAACCAAGATACATGCCCCCCCGACCGGAATGGAACCTGGGACCCCTTGGTTCCGAGGCCGATGCTCTATCCACTGAGCCAAACCAGTTTCGGCCTAAAACAGGTTTTTCAGTGAGGAAGGCATGGGGAGGGGACATAGGCTTTCAAAGAAAAGATTGTTTAGCCAGAACTCTTAATGCCACAGAACTTTCTAACTTACTCTGAAAGAATTCTGTTATGTTAACATCTTAAGGTACAAAGTAAAAGAGATTTTCCCCAAGTGGTTTTGTGATGAAATATTTTTAAAAGTCTTAATCATAATTTACATTTTCATTTGTGGAATATACTTTTACATTCTAAATGGTGCATAATATTTCAGTTCTAGGGAAAATGTTTCTGAAGTTATGTTGTATATTAAACAGAACCATATTTAATAATGTTAACTTGACTCCATTTTTTATGAAATTATGTACAAAAATGCTAAAAGTTTAATTATATGTGTAGCCTCAAATAACATTTTTCTTCAGATGTGTATAATTACAAGAATTGGCATTGAAAAGATTTGGATGACTAGCTTTTAGTCTGTGTAGTGACAATCTTAGAGTTGCTTTTTGAACAGCACAATAAATCTCCTTTTACAATCTTCACTTTCTCATATACTATCTTCAGCTGAATTCAGATACAATCACAGCTTATTATGTCAACATAGCATACAGTACTGATACAAAGTGGTACACTTGGTTTCCTGGCTGAAGAACAAGTGACTAGAGAAGGAAGAAGAACAGGTTAAATGGAGGTTATTATAAGAGTATATATAACAGAAAACAACTTTAATTTCTTAATAAATCCATTTTATATCCTTCTCTACTTGTTACAAGTTAAATATACATTAGTATATTTCTAATGCTTAATGGCCCATGATTATATTTTACTATAATTTTGAACCTCCAGTTTTATTAAAATATAATCATGTGCCATTAAGCATTAGAAATATACTTTATATACATAGGTGACAAAATTAGGTCTATAGTTGTATGTGAAAACAAGTTTATTCTTGTATTATTATTTATTAATTATTAGATTATTTATTTGTATTACAACTCTTACCCACCCCTGTATTATTAATAATATATGTGAAATATATGTTACTATGGGTCACTGAACATTGAAAAATCATCAAAAGTAATATATGCTATGGTAATATTTAAATCCTATATAATAAAGAGCTAATATCCTAATTAGACCGAACAGTAGAATGACCGTCTGGACGACCTTTCAGACCAAGCTGGTGCTGCTAGAGCCGGCTGAGGCCACAAGGGGCTGCAAGGGCTGAGCCCCTTAGTGAATTTCATTCATTGGGCCTCTAGTATTTCTATAATCTATGTTGGAAAAAACAAAAGAAAGACAAGGGAAGAAAGATTTGCATTGTAGGCTTGAATTCTGTAAAATTGCCAACTAGTTTGTAAAAAGGGTTAGAAAATTATTAAGTATAAATAAATGCTTTAATTCCAATATGTCTTTATCCCTTCGAAATCTATGCCCTTTTTGGAAACTTCTTACAACTATGTTTTTATTTGTTTCTTTCCTTTTCTTCCTGGTGCTACATATTCAAACCATGTGCACTCTTTCTTTTCATAAACTAGAGGCCTGTTGCATGAAATTCATGCATTTGGTGTGGCAGGTGTCCCTCAGCCCCACCTATACCCTCTCCAATCTGGGGCCCTGATAGGGGTCAGGCCTAAATGAGCAGTCAGACATACCTCACACAATCCAGGACTACTGGCTCCCAACTGCACACCTGCCTATCTGATTGCCCCTAACCGCTTCTGCCTGCCAGCCTGATCACCCCTAACAACTTTCCTGCCAGCCTGATTGACACCTAACTGCTCCCCAGCCAGCCTGATTGCCCCTAACTACCCTTCCCTGCCAATCTGGTCACTGCTAACTACCCTCCCTTGCCAGGCTGGTCGTCCCCAACTGCCCTCCCTTTCCAGCCCAATTTCCCCTACTGCATTCCCTTGCTGGCCTGGTCACCCCCAACTACCCTCCCCTGGTGGCCATCTTGTGTCCACATGGGAGTGGCCATCTTGTGTGTTGGAGTGATGATCAATTTATATATTTCCTCTTTATTATATAGGATTACTATATAGGATACTTCCAAATCACTTTAGCCTGCCTTCTGGTTTGATAGAATGGAGTAAGAAAATGTAGACTCGCGTGGGGGTTGCCATGTCTGATTGTGCATATTTGAGGGGCTCTGAAAGAGGAGGAAATCTCGGTTGTGGAATTTATTTGCCATTTTAGAATTGCACGAAAGTGCTGGCTATGCTAACAGCTGCCTTGCTGGCCTATTCTTTATAAGGAAGTATTTATACTTGTATGAAGCTGCCATATGAAGAAGTGTATTAGATTATCGACATTAGATTACTTTGCTAACATCTATACTTTTAAGTATCACACTAGATAAGAATCTTTTCATTCAGACAATAGCTTTGTATCTGGCTGGACAAACAAAAGTAATAGTTTATTTTCTTCTAATGTACTTTTTATTGTCTACAAATAAATGTCTGAAATGTCTTTCAAGTGTGTTTTTCTCTGCTGTTCCAAACTTGTTTTGGTCATGTGAAACACTTCGGATTTTCTTTTTCTCTGTAAGTTTTTTTTTTTTAACAATATAAAATACTGAACCAAATAGCTTTGCTAGCTAATATTGATGACCCGTGATATACTTTTATCGGCTTTTATCTTCAGTAGAAAATCAATGCGTCACAGCATTCACTAAGAAAAAGGTTTGGGACTCTATAATCCTTTGTTAGGTGATTGCTCTATCTTGATTTATGACTTTAAACTTTTTCTCATTCAGCAGAAAATATTGTATCTTTATCTGTGAGAGCAAAGTGATCTATACCAATTTATACTCAGAATGCAACCTCCTTCCAGGATTGTTTATGGAACATATTAACTCACAACAGATTAGAGACACAACATCTTTTTTCCTCTTAAATATGTCATATTGATGATTTTGGTTCACAACCAAATTTTTATTTTAAGAATTTTAGTAAAAAATATTTCTTCATAAGATAAAAGGGGATTGTAGGTGATTTTTATTCTAATGCTTCCCAGAATTTCAGGGTCTAAAAAAGAAATTCAATGTTCTTGGTCTTAATAGAATTGTCCTTATGGCAGGTTGTCAGTTGGACCTGCTTTGGGAGCTATTCTGAAATTGTTTTCAAAACAGAAAACAGCATCGTCAACTATTGCCAAAGTAAAATTTGATTATAAACTTTAAAAAAAAATCTTCACCAGAGGATATTTTTTCCATTGCTTTTCAGAGAGAGTAGAAGGGAGGGAGTTGGGGGGGAGAGACAGAGAGAGAGAGAGAGAGTTAGAGAGAGAGAGAGAGAGAGATATGAAGGAGGAAGAGGAGAAGAGGTGGAAGAATCAATTGGGGAGCGAATCCATAACCCGGGTACATGCTTTTTACCAGGAATGGAACCCATGACCCTGTGTGTGCATGCGTGGATCAGTGCTCTAACCACTGCGCAAAACCTGCCAGAGCTGATTATAAACTTCGAAAACTAATTTCTTTAAATGAAATTTAATATATTGTCTCCCAAGTATTTTTTTACCCAAATATACATTCTTTTTTTATATGTTTGTTTGTTTATTTATTTTAAAATATATTTTATTGATTTTTTACAGAGAGGAAGGGAGAGGGATAGAATTAGAAACATCGTTGAGAGAGAAACATAAATCAGCTGCCTCCTGCATACTCCCTACTGGGTATGTGACTGCAATCAAGGTACATGTTCTTCAGTCTATAGTCTGATGCTCTATCCACTGAGCAAATCCAGTTAGGGCTATTTATTTATTTATTTATTTATTTATTTATTTATTTATTTATTTTAAATCTTTATTGTTCAGATTATTACAGATGTTCCTCTTTTCCCCCCATAGTTTCCCTCCACTCAGTTCCCACCTCACCCCACTGTCCTCATCCATAGTTGTAAGATCTTTGTCCAATCTCTTCCTATTCCCCCCATGCTCCTTTCCCCCTGGGAGAATTGTCAGTCTGCTCCCTTTTCATGCCCCTGATTCTATTACATTCACCAGTTTATTCTGTTCATCAGATTTTTTATTCATTTGATTTTTAGATTAACTTATCGATAGATATGTATTTGTTTTTCATAATTTTTATCTTTACTTTTTTCTTCTTTCTCTTCTTAACAAATACCTCTCAGCATTTCATATAATACTGGTTTCATAGTGATGAACTCGTTTAGCTTTTTCTTGTCTGTGAAATTATTTATCTAACCTTCAATTCTGAATGATAGCTTTGCTGGGTAGAGTCATCTTGATTGTAAGCTCTTGCTGTTCATCACTTTGAATATTTCTTGCCATTCCCTTTTGGCTTTCATAGTTTCTATTGAGTACCCCCTTGTAAGTAACTAACTGTTTTTCTCTTGTTTTTAAGGTTCTCTCTTTGTCTTTTGCTCTTGGTATTTTAATTATGATGTGTATTGGTGTGGTCCTCTTTAGAGTCCTCTTGTTTGGAGTTATCTGCACTTCCTGGACTTGTAAGTCTATTTCTTTCACCAAGTAGGGGAAGTTTTCTATCATTAGTTCTTCAAATATGTTTTCAATATTTTGCTCTCTCTCTTCTGGCACCCCCATAATTCAGAATTTGGTATGCTTGAAGTTTTCCCAGAGACTCCTTTCACTATCTTCATATATTTGGATTCTTTTTTCTTTTGCTCTTCCAGCTGGGTATATTTTGCTGCTTTGTATTTCAAATCTTGATTCTTGGGATCCTCTAGTCTCTCTTTATTTTTATTTTCTCCAGTCAGTGTATGCTTAATTTCTGACTGGTCCTTTTCCATTTTTTTTTTTTTGCATTCTCACTAAGATTCTTGAAGATCTCACTAAGTTCCTCAAAAATTTCTAGAAGATTATTGAGTAACCTTATAACTGTGGCTTTGAGCTCTATTTCAAGTATTTTGCTGTCTTCCATTTATTTCATTTGTGACATGTTTCTTTGTCTCCACATTTTGGCTGCTTCCCTGTGTTTGTTTCTATGCATTGGATAGCTGCTAAGTCTCCTTGAATTGATAGAGTGGCCTTGTGTTGTAGGTGTCTTATAGGGCCCAGTGTCTCAGCCTCCCCAGTCACCTGAGATGGACACTCTTAGTGGACCCCTTTATGGGCTACATGCAGAGTTTTGTTGTACTTGAGTCTTGATTATTTTTATCACTGGAAGGAGTTGACCACTAGGCCAGTTGGCTGTGAGGACCAGCTGTGTCTACAATGGAAGAGCTGCTGTGCAAGAGACACCCTTATGGGGCAGGACTTGATTGAGTCGGGTTTTTGTGCTCACTTAGTCTGCCCCTTGAGTGTGTCACTTAGGGATGTGAAGAGTTGTAATCTGGTATGGTCTCATACTGACTACTGGGTACACTGGCTCTTGGATCTCCAAGAAGGTGCAAAGTCATCACTGCCTGGGGCCACCCAGCAGGAACTACAGAGAGACCTGCAGAGTTTTCTGCTTTGTATTGGGTTTAGAAGTGCCCAGATGAGGCCCAGCTGTGAAGCAAGGCAGACTGCTGCTGCCTTGGTGCTCCTTGACCCAGCTGCTCTCTGTTTGACAAGTTTTAGGCTGAGAAAGGACAGTCCATTAATATGAAAAAGCTGCTGCACACATCTTGAGTGGGGTTGTAAGTTGGATGGGCCAGGGTATCAGGGAATCACCAGGGCAGCAATGGCTTCCGGTCAGCCCTGCATTGGAGAGGTCCCACCACAGGAACAATGACCACTGCAAGCACCTCCATCTGAAAGAGAGCCATCTTTGCATTCCTGCCCCAATGCTAGACAGTAGTCCAGTTTTTTCCAGTATGTGTCTGGGTCACCCAGAGTCTCACCTGGAACTGGAGTTCAGAGCAAGCGAGAGCTTGTATCTTCCTCCTGATTAAAAAAGCGGCACACCTGAGTGCCAGCCCATTCTGTGCCTCTGAACCTCCTACCAGTCTCAGTGTGCTTTCTTCTTTACCTCTCTGTCTGATTTTACTACTTCCACTCAGCCGGATTTCCTGTGGTTCTGGATGATAGTTGTTCTATCTTTTAGTTGTAATTTTGATGTGGTTGTGAGAGGCAGCAAGTACAAGTGTTTACTTATGCTGCCATCTTGGTTCTCCCCAAATATACATTCTTTTTGCTTTATTATATCACTGTTTATATAGGAAAAGTATTTTATTGTTGCCATTTTGAACCTTTTTAAGTTTATTTTCTCATATAGAAAATGTTATTTTCATTTCATGATATAAAGCCAAGGGGAAACACTAAAAATATGAATGGATAGAATTTTGAAATGTTTAAGATTAAAGATGTTTTTTATACCTGAGCCAGTCTCCAGGAGGGTTAAGTGTAGAGTATGAAGATGAATAAAAGTCCTAAAAAATGATAAAAATAGAAGTCAGTCAACATAACCCCAAATTCATGATTTATTGGAGAATTCCATAATGTATCGAAAGCCTGTATTTATACTGAATATCTGACAAAAACTTTTCTTCCCAATTTTTGTGAGAGTTGCTGGCCAATGGAAATTTTATTTGCATTTGGAATAAATGAAATTTTCAGGAAATGTGGAAGGTTTATAAAACATTCACTTTGTAGAAAGTTGTAATAGGAAACCTTGTGTATAAGCATGTCTTTGTCAGGTATAGGCTATTTCTATACTTCTGTGTCTCTCAATTCATAATTTTATTAATATGTATATTACAAATACATTATTGTATTTTTTCTTTGTAGGTGTCATGAGTATGATTATTCTTTTAACTGCAGTCTTCTTATTGCTTCAATCACTATAGAGCAGACCTTAGCCCACAGTGTCCTTGTAATTCCATCTAAATTAAAACACAGTCAAAGGCAATCAAAATCCACTACAGAGCACTCAGGCTCTGTATTAGGATAAGATTTATTTGTCTTTATCCAATGCAATGTATAACTACTTGCTTTGACCTCCAAGACTCTATTACTCTTCCGTTGTTATTGTCCCTGGCTTTCTGATCTTTGATTTGATTACATTTTAGGATTTTATTCTTGCTTCTTTCTCAGTTTCGCTGATATTTCTGCTCTCATAAATAATGTCAGCTTGCTCTCTAATTCTTGGCATTGTTCCTGTTCAGATAACTGCTAATGACAGAAGTAAGTGTTTCATGTGTCATTCTATTCAAGCAAACTCTGTACATCCTGGGACTGCAATTTGTATTGACATTACACTAATATTAAAAATTATAATGTTATACTACTACTATAATTTATGCAATGTTATAACTTTATATCAACCTGGAACTACTAGTTAGTGTAAAATATGAGCTCACTTTATTTTACATTTTTTTAAAAAGAAATGAAAATATTTTTTCATTGTTTCCTGAGAGAAGGAAAAGGAAGAAAGAAATAGACACATTAATAGTGAGAATCATTGATTGGCTGTCTCCTGCACGCCTCCTCTTGGGGATTGTGCCTGCAACCCTAGGCATGTGTCCTTTTCAGAATCGAACCTTGACCTCCTGGTTCATGAGTTGATGCTCAACCACAAAGCTACACTGGCTGGGCTATTTTACATTTGAGTAGCTCAAATTAAAGTTGGATTTTTGGTATAATATATTTAACTTTTCACTGCATTATAGAATATATTCAAGCTATCAAACAAAATGCAATATAGACTTTGGAGTAAAACTGCTTAAGTTCAAATCTTAGCTCTGTCATTTATTAGCTATGAAGCCTTAGGAAAATTATGTAACTTTGATATGCCACAGTTTCTTTACCTATAATTGGATTTAATAATAGTACCTACCTTGCATAGTTTTTGTAAATATTATATTTTATATATGTACTAGAGGCCCGATGCATTAAATTCATGCACAGGTAGGGTCTGTAGGCCTGGCGGGTGATCAGGGCCTATTGGGGCCTTCGTTCCATCCTGACCCCTGGTGGTCAGTGCATGTCATAGCAAGTAATCAAACTCCTGGTCTGATTGAACTCCCAAAGAGACAAGTTGCATATTAAGCTTTTAAATATATGGATATCTATCCTATATAATAAAAATGTAATATGCTAAGTGTTGACCAATTGGTCAACTGTTTGGTCAACCACTTGACCAGTTGCTATGATGATCACTGACCACCAGGGGGTAGATGCTCCCACTGGTATGTTTGCTTTCACCAGCCAATGGGGACTAGGTGAAAGGGCCAAAAATGCCCTGGAGCCCTCCTGTGGTCCCTTCATAGCTAGCCAGCTCCCATTGTTCCCATTGATTGAGCAAGATGGGCCCAATTAGTCCTAATTGCTGGCCAGGTTTAGTGACACTATCCATGCATGAATTTGTGCACTTAATAAGTTTTATAAAAGATCAAGACATACAGTAATCACTCAAATACAATAGTAAGAATAACAGCAATAACAACAATAATTAATCTGTAATAATAATAATAAATTTACTGGGTTCTATTATTAAGTTAAAAAATAAAAATTGAAAGCTGTCTTTGAACTAGATAAATATTATAAAACTGGTGACCTGGTGCATAAATTTGTGCACATTGAAAGGAAATTAATTATAAGAAATATTTTAATATTGCTATTCGCCCTTTCTCTACAATAGAAGTGTCAGCTAAATTCACCATTGACAATGACAGATGCACACACATGCTGTGATGGCACCAGCAAGAGCTTTAAATGTATCATGCATGCACAATTCAACTTAGTCTTTTATAGATATAGAATAAACTTGCTTAATTAGACCTGTTTTCTGATTTAGCTAAACTTTTTCCAGCTCAGTGAAGCAGCCCAACTTCTCTTTCAGGTAATTGTCAGCAACACAGCAGTAAATATCAACATGAAGGAGATTATTATTGTAGATCACATAGGGAGAACAAAGGGTAAAATATTTAACTGCAGCACTGTTTGACTATATTCTGTGCAATAAGAAAACCTGAAGTCATTTTTAAGCTTCACTATTTCTTTTTTTTTTTTAGTCAGGTTAGGTTTCTAAGCTTTATAAATCTCCATTTTCCAATTAATGAAAAGAAAATAGAATTCCACTGAGTTTCCCATTTACCTACTCCAGAACTTCTGAGAGGATCAAATGAGACAAGGCACAAGAACACTTCACTGACATATGGTTACAGTATAAAATGTTTTCATCTGGCTATAAAGCAAGTCATGTTCCTGGGCTGAAGAAACTGCAAGGAGGCTAGTCGTTGCTAGGGAGAGAAAGGTGGGCATGCTACATGATGTCATTACCTGGATGGACACTTAGCATATTAACTTTTAATATATATATGGATTTCTATCCCCTTTCTAAATGATTGAGGACATAAAAATCATTTGCTCTATGTTCATGCTTAATTATTCTAAACAAAAAAGAAAGCCTTGGTAGCCAGAGAAAACTGCTTTTTTTTTTCTTTTATCATGCAGGAGAATGATAAAAGGTCAGTGCATAATAGTACTAAATAATAGTCACAGACAATGACACAATCTACCAAAATTTGAAAAATAATAAAGAAGTAGTATGGAAAACTTTATGCTAATAAATTAAGCAACTTAGATGAAATGAATGCAAATCACTAATACTGACTCAATAAGAAAAGGAAATGCAAAGTGTCCTGAATCAGTAAAGAAATTTAATTCACATTCAACACTTCACACAAGGGAAACCCTAGGCCCAGATATATTTACTGAGTAGTTATATGAAACAAAGTCAAAAAGAAAAAAAAAGGAGGAAGGAGCATTTCCCAACAGAAGCCAATGTTATCTGGATGCCAAAGCCAATGTTATCTGGATGTCACAAGAGAAGAAAATGAGAGACCAAAGTTTGTTTTGAATTTAGATGTGAAATTACTCAAAGCAATATTTAAAAAAATGATAATATCCTTTGACCAAATGGAGACTATCTCAATAATGCAAGTTTAGATTAACATCTGAAAATCTACCATATTAATAGAAAAGAGGAGACAATTATGTGATCATTTCAAATAGGTATAGGAAGAATTTATAAAATCTAACACCCTTTTCTAATAAGAACTCTCAGCAAGCTAAGAAGAGAAGGGAGCATTTTCAAATGTGTTTACAAAAGAAACCTTCAGCTACCATTTTACTTAGTAGTAAAATAGTTAATGATTTCTACATAAAATTGGGAAGAATGCAAGGATATTGGTTTCTCCACTTCTTTTAAATATTGTACTAGAGCAGTGGTCGGCAAACTCATTAGTCAACAGAGCCAAATATCAACAGTACAATGATTGAAAGTTCTTTTGAGAACCAAGTTTTTTAAACTTAAACTTCTTCTAATGTCACTTCTTCAAAATAGACTCGCCCAGGCTGTGGTATTTTGTGGAAGAGCCACAGTCAAGGGGCCAAAGAGCCACATGTGGCTTGCAAACCACGGTTTGCCAACTACTGTACTAGAGGTTGAAACTAGTGAATGCACAAGAGAGAAAGAAAAGAGGTAAAAAAGAAAGGGAGGGGCTGAAGAAGGGGTAGAAAAAGAAAATAAAAGAAAGAAGCATATTTTAGAAAGGAGGAAAACACTGTATGTGTTTTCAGATGACATAAATGTATCATATAAAATCTGCAAGAACATCAGAAAAGTGCTAAAACTAGAAAGAGGATTTAAGCCAAGTTGTAGGATAAAATGAAAATAAATAATGTAAATTGTATTTTTACAAAGCAACTAAAAATTACATTACATAAACAAATCAACTTACAATAGCATTAAAATACTTAGGAATAAATTTAATGAAAAATGTGTAGATATGACTTTGATTACTGCAGGACAATTGGGTCTGTCCCAAACATATATTACAGATTTTTTTTCTCTCTAGAGGTTCTTAAATAAACAAAAGCAAAGTGAAACATAGCAGAAGACAAATGTTTTAAAATACTTTGTGGATCAATATATAGATTTTAATTTTCTTTTTAATTTTTGTCTCCTAACAGAATAGATTATGTAGCTTTGATTCACTGGCCCTGTGTTGACTGTGTCCACAGTTTCTCATGAATAGTTTGTCATGGATACTGTTGTGTATAACCCCAGTGCTCCCTCAGGACTGGAGTACTCCACCCCAAACTGTGGGGAGTTTTACCAGCTAATGCTCTCTAGAAATTACTCTCAAGAGAAAGAGTTGACTTGCCCAGGTGTGACGCCCCCTCTTTGAGACAGCTCATATCAAGAGAACAGTCTAAGGGGGTGGGGAGGCAATAAAAGCTCACTATTCTTGTTTCAATTTGGGGCAACTCTGAAGGGCCATCTCAGTTCCCTGATGCTTTGTTGTGACTGCATCATAGCTCTCCTTATTCTTTCACTCACCTACAGTTCTTGGTTTCAAGGGAGTTGCTTAGTAAAAGTGGTATACCCAAATCTGTTTCACAGGGAATTGGACCTGAGATGATCATGCTAATTAGTCATGGAAGGTAAAGATCATGGAGCTTTACCTTCTGTTTTCCCTTGTAGCCTCTATTTCTACCAAAGCTTTATTCATATAGAAATAAAACAAAATTAATAACTGCAGCTAATATTTATTTAATACTTCTGGTGCCACGCCAGCACAGCAAAGGGTTTGGCGAGCCTGAGGGAGGGCCGGTGAAGGATGATGAAAAGACCAAGAGAATAAGCTGGGTCTAAGTGGATCTTCTGTGTGTGACTAGACCACAGAACAGATCCAGACTGCAAGCTGATGCTTTATCTTATAGTCAGGGGTAAACAAGGTAATTTACAATGTTCTTATAAGTTTCACTTGTTTTGGCAGCACTTGCTGCACCTCCTACGGCCCATTAGCTACCCAGGAAAGACCTAGGGAGCAGTCTAAGACCCTATGCCCTCTAAGCTGGAAGTTGTTTGCTGCTTTGCCAGCAGGTCAGTCTGAGGCTTAACCCTATAACCTCTCCCTTCAACTTCCCATGTGCCAGGTGCTGTGTTTTGTGCATTATCTTTTCACAATCTCCCCAAAACACTAAGAGGAAGGTCTACTCATTCATGGAGGAAAATGAGGATTGTTTTGTAAAATGTTAACATTAGAGGAATTAGGCTGAAAGACATGTGGGGACTCTTTATCTTACTTTTGCATATATTTTTTTAAAATTTTTATTAATTTTTATACATATCTCCCCATTGCCCCCCTCCCTCCCAGGCATACCCCAACCCCCCAGTGTCTATGTTCATTGGTTATGCTTATATGCATGCATACAAGTCCTTTGATTGATCTCTTATCTACCTCACCTAACTTTAATCTTCCTGCTGTAATTTCACAGTCTGTTTGAAGCTTTACTGCCTCTATATCTATCCTTTTGTTCATCAGTTTATAATGTTCTTTATTATCCACCAATGAGTGCGATCATGTGATGCTTCTCCTTCATTGACTGGCTTATTTCACTAAGCATAAGGCTCTCCAGTTCCAAACAGGTTGCTGCAAATGGTAAGAATTCCTTCTTTTTAATGGCAGCATGGCAGCATAGTATTCCATTGTGTAAGATGTACCACAGTTTTCTGATCCACTCATCTGCTGTCGAGCACCTAGGCTGTTTCCAAATTGTAGCTATTGTAAATTGTGCTGCTATGAACATAGGGGTGCATAAATCCTTGGTGTTTGTAATTTCTTAGGATAAATTCCTAAGAATGGGATTACTGGGTTAAATGGGAGATCCATTTTTAGTTTTTTGAGGAAACTCCATACTGTTCTCCACAGTGGCTGCACCAGTCTGCATTCCCACCAACAGTGCACAAGAGTTCCTTTTTCTCTGCATCTTCGCCAACACTTGTTGTTTGTTGATTTGTTGATGATTGCCATTCTGACAGGTGTAAGATGGTATTGCATTGTCGTTTTGATATGCATCTCTCGGATGATTAATGACTTTGAAGATGTTTTCATGTGTCTCTTGGCCTTCCTTCTGTTGTCTTTCATAAAGGTTCTATTTAGGTCCATTGCCCATTTTTTTTATTGGATCGTTTATCTTTCTTTTATTAAGTTGTATAAGTTGGCTGTAGATTTTGGAGATTAAACCTTTATCAGTGATAACATTTGCAAATATGTTCTCCCATACAGTGATCTTTCTTGTTGTTTTGTTGATGGTTTCTTTTGCTGTGCAAAAGCTTTTTATTTTGATGTAGTCCCATTTTCTGTAAGTCTAAAACCAGGTCAAAACAAAACATAAAAAAAATAAAAATATTGAGTAGTGGAACTAAGTTTTTAAGGTTTGAGTATCAGTCCAGAGTTCAGGTTCTTATTTACTAATCTAAATGCCTTTAAAACAAAATTTCTCTTGGACTCCATCCAGGACAAAGTGACACAGGTAGGTGCCTTTTTGCACAAATTGAAATGGGTGTTTATCTTCTCAACAGTTACTTGAAACCTTCTGTTAGAAATATACATTTTATATAAATTATCAGTCTTATCACTTTTATTATAATTACCTAAAAATATAATTATCAGTGTATCACCTAAAATCAGAAGCCATATACAAGCTTGCAGATGAATTTCAGTGAACCTAGTAATGACAATGCCCACATAAATTAATATCTGACACCTGCTCTCTCACTGCTTGTATTTTCACTGTTCCAAGGATAGAACATAGTGCTTTATTTAGTCAGCCTGTCCCCCCACACTTTTAGCATCTTGTTTTCCACACTTTGTCATGTTTAAGATACTTCTTATTTAATAAAGGTTAGAGCCCTTTTCTTCTTCCAAATTGACAAGTGCTGGATTGTTTTATAGGAATCCTTCGAAGGTCTGTTAGGTTCCAATGCAGTGTTAGACAAGTTGGTAAACCATTCTTACCATGAAACTTTCTTCCTTTCCGCTATCACTCTGCCCTCACTCTTTCTTCCTGAGACAACTCTCAAAATAAATGCCTGATTTCAGAATTTTCTCTCACATTAAAAAAACTATTTTGATAATCCATCTGAAATCCCCTTTTATAAATATACTAGAAGCCCGAAGCACACAAATCCGTGCAAGAGTAGGCCTTCCCTCCAGCACCTGGATCTGGGCTTTCTTCCTCTGGCCACCCTCAGGCACCTGGGACCCAGGCTGCTTACCTCCTCTGGCTGCTGGCAGGCACTTGGGACCCGGTTGTCTTCCCTCCAGTCCCGGCTTTGTCAGGAAGGATATACAGAATGATGTCTGTCTAATTAGCATATTACCCTTTTATTATTATAGATTTGATATTCTATACCTTCAAAACCTAGATACTGACCAATAAAACCACGAAGACTACATTAAAGGAAGGTTATTATATAGAAAATTTTCCAAAAACTTTAACAATTTATTGTAGATATGCCTGTCCTTTTTTAAGCCCCATCTAATAAAAGTCTTGATTTATGAGAATACCTGATAATATTATATAAGGTATATTTTGCATTTCAAAAGTAGCTAGGATTATCTTAAAATGGAGATAATGTATAAATATTCCTAATACCTTTTTTTTTCCAGTTTTAGAAGTGCAGTGAGTACAAAGATCTTAAATTTCACATTGATAGAAAGGAAATATGGTTCCTAAAAAGGTAGCTTTAAACAGTTTAGTCCTAATAATTCAATATCTTTAAGATAATTATTTACTTAAAAATTAAAGATTGTGAAAGGACCTTTTAATTGATTCTGATAGGCACAACAGTTTTAATCTATATCAGACATTTTCAAACTTTCCCTGTCAAGAGCTAGGTAGTGAATATTTTAGACTCCATGGGATATAGGGTCACTGTGGTGACAACTCAAAAGATGCATTGTAGGATGAAAGCAACTTAAAGAATAAAAACAAATTGGTATGGGTCTGTTCCAAGTAAAGACAAAATACAACCTTTTCTTTTCATAGGACTCCCAATTAAAGAAAAATAAAACCACTTATTTACAAGTTTGTTGACCCCTGATCTTTATAAACAACCACTATGGAATCTACAAGGAATTATATTCTTTACATATTATAATGGAAGTAGGTTATTTGTTGTTAATCTCAGATATCATATGTCATCCTTAGATATAATCCTTTATTGTTATTTTGTCATGTTTCCACATTCCCAGTCTGAGTATACCTTTCAACTATTTCCAAGCATTGTAATTTGGTTAGATTTGTACAAATGGCTGCATAATTAAACAACTGACACTAACTGGCCTTATCTCTCTTACCCTAGAGACAGAACACACTGACTAATTAAAGATTATTGGGAAGCGATATCTATTTGTAGGAATATTTACTAAAAGAAAGCTTAGATAGACCTGTCTTCGGGCACTGTAGAAGGCTAACACATCCTATCTAACAAAGAGGGGAATATGCTAATTGATCCTCATGTCATCACAAAGATGGCAGTGCCCACAGCCAACAAGGAAGGAATATGCTAATTGACTGCCCTATCCTCAAAGATGGCAATACCTACAGCCAATAAGGATGGAATATGGCATACCCTCAAAGATGGTGGTGCCACAGCCACAAGATGGTGGCCCCCAGTCCCCTCAGCCCCCCAACTGCTCAGGGCTGGCCCGAGGCACAGGCAAGCCTTAGATGGTACTTCCCAGTTACCTGAGGTTCAGGTAACCGGGGCCAGCCGAGGCTTGCGTTGCGCTGCTGACAGTGGAAGCAGTAGAGGTGTGATGGGAGCGTCACCTTCTTGTCACTGGGTTGCTTCCTGCCGCTGAGGGCTCCCAGAATGTGAGAGGGGGCAGGCTGGGCTGAGGGACCCCCCTGCCAGTGCATGAATTTTCATGCACTGAGCCTCTGGTAGAGTAATAGTTATCTGATGGGGCCAGAAACAAAATATATGTTTTCAGAAGAAGCAATAGAATAGTTTAGAAGGAAATCAGTAACACAGGATGAAGGATATAAAAAAGGAATGTAAAAATGAGTCTTTGCGAAGGACTGTTACTTTTAACTCTAAGATTCTTATGAAACTTATGGAAGTCAGTGTCCAACCCTTAAATGAAGCTGAAGGAATCACTGTTGATAATGTGTATGATTGTTCACTCTCTTATCTAAAAATGCATCTTGAATGTATATCTACTTTTCTAAGAATAGTTCTTTACTCATGCTTTAAACATGTCAGGTAACATTCTCCTTTATTAGCAAATCACATAATAATGTTCAAAGTATATATGATTTACTATATTTATTCACCCACTGGCTTTTTTTCTCAGAGGTCTTACCCTTTCCATACATGCTTAGATAATTTTATGAAAATTTAATTTTTAAGAGATTAGTTAAATATGAAGTTTTGATTTCCATGTGATTCAAAGCTAGGAGACCTCCAGGGCTAGTGATTTTTTTCTTTAAAGACCATTGCTTACCTGAATTTTCTATAGAACTAGCAGACATTTCAACATGCAACTCAGAAATTTGGCTGTTTTGTATGTATACTTAGATTTTAGATTTATACTGAGACTTAGTTATTGCAGAGTGCATCTGCCACCCACTATGTTGACTAATGAATCAGTACCTTGGTCTCTTAAACATATATGAAAATGGTGCTGCCTTGAGTGTGGGTTAAGAGCAAGGACAGCTGTCCCCATTCTGTCACTGCCTATCTGCACTCCCACAGGGGACAGTGAATAGGACAATCAGGACAGAAGTTATGAGAACCGTATCTCAGCTGACATTAAATTACTCTAAGTGTCTCTTGACTTCTGTCAATGAGCTTTTAGCATTGCACAAGTATACCTTTAAAGTCCTAGAGATGAAGATAAAATTTTAATAAATTATATGCTAACTGGCTTCCATATTATTCTAGTTCTAATTTTGTTTCATCTTTGAAATGCTGTAATTAAGTGATATTTATATTCCTCACAAGCTTAAATACTGAGAGTTCACTATGAAATGCAGTGTTATTTTAGGTGTAGCATAGGCAATGGTGGAGAATAGAGAAAACAATAGATTTTTAGGAAGTAGAAATTTACAAGGAGCTCATCAAAATTGAAAGTAATTTTCTCTCAAGTCTTTAGTTGGTATACAAGAGGCTACATACCCTCCAGAGTTTAGGAAAATGTCAGCAAAAAACATTTTGAGCAATAAAATAAGTAAATTATGCATAATGTATATTTTCCTAGTAGTATGGGTAAATATACAGAAATCTTATTTAAGATGCATTCATATGTCTTTTTTCTTGAATTTATTGGGGTTACATTGGTCAATAAAATTATTTAGGTTTCAGGTATACAATTCCATAACACATCATCTGTATATTGTATTGTGTATTCAACACCCCAATTCAAGTCTCCTTCCAATACCATTAAACTGCCCCCTTCCTCTCCTACCTCTCCCACCTTTCTTCCCTCTGGAATTACCATACTGCTCTCAGTGTCTATGAATTTTTTGTTTGTTGCTTATTCCCTTCACATATTTCACCCAGCCTCAAACCCATCCTTTCTGATAGTTGCCTGTCATTTCTCTATCATATCCTATATAATAATCCTATATAATAAAAGGATACTATGCAAATTGAATCTAACACAGAACAACCAGGAACAACCGCTCAATGCAGAAGCTGCCCCTGGTGGTCAGTGCACTTCCACAGGAGGAGTTCTGCTCAGCCAGAAGCTGGCTCATGGCTGGCCAATGCAGCAGTGGTGGTGGGAGCCTCTTTCATCTCCATGGCAGCGCTAAGGCTGTCCCACTAACGGCTTAGGCCTGCTTCCCACAGGGAGCAGGCATAAGCTTTTAGTCGGACATCCTCTGAGGGCTCCTTAGCTGCCAGAAGGATTCCAGGTTGTAAGAGGGTGCAGGGCAGGCTGAGAGACACCCTCAATTACACAAATTTTCACACACTAGGCCTCTAGTGTTTTATATTAGTTATTAGACAGAATGCTTTACATATCTAAGGAGTGTGTGTGCGTGTATAAAATATTTCAGTTATCAAGAAAATGACTTGATTTCTTTAGGAATTCAATTTTTTTTCAACATAGAAGTAGAATTAGATTGGTAGCTCTCAAATTGTATTATCAGGACTATTTGGAGTATTTTTTTTTAAATGATAGACTTTCATACAGTATATCAGAAGCTCTGGAGGGAGTACTAAGAATTTTAATTTAAAAAGAAAAATTCATCCTGGGTGATTCTGGTGGTAAAACAATTTTAGGATATATTATATTAAATGATACCTACATTAGGCTTTACAGTTACTTAATATCTGAATTTATTTTAAAAATATCTGGTAATGAACTGTCAATGTTGCTATTCATTCTAGCTTATCTCCTAAATAGCATCAAGGAGGCCTAAATTTGCTTTTTTATTGACTTAAAAAAACACAAAGTTAAATATAGTTAATGGAAGATAGCTGAAATATAGTAAATTGTGAAGTTTAATGCTCTTAATACAAGCTTTTGTTACTGTGAAGATTGTATCTGTTTTCAGTTCTGTGAAATGATGTTCTCCTTTTCTATCTGATCAACAACAGGCTATATTTTCTTGATGACACTGTCTCTAGAATAATCCACACTGCCTTCTCTCTATCTACTCACCAAGTTTGCCTCTGATCTGGATTTTGTTCAATAAGATTTTATTTTCTAAGAATCTTAATTTGGTAACCAGCTGGCATAGGCATTCAGACACATTTCCAGTCATGTTTTATTTCATCTGAGGGGCCTAGTGCATGAATTCATGCACCTTGAAAGGAACTGTGGGCCATGGGGCTGTGGTGGGTACAGAGGTGGTCTTGGACATCCTCTCTGCCCCCCACCTAAGCCCTCTCCTCCATAGCCCACCATCCCCTGTCTGCTGGAAGCCCTACTCCCACAGCCACCGCTCCTACATGCTGACGGTGCCGGTACCACTCACAATTGCTGATGATGCTGAGCGATTGGGACGGTGCCAGCAGCATATGTCAGTGGGTGTGAGTGGTGGCTGCTGCCCCAATCACCCCTAAGGAATAGGGGGAGGTGGAAAAGCCCTGAGGGGCAATCAGTCTGGCAGCTGCTGCTTGCACCCCCTGATGGTGCTGAACGATTGGGGCCAGTGCAGGCACCAGGGGTGGGTGCAAGTGGTAGTTCCAGCACTGGCAGCAGGTGCAAGCAGGGCTGTAGCTGGCAGCAGGTGCAAGAGGTGGCTGTTAGCCACCAATTGCCCTTCAGGAACAGGGAGAGGTAGAGAAGCCCTGAGGGGAAATCAGGGTCAGCAGCTGCTGTTCAAACCCGCAGATGGTATCAAGCGATTGGGGTCAGTGCTGGGCACTGGCAGCAGGTGCGAGCAGTGGCTTTGATACCAGTAGTTGGTGTGAGCAAAGCCGGTGCTGGCAGCAGGTGTGAGCACCAGGCAGGACTGTGGCGCACAGGAGCAATGAATTTTAAGTAACCACCCTGATGACAGCAACTGGAGCCCCATCTTGGTCTGTCGCCTCTGCTCACCTGCTCTACCATCCCACAGGGGCTGATGCCTGCCATGTTCTGCATGTGCCCTCTGGTGATCAGCACACATCAAAGTGACTGGTTGTTCGGTTGTCCCACTGTTTGGTCTATTTGCATATTAGGGTTTTATATGTATAGATTAATAAACCAATATTTTTGGTTTATATTCAGTTTTGG
This sequence comes from Lasiurus cinereus, assembly GCA_011751065.1. Classification (NCBI taxonomy): domain Eukaryota; kingdom Metazoa; phylum Chordata; class Mammalia; order Chiroptera; family Vespertilionidae; genus Lasiurus; species Lasiurus cinereus. Next base: position 33,677,925 of record JAAGEH010002534.1, read on the forward strand.
GGGAAACTGCCTGGGTCACTGAAGACCAGATGCAGGATAACTGATCAGAAGAGCCGACACTGAGATGAAGCCTGAACCATGAGTGCTCTTTCTGCTGTGGAGCAGCTGAGTGGGAAGGAGAAAGCCTACATGTGACTTATCAGACATGTCTGACCCAGGGCACTGAAGTGAGCTTTGGATTGAGGTGCTGCTGGAGACTAAAGTTCTCTTGGACAGAAGCCCCAAGGGCAGAGGTTTGACAGCAGTGGGCAGGGATAAAAAAGAGGAATCCTCTCTATCTCCTGTCAGAGGAAGCTGCTGGGGTCTGTGCTGGGGTATCTTCCTCAGAACTGGGTAATGGACTGTCCTGTTGAGCCACCAGAGAGTGATATGAGAGAAGTTTTTATTATTAATTTCTTATTTTTTAAGGTGAAGTAATATATTTATTAGAAATGGATATTTGAATTTTAGTTTTATTTGTACAAAAATGCAATGCTTGGTGAGTTTGGAAAAAAAGAAATGAGAAAATCATCAGTTAGAAATAAAGAGTTCTTCTCTATCACATAGTTTAAAATGAAGATGTGTTTCTTTCTTTTCTTATTTTTTATTTTGCTATTGACCAACATTGGAAATCTTATCCTATTATACTAATGTAGTGAGTAGGTTTATCACCTAGTTTGATTAAATTTTTATAAATAATTTCTAGCAAAATTTTGAGCATCCTATATAATAAAAGGCTAATATGCAAATCAACTAAATGATGGAATGACTGATTGCTATGATGTACACTGACCACTAGGCGGCAGACATTCAATGCAGGAGCTTCCCTCTGGTGGTCAGTGCACTCCCAGAAAGGGGAGCGCTGGTCATCTGGTGGGCACAGCCATCGTGGGAGGAACCTCTCCCACCTCCACATCAGTCTGACATCCCCGAAAGGCTCCAGGATTACGACAGGGCACATGTCGAGCTGAGAGACTCCCTCCCTCCGAGTCCACAAATTTAATGTGCAGGGCCATATGCAAGAAAATTGAATTTACTCAGCCAGCCTAGAAAATACATCCAATCTCACAGACTCAAGATCTAGAAAATTCTTCCTGCAAATGGATTGATGAATAAAGGTTTTATTCTATAGAAAAGCCAAAGAGCTTTCATATAAAACAGTAGTTGGTTATACTAGCTGTCACATCTTCGCAAATACATAAAAAAATAAAAAAATCTTCAGAAATTAATGTCCCCTAGAATGACAAAAAAATCTAATAGTTTCATTAAAATATCTTCTTAATATTTTTATAGTAAAAAATAATATAACAAAAATGTATCTTAAATGTTCAAACATAACTTTGTTTGCATGAACGTCCCAGGCTATAAAATACTGTGTAGACTTTAGTCTAGATCTTGATAATTTTATAATTGAAATTATCCACTTTTCCAAACAATTAGGAAAGGATAGGTATTAGTTACTATGAAGAAGGGTTTGCAACACTTATGGATATTTCTGTGCGCTGTTCTTATAATTCTGTGGTTTAATAAGGCATATTATATACTTTAATCTTATCCTAAGCATGAATTCATGTGAGGTCATGGGTTTTGATAAGCTAGATTTTCTTACTTCAGCTACATTATAAGGCTCATTATATTAAAGTGAACAAACTATATGCCCTCATGTACCCTTTGGTAATAAGTAGTTTACTAGTAAATGATCACTTACATTTCCACATGTAAGCAATAACAAAGATAATTTTAAAATAAGCTTTTTAGTTTGAGAAGTCAAATTTGAAGAGCAATTGCAATTATTTTAAGTATTGTAGCAAATATTTAAAATAACAATGTCAAATGTCATACTGTAACTTTTCAAAGAACAAAACATCATTAAAAGCATTGATTTCAAAAACATTTATTTTAACTAAAGTGATATTTTAAAATCTAAATTGAAAGAGTGTTTAGAAAAACTTTAGTACCTGTATATAGGACATACTCATTTATGGCAAGACTTTAAAGTACAATTATATACTGAGTACTGGTATTAATGTGCATAAAAAATCAGTGTGACAAAAAATAGAAGGTGGGACAAAGTAGGTTTTGAGTACACAAAACACTTTATTCTTGTATTATTATTTATTAATTTTTGTATTATTTCCATAAGAACAACTGTGAACCTACTTTTGCCCAACTCTGTACCATATTGCTAACTAGAGACCTGGTGCATGAAATTCCTACACAGGAGGTGGGGTCCCTCAGCCTGACCTGCACTCTCTTGCATTCTGGGACCCCTTGGGGGATGTCCAATTGCCGGATTAGGCCTGATCCCAAGGGATCAGGCTTAAAATGGCAGTCGGACATCCCTCTCACAATCCAGGACCACTGGCTCCTAACTGCTGGCTTGCCTGCCTGTCTGATCACCTCTAACCACTCTACCTGCCTGCCTGATTGACTCTAACTGCTTACCTGCCTGCCTGATTGCCCCTAAACACTCTGCTGGCCTACCTGATCACTCTATCCACTCTGCCTGCCTGCCTGAAAAACTCTAACCATTTGCCTGCCTTCCTGAACACTTCTAATCACTTGTCTGCCTGCCTTATCTCCCCTAATTGCTTGCCTGCCTGCCTGATTGCCCCTAACCACCTTTGCCTAGGCCCCTGCCACTGTGGCTTCATCCAAAAGGAAGTTCAGAATGATGACCAGAATGTCATTTGGCTGGTCTAATTAGCATATTACACTTTTATTATTATAGATAATATTACAGTGCTAAACAGTAGATGTTACACATCTATAATCAGAATTAATAATTGTCTAAATACTAGGAAAAAATTGGTCTTGTATTATTTGCACAGTGCCCTCATTTGTTTAATTCCTATTAGTCACTATCAGATTAGTATAAAAGCTTGCAAGCATAATAAAATGACATGAAAAATAAAAATTTGATTAAAATATTTGGATTTTTAAACTAGTCAAGAGTGAGACCTTTTTTGAGTATTTTGGATATCATTTTACCAACAGAGTCTGTCTATAGACCTATGAGTGAGTTATTTAAACATTCTGGCTCTCATTTATTCAAATAAAAAATAAAACTTTTGTTTTCTAAATGCTAACTTCTCATTCCATGCATATATTATTTTTAAAATCTTTTAAAAAATGGCTGCAAGCCTATCTAAAACTAATATTGTTATCAAATACATGCAAATAATTTAAAATAAATTATTCTAATGAATGGAATTTATATTTTTTTAGATAGAAAGTGGTGCATGAGAAATTGCTGAAGATTGAGGGAAAGATCAGGAAATGCAGATGTCATAAATTTAGGAATGGAAAAAGGGGAGAGGACAACAAAACCATATAAATGTAGGTAGGTTCATTTGGAATCCAAGAACAAGGCTGTGTAAGGAAGAGACACAGGAAGTTGTATAAGATAAAAGAAACAAGATTTGTCAACCATTTAGATGTGTAGTATGAAACACAATATATTTTATACCTTTAATTTCTTTGATAACCATAGGCCATGTAAAACATATGGGCACTATGGTGTGACATCAAGAGTAACCACAAGAGATCAACCAAAGAACTTGTATGCATAGATGCATAACCCATGGACACAAACAATGTGGGGGGTGGGGAGTGTAGGGGCAGTGAAGACTGGGGCTGGTGGGCAGGGACAGGCTGGGAGATGACAATGGGGGAAAAAGAGGACATATGTAATACTTTCAACAATAAAGAATTTTTAAAAAAGAGTAACATAAATTTTAGTTGAAATTGGGAGTTTCATTTTTCCCCTAACATATGCAAGTCCATCTTATATGCTCATCACTGTGCTAGGTGCTGTGTGTACAGTGTCCTATCCCTCAGTTAGCCTCACAGAACTTGTCCTTAAAATTTCTAAGAGGAGGCAGCCAATCATTGAGTTAGATAAATATAATTAAAAATTATGAAAAGTTTGTAAAGGACAGTAGCTTCAGCATGAGTGATCAAGAGAATAGCTTTTCTCAAGTAGTAACATCTAAACTGAGACTTGAAATGGATTTTTTAATTTACGGTATCCACTGGGTGGGTATTACAGGATATTGAACTAGAGAAAGTGTGAGGGCTACGTAATTACTTTAGTAAAATCCTATATAATAAAAGGCCAATATGCAAATAAACCAAACAGAGGAACAATTGGTCGCTATGATGCACACTGACCACCAAGGTGCAGACACCCAATGTAGGAGCTATCCCTGCTGGTCAGTGCACTCCCACAGTGGGAGCACCACTCAGCCAGAAGCCAGGGTCATGACTGGAGAGCACAATTTTGGTGGCGGGAGCCTCTCCTGGCTCTACATCAGTGCTAAGGATGTCCTACTGACGGCTTAAGGCCACAGCTGTCCTGAGCCATCAGTTGGACATCCCCCAAGGGCTCCCAGACTTCAAGAGGATACAGACCAGTCTCAGGCACAAATTTCATGCACCAGGCCTCTAGAACTTGTATATAAAATGACAAACTAGAGTTCTACTCATTTTCCTTTAAATATTATTTTTAATAGTGTGGAGGATAAAAATGAGTTTATTGATTTAAATAAGAATTTTAGAACTATGCTTCTTAAGTGAGAATTTATTTTAGCATGTGTGAACCAATCACTTGGACAGTATTATATTGTATTCTATTAAAATCTTATTACTGCATACCTTAATAAACATTTAAAATAATAAATACACAATTTTCTGAAACTTCTAATCAATAGTTCTTTATCTTCTTTAAAAAAGTACTTTTATTGATTTCAGAGAGGAAGGGAAAAGGAGAAGGAGCTATTAAATTTCTTATTTCTGTTCTTAAGGGAAAGCTTTCAGTTTTTGCCTATCGAATATTATATTGGCTATAGATTTGTCATATATGCCTTTATTATGTTGCGTTATGATCCCTTTATTCTCACTTTACTGAGGGTTTTTATCAAAAAAGGGTGCTGGATTTTATTGAATGTTTTTGTATCTATTGACATAACATGTGTTTTTAAAAAAATACATTTTAAAAATATATTTTTATTCATTTCAGAGAGGGAGGGAGAAGGTGAGAGAGATAGAAACATCATGATTGGCACATACTTCATGCCCCATCCTGAGAATCACCAGGCATGTGCCCTTGACCAAAATTGAACCTGGGACCCTTCAGTGTACAAGCTGATGGTCTATCCACTGAGCCAAACCAGATAGTCTTGATCATGTGGTTTTCATCTTTTAGTTTGTTTATGTGATGTATCACATTTACCAATCTACGAATATTGTACTGGCCTTGCATCCCCTGGAATAAATCCCATTTGATCACAGTGTATGATCTTTTAAATATATTGCTAGATCCAATTTGCTAATATTATTTTGAGGATTTTAACATATGTGTTCATCAGAGATATTGGCCTGTAATTTTCTTTGTAGTATCTTTATCTGATTTTGGAATTAGGATAATACTGGCTTTGAAAAAAGAGCTTGAAAGTGTTCCTTCCTCTTGGAATTTTTGGAATAGTGTGAGGATAGATTTTAGTTATTCTTTGAATGTTTGGTAAAGCCATCCAAGCCAAGGCTTTGTTTGCTGAGAGTTTTTTAATTACTGCTTCAATTTCATCTGTTGTTATTAGCCTGCTCAGATTTTATGATTCTTTCTGATTGAGTTTTGGAAGATTGTATGTTTCTAGGAATTTGTCCATTTCACCTAGGTTGTCCAGGCATATAGTTCTTCATAATATTTACTTACAATCCTTTGTATTTCTGTGGTGTCCATTGTTATTAGCCTCTTTCATTTATGATTTTATTTATTTGGGTCCTTTATCTTTGTTTCTTTTTGTATCTATCTAGAGATTCATAAATCTTGTTTATCTTTTCAAAGAACCAGCTCTTGGATTTATTGATATTTTTAATCTGTAATTTATTTCTGCTCTGATCTTTATTAGTTCTTTCCTTCTACTTCCTCTGGGCTTTTCTTCTATTTCTCTTTCTAATTAATTTAGTCATAGGCTTGGAGAGTTTATTGGTCCCTTTTTTTGTTTCTTGGTAGGCCTGTAGTGCTAACACCTTTCTTCTTAGGATTGCTTTCACCATGTTCTATAGGTTTTGGTGGTTCTATGTTAATTTCCATTTATTTCCAGGAAGAAGTTAATTTCTTGCTTGATCTCATTGTTAACTCATTCATTGTTTAATAACATGCTATTTAGCCTCCAAGTATTTGAGTATTTTTATTGTAGTTGATTTCTAACTTCATGCCATCATGATCCATTAAGATACTTAGTTGAATGTCTAGAGACTTGTTTTGTGCTGTGACATGTGGTGTATTTTTGAAAATGTTCCATGTGCACTTGAGAAGAAGTATATTCTGGGGTGAAATGTTTCATAACTATTGGTTGGATACACTTGATCTAGTGTGTAATTTAATACCTCTGTTTTCTTGCTAAATTTTTTATCTGGAAGATCTATCCAGTAATGTCAGTGGGCTATTAAAGTTCCCTACTATGACTGTATTATTGTCAATCTCTTCCTTACAATCCATGAAGAGCTTTTTCTATTTTAGTGGGAAGGTATTAGATCAACCAAAGGAATTGTATACATGCATTAAACATAACCAATGGACACAGACATTGGGGTGGGGAGTGAGGACATGTGCCAGTGGATGGGGGAGGTTGGAGAAAAAAGGAGACATATGTACTACTATTTGTAAAACTTTAAACAATAAAAAAGAACTTTTTATATGCACTTGGGTACTCCTACATTGGGTGTATATATGTTTACAAGGGTTATATTTTCTTGTGTTAATTTCTCTGCTCAGTGTATGTACAGGTTATGTATGGCTCTTATGGCTCATGTTTAATACTAAGTGGTGTTCATATGTGTGGTATAATAACTGAAAACTATTCTGCACTTTATTGTGTGTGTGATAGGCCTAGAAACATAGAGTTAGAAATAAAATTTGTCAGACAAAATTCTGAGTTTTATTTCACAGAGATTGATCTCAAGGTTACATAAAGTAATTCAAAAGATGATTGAAACTTGTTTAATGTTGAATCAAGCAAATATTTTCTTAAGTATTAGCCTAAAAAGTTTGAGGTTCCAAACTGACTTTCTAGGAGCACTCCAAGTTGTATCTTATACAACAAAATATTGGATACTTGTATGAATGTATTTATAGGAAGTTATCTACTTTAGCTTATAGTAAATTATCAAAACAGGCTAAAGAGAGTTTTTATAATGTCTTTCATTTTCATTATTTCTGCATTTTTAATTATGGAATGTCAAATGGAAGTAAGTTTGACACTATTAGGAAGCAGAAGAGAAAACAGAAATATTTGTTCTCTGGAAAATTATTAGTGGATAGCAGGAGAAGATTTTTTATAGCTGAATGAAAAATAGATTGAAATAATTGAGATTACTATTATACTGACTATCAAATGCCATGCATTAAGTTAGCAATTTAAACAAAAGTAAAAGTAATAACTGAATATAGATGACTGATGGTAGTAAATATAGAATGTATATTTTTTGTTTATTGAGTATAATGTATATAAGTAAAATCGATTATGTTTAGGAAAGCAATTCTATACATTTCAACAAACATACATCACGTAACTATTGACACAACAAAATAGCAAATATTTTCTGCCAGAAGCCAATTCCAGCATGTCAGCAGGGCTGAATCATCTGGAAATGGCTGAGGGCATTTCCCCAAACCTAAAAAGAATGCATAAATGATTGCTTGCGGCCAGAAAGCTGAGGGCATCTTAATCTATATGTTATTGCCTCATATTGGCCAAACACCTGAAGAGCTGTAGGCAATTCCTCCAATCTGACAATGGATTTAGATACTAAACCCTGGCCTTTGATGTGTATATCTACCTTGTTTTAGGACAATTTGTGTTAATAAAAAGCAAGGGGTCCCGAAACAAGGGAGAACTTGGTTTCTTTAGCCAAGCACCTCTGGCCTTTCAAATGCCTTCCAAAATTATGTTTTGTCTCTGGACTCTTGATTAATTTACACACAGCACTTTCTTCAGATTCCTAAACTTTTCTAGATGCTGAATTAAGACCACAGGCAATTTTTATCATCTTCCTACTTCTCCATTCTTCTATGTCATCAATCCCCTCCCCTCCCTTGATCTTGGCAACATTAATCTGATTTCTATTTCTATAATATAGGATGGTATTCCATTGTCTATACCACAATTTGCTTATCTATTCACCAATTAAGGGATATTTGGGTTGTTTCCAAATTTTGGACATCATAAGCAAAGCTTCTGTAAACTTTGTGAACTGGTTTCTGTTTTGATATGTCTTATTTCTCTTGAGTAAACTACTACATGTAGGATTGCCACATTATATAGAAGTGTGTTTAATTTTATAAGAAATTGCCAAATCATTTTCTATGGTGGCTGTACCATTTTTAATTTTCACCAGCAATATATTAGATTTACAGTTGCTGTACACAGAATGAGCTTTTATTAATTTTAAATAAGAATTTCTTTCATTTGAGTCTTTCTGAGATGTATTACATTAAACATTGACATGGTATGCTGAAATTTTGTACTCTTTTTCAAATACATGTTGACTAACATAGTTAACAAGTTGAAGTAATTCTATTTTTCTTTCTTATGAATTAATAGAGCCTATAAAACACATACACACACACACATACATACACATACACATATATAAATATCCCACATACATGCAGATAGAAAATTGTAGTTTGATAAAAATTATGACTAAATTTTGTTAAATGTATTATGGCAATAGTTTCTATATTATTTAAAAATTTTAGGCAATAATTCAGAGTTTCCTTAAAGAATTATTTTAGGTAAGTCTCTACAGCCTTATTAATATTTGAGCCTTTAGTTATATTAGACCTAAAAGTTTTAATGTAGTTGACAAGGCCATTTCATCTTTATTTTTTTATTTTTCATTTTTATTCATTTTTTTATACATATCTCCCCATTGCCCGCCCTCCCTCCCAGGCATACCCCAACCCCCCAGTGTCTATGTTCATTGGTTATGCTTATATGCATGCATACAAGACCTTTGATTGATCTCTTATCTACCTCACCTAACTTTAATCTTCCTGCTGTAATTTCAGTCTGTTTGAAACTTTACTGTCTCTGTATCTATCCTTTTGTTCATCAGTTTATAATGTCCTTTATTATCCCCCAATGACTGCGATCATGTGATGCTTCTCCTTCATTGACTGGCTTATTTTGATAAGCATAAGGCTCTCCAGTTCCAACCAGGTTGCTGCAAATGGTAAGAATTCCTTCTTTTTAATGGCAGCATAGAATTCCATTGTGTAGATGTACCACAGTTTTCTGATCCACTCATCTGCTGACGGGCACCTAGGCTGTTTCCAAATTGTGGCTATTGTAAATTGTGCTGCTATGAACATAGGGGTGCATAAATCCTTTCTGATTGGTGTTTGAAATTTCTTAGAATAAATTCCTAAGAATGGGATTACAGGGTCAAATGGGAGATCCATTTTTAGTTTTTTGAGGAAACTCCATACTGTTCTCCACAGTGGCTGCACCAGTCTGCATTCCCACCAACAGTGCACAAGGGTCCCTTTTTCTCCGCATCCTCGCCAACACTTGTCGTTTGTTGATTTGTTGATGATTGCCATTCTGACAGGTGTAAGATGGTATCGCATTGTCGTTTTGATTTGCATCTTTCGGATAATTAATGACTTTGAACATGTTTTCATGTGTCTCTTGGCTTTCCTTCTGTCCTCTTTTGAAAAGGTTCTATTTAGGTCCGTTGCCCATTTTTTTATTGGATCCTTCATCTTCCTTTTATTAAGTTGTATAAGTTGGTTGTAGATTTTGGAGATTAAACCTTTATCAGTGATAGCATTTGCAAATATGTTCTCCCATGCATTGATCTTTCTTGTTGTTTTGTTGATGGTTTATTTTGCTGTGCAAAAGCTTTTTATTTTGATGTAGTCCCATTTGTTTATTTTTTCTTTAGCTTCCATTGCCTTTGGAGCAGTATCAGTGAAGAAGTTCTTTCGGCATATATCTGAGATTGTGCTGCCTGTGGATTCCTCTAGTATTTTTATGGTTTCCCTTCTAATGTTTAAGTCCTGTATCCATTTTGAGTTTATATTTGTATTTGGTGTAAGTTGGTGGTCCAGTTTCAATTTTTTGCATGTATCTGTCCAATTTTCCCAACACCATTTATTGAAGAAGCTATCTTGACTCCATTGAATGTTCATGCCTCCTTTGTCAAATATTAGTTGAGCATAGTGGTTTGGGTGGATATCTGGGTTCTCTATTCTATTCCATTGATCTATATGTCTGTTCTTGTGCCAGTACCAGGCTGTTTTGAGAACAGTTGCTTTGTAGTATAGCTTGAAGTCTGGTATTGAGATCCCACCTACTTTATTCTTCTTTCTCAGAATTCCTATAGCTATCCATGGTCTTTTTTTGTTCCAGATGAATCTATGAAGAATTCTTTGTAGGTCTGTGAAATATGTCGTTAGTATTTTAATGGGTAGTGCGTTGAATCTGTAGATTGCTTTGGGTAGTATGGACATTTTAATGATGTTGATTCCCAATCCATGAGCATGGTATGCTCTTCCATCTGTTAACATCTTCCTCTATCTCTTTTTTCAGTGTCCTGTAGTTTTCTGCATAAAGGTCTTTTACCTCTTTAGTTAGGTTTATTCCTAGGTATCTTAATTTTTTTGGTGCGATGGTAAATGGGATTGCTTTTTTAGTTTCTCTTTCTATAATTTCACTGTTAGTGTATAGAAATGCCACAGACTTCTTAGCATTAATTTTGTATCCTGCTACATTGCCAAATTCATTAATTAAGTCAATTAGTTTTGAAATGGAGTCCTTTGGGTTTTTTATGTACAATATCATGTCATCTGCAAATAAGGACAGCTTTACTTCTTCTTTTCCAATTTGGATGCCTTTTATTTCTTCTTGTTGTCTAATTGCAGTGGCTAATACTTCCAGTACTATGTCGAACAGGAGAGGTGAGAGTGGGCATCCCTGTCTTGTTCCTGTTCTTAGGGGAAATGGTTTTAGTTTTTGCCCATTGAGTATGATGTTAGCTGTGGGTTTATCATATATGGCTTTTATGATGTTGACTTATGATCCTTCTATTCCCACTTTGCTGAGAGTTTTTATCAAGAAAGGATGTTGGATTTTGTCAAATGCTTTTTCTGCATCAATTGATATGACTATGTGATTTTTATCTCTCAATTTGTTTATGTGATGTATCACATTTATTGATTTGCGGATATTGAACCATCCCTGCATTCCTGGGATGAATCCTGCTTGGTCATGGTGTATGATCTTTCTGATGTACTGCTGGATCCGGTTTGCTAGAATTTTGTTGAGGATTTTAGCATCTATGTTCATGAGAGATATTGGCCTATAATTCTCTTTCATTGTGTTGTCTTTATCTGGTTTTGGTATTAGCATGATTCTGGCTTCATGGAAAGTATTTGGTAGTATTCCTTCTTCTTGAATGTTTTTGAATAGTCTGAGGAGGATAGGTTTTAATTCTTCCTTGAATGTTTGGTAAAACTCTCCTGTGTAGCCATCTGGACCTGGGCTTTTATTTGCTGGAAGCTTTTTGATTACTGCTTCAATTTTTTCCATAGTTATTGGACTATTGAGATGTTTGGCTTCCTCCTCATTGAGTTTTGGGAGGTTATATTTTTCTAGGAAAATATCCATTTCTTGCAGGTTGTCCAATTTGTTGGAATAGAGTTGTTCATAGTATTTTTTAACAATCCTTTGTATTTCCACAGGGTCTGTTGTTATTTCTCCTCTTTCATTTCTGATTTTGTTTATTTGGGTCTTCTCTCTTTGCTTCTTGGTGAGCTGGCTAGGGGTCCATCAATCTTGTTTATCCTTTCAAAGAACCAGCTCTTTGTTTTGTTGATCTTTTGAATTGTTTCTTTGGTCTCCAAGTTGTTTATCTCCGCTCTGATCTTCACTATTTCCTTTCTTCTGAGTACACTGGGCTTTTCTTGTTGCTCACGTTCTAGCTCTTTGAGTTGTAGGTTTAGGTGATTTATTACCATTGTTTCCTGTTTTTTGCAGTAGGCTTGTAGGGCTATGAACTTCCCTCTCAAGACTGCTTTCACTGTGTCCCATAAATTTTGTATTGTTGTGTTGTCATTGTCATTTGTTGCCATGATGTTTTTTATTTCTTCCTTGATCTCTCTGGTTACCCAGTCATTGTTAAAAAGCATGCTGTTTAGTCTCCATGTGTTTGATTTCTTTCTATTGTTTTTATTATAGTTGATTTCCAGTTTTATGCCACTGTGGTCTGAGAAAATGCTTTATATGATTTCTATCTTCTTGAATTTGAAGAGACTTTTCTTATGACCCAAATATGACCTATCTTTGAAAATGACCCATGTGCACTGGAGAAGAATGTATATTCTGTGGCTTTGGGGTGAAATGTTCTGAAGATGTCAATTAATTCCATCTGGTCTAGTGAGTCATTTAGGACTGATGTTTCTTTTCTGATTTTTTGTTTAGAGGATTTGTCCAATGGTGACAGTGGGGTATTAAAGTCTCCTACTATGATTGTATTGCTGTCAATCTCTCCCTTAATATCCTCCAAGAGTTTTTTTATGTATTTAGGTGCTCCTATATTGGTTCCATATATGTTTACCAGAGTTATTTCTTCTTGTTGAATTGTTCCTTTTAGTATTATGAAGTGGCCTTCTTTATCTCTTGTTATGTCCTTCACTTTGAGATCTAATTTGTCAGATATAAGTATTGCAACCCCAGCTTTTTTTTCATTTCCATTTGCCTGAAGTACCATGTTCCATCCCTTCACCCTCAATCTGTGTTCGTCTCTTTTCCTAAGGTGGGTTTCTTGCAGACAGCAAATATATGGATCATGTTTTCTTATCCAATCGGTTACCCTATGTCTTTTGATTGGAGCATTTAAACCGTTTACATTTAAAGTTATTATTGATAAGTACTTATCTGTTGCCATTTTTAGTCCTTACCACCGAGTTCCTTCTTCGCTTCCTCTTTCTTTTTATTACAGCAGACCTTTTAACATTTCTTGCATTGCTGGTTTGGTGGTAATATATTCCCTTAGTCCTTTTTTGTCTGTGAAGCTTTTGATTTCTCCTTCAATTTTGATTGAGAGTCTTGCACGGTACAGTATTCTTGAATTCAGACCCTTCCTTTGCATGACTTTGTATATTTCATTCCATTCTCTTCTGGCCTGACGAGTTTCTGTTGAGAAGTCAGTAGCTAGTCTTACGGGGGTTCCTTTGTAGGTAACTTTCTGTTTCTCTCTGGCTGCTTTTAAAATTCTTACTTTGTCGTTGGTGTTTGCCAATTTAATTATAATGTGCCTCGGTGTCGGTTTGTTGGGGTTCATTTTGCTTGGGACTCTGTGAGTTTCTTGGATTTGTGTGGGTTTTTTCTTTTCTATATTGGGGAAATTTTCTGTCATTATTTCTTCAAACACGTTCTCTAATCCTTGTTCAGTTTCCACTCTTTCTGGAACCCCAATTATGCGGATGTTATTTTGTTTCATGTTATCCCAAAGTTCCCTTAGACTCTCCTCTTGCTTTTTAACTTTTTTTTCTAGAAGCTGCTGTACTTGGGTATTTTTTCCTACTGTGTCTTCTAGCTCACTGATGTGGTCCTCTGCTTCTTCTAGTCTACTTTTGATTCTTTCTATTGAGTTCTTTATAGCAGTGATGTCATTATTCATTTCCTCTTGTTTATTCTGCACCTCCTCTAGTTTCTTCTGCATTTCTTTTTCATGCTTCTTCACCTCCTCTAGTTTCTTCTGCATTTCTTCTTGCTGCTTCGTCATCTCCTCTTGCGTCTTCTTCATTTCCTCTTGGCTGTTACTCATATTGTCAAATTTGTCTTCCATTGTTTTCAACCACATTATGATAAATTCTCTGAACTCTTTCTCTGGTAGGCTTATTTGTGGTTCTATTTCGTTTACTTCCTTTTCTGGTGAAACCTGCCTTTCTGTCTTTTGTGGGATGTTTCTTTTTCTGCCCATGGTCTTTCTTCTCTGGGTGTCTGGTTATGTAGTGCTCTCTCCTACGTTGATTGAAAGGCACAAACTACAAATGACCAGGTACAGCACACAAGGCACTTTCCGTGTGCTCTGTGGATCTCTGGTTCCGCCGCGTGTCTGCGCCTATTGGAGAGCGGATTTCTGTGTCCCCGGGTTCCTGGCTGCTCGATGGGTGCCCAGCATAAGGCTTCAGACCACCGCAGACATCCACCTCCCACTGCAAGATGGCTCGGGCTCTGCGTTCGCGCTGGTGGCTCCGGCGGACAAAAACCCCATGGCAGCGGGGCTGCCTGGCCGGGAGAGCCCCTTCCAGCCTTCCCCTGGAGGACAACTGACTCCTAGCTTGCCAACGAACACTCCCAATGCAACTCTCAGCCGCTCTCTCTCCCTCTGCCCAGCGACAAAGCTCCAGACGCCTCCGTCTACTCCGCTGCCATTTTCTCCTCCCTGTATTTTTTGGCCATTTCATCTTTATTTGAGCATGCAGCAGCCCATTAAAAGAAACAGCTTAGAAGAGCTACGTTCCTTTATAAAGTTTCCAAGCTAACAATAGTTCTAATGCAAGTAGAATTGACCTTTACACATAATGCAGGTCATTTAGACCAAACTGGAATTTTTCTTTAAGCATTTGTTAAGATACTAGTGAAATTTAGGAGTAAAATTTGGCTTCCCTAATTTTCAGAATGGCAATGCTATCCTACAACAATGTTTATAATTGAATATCCTTCTATTTATTCTGGGAAAACCACCAGAAATAAAAGTAAATTTTACAGAATAGAAACACTTGGTTTTGCTCTCTGTGATTATTTTCTTAGGACTAGTTTCTTAGGATACTTTGCAATGCCTTTTTGCAAAACTAAATTAAATATAGGAGAAAAATAGAATTGAACCTTCAGAACTTTTTATAAAGATGTGATTTGTTATCAAGTAAGCTTTTAATATTCAAAAATAGCTGCAATAATATATACAAATTGACATTTTTGATATCTCATCTTGAAACAGTTGTTCACTATTTCTTAAGAATGTTAACCTTTAGAGGAGTAGGAAGTTGAAGATATTTTGGTGAACATTCTGATTAAACTGTGCCTTACAGCAAGACCCAACTGTCCTTTGCCTCGGACTATTTCAGTGTCTTTTCATTGGCACTGGATGCTAACAAAAGCAATACTTGCCATTTAATATGAAATAAATTTGAATGCAAATAAGCCTATGTAGACAGAAATGATGCTTATCGGGTGTGGCCCACAAATGAGAAAATTTGTAATTTTTACAAATGAGCAGTATTTTAATGAAAGTAATACTTTGGAACAGTTGATTCCACACATTTGAATAGAACTAAATATGTGTATATATCCTAAAATAATCTTACAGATATTTATGTGCACAAGTATGCTTTTCATAGACTTTGGAAAAATTTACAAACAAGAAAAACAAACAAAAACTCATAGACACAGATGACAGTATGGTGGTTACCAGAGGGAAGGGGTATGAGGTAGTAGTAGTAAAGAGGGTCAAATATATGGAGATAGAAGAAGGTATAACTTTGGGTGATAAACACACACTGCAATATACAAATGATCTGTCATAGAATTGTACACTTGAAATCTATTTAATTTTATTAACCAATATCACCCCAATAAATATTAATTAAAATCAATTTTGGAATTCTGATATCAATTTTCTATCTCTTCTCATGAATTAACTAAGGCAATTATGAGCAGGACAGCCAAATCAATAGTGTTTATTTTTATATAACTTAGTTTTTATTTTTGGTTCCACCTCTGAAGCCTTCTGTTAGCATATTATATATGGTACTGCAGTGAGATAGATACAGAATGATCCAAGAAATGTATTAGTAATTAATTGGTCTTTTCTTATAACTTTTTCTTCTTCTTTACCTAACTACAATCTTATTTTCTATAAAACAAAATATATTTTAACAGTATGTACTGCCCAATTCTTTTTGTTTATTAGAATAGTTGTATGATTTTGTACAAAGCATTTTTCTCTGCCTATACTTTTTCTTTTAAATCCTGCTGCTGGTAAAAAGAAGAGTGCATTTTATATTTGTCTGATCCTTTGTAAAGCAGTGGGGCACTTCCTGCATACCACTGTTAAATGTTCCTTTAACAGTATTATGTGGTCTATATTTACCCATTTGTAGATGCATCAACATTTCCCACATTAAGTCCCTTAGCAACAAATCAGGGAGGAAATCTGGTAGTTCTCAAGAAAAACTGGGAAGTTGGAAGAAGATGTCAAAAGATTTGAGGTCATTAATTTGACCTTTTAAAACTTTAACTAAAACATCAATAAACAATATATGAGATAAGTTTTGATGGAGGATATAATTTAAAAAATGAAATAAAATTTATACTCCCACATATATCATTTGTGAGGAAAAATGAAATAGAAGCATATATTCATCTAATAGTAGAAAAAGAGAACATGTTTTTAAAGTTTGAGTTTGCTTGAAGTTCATTATTAAATTATAGCAGGATTCCTAGTAAATATTCAACATATTTTCATAAGTATTAAAATAATTCATCATAATTAATTCTATTATAGTAAATCTCAGCCCTAATCACAATCTGCCATACACTACAGTGGTTTGTCAGTATTTCATATTTTACTAGAATTTTGGTGGAATTGCAGCTCCTGTGAAAGCACAGATGTCATCTGAGTTCACTGTGATTAATGTGGTTCAGAACGAGATCTAATAACGATTAACCAGTTTCATAAAGTGTTACAAAATAAGGTTGTTGTGAGAAAAAATTTAAAGCTCTTCAATATGTATGTTCTAGCAACAACCTCTGGCATCAAATTGGATTTCTCAAAAGATGAAGAAGTCTAACCTTAAAAACATCTGAACTGTTAGGGCAATGGTGGGAAAAAGGGACAATAATTTGCCTTCAAATACTTAAAAGATCAAAGGAAAACAGGACAAGTCTAGAAATAGTGGTAGGAAGTTATAGGGAAGTAAACGTCAATCTGATATGGGCTTCTTGGCTTCCACAGGCTCTGGGCAGTGAAGAGCTTCTCGTGACTAGGATTATTCAGGTAGAGGCAAGATGCCTACTTATGAACACTACTGTAAAATATTTTTTAATGGTTCAGAAGAGAGTTTTCTTCATGTAAATTCTGAATTCTTTTTCAGTTATTGGATTTCATGAATTACTTTCCTTTAGAATGACAAGAAATTTATTCTATTTTTCTTAGATTTTGGTGGAAGCTTCAGTGGGAGATGGCTTCACTGGAGACATTGCAATTGATGATTTGTCTTTTATGGACTGTATCCTCTATACTGGTAAGAAAAAAAATTTCAATATATGACTATTTGCAAACCTACTTACTGAAAAACCCACCAAGGAAATCAGCATTTCATTTCAACAAATATTCCAAAATACCCTCAATTGTATACTCTCAAGTATATTAACCCTGGAAGAGATTATTGTAAATCTTTGCTAGTAATTACCCTTAAAATCTTTGTGAAAATGGTAAAAAGGGTTGGATCAGTTGTGTTTGTGTTTGATCACATGAAAAATACTAGAAAATCAAGTCTGAAGTTAATCTGTAATTTCATTATATTGAGGGGTTTAATAACCAAATTATTTGCTTTGTATTTACAATGTTTTGGAGATTTTATTAACCTCTCAGTTACCTTCAGAGATGTTTTATTCACATGCTACCCCTTATATTTTCCTAAGGATTGATTCAATAATTTTCTCTCCGTGTTATAGATTTTTTATTAATGAACTCATACATGTTTCCCATATATGAGTAGTAGTTTGTCTGGAAAATAGTACAAAAATTAATAAATAATAATACAAGAATAAACTCTATGTTTCATATATTCACAACTGTAAACCTATTTTGTCCCACCCTGTATTTCTCTATTCTCAACATTTTCCTTGAACTGTAGACTTATATACTAACCATCTACTCAACATTTCAATTTAGATTTCTTACAGGAATCTCAAAGATAACTAGGGAAACACCTAAAACAAACATATCCCAGTGGAAACTCATTCTAGTCTGTGCTTATTGATCCAGTCGGAATAGAAATCAAGCTCTTGGAGAATGATTCTGACAGTGAGGCTGGAGGCTCTTAAAATCTGTGAAGGGGAGAGAATAGTCTTTTTTTTATGATCAGAGGCTGGGTATTTAAAAAACAATAGCAAAAATCCATGTAGAAAGCATTACCATGTGCTGAAGCTCAGCAGCAGCCCTGCTCTGTCACCATAGCATTATTGGGGAGGAGAGCACCAGCACCATCCCAAACATAATCAGAGGGCTGGGCTCTAATTATTTGCCTTGTAGCAAGGGGACACAGCTTTGATCCTTCTGGCAGGGTTATTTACCATAACCACTCTGTGCAGTGGTTCCAACAGACTTGGCAGAAAATCAAATCCCTCTCTGGAAGGCCAGAGAGAAGATAATTCTCGATGTCTAAAAGTAAATTCTTGATTACCACTTGCCCCTCAATTTTGACCTTCCTATATGCCTCCGTAGCTCAATAAATACCTTTATTTCTAGTTGTGTATTTCTCATTAACAAATCTGGTCAGCCACTAGCTTCAGATATATCCAGGGTTCACTACTTCTCATGGCTCTCACTGTTCTTCCCTTGATTCAAGCTACCATTGTCTCTGACTGGATTATCGCAATTGCTTTTAAGTGATCTGCCTGCTTTTACCCTTAAACCTTATAAACTATCCTCAAAACAGCGTCCAAAATGACTTTTTAAAATTTAGATAATGTCATGTTTTCCTAGGACCATCCTATCTCATTTAGAAGTAAAAACAAACAAACAAACAAAAAAACCAAACCAAAACAAACAAAAAAACAAAAAAAGCCGACTTCTTCCAGGCTTCCAAGGAGTAAATGACTGGCTCCCTTATTTCTCTCTGATTTCACCTTTCACTAGAATGCCTCTAACCGACTTCTCTCAGCAAGAAGCCTCTTAACTAGTCCTTGCCTACCCCAACCCTTTTACACGTGCTTTTCCCTCTTGCCTCAGATATCCACTGGACTCCTTTCTTCTTTTTAATCTCTGCTCAAAGGTGTCTCCTTTGGTAAAGCTGTCTCTGAACACTACACAATCACAGACACACACAGAGATCTCTTCCATATCTGATATTTTCTATCTCCTTTCCCTGTTATTTTTTTATAACATCTCTTCCTCTTATAGTTAAATTTATACTTTCCCCCACAACCTAAAAAAGAAAAGAACACAATTTCAATTTTACAGATGTGCAAAATTAAACTTAAGGAACACAAATGACTTGGAGGAGAATTTACAATTGAGGGCAGGAATGAAATTTTCACCTTAGCTTGCTTGATCTCCATGGCCAGAGATTTCCCAAATCTCCTCTCACTCTGAGATTAGGAAGAAACCCTGTGGCCCAGGCAGCAGACAACAACAAAGAATAAGAACAAACATCAGTCATCATTGACACTGTTGTAGTTCCCATTACCCTGTTAAATGCATTCTGTGGTTGATGGTTCCAAGGTGGAGCGAGAAGAGCTGCCAGAAACAAAGGCAGAGATGTGAAATATCAGTTACGGACTATTAGTCTTGATATTCTGCTTCAATTTTCAGAAGAAAAATGTGGAATTCTAAAAAATGTCTGAACCATGTGGTTTTAATGTTGGCTCTCTAACAAAAGCAACTTTGGGTTGAAACCACAAAGCCTGTTATAACCATAGCTTTTATAAAGGAATTTGATGTAATCTTGCCATAAAAATTAGGCTCTTAATACAAATGTTATTCTTGATGAACTATTTTATTTGTGATATCATGTTTGCTGAGGTGGGTTCAGTAAATATAGGTTTACTAGTATTTACAAACACTGATTTGCTTTATGTGTAAACTGAGTATCTACAACGTTTTTCAATAAAACAAATAAAAACTGAAAAGCATACACACAAACACAAAATATTGACCTAATCTTTAAAGAATAGATTTGTACATTACCTATAACTTTTATTTTACACTAAAGGTGATTAAAAAGAAGATTATTTTATTTTTACTTATTTCCTCAAAATCAACCTCTTTCTTTCCATGCCATCCTTCTTTCTTTTAACGATATCAATATTCTCTAGCAACCAAGGACTGGAATTCCACTGTATCCTTTGACTTTCTTCTTAAACTGGCCCCCTTGCAAACTTAGCTGACTGTAACTCCAAAATATTTCTCACATCTGTTCTGTTTTTCCATTACCTCTGCTATGACCCTGATTCAAAATTATTGACTCTAATAGTAAACTTTTTCACTGAAAACTTTTATTAATTTTTTCCCTACAGTGTCTATGTCATAAATTTAGTTTCTTGTCACTTACTTCATCCTTGAGCATCATTTGTTCTCCAATATCAACTCTTTCTTATTTTCTGACTTCTGGCTGTTTCTAACTTAATTTTCAAATCCATTCCCAATTGTGGTTTATACTTCTTTTGTTTCAATATTTTGATGATATAGATTCTTATTCAAAAATTAGTCCAGGAGGATACTAGATAAAATAATATTGAGGCAAGATTAATTACATTTCTAGGGAAAGTAGGCAAACTTAATCATATAATAGAATCCTGTTATTCTTTGCATCAGGTATGATGATGTTGGCCATTCCCAGAATGGATAATGATGGGGAATAATGGCAAAATTCAATAGCTTTGCCCTCACCTTGAATTTGACCTTCAGAGTACATTATTAAGCAAGAATTGTTGCCAGACATTTACATTTAAAAAATCAGTAACCCAAAGGAAGTATCTGTTTCACATTATTTTTTTTCTGACACAAGAAAACCAAAAAGTATGTTCCCTTCAACATAACATATACAACAGTTTACTTCCAAATATTAAGGATTATTGGTGAGGTAGCTGGGTTATTTCAAAAAATAAAATCATGACTATATGGTATCACAAAATACTGCTTATAGATAGAAAAAGTAATTAAGAAATTACTTATCCATTTTTCATTTAATTTAAAACTTCAGAATTCAATATGTATATTTGAATTTAGTTACTAGAAGTATTAATTAATAGAAAGAATTTCCCTATTCAAGATATCTAATGCTTTATTTTTCTCAGGAAAGTTGCTAGTAAGTCAGTGGCATATCTTCTAATTGATGGTGCCTTAAAATTGAGAAGGTATGGAAAAAATTTATAAGAGGCTTAACAACAATATTTTGTATGTCCTCTGCTTTCTCCTGAATGGCTTTTTGTATTGAACTGAGTGAGTTGATTGGAATTTTGGCATCCCTCTCCATTAGACTTAATTTCTCACCAATTTTATTTCTAAACTAGTGGCCCAATGCATGAAATTTGTTCTTGGCGGTGGGGATATCCCTCAGCCTGGCCTGCACCTTTTCCAATCTGGACCCCCATCGGGGGATGTCCGACCAGCAGTCCGTCATCCCTCTTCCAATCTGGGACCACTGGCTTCTAACTGCTCACCTGCCTGCCTGCCTAATTGCCCCTAACCACTATGCTTGCTGGCCTACTTGCCCCCAACTGCCCCCCTGCCAGCCTGCTCACCTCTAGCTGTGCCTCCTGCCAGCCTGCTCACCCCCAACCTACCCCCTGGCAAGTCTGCTTGCTCCCAACTGCCCCCTGCTGGCCAGATCACCCCCAAATGCCCCCTGCCAGCCTGATTAACCCCAATTGCCCCCCCAATAGCCTAGTAGCATGATTGCCCCAAACTGTCTCCCCGCTGGCCTGCTTACCCCCAACTGCCACCCCACTGGCCTGATCACTCTCAGCTTCCCCCCACTGCCAGTCTGCTTCTCCCCAACTTCACCCCTGCCTGCCTGCTCACCCCCAACTCCTCTCCCCGCCAACCTGATCACCCCCAACCCCCCCCGCCAGTTTGATCACCCTCAACTGCCCCCACTGCAGGCCTGCTTGCCCCCAAATGCCCCCCCAACAGCCTACTCACCCCCAATACCCCCCTGCTGACCTGATCACCCCCAACCGCCCTCCCCTCCTGGCCTGATTGCCCCTAATCACTTTTGCTTTGGCCCCACCACCATGGCTTTGTCTGGAAGGATGTCTGAAAGGTCTCTTGGTCTAATTAGCATATTACCCTTTTATAATATAAACTAGAGGCTTAGTGCATGAATTCTTGCACTGGTGGTTTCCAGCCGCCCACCCCGATGGGGGCCATTTGGGACAGACTGGCTGGGGTGGGAGGGCCAAAAATGGGCAGGGTCAGCTGGGGTGGGGGCTGCAGGTGGTTTTCTGGCCAGCCCCACCCCTTACTGGAGTGGGGGTGCCCGTTGGGGGCTGTGCTAGATAAGGAAAGGGAGTCACAGGCATTGCATTTGTTCTGCCTTTCGGTCTATTTGTATATTACCCTTTTGTTATATAGGATGCTCAATTTTCTCTTCTTTCTACAAAGAGCAGTTTGCTTTAGTGTGAAAAACATGTCAAAAAAATGTCTGAGTACTTCTGTCTTTATTTTTAAGATGTCACCTATAGCTTTTCATGTTATAATACTAAGTTCTTTGGTGTGTCTATTATATTTTTCTCAGAGCAATAAAATACTTGAAAGTACTTTATTTTGAGGTTCTATTTTGTTTTATATTTCTCAAAGAAATATTGACTTTGAAAAATTACAAATAATCAGAAATATTTACAGTTGAATAGAAGACTCCAAGACAAAAAAGTGAAAAAATTTGAGATTGAGTAATTGAAATCTTAAATATTTTGGTTTTAATAGCTTGGTGTAATCTCATAAAGTGAGTTATATGTACCAAGGAAAAAAATCTCCCAAAGCCAAAGATCCATCAAACTTAATGTTGTTATTGTTTGTAGGAAATAAAATGGATAAATAACTGATATAACCTAATTTGAAACCTTTAAAAGTATCATCTTTTAATTGAGGAAATTGCTAATTCCAAAAATTAAGAATGATGATAAAATATTTAGATTTTAGCTTGAAAATTATTCAACTTATACTTGAGCTTACTCATAGTTACTTTTATAGTAAAATGTCTGTAAAAATGGGAAATTGGGTTGAATGCTTGCATTAAAGCAAAAATATTTCAGCAAATGTTTTCAATATTTTCTGTATTGGAAACAGAAACAAAGGCACTACAAATGACTGAATTAAAATCATTACAAGTCACAGTCAGAGAATAGCTATGTTTTTGTAAAACATACTCTCCCCAAAAGTAGACTTAACACAGACACTTTAGTACAAGCATGCTGAATGTAGTTTTTTCTGCTTGTGGACAACTCTAAATTATTATATTAAATGCAATAGGAGAAATGTATGCTTTACCCTGGAGTTATACATATTTCAATTTTTTAAATTTTCTGCAGATTTATTATACTTAAATTTCAAGTAGGTTTAGATTTTTAAAGTACACATATTTCTTTACATCATAAGTCACAGGAAACATGTGCACTGTTACCTAGAGGTAGATAAAGAATAATTATACATATCAGTCAAGTCATTCAAGTCATTCACATAATTATGACATGTCTAAAGCTGTTATTAATTTATCAAGAACTAGGGATGTTCAAATATAAGTTTTATTGCTTAATTGCCTTTGTAGGAATGACTGTAATGAGGAAGTCTAAAATAAAGCAAGTTGGAGTATCTGTTCTATCAGAGAGATTTTATTGGTGTAGCATGAAGTATATCATATTTGTTATAAGGAAGTCACAGAGCAAGGAGTTAGAAAATTGACTCCATCTGTAGCCTGAGTCATTGACCTCAAATGCCAGGTGGTTAGATTTACCTGTAGATTGGAGAGGTAGAGGTAGATAATATCAACCAGATTAATCTCTGCTTCTTAGTGAGTGCAGACTTAGTCCTTTGCATTTTGTCTTTGCAATTTTGTTTCATCTACAAAGCTTTTAGTGTTTTTTGTTTGGAGAGTTAACTCTATCATTGCTACCAACTTTAGTCTTTCTTTGAAATTCTAGGCAAATAATTAATGATAATCTAATCAAAGGGTAATAAGCAAAATAACTGTCACTCCATCACAAAGATGGCAGTGTCCATAGCATCCCACGCCCTGGCCTCAGAAGGAGATAGGGCATCTGGGCAGGCAGCAATCCCCCAGTCCAGCAGACATAATGCAGGGCTGGAGGTGTGCTCCGGGCGGCCTCCATGTGGCTCGGAGAATGCCCACACCCCAGTGGAAACAACGCAGGGGGTCTCTGCACATGAACTACAGAGGAAACACCTTTTCTCACTGCTCATTGGCTAAGCTCCCAGTATACCACTCTCAGTGTTCTTGGTAACTTGGGTAATAAGAATCCAAGAAGGTGATCTAGGGTTTTCCACCTCACTTCTGGAGGAAAAAATGAAGGTCAGCTGCTGGAGGGCTAAGAAATGTCATATCCTGCCCTAGTCGATTTGGCTCAGTGGATAGAGCCTCTGCTTGCCGACTGCAGGGTCTGGGTTCAATTCTGATCAAGGGCATGTACCTAGGGCTCAGGTCAGGGCTCATGCAGGAGGTAACCAATCAAAGTGTCTCTCTCACATTGATGTTATTCTGTATCTTTCCCTCTCTCTTCAAAGCTCTCTAAAAATCAATAGAAACACATCCTCAGGTGAAGATAAAAAGAAAAAGAAAGAAATATCATATCCTATGAAAGACACATCTTGAAAATGCCTAAAGAAAGTTGTCATTTTTTCGTGATGAAGGGACTCGAGTCCATGTTGATGAAAACACCTTGACAACTGCAGCAGCTGGCAGGGCAGCAGCAGCAGGGTAATGGGACTGGTGCCTTCCTCTGATCAGCCTGGTCACCTCCCCCAGAGGGAGGCCAGACTGTGGCTTAGACCCACTCCTCTAAGAGAGAGCGAGCCTAAGCCATCAGTAGGACATCCCCTGAGGACTCTCAGTCTATGAGAGGAGACAGGCTGGGCTGAGGGACCCTTCCCAGTGCACAAATTTAATGCACCAGGCCTCTAGTCTATAATAATTAATGGTAAAAGCATAATATGCTAATTAGAGTGGACATCCAAATGGCCTTCCAGATGTCCTTCCAGACATCCTCCCAGATGAAAACTCCATGGTGGGGGCCTAGGTAGAGGTAGTTAGAGGCAGTTGATCAGATGAGCAGGCAGAGTGGTTAGGGGTGATCAGGCAGGCAGGTGAGTGGTTAGGGGCAATCAGGCAATCAGGCAAGCAGTTGGGGGTGATCAGACAGACAGGCAGAGTGTTTAGGGGCGATCAAGCAGCCAAGTGGTTAGGAGCCAGTAGTCCTGGATTGTGAGAGGGTTCAGGCTGGGCTGAGGCTGTCACCCCCACTCCCTGTGCACAAGTTTCATGCCTTGGGCCTCTAGTAATAATAATTAGAACAATATCTGTTATGTACTGAATGTTTGTGTCACCCCAATATTTACATATTGAAGCCCTAACTAACATTCAATGTGATGCCAGTGGGGGTCTCTGGGAAGTAATTGGGGTTTGGCTAGGTCATAAATGGTGCCTCTCTTTTGATGACATAGTGTCCTAATAAGAAGTGAAAGGACAAGATATATCTCTGTCTGCTTGCACCAAAGAAGGACATGTGAGAACACACTAGGAATAGAGTCCTCACTAAGAACCCAACCAAGCTGGCAACCTAATCTAGGACTTCCAGCCTCTAGAACTGGGAGAAAGAGGTCTTTGTTGTTTAAGCTATTCAGAGTGTGGTATTATGTAGCATCAGGAACCTTGCAATACTTTCTTGGCCTTATCTTCAAATGATGTCCTGGCTAAACCATGTTTCTGGTCTCTGTGTTACTTCTACATAGAAAATTCTAAGGAAACAGCTTTAACTCTATCTTCCTACTTTCAAACACTATAATTTTTAAAGTTTGGCTCTACAGTAAGAAACACTTTTCCCAGTTTGCTCTCTTTTGGTGCTCTCAAATACAAACATATTGGGCTTATTTGGTTTTTAAGATTTGATCATTCTGGTGGAATAACAAAGAGTATGGGGTGGTGAGGGCCTGGGAGTGGGAGAGATGGCATCAGTCTGAAGGAGGTTAATGGGGGTAAAAGGAAGACCTATGTAATATTTTCAATAATAACGATTTTAAAAAATGAAAAAAGAGTAATGAGAAAAGGACAAATAATTTCAGAATCTTATAATTACTTTTTTAGAATAGTGGTCAATTTACCTATCATTCTGGATCATTTCTGAGATGGAAAATGAGTTGTATATACTTTTCTTTCTTTATTATTATTTAAAGTTTTACATATGTCTCCTTTTTCCCCAACTGATCCCTCCTGCCCCCGCCATTCCCACCCGAGACAAGCCCCAACAGCCCCAGTGTCTATATCCATTGTTATGCTTATGTGCATGCATACAAGTCCTTTGATTGCTCTCTAAATCCCCTACCATTTGTCTCTGGATCTATTCCTGTTCATTAAATAATGTTGGTCATTATATCCCACATATGAGTGAGATCATGTGATATTTACCTTTCTCTGACTGCCTTATTTTGCTTAGCATCATACTCTCCAGTTCCATTCATGCTGTTGCAAATGGTAAAAGTTTATTCTTTTTTATAGTGGCATAGTATTCCATTGTACCACAGTTTTTAATCCACTCATCTGCTGATGGGCACTTAGGCTGTTTCCAAATCTTAGCTATTGTAAATTGTGCTACTATGAACATAGGGGTGCATATATCCTTTATGATTGGTGTTCCTGGTTTTTGGGATATAGTCCTAGAAGTGGGATTACTAGGTCAAATGGGAGTTCAATTTTTAACTTTTTGAGGAAACTCCATACTGTTTTCCACAGTGGCTGCACCAGTCTGCATTCCCACCGGCAGTGCATGAGGTTCCTTTTCCTCTGCATCTTCTCCAGCACTTGTTGTTGATTTGTTGATGATAGCCATTCTGACACTTGTGAGATGGTATCTTGTTGTTTTGATTTGCATCTTTCATATGATTGGGGACTTTGAGCATGTTTTCATATGTCTCTGGGCCTTCTGTGTGTCCTTTTTTGAAGAGTGTCTATTTAGATACTAAAATAAACACTATTTTAGCAAACATTTGTTGTAGCAATGTCTTTACAGATACAGCTTCTAGGGCAATGGAGACTAAGGAGAAAATAAACAAATGGGACTACATCAAAATAAAAAGCTTCTGTACAGCAAAAGAAGCCATCAACAAAACAATAAGAAAGCCCACTGTATGAGAGAACATATTTGCCAATGATCCTTCTGATAAGGATTTAATCTCCAAAATATACAGAGAACTCATGCAAGTTATATCTACTTTTCATGAGTATCATCTCATCAACCTCTTTTTGCTAGACATCACTCATGTCCATGATTTTATCCCAAGGGGGGTGGTTTACTACCTTAAATTGTAATTAGCCCAAAGATGCAATTAAGCCACTGGTTTTAATAAGATGGAAGATCAGAAGATCTGAAAACTGATGGAGGATCAGATGATATGAAAATTATAGTGTTACATATATCAAGAAATTCAAAGAAAAAAGATAACATCGATTTATTAAAATGTTAAGCTGAACTTAGAAAAGAGAAATTCCCAGGCGAGAGAAACAAAGAAAGTGTTTAAAAAATTGAACAGATGGCATAATGTTAAGGAGTAACAGCATATGGGGTGGATGAGAGGGAGGGAAAGGGAAAGGAGGACCATAAGGGTATAATACCCCTGGGGTGAGGTGCCCGTGGATGATATTAGCAATAGTCAAAGTATAATCACTAAAAAATTAATGTAACACTTGGATTTAAGATTCTTTGAGGGATGATTACATTATAAGTTATGAAAATGTAGAATCAAAGTTTATTTGGAAGGATTCTTCTACAAACTAGGTGATAAAGGATCCTCACAGAAAAACCAAGCATGGTAAATTATTGTATCTATATTCCAAAATAGCCCCGAGTGATCCTTAATCTTGGTATTCATGCCTAGTATACCATCATCTCCCAGATTGAGTAGTACTGACCTATGTAACCAATGCCCCCTGTGGCAATGACTCTGTGTGATTTACAAAGCTATGCTTCTAGTGTCTTCTCTTGGATCATTCACTCTGAGGGAAGCCAGATACCAAGTCAAAGAGATACTCAAGAAGGACTTTGGAGAAATTCCAGGAACAAAGACTTCCTGCCAACAGCAGCACTAACTGGCTATCCATGTGAGCAAGCCCCTAAAGAAACAGATCTTCCAGGGCCAGTCAAGCCTTCAGAAGACTGCAGCCTTGGTTGATATTGTAAGAACACCTTGTGAGACTCCCAGCCAGACCCACCAAACTAAACTTATAGAAATTATGTGAGATAGTGTTGATTAGCTTAAACTTCTAAGGTTTGTAGAAGTTTCTTACACAGAAATAGAAAAGTAATAAACAAATAATTTAAAATATTAAAAGATTTCAAGCCTTAAGAAAATGAAATGACATTGTTAAAAAAAACAAACAAACAAAAAAACACCCAGTAAATTTTGAAAATATATCCAATTGGCTTCTTGATATGAGAAATAAAATTAATGAAATAAAAATCTCAGTGGATGAATTAAATAGCTGAAAGATAACATCAATATTATAATTAGTCAAATGGAAAATAGTTATGAGAACATTTCAGGGTGTAGCATATAGGTATAGATAAGGGAAATGGGAAAGGTAAATTTATTTGAAGGATAGATCATAAAAAGTAATGTAATTCTAGAGATTGATTAAGAATATTGATGGGATGATGTTAGCAATAATCAAAATATAATCACTAAAAAATTAATGTAACACTTGGATTTAAGATTCTTTGAGGGATGATTACATTATAAGTTACGAAAATGTAGAATCATTACATGGTATACCTGAAACTATTATCTACACTAATAAAAGAGAAACATGCAAATTGACCATAACTCTGCTATACCCACAATATGCAAATTAACCCAACCAAGATGGCAGCAGCCACAGAGCTGGAGTGAGCAGGAGGCTTAGGTTGCCCCTGGTGATGAAAGAAGCCAAGCTTCTCACCTGCCCTGGCCAGCTCTGGCCCCTGCTGAAGGCTACAAAGTTTCAGTTATAGAAGATAAATAAATCCCAGATACTTGCTTCCAGCCAGCCCTGGCTTCTGCTCAAGGAGGCACTGAAAAAAAGAAAAAAAGAAAAAAAAGGAGGGGCTGGAGCCTGGGTTGCTGTGGAGTGATCAGGCCAGGATGGGACAGCAGTTGTGGGTGATCAAGCTGGTGGGGGGTGGGTGGGGCTGTTGGGGGTAAGCAGACCAGCAGGGGAGTCAGTTGGGATGAGCAGGACCGTCGGGGGGGGGGCAGTTTGGAGTGAGAAGACCATCAGGGGGCCAGTTGGGGACAAGCAGGTAGGCCATTGGGGAGGGAAGGTGAGGGTGAGCAGGCCAGCAGGGGACACAATTGGGGGCAATCAGGCTGACAAGGGGGGCATTTGAGGATGAGAAGGCCAGCAGGCAGAGTAGTTAGAGTCAGGCAGGCAGGCAGGCGAGCTGCTGGAGCCAGCAGTCCCAAATTGTGAGAAGGATGTCCGACTGCTGTTTTAGGCTCAATTCCTGTAAACCAGCAGTAGGACATGCTTCAAGAGGTCCCATATTGCACAGGATGCAGGCTGGGCTGAGGAACAACCCCCCTCCCCCCATGCACAAATTTCATGCCCCAGGCCACTAGTAATCAATATAAGTTTGCATACCAACTATACCAAATAAAAATAAATTTAAAAAGAAGCGTAGTGAACCTCATGAAAATATAATACTAATACTAATACTAATACTACTACTAATAATAATATAGACTCATGGAAAGGAATTAGAAAAACAAAAATGAAAAGAAATTATGTTAAAAACAGTCAGAGATTAAAATATAATTATAAAAAACATAAATAGACTGATAGCTGATTTCACAACAGCAAGAACTAAGTCAGAAGACATTTGAATGTTATATTCAAAGTTCTGAGGAATTGTAACTTAGTCTAGAGCACAACAAAACTTGGGAATGAGAGTGACAAAAGGCTTTCAGAGAATAACATTCAAAATTAAGCAATGACTTTACTGCACCAGACTGTTTGGCTCTACAAAATGAACTATATAAATGTGAACATTAGAAAGTGACTAAATGAACTCAACAAGGACAGAAGGTAATAATAAAGAAGATGGAAAACACATATCAGTGGAGAATAAATGTGTAATGCAACCAGAATTTGCATTGCTGAGAGATAGAAATTGATGCAATCACTTTAGAAATAGTTTGGCATTATCCAGTTGAAGTTGTGCATACTCTTTGACCAAGCAGTTTCACTCCTAGATACAGCAGGAGAAATGTTAAAAGAAATAAACAAAACCTCAAACCGAATCTACTCAATAAAATCATTAAAGGCTAGAAATGTAATATATTTATATAGTGAAATATTATACAACAGTCAAAATAACTAATTATAAGAATACACATGACCATGGATGGATTAATACACAATCCTGAGTAAAAATGCAGATGATTAAATACAGAATGAGTCCATTCATCTAAAGTTCAAATCTAGAGAGTTCGAAGATGGCTGCTGATGGGAAGGCAGGCTGCAAGATAATATGTGAGTGAGAAAGCAAAGGGAAAGTGTGTGATCTCATGGGGAGTGTTTGTTGGTGAGTTGAGGGACAGCTATACTCCAGGAGACTGTGGAGGACTATTGAACGGGGTTCCCCTAACCAGACAGCCCCCACTGCTGCTGGGTTCCCTCCAAGCACAACCAACTAGGACGTGGAGACCATGCCATCTCGAAGGGGAAAATGAATGTTATCAGATGCCTGAGAAGCCCATGGAATCTACAACTACAGCACCCACTGAACAGCTGTAAACCCGAGATCACTGGTTCACAAGTGTCACAAGCACACAGATTCAGAGGAGCTCTACACTCCCTCACAAAAAGGCCAGATTTTGCCTGGGATAGGGTGAAGTCTGTGTTCTGGCAGGAGAGAGAAATGTGTGCACGATGGAAGCTGGAGACCTGGGGAAGTCTGCAGTCAGAAAAATCCGTGGCTGTTGGGGCTGCCATGATCTGTAAATGTGGAAGGAGATCTACAGAGCTGCTAACAGAAAGAAACTAAAAAGCAACCCATTTTGATCTGGGCGCAAAAGGATAGTCTACAAATTTTAAGTGGGCCGGCTGCTTAAACCCAAGGGGAAAAAAGACTGCACACACTTGTACGCAGTCCAGTTCACACTTTTACTCTGACTCTTTTTTTTTTTGTCCCTCTTATCCTTGCTTCATGTTACTAGGCCTAATACATAGGATTACTCAACTGGGGACACTCTAAAAGATTGCAGGGGAAAGTTGTTTTTCTGGAACCTGGAGATAAGAGCAGAGAATAACTATCAGAGAACCAGCTCTGGGGCAACTCACTCTACCAAACCAGTATTGGATGCCACAGGGAAAACAAAACCTAAACACTAGCTATAAAGGACCTATAGACCAGAGGTCAATCTAGAAACACTGCCACCCAGGGATTGAATCACAAATTGACTCATGTGTAAACATAAACACAAACTGCCTGCTTTTAAAAATGAGGACTGGCTTACAATACTGAGGAACAGTGGAATGCAGGGAACTTCAATGCTGTCCTGACTAGGAAACAGGCATGCCAAATAGAACAGTAGAGGAAGTGAATGACCATTACTGTACATTTATATTTTTATTTTTTCATCTTTTACTTAAGAAAATATTTTTCTTTTTTTCACTTGATTTAACCTTTTTAATTATTACATTTTTATTTTCAATCAGTATTATTACTACTACTATTTTACCTTTTTAAAAAAAAGTATTTTATTTTCTCTTTATTTTACTTTGAGATTAGTGTTCTACATTCTATTTTCATCTCTTCCTTTAACAGCAACTTTACCTTTATGCCAACACTCTCTTCTTCACTTTTCCACTTTTGTTGTTCTGTTTCTCTTACCCTATTCCTGCTTTAGATTTTCCCTATTTCTTCTTTTTTCCCCTGTTAAAATTTCACTCTACTTATATATATAATTTCAAATCCCATGCTCCAAGTCTATACACATCTCTCTTTTCTCTTTTATCACTATCCAAAATTTGTTTATTTATTTATTTATTCTCTCTGTCCTTTTGTGGTTGTTTGCTTGATCATTGATTATATCAATTTTTTTTGTGCTTTTTTGTGAGATTGTTTTGCCTTTCTTTTTTGTTTTTCTGTTTTTATTCTGTTTGTTTTTTGCTTCTGTTTTCCCTCACCTCACTTAATATTAGTTGTTGTTTGTAGTTTGCACTCATCTCCAGGTACTTGTTGCTGGCATGTGTTGGGATTAGTGGCTATTCCATTAGAATTTTCTCTCTGTATATATAGTTTATTTCTCTTCTTCTTTCTTATTCTCTCTCTTTTATCTCTTACTTTTTTTTCTTTTCCCAATTTCATTTTTGCACTCTTTTTTCCCCCTCTCTTCTTTTTTCTCTCCTATCCTCTAATTTGCCTTTTTCTGGTGGTCACCTTTATTTAGGGTTATTAATATCATGAATACATTTGTGTTCAGTGCCTTGTGTGTTGTATTTTGTTGTGTTGTATTTTGTGCCTTTAAATCAATGCAGGAGAGAGAGAACTACATAACCATACATATGGAGAAGAGAGATCATGAGGAGACAAAGAAACAGCCCACATATGAAAGAAAAACAGGCATCACCAGAAAAAGAAGTAAATGAAATGGAGGCAAGCAACCTGTCAGAGAAAGAATTCAGAGAAATAATCATAAGGTGGCTGAAAAGAATGGAAGATAAATTCCACAATATGTGTAAGAGGAAATGAAGAAGATCCAAGAAGAAATGAAAAATGACATCGCTGCTGTCAAAAACTTAATAGAAAGCATCAAGCATAGACTAGAAGAAGAAGAGGACCACATAAGTAAACTAGAAGACTAAGTAGGAAAAAATATCCAAATAGAGCAGCTTCTAGAAAAATAAAAAATAAAAAAGCATGAGAACTTAAGGGTAATTTGGGAAACACAAAATAGAACATCCCCATAATAAGGGAGACAAAAGGAAAAGGAACTGAGAAAGAAATAATGACAGAAAAGTTTCTTGACATAAGAAAAAAACCCATACAAATCCAAGAAGCTCACAGAGTCCCAAGCAAAATGAACCACAAAAGACCAATTCCAAGGCACATTATAATTAAATTGGCAAACACCAACAACAAAGTCAGAATTTTAAAAGCAGCTAGAGCGAGACAAAAAGTTACTTAAAAAGATCCTCCCTCAGACTAGTTACTGATTTCTCAACAGAAACACAACAGTCCAAAAGGGAATGGAATGAAATATACAAAGTCATGCAAAGGAAGGGTCTGAACCCAAGAATACTGTACCCAGCAAAGCTGTCAATCAAAATTGAAGGTGAAATCAGGAGCTTCACAGACAAAAAAGGACTAAGGGAGTTTATCACCACCAAACCAGCCATACAAGAAATGCTAAAGGGTCTGCTGTAGAAAAAAATAGAAAGAAAGAAAGAAAGAAAGAAAGAAAGAAAGAAAGAAAGAGTGAAGAAGGAACACAGGGGTAAAGAATAAAAATGGCAACAAACAAGTACTTATCAATAATAACTTTAAATATAAATGGATTAAATGCCCCCATCAAAAGACATAGGGTAACGGACTGCATAAGAAAACATGACCCATATATCTGCTGTCTATTAGAAACTCACCTCAGAAAAAAAGACACACACAGACTGAGGGTGAAGGGATGGGAAAAGGTTTGTCAGGAGAAAGGAAATGAAAAAAAAAGATGAGTAGTAATACTTATATTTGACAAATTAGATCTCAAAGTGAAGGATATAAAGAAAGATAAGGAAGGTAACTTCATAATATTAAAGGGAGCAATCCACAAGAAAAAGTAACTCTGATAATCATATACACACCCAATACAGGAGCACTCAAATACAGTGGTACCTCGAGATACGAGTTTAATTCGTTCTGTAACCTTGAGGCGTGGAAAACTATGAGACGCTTGAGTCACAGTAAACTGGTGGGTCGTGTGCAGCCGGCCAATCCACACGATTACTCCTATCTCAAATGTTGCTCGTATTTCAAAACAAAAATCGCTTGCTCGACAGCTCGTATCTCAAAAATCTCATATGTTAGGGCACTCGTATCTCGAGGTACCACTGTATTAAAAAAACACACAAAAACTCCTGGAAGATATCAAGGGAGAGATTGACAGCAATACAATCATAGTAGGAGACTTCAATACTCCATTATAACCATTGGAAAAATGCTTTATACAAAAATTCAGCAAGGAATCATCAATCCTAAATGACTCACTAGACTACATGGAATTAATTGACATCTTCTGAACATTTCATCTCTAATATACATTCTTCTCAAGTGCACATGGGTAATTTTCAAAGATAGACCATATGTTGGGTCATAGGCAAAGTCTCTTCAAATTCAAGAAGATAGAAATGATATCAAGCATCTTCTCAGAACACAGTGGCATAAAACTGGAAATCAACTACAATAAAAACAATCCAAAAAAATCAAACACATGGAGACTAAATAGCATGCTATTTAACAATGACTGGCTTACCAGAAAGATCAAGGAAGAAATAAAAAAGCATCATGTTGACAAACAACAATGAAAACAAACAATCCAAAATTTTGAGAGCGAAATTCATAACTCTACAAGCCTACTTCAAAAAAAAAAAGGAAAAGAAAAAGAAAGAAACTATAGTAATAAATTACCTAACCCTACAATTCAAAGAGTTAGAAAGAGAGAAACAAGAAAATCCCAGTGTAAGCAGAAGGAAGGAAATAATAAAGATCAGAGTGGAGATAAATGACATAGAGATGAAAAAAAAAACAACAACAATACAAAAGATCAACAAAACCAAGAGCTGGTTCTTTGAATGGATAAAAAAAAAAAATGATGAACCTCTAATCAGGCTTACCAGAAAGCAAAGAGAGAGGACCCAAAAAACCAAAATCAGAAATGAAAAAGGAGAAATAAGAACAGACTATACAGAAATACAAATACAAAAGATTGTTAAAAAATACTATGAACATCTCTATTGTAACGAACTGGACAACTTGGAGGAAATGGACATATTCCTAGAAAAATACAATCTTCCAAAACTCAATCAGGAGTAATCTAAACATCTCAATAGGCCAATGACTATGGAAAAAATTGAAGCAGTTATCAAAAAGCTTCCAGCAAACAAAAGCCTGGGGCCAGATGGCTTCACAGGGGAGTTTTACTAACATTTAAAGAAAAACTAAAACCCATCCTCCTCAGACTATTCTAAAAAATTCAAGAGGAAGAAACATTTCCAATCTCATCCTATGAAGCCATCATCATCCTAATTCCAAAACCAGGTAAAGACAACACAATGAAAGAGAATTATAGGCCAATATCCCTCATGAATATGCCAAAATCCTCAACAAAATTCTAGCAAATCGGATTCAGCAGTACATCAGAAAGATCATACACCATGACAAAATAGGATTTATCCCAGGGATGCAAGGATGGTACAATATCTGCAAATCAATAAACATGATACATCACATAAACAAATTGAGAAATAAAAATCACAGTCATATCAATTGACACAGAAGAAGCATTTGACAAAATCCAACACCCTTTCTTGATAAAAAAAAAAAACAACTCTCAGCAATGTGGGAATAGAAAGATCATACTTCAACATAATAAAAGCCATATATAAAAAACCCACAACCAACATGATACTCAATAGGCAAAAACTAAAACCATTTCCCCTAAGAACAGGAACAAGATAGGGATGCCCGCCCACTCTCACCACTCCTGTTCGACACAGTACTGGAAGTATTAGCCATTGCAATTAGACAACAAGAAGAAATACAAGGCATCCAAATTGGAAAAGAAGAAGTAAAGCTGTCCTTATTTGCAGATGACATGATATTGTACATAAAAAACCCAAAAGGCTCCATCAAAAAACTAATAGATTTAATAAATTAATTCGGCAATGTAGCAAGATACAAAATTAATGCCAAGAAATCTATGGCATTTCTATACACCAATAGTGAACTTACAGAAAGAGAGACTAAAACAATCCCATTTACCATCACACCAAATAAAATTAAGATACCTAGGAATTAACTTAACTAAGGAGGTAAAAGACCTATACATGGAAAACTACAGTACACTGAAAAAAGAGATAGAGGAAGATGAAAACAGATGAAAGAACATACCATGTTCATGGATTGGTAGAATCAACATTATTAAAATGCCCATACTGCCAAGACCAGTTTGGCTCAGTGGATAGAACGTCAGCCTGCGGACTGAAAGGTTCCACGTTCGATTCCAGTCAAGGGCATGTACCTTGGTTGCAGGCACATCCCCAGTGGGGAATGTGCAAGAGGCAGCTGATCAATGTTTCTCTCTCATCGATGTTTCTAGCTCTCTGTCCCTCTCCCTTCCTCTCTGTGGAAAATCAATAAAATATATTTTTAAAAAATTTCCATACTACCCAAAGCAATGGCATATTTCACAGACCTAGAAAGAACTCTCCAAAAATTCATCTGGAACAAAAAAAGACCCCAAATAGCCACAGCAATCCTGAGAAAGAAGAACAAAGTAGGTTCCACAATACCAGATTTCAAGCTGTATTACAAGGCCACTGTTCTCAAAACAGCCCGATACTGGCACAAGAATAGACATACGGACCAATGAAATAGAATAGAGAAGCCAGATATTGACCCAAACCACTATGCTTAATTAATATTTGACAGAGGAGGAATGAACATACAATGGAGTCAAGATAGTCTCTTCAATAAATGGTGCTGGGAAACTTGGACATATACATGCAAAAAAATGAAACTAGATCACCTACTTACACCATACACAAAAATAAACTCAAAATGGATAAAGGACTTAAACATAAGACAGGAGATCACAAAAATACTAGAGGAATCCATAGCAGAGAAATCTTGGAAGGCAATTTTTTCACCACTTCTGCTCTTAGGACAATGGAAGCTAAAGAGAAAATAAACAAATGGGACTACATCAAAATAAAAAGCTTTTGCACAGCAAAAGAAACCATCAACTAAACAATAAGAAAGCCCATTGTGTGGGGGAACATATTTGCAAATGTAATCACTGATATGGATTTAATCTCCAACATCTACAGGGAACTTATACACCTTAATAAAGGGAAGATAAATGATCCAATAAAAAAAATGGGCAATGGACCTAAATAGAATCTTTTTGAAAAAAGACAGAAGGAAAGCCAAGAGACATATGAAAACATGGTCAAAGTCACTAATTATCCAAGAGATGCAAATCAAAACAACAAGGCAGTACCATCTCATACCTGTTAGAATGGCTATATTCAACAAATCAACAAAAGACAAGTGCTGGTGAGGATTGGGAGAAAAAGATACCCTCAGGCACCGCTGGTGAGAATGCAAACTGGTGCTGCCAATGTGGAGAACAGTATGGAATTTCCTCAAAAAACTAAAAATGGAATTCTAGTAATCTCACTTCTAAGAATCTATCCCAAGAATCTGGAAACACCAATCAAAAAGCATATATGTACCCCCTCTGTTCATAGCAGCACAATTTACCATAGCTAAGATTTGGAAACAGCCTAAATGCCCATTAGGAGATGAGTGGATTAGAAAATTATGGTACATCTACACAATGGAATACTACGCTCCTATAAGAAGGAATTCTTACCATTTGAAGCAGCATGGATGAACCTGGAAAGCATTATGTTAAGTGAAATAAGCCAGGCAATGAAAGAAAAATACCACATGATCTCACTCATTTATGGAAAATAAAGAACAGTACAACGTGATGAACAAAAAGATAGATACGGAGGCAGTAAAGCATCAGACAGACTATCAAATTATAGCGGGAAGGCTGGGGAGTGCTGGGGAGGGGGGAAAGAGATAAACTAAAGGACTGGTATGCACGCATGTAAGCACAACCAATGGACAGAAGACCCTGGGGGGGGTGGGATGAGGGCATGCGACAGGGGTGAGGATAGGCTGGGGGAAGAAAGGTCAATGGGAGAAAAAAAGGAGATATATGAACTACTATATGTAATACTTTAAACAATAAAAAAAATAAGTGAAAAAAAATAAAGTTCAAATAAAAAAACAACTTACTTATTTAGAAGGGATCTACATAGGCCCTGGCCAGTGTGATTCAGTTGGTTGGATCATTGTCCTTATACCTAAACGTTGTAGGTCGGATTTCCCATCTGGGCACATACTTAGCCTTGGGTTCAATCCCTAGTTGGGGTACATGAAGAAGGCAATCAATTGATTCTCTCACTCTCTCTCTTTCTCTTTCTCTTTGTCTCTCTTTTTTTCTCTCTTTCCCCTCTCTGCTCTCTTCTCTTCCTCCCTTGCCTATGGTTTTTTCAAAGATTTTTATGGTTTCACAACTTACATTTGAGTCTTTTATCCATACTGAGTTTGTTTTTGTGTGTGTGTTGTAAGTCTGGTTTCTTTTCTTCTTTTATTTTATTTTATTTTTTTGCATGTACCTGCCTAATTCCTCCATAGCATTTATTGAATACACTGCCTTTACTACATTGTTTTCTTTTGCTTCTTTGTCAAATATTAATTGAACATAATGGCTTGGGTCAATTTCTGGGTTCTCTGTCCTGTTCCATTGATCTATATGCCTGTTCTTATGCAGTACCAGGCTGTTTTGATTACAGTGGCTTTGTAGTATAACTTGATATACAGTAATAGTATTGTGATCACTCCAACTTTGTTCTTTCATATGATTGCTGCAGCTATTCGAGGTCTATTTGGAGTATTTTTCTAAATCTGTGAAATATACCATTGGTATTTTAATGAGGACTGCATTGAATCTATAGCTTGTCTTGGGTAATATGGACATTCTGATGATGTTGATCCTATTGATACATGAACACGGTATGTTCTTCCATTTGTTTATATCCTCCACATGAAAAATGCTCAAAGCCACTTATCACAAGAGAGATGCAAATATAAAATGACAATGAAGTATAACCCCACACTTGTCAAAATGGCTATCATCAAAAAAATCAACAAATTAAAAGTGCTGACAAGGATGTGGAGAAAAGGGTACCCTAGTACACTGTTGGTGGGAATGCAAACTGGTGCAGCCACTATGGAAACTGTACGGAGTTTTCTAAAATATTAAAAATGGAATTCCCATTTGACTCAGTAATGCCACTTCTAGGTATATATCCTAAGAAACCCAAAACACCAATCAAAGAATGTATGCACCCTTATGTTTATAGCAGCATAATATACAATAGCTAAGATTTAGAAACAGCCCAAGTACCCATCAGCAGATGAGTGGATAAATATACCCGTGATATATTGACACCATGGAATACTATGCAGCAGTAAAAAAGAAGGATCTCTTACCTTTTGAGATAGCATGGAAGGACAAGGAGAGTATTATACTAAGTGAATTAAGCCAGTCAGAGAAAAATAAGTATGACATGAGCTCACTCATATGTGGAATCTAATAAACAAAATAAACTGATAAACAAAATACATCCAGAGACATGGAAGCATGGAAGAAAATGAGGAATCTCAGAGAGAATGTGGGGATTGGGAGATGAGAGAGAGAATTTATAGGCACATAAGTATAGCTCATGGACACAGACAATAAGGTGGTAAAGGCCTGGGAGGGGAGGTTACAGAGTGGAGGTGGTCAATTGGAAAAAAAGGAGCACATCTGTAATTCTTTCAACAATAAAGATAAATTAAAAAAATCCTATCTAATAAAAGAGTAATATGCAATTTGACCATTATACCAAGGCACAAGATGGCTGCCTCCATGTGGTCAAAGATGGCTGCCCCCAAGTGGCCACAAGATGGCCAGCAGGGGAGGACAGTTGTGGGCAATTGGGGGAGACCATCCCAGCAGGGGAGGGCAGTTGGGGGGGGACCCAGCCCTGCAGGGGACAGTAGTAGAGGCTGGTCATGCAAGCAGAGAGGGCAGTTAGGGGTGACCCAGCAAACAGGGGAGGGCAGTTTGGAGGACTCATGCCTGCAGGGGAGGGCCCTTGGGTGGGAACAGGCCTGTAGGGGAGAGCAGTTGGGCTGGACCAGGCCAGTAGAGGAGAGCAGTTGGGAGAGACCAGCCTGCAGGGTAGTGAAGTTGGGGTGGGTACCAGGCTTGCAAGGCAGGGAAGTTTAGGAGGATCAGGCCTGCAGGGGAGGGCAATTGGGGTGACCAAGCCAGCAGAGAAGGGCAGTTGGGGGAGACTATGCCAGCAAGGGAGGGGAGTTGGGGGGGTCCCAGGCCTGCAGGGGGGGGCATTTGGGGGGGAGACCCAGGCCTGCAGGGGTCGGCAGTAGAAGTAGAGGGCGATCAGGCAAGCAGGGAGGGCAGTTAGAGGTGATTGGGCCAGCAGAGGAGGGCAGTTGGGGGAGACTAGACCAGGATGGGAGGGCAGTTTGGGGGTACCAGGCCTGCAAGAAAGGGCAGTTGGGAGCCAGTCCTGGATTGTGAGAGGGGGGTCCGACCACCCATTTAGGCTCCATCCCAGTGAGATCAGTCCTAAACGGGCGGTCTGACATCCCTTATGAGATCCCACTTTGGAGATGGTATAGACTGGTCTGAGGGACACCATCGCCCCATGAACGAATTTTGTGTACCGGGACTCCAGTAAAAAATAAAAGTTCTTGCATGTTGCTTATGGTATACAGTTACTATTCTAAGTACCTCACAATATTAACACACTTAATGACATCATTTTGTAATGTTATAAAGATTTTTGATATATATGCAAATGAGCTAAATGAGTGATAGTCTTTATCAAAAAGTTACATTATGGGACTGTTATGAAAATTTTTTCTTACCCACTAGTTTATAAGTTATTTTATTGCAGTGACTTTAAATCTTTTGCACCTACTAAACATTATTACAAATGTCTATTAAATAATTTACTATACAAATTAACTTCTCTAAGTTTTTTCTAAATTTTGTAATTTTAGAAATTATTTCTTTAATTGTTTAAATACTTCTAGATAAATATTTCTGGTGTGGATCTCTTTGCAACATTGAATCTTGAATATGTGAGAATGTATGAAACAAAGATGAGGAGATACTAGATTCATTGTAGTAGTGGAAGAACAAATTTCATTTACATGGTGAACTAGAAGGTTTAATAAAATCTGGACTAGTTCCTAATCCAGAACTGGACTCCCTTGGTTCCTGCTGATATTCAAAGTCCTGTTTTTAGGTCTCCTATTTATTCAGTGATCTCTGAATAGTTTTTCAGTAATTTCCATCTACATATTCTCCTGCTTTTATAATCAAAGATACCCAGACTTATTTGCCATTGCTAAAGCCAAGAACCCTATCTTTATATGCTTACATAAGGAACTTCAGGAGATTAGCAAATACTATCAAATATTTTTTATTATTTTTAATGTGAAGCATAATTAGAAAAGCTTATTGTGTAAAGTCTGTAAAGAAATTACTTATCTGCTAAATGACACCTGAATATTCTTTCTTATCCAGGTAAATTGCCAGTGGACCTTCCAACTCCACCAGAAACTTTAATTCCAGAAACAATACCTCCACACAACTGAACAGACGATGAATTTGTCTGCAGATCCAATGGTCACTGTGTTGAAGAAATCCAGAAATGTGATTTTAGATATGACTGCCCTGACAAATTAGATTAATTATTTTGTGGTAAATAAATTATTATTTTTCAATTAATTGTAGCCATAAAACAGGTAAGGAAATTCTAGCATAATCTCTAAGTGGCATGGCATAGTATCCTAATTAGAAAATTTCAACTCTCTTGAGCCATTTCTCTATATAAAAGCTATTTGTATAGAAAATTATAACAGAAGAATTAGCATACATTCTATCATTCTTAACAAGAGGTGTCTTTAAATTTATGTTTTAGATCAGGGCATATACAAGGTTGACAGACACATGGAGAGAGAGAGAGAGAGAGAGAGAGAGAGAGAGAGAGAGAGAGAGAG